>BSUD01000002.1:136870842-136961766 GCA_033239045.1 Fagopyrum esculentum | reverse complement strand
GGGGGTTTGATTGAATTGTAACAAGACAAAAGCACAATAAAGCAAGTAAAGATGTGATAAAATGATGGAGGAAAGAGCTACACTAGGTTGATTCTTCGCATGCAAACTACTTTGGTTGGTTCTTTTTATAAGTATTTCATCAATGTTCTCGTCTTGATCATATATATGTGTTGAGCCAACCGGCATCAACACAACTTAACAAGTTAATGTTCCGTAAACCTACAAGAACAAGGCACAAGTTAGCTTTAAAATACAGACAAAGAGATATAAAGGAAAGAATAAAACCGCTAGACTTTTATTTATATTTATATTCCTTTTCCTTTAAGTAATTACAACCAGCTTTTACCTAATGGTTTTCTACAAGATTAAGGACCCGAACCCGGAATCGATTAACCCTAGTTCTTTGCATGTAGTTAGACACTTAAGGTGATCAAGCTAAGTGGTAAGAAACATGCAATTGTTAATTAAAGCACAATGAATATAAAACATATGACTGAATAATACTTATATTAATAAAGACTTACAACCAAAGCAGTAATACATCTTAAAAACAACCCAATGTAGCAAGGAGATTAGAAACACATTACACAAAGGATGTAAGGGAAATAGAGAGAAAATGGGAAAATTGTGGATGATTCTAGCAATCAGCCATTGACCTATTTATACTAGAATTGGAAGTAAAAGGGAGTAAATGGCCGTCCTAAACAGCCACATTTAATGTCATAAAGGTGGTACAAACAACCGGATTAAAGTCCTCTGGCGCTAAACCACGGGGGCGGGCTTCAGGGCCGCAGGAGCGGTTTAGGCCAAAACGCTTGGTGTTTTTCATGGCCGCAGGGGCGGCCTGGCAATCCCGCAGGGGGGATCTTTAATGCTCTTCAAACGGCTAACTATTCATCTTTCTATCACTTCTGATGACCAGCCGCAGGGGCGGTCCAATGTCACCGCAGGGGCGGTGACACTGGCTCTTCAGCTTCAAAGCTCCGCAGGTTGGTCCGCAGACAGAGGCGTAGGGGCACCGGCTTCGCTTCTTCAAGGTGAGTCACCGTAGGGGCGTCTAGAGGTGACCGCAGGGGCGGTGACAGGCTTCGTTCCGGGCGCTGGCTGCGTTCTGGAGTGCAGTGCCACCCGCAGGGGCGGTGACACTGCTCCGCGGGGGCGGTGTGGCACCAGAAGCTTGTCTTCGTGACTGATCTTGAACTCTCAAGTACTTTTAACATCTCTTCTGCTTCTTTTTAGACTTCTTATTCTGTATTAAGATGTTAACAACACAAACCGACTCTAATACAATAAAAGATGCTAAAAACTATCCTAATTGATAGTGATTCCATCACCTATCAACCTCACAATGGGTCCCGACCCTCAGAGTAGCAACGACAATACGGATCTTACAACAACGCACATACAAATGAAAACCAAAACTCATTATAAAACCAAAGGTTTAAACAAATGGAAGGGTAAAAGATTTGCAGCCGATTTCAAAACAAGGGAAAAGCAACAAAAAAAATATAAACCTGATCTTGTCCTATAATGTACCGGAACCCCGGTTGACCACACCATCCAGATCACTCAGCAGTATCCTGAACCTGTGGAACATCTACAACATCGGTATAAACCGTTAGGTAACATTTTAGATATCAGAAAGACACTAAAGGAACAAACACACATAATGTAATATAATCATATAGGACAGTCCCACACTCAACCGGTTATTATCTTTCATTAGGTTATCCAATTACTAATTCAACTTATGGTTGTTACACGAGAGTCGCTACGATCTCGCCTCCGTCCCCTTTCACTAAGAGGAAAATAACGTATGCATCATTTTGTCACATGTTGCACTGGTCGCGAGAGCACCTCCCACTTTCCCCATTCTAAATTGGACAAGCAGTAACCGCCCGGTTATAATACACTTAGGCCAATTAAGGTATAACAAAGTCAATCCTATTCCGGTTATCAATTATAACATGATAAACAACACAAATAAGCCAATACAATCAAACCAATACGCGGAATGAAGCTAAGTAAGTCCAAGGGACTTACCTCACTCGAAGGTAATCTAACACTCAGCAAACACTTAAAATTCCTCAGGAAAGGAGCAAAGGAATCCTGCTCAATAAGGCATCACGAATCAGGAACCGAAATGATTGCTAGAAGTCTATAATTTCTAGTCTCCATGATCTTTTAGAGATTTACACAATTTAGGGTCACAAACCCTATTCTTATAGAACACCAAGGGTCGACAACAACATCAAGGAACTAGGAAAGGAACGAGTAAAGCAAGGAAGGAAGCAACTCACAAGAACGGGAGTTAGTGCAGAAGAAACCGCAAGGACGACTGGACAAGGCGCAGAGGCGGCAAAGAGGGGAATCCGTAGGGGCGGCTCTGTGTAAGCGCGGAGGCGGATCTTCGACAAGAGCGTCTGTCGACTTCTCGATGACAGCAGAATCACGACAAGGGCCAAATCTTGCTCTTTCAACACTCTCACACTTCAAAACTCAACCAAGACTCAAATTGAAGGAAGGAGAAACAAGAGCAAGCCTTAACTGAAGGAAGGAAATTTCTCTATATCATCAAAATTCTAATTTTCTGAACAAGTATGTCTTCTCCGTTGCCAATACTCTAGACCTATGCCCCGGCGAGAAGAATAATCACTATAATTGTGAAGGAGTTGAAGTTGTTGTGTACTTGAAAACTGCAAAAAAAAAAAAAAAGTAGAATGAAATTGACTAATAGAATAAGGAGTATATTATCTTATCGGACTCAATATCGATTGATTGAATCAAACTCAAAACTCCAATAACATACATTATTTATAAATGAATTAAGAAAGAGAAGAGTGGTTTAATACCGGATTCAATTTATAATAACTTAATCAAGACTCAAATTGAAGGAAGGAGAAACAAGAGCAAGCCTTAACTCGATGATTACCATGTTGCAAGAGTTTACAAATAAAACTGAATTAATTATTTTATAGATAATAGATCAATTTTACAATTAATGCATAATAATATGAATCAACTCAAAGTTAATAAAAACAATAAATAATGATCTCTATTCATAGGTTTGAGGGAGTTGATGACTAACTCTAGAATAATAATATGAAAACACTAAAATTAAAAAATGAAAAGATAAAATATAATGAAGATATTTATATTATCGAAATTAGCCTATGTAATCAAAGTAATAGATAAGCATAACGGCATGTGGATAGTGATGATGAGCGTCATTATGCTTCTATATTCGGTGATAACATCCATTTTAGTGTCTGCCTCATTTTTATCCATTTCTTATGCCTTTTGTGTATAATTGCATTGCTTATACACATATGTATTTCTCTGTAGTTTTGAGATCTGCTGGTGGATTAATGACATTGACAACATTGTGAATTTTGTATTGGAAAAATGAAGCTATTTGTCGAAGAATAACTTCAACACATTCCTGAAATAATGAACTTTTGACTCTCATCACTTAAGTCCTCATAGCCTCTAAGATTGTTTGGATATAAATGAGAAAGTATTTTTTCATTAGAAGTTTAAGGGTTTATCGGTGTCATAATCCTGAAATAATGAAATGTTGAAATAAAAAACTATGACCCGAAATTAACAAGTACACTTAACTAGTTTAAATCCTACAACAAGGAGCCTTTGAAAGCAACGTATAAACTAGAAGGTGACGTTGTCGTTTATGAATTTTCAAGCATTCTTGTCCGGAATTGTTGCATAGTTATTGTTATTCAATGCAAGGTAAGTGTAGGTCTTTTTCCACTCTTCCAGCGTAGACTCGGAAACCTTTTCACCATCAACTTCCGCCTTCCATGCGTCTTTACATGTGTCAGGCATGGTCCATTTCACCTTTAACGGTACTTCACTATCGATGCTCACCTTGGAAAGAGTCTTACCCTTATAAAATTAATTTCAACAAATAACAACTATATGAGAAAATAATCATATGTTACATTGAAGAGAGTATGTAAGTTAATAACAATAGAGATTTCATATACATGTCCTTCGAATCAAATAAAATTTTATTATAAAATCAATGATGGTAGTCCACCTATCATATATATTAGGCTCATTTTACATTTATAATCAACGTGGGATACACATCTAAAGAGTATTCATAGGTCAATTTCATGAAGTTAGGGTTTTAATTTTTTGTATAAAACTACTTATAGTAGTCTCAAAATCAAAATAGAAAAAGAAAATTATCGATATAACACCCCGAATCTGCGGGATATCGGAATGCTACGGGCGAGACCATACAATGGGTCCCGACCCTTAGCCTGACAACAATCTCACCGGACCTTTCCAACATGGCACAAATAAAGGCTCAAAACTCGAAAACGTTAATAATGTATGCAAGACAGAAAAGTAAAGAGTACAACTTGGAAACTCAGCCGAGTCCTCAAATCGACACAAAACTCCACAACGAACATAAATCCGAAAGCGTACAACAAACCACAAACCCAACAAAAGGTAACACAACGTCAACAATCCCAAAAACGCCCCCGTCCAACAATGTACGGCGACCCTCGGCTGTCCACTCCTCCACCTCATCCGGCAGCGTCCCTAACCTGCGGGGCATCTACACAAGCGGTTTAAAACCGTTAGCTATATTCGAGGCATTAAAGACATGGTGAAGGCACAAACACAAACATATATAGACACATCACATAAACATGCTCAACAATCAATCCGGTTATTATCTTTATTTATTAGGTCGTATCCCGTTCTAGTTCCACTTCTTTTGTGACACGAGAATCTCCCGAAACTCGCCTCGGTCCCTTCTTCCGGCACTGGAACGGTCGGATGCCTCCGACCCTCTAACCAGCACGGGCCAGTCGCCAAGAACCTCGTAGCTCTCGCAAGAGCTAGGCAGTGATGTCACCGCCCGTTATCATACACTTGGGCCAAATAACATAAAGGTCGGTGGTCCTATTATCCGGTTTATAAGTTATAACAAAATGATAAACACACACCACCAAGCACACAATGAATCTAAAACGACGAATATGTCTAAGTAAGTCCAAAGACTTACCTCTTCTCTCAACTCACAACACTCTAGCTTCTTTAATGAGGAAGCACACAACCTGCTCATATACGAAAGTACTCATCAACACAAGTCCGCACTCATGAAGTCATAAACATCATTCTAAAGATCTAACCAAGATCCCACAACTCTCAAACTAGGAAATCATCCTAGGGTCCAAAGTACACAAGACAATTTCCACAAGTAAGGGAAGCTCACAACAACCTATACAACTTAAGAACAAGATCAACAACAACATCCTAGGAGAATCAACTAGCTTAGGAAGGTCAACATGCTCACACTCAAGATCAACATTCACACAAGCCATAAGGGCTCCAAGGCTAGCAACCACTATATGGCATTCTCACAAGTCCTAGGTCCATCCTAAGCATGCTTCTAACTATATACATCAAGGATCTAAGGAAGGAACGAAAGGAAAGGGAGGGAGGAACCTACTGGTGACGAAAACGCAGCCGCGGAAACAAGCTGGCACCCCCGGCGGAAACCTGGTGCCGCCCCTGCGGAATCCTGGTGCCGCCCCTGCGTTGGCCTAAATCTGCCCCTGCACCTCTAGCAATCCGCCCCCGCGGTCGAACAGCAGAAGGTCCGTCTTCTTCGTTTCTTCGACAGGTTCTTTGCTCCTAGTGTCTCCTCCTCTTGTTGGGCTTCCTTCAAACCTTCACCATAGGCCATAGCCTCCTCACAACGACCTAAACGAGCTAAGGAAAGGGACATGCAAGGGCATACAAGATATCTCTTTAAAAGCTTCCTCCATAGCCATGGAGGTGAAGAGAAGGGACATAAGAGGATACAAGCAGCAAGAGGAAGAGGAATTTGAACTACTTACCACTACAGATCCGGAAAACTCAAGCTGCAGCTCCACACACCACTCCTCCAAGGTGTAAGAGAAGAGAGGCACAAGGAAGAAGAAATAAGCTGTAGATGGGAAGGAGCGTAAAAGAGGAAAGTGAAAAGAGAGGAGAGAGTAAAAGGGCTGACAAGGAGGTGTGATATCCCAAGGGTCAGCATCCTTGTCACCTAACTCCTCTTCCCAAGGACGGAAAGTAAAACACAAATCTCTCTCTCTCGCGTTAAAAACTCGTACTCACCAACGTGCTTGCGGGAAATAAGCCGCCGACTCGGAAAAGATCGGAAACACCTCGACCTCCGGAACTTATTTCCGGATGTTATAATCAAGTTTCTTCTTTCTAGATCAAGTTACTTGAGTTTTCAAGACGGACAACACCTTATTGGACTTCAACCATTAGTTTGTCTCTAGGTCTTTATAGTACTGACGAAAACAAAAGGTATTGTTAGAAGTGTTCCTCTTTGACTTACTATACTAATCACACATCCAAGTATGATCTTTTACTAAAATGTTTTATTTAAAATATAAAGTAAATACTCCATCACAAGTTCCGTGAGTGTCATGCAAATTTCATTTCATTCTAAAGCATATATTGATTTAAACCATATGTCAATTCATGCCCATTGTCAATTTAAAAAACAATGTGAAAATAGTTACAACAATAGATAATGATGTCTTTTGTATAAAAAAAACATGCTCGGAAGTTATTTAAAGCAACTTAGGTTGAGATAAATGTTTTGTTTTCTCAAAACACATAATTTAGCAAAAAGTTAAAACATCAAAACAATAAAAATCACCCTTTTCCGTTCAATTCCAAGGCCAGAAGGATGTGTTTCAACTTTTATCAACCAATAACTAGGCATTCAATCAGGTTTCTTGAGGTCACCATAGTCATCATTCAAATTCATATTGCTAGATGAACTAGATGAAGAATTGTTCTTCATTTGGGATTACTTCTCATCGATCGATCATATTTTTTTTTGTTTTTATTGTTGTTATGTTGTATTGAGTGTCTAGAAAAGAAGAAAAAATGGTCTATTTATATTACTTTTTCTCCACAACTTGACGATGAAGAATTCATATGTACATACAAAGATAAGATCATGTGTTATAAGGTAAGTTGTACGTTGAAAATAATCTAGGTTCGCAGTATTTTATTTTTAATGAAAAAAAATAGCGTAAATATATCATACATTTATGCATGCGTGTAAATATATCCTCCCTTGAAGTAATAAATCACAAAACGATAAGCTTATACAAATGGATATACGCTATGAAAAAAATCAAGTCAATAAATATAGGGAGAGAAAACATATAAAAAGAGGTGTTATTTACGCGCCCCTCGTTCTACCAACTTCCAACAAAAATCGCAGGCCAACGGTGCATGACGAGTGTTGGTGCAAGTGGTGGGCACTATTGGTGTGAGAGGTAGAGGTCGTTGGCACAGGGTTGGGTGTACTCGTTCGCCGGCGTAGGTAGTGCAACTCTGCAAATTTGAACTTTGTCCAACGACCATATATATTACCGTTGAATTTCAAACGGCGGGAAATCACTTATAAATATGAGATAAATTCATATTCTCTTCATTTTCACAATTCTTATATCTTATAACATGTAACAAATTGTTATTTTATTACGTAAAATGTCTTCATATTAAGAGGACGATAAAGTTAATATTCTATTCGACAATAATAACTAAAATAATTCATATGAACTTTTTGCACCCTTAGTTGTATGTTTTGTAATAATTTTTTTTTTGTATTGTAACCTTATTTAAGATTTGAAAGAAATTGTTGAATATGTTCTTACATGTACTTTTGTTGTTAGCAAAAAATTCCCCCACGTCCCTAATGACATGATTTATGAAACTAGTTTAGGCATTCATTTAGTTAGTTTTTCCCTATATTCATGCATTATTCTGCACTAGTTCGTGACCTTTACGCTTAATCGACTCATATTGCTAGAAATGGTGTCTACACGAGCTTTTGTCGGTTTTGTAGGTATTTTGACAATCTTTTGAACATTATTGACATACTTTTGGATCATGATTGTCCGGATTCGAGGTTCCAAAAGACTCATGCTCAGAGAAAAGATGAAGGCAAGGACCCTAGTTGGTGCAAGTCTTGGACAAACTCATGTTAAAATGATAATTAGGGCTGAATTAGTGCAATCTCGGTCCAAGGCAAGTGCATCTTGGCCAAGATGGATTCTGGACCATCCGGTATTCCTCTCTTGAGAGCCTCAACACATGGCACACTTTCTCTTTGTCCGAGTATGGACTAGTCCCTAAAGAAACCCCCAGCGCCCTCAAGCTAACTGAGCAGAATGCCACCGCCCGTTACTCTTAGGCCAAGTATAGGTCGGTAATTATCTATCACAACCTATAAATCTAAACATCTCCATCACACACCACTATCATCATTCATGCTCATATTCAGAAGTCAGCTAAGTAAGCCCAAAGGACTTACCTGTTATAAATCTCGACTCTTTGTAAACCAAACTCGCTCTGTAAACTGTAGCAACTCAGTTGCCTGCCAAAGGAGATAAGTGCATTAGCACATTCCCACGTAATTAGAAGTCTAAGACTTCTAAGATAGAAGATCGTAATAGGACATAACCAATTACAGTACTAATTTATGGTAAAATGACTATTTTACCCTTGATCCTGAAACTCCCAGAATTTCCAAAAACTCTAGTCTAAACTTCTATTTGAGACTATAAAGTCATATTCTAAGTCCTAAAGTTTAGTTTGGTTACAAACTGTCACTTTTCTTATTTCCTATTTTCCGTAAGATCGTAAAGGTCCAACTTCGGTTTCAAATATAAAATTCGTAAAAGCTTATAAAAATTCCGAAATAGTTCTCTAGATCATCTATGATGTTCCCTCTACCCTTAGGAGCAAGAATTTTTCAAAACCGTTCATCCATCATTTTTACAAAAATTTCTAAAGTTGGTTACAACACTTAACAAACAGAAAACTGTCTTAACTTTGAAAAATCATAACTCCTAAACTACTTGCTGGATTTATCCCAAATTTTGGTACGTTCTACTATAAAATCTTATCTATCATATATACAAAATTCAAGTCAAACAGAAGTCAATAACGCCTCCAAATTTATTCCACAAAACTGCATCTCAAGCAAATTTTCTTCAAACTCAGCACACTAAAGAAAAACTGCATGAATAGCCAACTTCGGGATACTATAACTCTCACACCGTAACTCCGATTGTTCCCTAATTTTAGTATGATCTACTATGTACTACTGACTACAACATATCCAAAATTCAGCAGTAAAGGAGATATATAACGTACTCAAGTCTGGACCCGAAGTTGACTGCTTTTCACTTCCAAAAACTCAGAAAACGCCTCAGCTCTTCAAGCTATCTTCCGAGGCTGTTCTAGCTGGTTTCCCGACACCAACAGGGGTTCAAATCAGCACATATAGGTACAAGGTATTGCAGTGAAGGGAGGTGCGGTATTTACCAGACAAGAGTGACTCGACGAGCTCCTGAGTGCGAAGAAGAAGACTATGTCGGCTACTTGTGTCGGGTGAAACAACGTCGGACTGGAGGCGCCCCTTGTGGCCAGGGTATTGCCGCCCTTGCAGATCTGGCACGCCGCCCTTGCATCCAAGCGCTCCTACGGCCTATTCTGCGCAGATGCACATCCCGACCTCTTGCTGATGCGTTGAAGATGAAGACATCGGCTGTATACCGTCTGCTATTGTTACGTACCTGTCTACATGGGGAGAGATGGCTCTTAGGTTGGATGCACAACTGCTGTTATCTACTGTAGAGGGTCTCAATTTCTGTCAATACGGGAGGGAAGAAAACAGGCGGTACTCACCTGTATAAGTCGATCAGAATGAGTGCAGATACAGAGAAAAGCACGAGGGGGAAGAGTTGGCGTTACCACTGGCGTCACTCCTGAACTTCTGTTGGTGACTCGAGGGTGGCATGGCGGCTTCAACACTCCTGAAAGCGATCGAGGGGAATGGCGGAAACAGTCGGCTAGGGTTGCGAGATTGAGACCGGGTAGGTGATCGCTTGGTGGGAGAGGATTTGCTGCAGAAGGAAGGAAAGGGGAGGCAGATGCTGAATGTGGACGGAAGGTGGGGAAAGTGGGGCTACCCACGAAGGAAACTGTTGCGTGATTTGCGGGAGCCGTTACACTGAAGATCTCTCCCTGCTCCAGTTCCTCACACGTCGATCATGAGCAAGGAAGGCGGAGGAGAAGGCCCCTCTGTCTTGGGCTAGAGAGGAGAGCTGTAAGGCCAGCCGGAAGGAGCTGCTACTGGTCCGTACGGATCTCTTCTGGGCTGCTGCTGCTGGACGTGCTGGGCCAAGGGAGAGTAGATGGGCTGCGACAGTCTTCAACAAGCTAATAGGCAAGAGAGAGTGGGCTGAAGACACAGGCCGGGCTGATGTTGTCCAAAACTTGTCAAAACCTTGTCAACAACTTTTCATGATCTCGTCACAGCTTTGTCGTGGTCTCGTCTAAAGTCGTCGTTAAGAATTAATTATAAGAATTAGGGTTTGATATAATTTTATCATTTTATGTGAATTAAATTCTACTTAAAATAATGAATTTTGTGAAGGAAGAGATACTAGATAGAAAGGGGAAACCGTCAACGGCGGAATTAGACGGAATAAAAATTCCGGATATTACATCAGTACCCCCTTAAAATAAGTTTCGTCCCGAAACTTAGGACAAGGTACTTAATTAAACGACTTCCATAAATAAACTGGTCTATCCTAGTCTCACTAAATTTTTATGAAAAACTGGTTGTTACATCAGATCCCCCTCAAAATAAGTTTCGTCCCGAAACTTAGGGTAAGAAAATCCTGATCGGCCTTTAAGGCACCAAAAGGGTGTGTTTGGTCACTACACAAAAGTCTTGTCGTTTCCACATCTAAATATCCCGCACATCAAGGTTACCAAAAGAACACATCACTGACTAAACACTCAATCATGAAATAAACAAGCAGTCAAACAATATCACACATACAAGGTCAAGTCCTAACTCGTTACTCCCGAGGTTACAACTATCGCTACATAAGTCTGTGAAATGTTACGTCTCTTACTATCCACAATATCTTAGGTAGCCTTATCGGATTTTCATAAATCCACTAAAGCTTAAATCTTTTCAGGTACTTAGATCCCAAGCGCCTGCTACCACGTTCTAGAGTGGTTACCGAGTATCTCACTGGTATCATTCGGCTCAACTGTCTGATCCTCTCATCTGATGACCTAACTCGTCTCTGGTAGATATTTCTCCAATTGAAAATCTCAAACTCAGTTCCACGACTTAGTCTCCGTGGAAAACTGAAGTTGCACCCTCCAATAGGGTGAGGAATACTAGTCCATCGGTCACTTTTAAACCGCTTTAAAACTTCCAATGCTTGTCTTACACAACTCGCTTCTAGATCCTTTGATGACCCTAAAGAAAAATAATTTATTCAACTTTCTTCTTCCCTTCATTATGACCACTTGCTTCCGGCCTTCTGAAAAGGTTCTAACTACACACTTAGGCAAAGGTCTTAAACATCCACCACACTTACTAAGTGCCTAATGCTCTTCGTATCACGACCCATTTGGCCTTGTCTTTTACCATTACTCAGTCATCTTATTCTTCAGGTAAGGAATCATCACCTTTACCCTTTTCAGGTCTAACATTCGAGACAACTGAAAATCAAATCTACTGGTCCTCCTCTTTGTTAACTTGGCATTATTATATTGTTTACAGATCTCTACTATATCGTTTCCTCAAACTTAGGCTTCTCACGCATTTTCCAAGATCCTAAGTAACATAGAATATGTTCGGAATGATGGTAATAGAAACAAAGTGATCTCCTATCACCATTATTTGATCATAACTACTCCATAATTGTTAACATACCATCCGCAGTGCCCTCTTTTATCCACCATTGTTACCATCCTGATAATATCCATCTAACTCAAAACGCAACTAGGAACTTTTCTGACATAACATTAC
This sequence comes from Fagopyrum esculentum, assembly GCA_033239045.1. Taxonomy (NCBI): domain Eukaryota; kingdom Viridiplantae; phylum Streptophyta; class Magnoliopsida; order Caryophyllales; family Polygonaceae; genus Fagopyrum; species Fagopyrum esculentum. The sequence continues at coordinate 136,949,870 of BSUD01000002.1, read as the reverse complement.
ACAAAAAAATCTACTCCGAGATTGTGCTTTCCTTAAGCACGATTACTAGGTTGCAAGCATGCTCCTGTCGCTTCTCTTTCTTATGTATCTTCGACTCAAGATGGTAGTTACTCACTTGGAGCTTTCTAGTGTAGGTCATGCACAATACTTTTATTACATCATTAATTCTATCCTAATCCATCCAGAAAACTCACTCTAGAATTTTCCATTAGTATGGAATTCCAAAACTACGTGTCTGACAACATGTAGCAAAGCCATCACTCTTCACTCGGATCCATAAAAGTATACATGTCTCCTTCTATTACCTCTACATGCTCATAAGTTTCCATACGACATTTCTAGTCACTTCACATAGCCTATCTCACGTTCCTTCCAACTAGAATGCATTTCACCAACTATCACCATCTTAAACTCGACACGACATCCATCAATACCCTTGAGCTTCTTGCTCTGTGGGTTAGGACCCACCCCGCTTCCGCTGCGCTACTCTGACTATTTTGTTGTTTTCCGTAATCATAAGGACATATTCTGTCAGTCCAAAATGATTAACTGGGTGAAGTACCAAGTACTTTCCTTACTTTGTCTTCTTGAAATAAAATCCTGATTGGAAAACAACCATCTTCCGTTTACTTTCTTAATTCTTGTAAGACGGACCCGAACTTCGTGACTCGACCAGAGTTTGACCTTAGCCGGCCAATACGATTTTCTTTATACTTTTAGTTCATCCAAGAGGGTTGTCGTTGCCTCCTTGAGGAAACCCACCAAGGCTTCGGTAAAGCTACCTCGTAAATCCGCATTCACCCACATCTCTTTTAACAACACATAGCTCGTCAGTACAAGACAACACCTGCACATCCTCGGTTGACGTCTGTCAGGTTGACTTATCTCAATTTCCGGAACTTACTTTTCTCATACCTCTTTTTCCGTTGAATTTCCTGGTGAGCTCTACTCGCTCCAGTTCATTCATTTACACTACTTTAGCTCGTTCTACATTTCAAACTTCCGGTTCCTCCGTGAGTTAACTCCATTTATCGAGTCCAACTGTGTCGTCCATCTGACATCAATGGTCCTTTCTAGGACTCCCACTATAACTTGTAAGCACGTCTACACGACTCTCATGACATTAACTTCCATCAACTTGTTGTTCCTCTTGTATGGAATACTACACACACTCTGTCTTGATTGACATAGATACTTATCAAAATCATATACCTCTTACTCCCCTAGTTCTTCTTTTACAATCCATTTGTACTAACTGTGATTTGTACCCCCTTTCCTAGCCAGTAGATAGTAAATCATTCACACAATCCCCTTGGTCTCAAATGCATCAGGGGGGGGGGGGGTCATCCTTGGCCATCTTGTCTTTCTTCTTAAGTTCTTACTTAAAGTTAGTGGCTCGAACTCACGCCATGTTGCCATTAAGGGTACTAGCACTTGTATCGGTTTAGCTCCGCATTTCTCGTCGTTTATCTATTGAAGGGTCTCCCAAATGTGTAAAAATTCCTTCATAAGTCTATGATTATCCTCCTGATATGCCAACCAGTTACCATTAGTTGGCCCGCATGTGTTATGTCTCAATTATTATCAACTACTTTGTAGTTGCCCTTCTATAAGATTACGGACTTATTGTTCTTTTATCTCTTTTGAAGTTTGATACACTTGGTGAAAATCTATCTCCTCCGATTTCTTTGTGAATATCTCTTTAGCTCCTTCCACAGTGTGCACCTCTCTTGTTCTCTTATGAGATCATTATACTCCTCTGAGTCCAGACATAGCATTTATCTGTCGTCAAGGAGTTCATCAAGTCTTCCACAATAACTCGTAAGCGTGTTTTCACGATTCTTCTTACTTTGTTCATCGTTTGTCTGCCGTTCTTTGATAAGACCGTTAATATTTATAACTTAAATCTTTATGTGAATGAGAAGTTATCGTGGACTCTTTAGTCCACCAATATCATTTTCCCACACTCTTCCCCTTAATTGGTTTTATTTTGATCATGATACCTTTATGGAAATTCGTTGTCACAATTTTAGTCTTCTAGTTTCTTTGATACTTATGATGTCGAAGTTTCTTTCAAAATTCTCGTATCCTTGGAGGACTCCACTTGCTTCCATGGTTACACATCCTATTTATCGTCATTAAACTCACTTTCTATCTTTGTAACCTTTAATCTCTCACCTCTGGGTCAACACCCTATCCTCTTTGCACTCTCATGCCCATACTTGCATATGGTGGCGTCCGCCTCGATGGTCACGTCCTTCACTCCGAAATTCTTGGTTTTACTCCGTTCTATATGATACTTGTTCCCTTATTGTTATCTCTATCTCATCTCTTGTCGTATCTTGCATGGTTATTCTAATTCATCTCTCGGCTTCATACGACCAAGTCCCTTGTATGACTTCCTATTCCTTCTATGTGAGCTGACTCGGGATTTTCCTTCTCATCGGATTGTACTTGTGGTGAAAATTATCTCAACATCTTTACTTCCTTGCCCACCCGTTCTCCGGATGATTTATAGGGTCGCCAGGACGCCCACCAGAGTATAATACTCAATCCTAGGTCTGAATCCATTGTCTCGTGTTGAAAATTCCTCAAGTCCACTACGGATTTATCATGAGGCGATAATTGCTTCATGATATCACAACTAAAGGATCTAAAATATCCTTTAGGATACTAACATGCTACACATATACATATGTATAATCATACATTAAAACATACCGATATAACCCTATATACTAACACCTATCATTCCAAGTTGCAGAGATCCACGGAGAACGATGGTGGTCCGACGTACTACTAACCCAACAACCCGACTATGCACGTGTGTAAAAACAAAATCCGTTTTTGAAAATCTTAGACCCCTTTTTGGTTCTAGTGATTTTATACATTCGGTCTTTTAGAAGATTTCAAGTGCCATTGTTGCCAACCTAGAGCTCTGATACCATGTTGTAACACCCCAAGTTTCAAAACTCGGGGAGCTACTGGTTAGGACCTCACAATGGGTTCCGACCTTGGTTTAACAACAACTTTGCTAAGATCTTACAACAAGGCACAAATGTAATTAAAATAATTTCCAAAACATAATATTTTTAATGGTATGAAAGTACACCTGTGACAGCCTTACAAACATATATAAAGATATATAACATGCATGACGTATGGAAGACTTCCCCGTCCCCATCTGATGAGTACGTGGACCCGGCTGACCGTCCGTCCCGAATCTCTCTGCAACTGTTTATCTCTACAGATCTACAACATGGATAAACCGTTAGCTAACTAACCAAATGTAAGTAAAATAGTAACAGCAGACACACACACAGAAAAATATAAACAAACATCATGCTGGCACACAACCGTTTATTATCTATTATTTAGGTGATTCATCTTATTCAATTTTACAGTTGTGGCACGAGAATCTTAAGAGTTCTCGCCTCCGTTCCTTATCCAACTGGGTGTAGGTCTAGCTGACCTCCGCCGGTAGCATCACTACAAACCGAGTATGGACTAGTCCCTAAAGAAACCCCCAGCGCCCTCAAGCTAACTGAGCGGAATGCCACCGCCCGTTACTCTTAGGCCAAGTATAGGTCGGCAATTATCTATCACAACCTATAACTCTAAACATCTCCATCACACACCACTATCATCATTCATGCTCATATTCAGAAGTCAGCTAAGTAAGCCCAAAGGACTTACCTGTTATAAATCTCGACTCTCTGTAAACCAAACTCGCTCTGTAAACTGTAGCAACTCAGTTGCCTGCCAAAGGAGATAAGTGCATTAGCACACTCCCACGTAATTAGAAGTCTAAGACTTCTAAGATAGAAGATCGTAATAGGACATAACCAATCACAGTACTAATTTATGGTAAAATGACTATTTTACCCTTGATCCCGAAACTCCCAGAATTTCCAAAACTCAAGTCTAAACTTCTATTTGAGACTATAAAGTCATATTCTAAGTCCTAAAGTTTAGTTTGGTTACAAACTGTCACTTTTCTTATTTCCTATTTTCCGAAAGATCGTAAAGGTCCAACTTTGGTTTCAAATATAAATTTCGTAAAAGCTTATAAAAATTCCGAAATAATTCTATAGATTATCTATGATGTTCCCTCTACCCTTAGGAGCAAGAATTTCTCAAAACTGTTCATCCATCATTTTTACAAAAATTTCTAAAGTTGGTTACAACACTTAACAAACAGAAAACTGTCTTAACTTTGAAAAATCATAACTCCTAAACTACTCGCTGGATTTATCCCAAGTTTTGGTACTTTCTACTATAAAATCTTATCTATCAAATATCCAAAATTCAAGTCAAACAGAAGTCAATAACCCCTCCAAATTTATTCCACAAAACTGCATCTCAAGCAAATTTTCTTCAAACTCAGCACACTAAAGAAAAACTGCATGAATAGCCAACTTCGGGATACTATAACTCTCACACCGTAACTCCGATTGTTCCCAAATTTTAGTATAATCTACTATGTACTATTGACTACAACATATCCAAAATTCAGCAGTAAAGGAGCAATATAACGTACTCAAGTCTGGACCCGAAGTTGACTGCTTTTCACTTCCGAAAACTCAGAAAACGCCTCAGCTCTTCAAGCTATCTTCCGAGGCTGTTCTAGCTGGTTTCCCGACACCAACAGGGGTTCTAATCAGCACATATAGGTACAAGGTATTGCAGTGAAGGGAGGTGCGGTATTTACCAGACAAGAGTGACTCGACGAGCTCCTGAGTGCGAAGAAGAAGACTATGTCGGCTACTTGTGTTGTGTGAAACAACATCGGACTGGAGGCGCCCCTTGTGGCCAGGGTATTGCCGCCCTTGTAGATCTGGCACGCCGCCCTTGCGTCCAAGCGCTCCTACGGCCTAGGAAAGGCGCTCCTACGGCCTATTCTGCGCAGATGCACATCCCGACCTCTTGTTGATGCGTTGAAGATGAAGACACCGGCTGTATACCGTCTGCTATTGTTACGTACCTGTCTACATGGGGAGAGATGGCTCTTAGGTTGGATGCACAGCTGCTCTTATCTACTGTTGAGGGTCTCAGTTTCTGTCAATACGGGAGGGAAGAAAACAGGCGGTACTCACCTGTACAAGTCGATCAGAATGAGTGCAAATACAGAGAAAAGCACGAGGTGGAAGAGTTGGCGTTACCACTGGCGTCACTCCTGAACTTTTGTTGGTGACTCGAGGGTGGCATGGCGGCTTCAACACTCCTGAAAGCGATCGAGGGGAATGGCGGAAACAGTCGGCTAGGGTTGCGAGATTGAGACCGGGTAGGTGATCGCTTGCTGGGAGAGGATCTGCTGCAGAAGGAAGGAAAGGGGAGGCAGATGCTGAATGTGGACGGAAGGTGGGGAACGTGGGGCTGCCCACGAAGGAAACTGTTGCGTGATTTGCGGGAGCCGTTACACTGAAGATCTCTCCCTGCTCCAGTTCCTCACACGTCGATCATGAGCAAGGAAGGCGGAGGAGAAGGCCCATCTGTCTTGGGCTGCGCTTCTTGGGCTGGAGAGGAGAGCTGTAAGGCCAGCCGGAAGGAGCTGCTACTGGTCCGTACGGATCTCTTCTGGGCTGCTGCTGCTGGACGTGCTGGGCCAAGGGAGAGTAGATGGGCTGCGACAGTCTTCAACAAGCTAATAGGCAAGAGAGAGTGGGCTGAAGACACAGGCCGGGCTGATGTTGTCCAAAACTTGTCAAAACCTTGTCAACAACTTTTCATGATCTCGTCACAGCTTTATCGTGGTCTCGTCTAAAGGCGTCGTTAAGAATTAATTATAAGAATTAGGGTTTGATATAATTTTATCATTTTATGTGAATTAAATTCTACATAAAATAATGAAATTTGTGAAGGAAGAGATACTAGATAGAAAGGGGAAACCGTCAACGGCGGAATTAGACGGAATAAAAATTCCGGATATTACATTGATGTTCTTATGGTAATGGATTTGTATGTTAGGATGTAGATTTGTGAAATCCTAGTGTTTGTTGAGCTTAATCTAGTTTAGGGTGACCTTTGCTAGCAAACTAATTGAGGAATGAGACTTAAGCGGTGATTTCCACTCTTAGATATAGAAGATGATGAACTCTAGGTAGTAGAGCAAAAAAAAACGCTATTGGATTGAGTGTGCTAGGATCGTTGCCTAAGACTTACCTTTTCCGAGACTTACCCGGTAAGGAGGGGTTTGAACCTTAGGTAGTGTCCCGGTTTGTGTAGAATTATCGACCTTAGCTTCTTGAGAATTACCCAGTAATAGGACTTAGGTTTGAGAGTAGTGGATCATGAGACTTACCCGGTAATTGTTCCCATTAGAGAAACACCCTTTCCCGAAAACCGCAACTTATCATTTGATGTTTAGAAGCATGAGTCCATTGCCATTGCCGGAATTATTGATCTCTACAATCCGCACTTCTTACCCTTTTCACCTATCCTTGTGTTTGTGTATTGTTTGTTTGCTTATTTTTTGCATATTTTTTGATCTTGTTTGATCACCAAAAAAAACAACCAAAAACATTGTGATTCTAATTTATTTTTCCCTTGCTCATCTCTTAGTTTAGATTTGCACTTTCTTTGATCATTGAATGGTTTAATTTCACCTCAGTCCTTATGTACGACCTCAGAATACTTTCCTTCCTAGGAAACAACCATACATTGTGGGTTTGCTAGTTAGTTTAGGAGATTAGATCGAGTTTATAAATGTAAAGTTTTTTGTGCTACTATCTAGTGCAAACAAGTTTGTAGCGCCGTTGCCGGGGACTAAGTCTAGATTAAGTCATTTGTGTTTGATTGTTTACATTGTAGATCTTTCTTGTTACTTTTGATCTTGCTTGTTTGTGTCTTTGCATTTTTCATGTTTGCCATGGACGGATTTTACCTTCAAGACGACATTGATGACATGGAGTATGAGGGATGGATGGAAAGCCAAGATCATGGACCACTCCACGATGAGCTTGAGTATTGGAATGAGTTCAATAACTATCATGAGTTCCAAGATCAAGCTAACATGACTACTTTTCCTCATGCGGAACCTCCCCAACAACTTAACGAAGACCGATTAGAGACGATGTTTGAGGAAGTAATGAGGAAGTTGGAGGACATAGAGAACAATGTCACTTCAATTTCGAGGGCCCAAGTGGAGCTTGAAGCGGGAGTGTTTCAACAAGAGAAGGTGCACCATGAGGAGATCCAAGAATTACCCGACTGAACCATAATCATTAGAGACCTTCAAAAAGAGTTGAATGACGCTTGGAAGCAAGTACGGCTAAGAGATTTAGCCCAGGATGATGAAAGAAGATTGACATGCGAGAGAGAGAAGAACAATCGAGGAGGGAGATTGAGGAGATTAAACATGTTCCTATGCATTTGACGCCTACCCTCCTTCAAGACATATCTTCACCTCCTTCATCCTTGGAGGAGTGCAATGAAGAGGTCTCAGCCCTGGACATCCTTGCCATAATTCCGGAACCACACTTGAAGAGCTCTAGATGGAGGAAGAAGAATTGAAAAAAAATTTCGGTTCAGCCCACACTATCTCGACTGAGATTGCACATATACCCATCCCAGATCTTTCAACAAGAGCTCACCTCGACCCAAATCTCGGTCTGATCAACCTAGATGACCATCTGAGGTCCCGTGGAGAGATTGTTAAGCTCACTTCAACTCCTTTCAATCCTTTCTCGCTTGTCTAGAGTAAATCCGGAAACTGGATGTCCCTTCCGAACGAGCCTCCCATGGTTGATATGACTCTCCCGGTTAGAGAAGATGGATCCATAATGGTTGTGATGCACTTCAACCAAGCTATATTTCCAAGAGTCGGCTTTCTTCAGATCGTGATGAATGATAGAGGCAAGCATTTCACCGGTAGGACCGCAATGTATTACTTGTCCAAGTATGCTGTGGCCCAAATGGTTGCGACCCCACACTATTATAGAGGAAGCAACCATGAAGTGTTCAACCAATTGCCGGTGAAGCGAGAACTTTAGGTTTATTTGGGAATCAAATGGCCTCTTCTTATGATTAAAGATGCCGGAAATAGATGGCTGCTTGGACTCCTCAAACAAACCAAGATTTTTAATGTGGATTGAGGCATCATGGAGTTTGGTCAAGCTAATGACCTAAGGAAGCGCTTCTTGGGCGAAAACCCAAGGGTAAACTCTTTCCGTTTTTCGTTTTCGTTTTTACTTTTGTTTTTGTGGTTTTTGTGTTTTTTGTGTTGTGTGCTAGAGTGTAGGCAATAAAAAAGACTTGAAAGGCACGATGATAATAATGATGATGATCCCGCATCAACCATGGATGGAGAGGACGTGAGACTTGGACGGCTTGAGGTGCCTTTGAGGGATGGAAGAGCTCCCATCTCGCATACACCATGGCACGGGTCCCAACGCGGAATGACCATGTTGAGCTCTTTACCATGATTGATCATCCACCACCACTCCACATGAGTGAGCCGAAATACCGAAGCACCGTTTTTTTACATTGTGAGGACTTCTTTCACTCTTCTTTACTTGATTTACACATTGGGGACAATGTGATTTTAAGTATGGGGTGGGGTTTTCATGATTATTTGCATGATTGCATCTAAGATAATTTCCTTTTATTGTCACACGTTTCTTTTCATGTTTTGCATTTTACATACATATCTAAAAAATTTCAAAAAATCGAAATATTTTAAAATATTTGTGCTTCCAAGTTTTGCTATGACCCTTATGATGATTTAGTTTTGTGGATTGGCTATGGATGGCGTGTGTGTTGAATGAGTTTACGCATATGTAGACTTGAATACTTCTCTTGAATTCCTTCTATAAATTGTGATGAAGATTGTTGTGTAGGTTGGATTGAGAATTGATGGTCGAAATTGCATGATAGGTTCTTACACATCATATAGGAATGATTAAGGCAATTCATGTTTCTCTTCTTGTCATCTTAATCATGTTGTTTGAGCACCTAACTTGAAATGAAAATTTTTACATGTTTTGACCAATACGGGAATTAGGAGTATGATAGTGTGCTGAGTGTGTGAAAAGAAAGTGTTGGGTGATGTGAAGTTGATGAATGAATGTTGTGAATGAAGGAGTTGAATGTGTTGTGAAAGTGTAGAAAATATATAGGTTTGAGGACGTTTGTTATGACGATGAGTAACTCGGCACCATTCACATAATCGGGTGTTTGTATCTTGCCAAAGTCGGAATAACCAATAGTCCTAACGAGACTTGGTATGTGCATCCTATGTGAGGCACCTCGGAAAAATACCGAGGACCACTAATCACCAAGGTTTCGGCTTTTGTGCACCAATGTTATTTCCTCAAGTGAATAAAAAAGAAAAGAAGGAGAAAATTACACTTTTGTGGATGAAGTACAAAAACAAAGTTGTGGTTTTTTGTTACTTTCCCGGATTTGCACCACATGACCTAATGAATTCCCACCTATGACACATTTCTTGGCCTCTTCTTTCCTAAGTCCTTAAGACCTCTATGCTTATGTGTTTAGACTTAGTGATCTACATGGTATATTCTCATGATCATCTAGACTTTATATATTTTCTTTACATGTATGTTTTCGAGTTAAGTGTAATCGTCTTTCCGTACCTTTATTCCTTTGACACATGATTGCTTACCCTTTGCCATGAAACATCACTATGAAGGTGAGTTGATAGACCCATTAATTTCTGGCAAGATAATTGGGTCCCAACGACTCCTCTCATCAAATTTGTCCAAAACACCAATTTAATCAACACTCATACTAAAGTTAGTCATTTCATTGAATCTAACGAATGGGATATCACCAAATTGAAAATGAAATGCAAAAAATCATCGACGCATCAATTAGGATAATAATTATGGAAACAATTATCCCTACAAATGAAATCCAAGATAGATTACATCGGAGAAATAGTAAGAATGGTTGGTTCTCTACTAAATCAGCATCGAAAATGACCGAGAAGGAGTCTTCTTGGCTCCTTGACTACTCATACGATTGAATTTGGAAAGTGGATACCCAACCGAAAATTAAAAATTTCATATAAAAAATATCAAGAAACGGTATCCCTACAAAAGCAAAGCTTAAAGAAAGAAGAATTCTTGTTACAAAGCACTGCGATTCTGCAACCACCAACTAGAAGATGTTGCACATTTTTTTTAGTGCCGCTACAGTAAAAATGTGATTGCTAAAACTGACAGAATTATTTTAACCAACCTTAGTACCATTAATTTGGAAAACAAAAAAGCACACGCTCTTGTTGGAAATAAAAATAAGATTGGGATAAACAGCTTTACACCTCTTGCAACTATAAGGTGGAGAATTTGGTAATTTGGGAATAAATCATTTTTCACAATGATGACATTGGATCAGATCACAACATCATCACTTCATCAAAAGCCAATTTCTTAACTGAAATTCTCGCTTTACGGATGAGGATGACTACGTATTTAAACATGTTCAAAAGAACAACTTTTCCAAAACAAGGAAGAAAAATAACATCAAATGGGAGAAACCAAAACTAGATTCCACAAACTCAACTTTGACAGATCAAAACTTGATTCAGATATAACTTTTATTGGCTTTGTTATACGAAATCATAACGGTGATGTAATTAGCTTGGACGCTAGGAAAAACAACTTCAACTCGATTATTAAAGTAGAAGCTTTTGCGCTGAAAGTTGGTCTTAGAGAAGAAAACAGGTTAGATAGCACAAAGATAGAAATTGAGGGTGATAGCCTATGTGTTATCAAGGCACTTGAAGGACTTTAAAGTTGTCCCTGGGAGATCTAGTTGATCGTATCCGAGTTATCCGACTCCAGACTGGATCTTTGCTTCTTTGAAGAAGTCCTGGTCAAGCATGTGTTCAGAGAAATCAATTGTGTTTCTGACCAATTGACCCATTTGGTAATTTCGACCCCCAACACATCCTTTTCTGTTGATCCCGTACTTCATGTTCTCAGTCGCAAGGATACTTTATATTGGACTACCTCTGGAAGATATACTTTCCTAACCGCTTTCCGTTTTTAAAAAAAATTAAAAAAAATGTGTGATGAATGTGTAGTAAATTTTTGATTTAATGTATTGAAAGATATTATTGTTCTCAATAAGTCATGAATAATGTTACATGATTTTTAGAATTTGACATCTCATATTGAAACTATATTTTCTAAATTTACACATTTAGGGTGATTTTACACATGCTTTAAAAACTAGTCATTAAATATAAAGGAGATATTCAATTACGAATTAAATTTATAGTATGGACGGTTAATTGTTAAAAATAAGTTTATATTTGAAAATTTGAAATAGAATGGATAAAATATGAATTGTTATAACAATGAACTAATTGTTGTGTGATAATAAAATTGATGTGACACCATTGACTTGGGTTGAGTTCTCCCAATCTTTTAAATGTGATCTTGAATCACTACAACCTGCAAGAGAATTTCTTTGTCTCGTCCAAATTCTAATTTTCTGAACAAGTATGTCTTATCCTTGCCAATACTCTAGAACTATGCCCCGGCGAGGACAATAATCACTATACTTGTGAAGGAGTTGAATTTGTTGTGTACTTGAAAACTGCAAAAAAAAAATATTAGTAGAACGATATTGACTAGTAGAGTAAGGAGTATATTATCAAACCCGACTCAATATCGATTGATTGAATCAAACACAAAACTCCAATAACATACGTTAATAGAAAATGAATTAATAAAAAGAAGAGTGGTTTAGTACAGGATTCAATTTATAATGATTGCATCAAGAATCAAATTGTAGGAAGGAGAAGCAAGAGCTAGCCTTAACTGGATGATTAACATGTTGCAAGGGTTTACGGATAATGTTGAATTATTATTTTTTAGATAATAGATCATTTTTTACAATTGACGAATAATAATATGAATCAACTCAAAGGTAATTAAAACAATAAATAATAATATCTATTTATAGGTTTGAGGGAGTTCATGACTAACTCTAGAATAATAATATGAAAACACTAAAATTAAAAACTAAGGAAAAGATAAAATATCATGAAGATATTTTCGAAACTAGACTATGTAATCAAAGTAATAGGTAAGCATAGCAGCACGTGGATAGTGATGATGGGCGTCCTTATACTTCTGTATTCGGTGATAACATCCATTTAAGTGTCCACCTCTTTTTTACCCATTCCTTATGCCTTTGGGGTATAATTGCACCGCTTATCGGTATATGTCTTTCTCTTCTGTATTTTGGAGATCTACCGGTAGGTTAATGACATTAATAACATTGTAAGTTTTGTGTTGGAAAAATGAAGCTATTTATAGAAGAATGACTTCAACACACTCTTGAAATAATGAACTTTTTACTTTCATCACTTAAGTCCTCTTAGCCTCTAAGACTGTTTGGATATAAATAAGAAAGCATTTTTTATTGGAAGTTTAAGGGTTTATTGGTATCACAATCCTGAATTTGTAAAATGCTGAAATAAGAGACTGCGACCCGAAATTAACAAGTACATTTAACTAGTTTAAATCCTACAACAAGGAGCCTTTGAAAGCAAAATATAAACTAGAAGGTGACGTTGTCTTTTATGAATTTTCAAGCATTCTCGTCCGGAATTGTTGCATAGTTATTATTATTCAATGCAAGGTAAGTGTAGGCATTTTTCCACTCTTCCAGGGTAGACTCGGAAACCTTTTTGTAATAACCGGAATTTTGAAACCCGTTAAACCTGATTTTTAACCGAGTTCCGAAACGTCAATCATAAATAAATCAGTACATAAATTAAAATACGGAATTTAATTTACGTACTTTAAAATAAGAATAATGATAAGTTATAGAATACGGAATTTAATTCCGTATTATATAATTTCCCGCACATAATTAACGAGTTACGAGTTCCGCTTTTTATATTATGAGATAACCGTTCAATTGGGCAATCCTAGGCCGAAGCCATCAGCCCACTTCCTAAGCCCATCATTAACCCTAAACTAATTAAAATTAACCTAATCCTAATCTTAAACTTGCCGCTTACCTCTCCTACCCGTACCGTCTGCACGCCGCAATTCTCCCTCTCTCCTTTCCTCTTGCAAACGGACGTACAGCAGCCCTACGGAACCGCCACCGAGCCGCCGCCAAGTCCTGCGCCGCCTTCCGTCGAGTCCGGTAAGCACTGCCTCCTATTTCCCTCGCTTCTTCCTTTCGTTCCGCACTCGATGACACCACGGTTTCGCTTCGACCTGCGGTAACCTTGCAACCGGACCACCATCCTCCCCGACGCCGGAGCCAGTGCAGCCACCGAGCCGCGTCGCCTCCCGCCGTCCGCCGTAGTGAAACCGGTAAGACCTTGGCCTCCCTTCTTTCCGCCTTCCTTCTCTCGACTCGCGAATTGCTGCTCACTACAGCCCTCTTCGATCTGCAGCAGCACCGCGAGCCGCCGCCTCAGTTGATCCTGCAGCCAAGCCGACCACCAAGAGGGGACCGCCGCAACACCAGCCTCGCCGCCGGACTGCAGACCCGGTAAGAACGCTTCCGGATCTCCTTCCTTCTTGCCCTGCGAGTTTGCGAGATTATATATGTATATATAAATGCATAGAATACGTATATAAATGAATAGAATACGTATATAATTGTTGGAATACGTATATAATTGAGTGGATTACGTGTATAGCTGAGTTGATTACATATATATAAACCATAGAATGGAGGTGGTACGGGTATGCAATACGGAAGGTTAGTAAGAGCAGGAGTCAGTTTATATAGGAGAGTGTATGCCGAGTATATAAATATACGTATATATATTATATGAAATAAAAGTATACGTATGAGTTTGAGTTGGTGAAATTATAAAGTATGTGGATTTATATATATATATCTAAATACCTAAGAGTTGCAGATTTTATAGAATTGAATGAAGGTTAGTATGCACGAAAGTATATATATATATAGATATATATATATATAAGAATAAATAATACCCGAGAATGAAGTAATGTGGTTCTAGATGACGAGTGGATGAGAGTGATATTATAACTTTAGTAAACTGTTTTGGAGTAATCATATATTAGAAAAATGTTCAAAAAGAAATATTAGAGGTCAAGAAGTGACTCGGAGAATTATCGACACTAAGAGTAAAACGGTCTTTCACCGTATGAGAATCTTCCTTTCCGTAATCCCTTCGCATGAGGTTGGACATCGAGATGTGATTTTGATACACATGCCTTAATTGACAGGCGCTTGAGTTACCACGAGTACGGACTGTTTGAGGAGTGTTAGAGTGTTTTTGACTCATGTAAGTCCTTGCGACTTACTTAGCCAATTTCTGGATATTAGTTGAGTGATAGTGGTTGTGTGTGCTATGTGCATGTTTTAATAATAATAACTTGCTAGGACGACTGTTATTATTATGTTTAAGGCCCAAGTGTATGTATAACGGGCCGTGACATCACTGCCCAACTCTGACAGGAGACTGGGAGGTTCTCTATACCCAGACCAGGCAGGTACAAGGTGAGATGCATCGGATCCATTCCTGATGGTTACACGGGGGCGGAGGCGAGGTTTGGGAATCCCTCGTGTCACAAAATAAGTATCATTAGCGTGAAAGAGTAACTTAACTCAAGATAATAAAAAGGACTTGTTTGAAAGCATGATGGGTGTTTATATTTTTATGTGTGTGTTTGTGCTGCTATTATTCTAATAATATTTAGATAACTAGCTAACGGTTCCTCTTGTTGCGTTTTTAGATTTACCGCAGGTTAGACCAGCAGTTGAGTGATCCGGAAGTAGTGGTCAACCGGGTCTCCGTACTCCTTAGAGTGGGGGTTGGGAGTTGTGTTTGTCTTTTCTTTCTTTTGGTTAAGACAGTTGTTCGTTTCTTTTGTTTAAGTACCTTAGGCTGCTAGATAGTGTTGCATCCATTACCTTAAAAATGCTATTTTATGAATTTCGGTTTTCTTTATTTGTGTCTTGTTGCAAGATCCTAGTAATATTGTTGTCAAACTAAGGTCGGGACCCATTGTGAGGTCCTAGCCAGTAATGTCCCGAGTTTTGAGAATTCGGGGTGTTACACTTTTCACCATCAACTTCCGCCTCCCATGCGTCTTTACATGTGTCAGGCATGATCCATTTCACCTTTAACGGCACTTCACTATCGATGTTCACCTTTGGAAGAGTCATACCCTTATAAAATAAATTTCTACAAATAACAACTATATGAGGAAATAATCATATGTTACATTGAAGAAAGTATGTAAGTTAATAACAAAAGAGATTTCATATACTAGTCCTTCGAATCATATAAAGTTTTATCATAAAACCAATCGATGATGCTAGTCCACCTATCATATATATTAGGCTAATTTTACATTTATAATCAATGTGGGATATTCGAACACAAGTTCCGGATCCATTTACCTGAGTTTTCAAGACGGACAACACCTCATTGGACTTCAACCATTGGTTTAGGTCTGGGTCTTTATAGTACTGACGAAAACAAAAGGTATTGTTAGAAGTGTTCCTCTTTGACTTACTAGAATAATCACACATCCAAGTATGATCTTGTACTAAAATGTTGTATTTAAAATATAAAGTAAATACTCCATCACAAGTTCCGTGAGTGTCATGCAAATTTCATTTCATTCTAAAGCATATATTGATTTAAATTATATGTCAATTCATGCCCATTGTAAATTTAAAAAACAATGTGAAAATATTTACAACAATAGTTAATGATGTCTTTTGTATAAAAATAACATGCTCGGAAGTTATTTAAAGTAACTTAGGTTGAGATAAATGTTTTGTTTTCTCAAAACACATAATTTAGCAAAAAGTTAAAACATCAAAACAATAAAAATCACCCTTTTTTCCGTTCAATTTCAAGGCCAGAAGGATGTGTTTCAACTTTTATCAACCAATCAATAGTCATCATTCAAATTCATATTGCTAGATGAACTAGATGAAGAATTGCTCTTCATCAGGGATTACTTCTCATCGATCGATCATATTTTTTTTTGGTTTTTATTGTTGTGATGTTGTATTGAGTGTCTAGAAAAGAAGAAAAAATGGTCTATTTATATTACTTTTTCTCCACAACTTGACCATGAAGAATTCAGATGTACGTACAAAGATAAGATCATGTGTTATATGGTAAGTTGTACCTTGAAAATAATCTAGGTGCGCCGTATTTTTTGTAATGAAAAATAAATTGGGTAAATATATCATACATTTATGTATGTGTGTAAACATATCCTCCCTTGAAGTAATAAATCATAAAACGATAAGCTTAGACAAATGGATATACGCTATGAAAGAAATCAAGTCAATTAATATGAGAGAAAACGTATAAAAATAGAAATGTTATTTATGCACCCCTCGATCTACCAATTTCCGACAAAAATCGCAGGCCAACGGTGCATGACGAGCATTGGTGCAAGAGGTGGGCACTATTGGTGGGAGTGGTAACTAAAGGCCGTTGGCACAGGGTTGGGTGTAGTCGTTCGCTGGCGTAGGTAGTGCAACTCGGAAAATTTGAACATTGTCCAACCACCATATATACTACAGCTGAATTTCAAACGCCAGGAAATCACTTATAAATATGAGAGAGAATTATATTCTCTTCATTCTCAGAATTCTTATATCTTATAACATGTAACAAATTGTTATTTTATTACATTAAATGTCTTCATACTAAGAGTACGATAAAGTTAATATTCCATTCGACAACAATAACTAAAATAATTCATATGAACTCTTTGCACCCTTAGTTGTATGTTTTGTAATAATTTTTTTTGTATTGTATCCTTATTTAAGATTTGAAAGAAATTGTTGAATAATTTGGATGACCTTAACGAAGATAATAGTAAAGGAGTTTTTGTGATAGCCTGATTTGTGTTTAACCTTTTCCTTTATATGTGTTTGTACTTTGGTGTTTTCCTCAATGTTATAGTTAGTTAGCAGTTTATCTATGTTGTTAGATGCCTTGTAAGATAGGGTAGTTCGAGTGATTCGGTGGAGGAGAACATCTGGGGTTCCCGTACGTGGTAGGACTGGTGTGGGTTTTGCATATTATGTTTAGTTGACTTTGACAATTAACCTTACGTTTTCCGTTTATGTCTTTGTACCTCGGCTGAGAGTCTGTTATAGTTTTCGGCATTGCATACTATTATATTTCGATTTCCACGTTTTATCGTTTGTGTCTTATTGTAATATCCAATAATATTTCTATTGAGCTAGGGTCAGAACCCATTGTGAGGTCCTAGCCCGTAGTGCCCCGGGTTTGAGATACGGGATGTTACAGATCATTTGGTACTTCAAGATAAAATTATTTTTAGCAATGATGACAATGGATCAGATCACAACATCTTAAAATTCATCAAAAGCCAATTTGTTAACTAGAGTTGTCACTTTAGGGTGAGGATGACTACGTATTTAAACATGTTCAAAAGAACAACTTCTCCATAACAAGGAAGAAAAATAATATCAAATGGGAGATACCAAAACCTAGATTCCACAAACTCAACTTTGACAGATCAAAATTTGATTTGGGTATAACTTTTATTGGATTTGTTATACCAAATCATAACGGTGACGTAATTAGCTTGGATGTTAGGAAAAAATAACTTCAACTCGGTTATTGAAGTAGAAGCTTTTGCGCTGAAAGCAGGTCTTAAAGAAGCAATCAGGTTAAATAGCAAAAAGATTGAAATTGATGGTGATAACTTATGTGTTATCAAGGCACTCGAAGGACTTTGAAGTTGTCCTTGGGAGATCGAGATGATCGTATCAGACTCCAGACTGGATCTTTGCTTCATTGAAGAAGTCCAGGACAAGCATGTGTTCGGAGAAATCAATAGTGTTTCTGACCGATTGACCCATTTGGGAATTTCGACCCCAGCACATCCTTTTCTTACAATCTCGTACATCGCGTTCTCATCCGCAAGGATGTTTTAGGTTGGACTACCTCTAGAAGATTGTCTTTCCTAACCGCTTTTTGTTTTCAAGAAAAATAAAAATAAAAAAGTGTGATGAATGTGTAGTGATTTTGATTTAATTTAAAGAAAGAAATTATTGTTCTCAATAAGTTATTATTAATGTTACATGATTGTTAGAATTTGACATCTCATATTGAAACTATATTTTCTAAGTATACACATTGTAACACCCTGAATTCTCAGAACTCGGGACGTTACTGGTTAGGACCTCACAATGGGTCCCGACCTCAGTTTGACAACATTTACTAAGATCTTGCAACAAGACACCAATAAGAAAAACCAAAATTCATGAAATAATATTTTTGAAGGAATGAATGCAATAAGGTCTAACAGCCTACAATACTTAACAAAGGGAAAGACGAACAACTGTTCTTAACAAAAGAAAAAACGATAACCAACAACCCCAACCCCCACTCTAAAGAGTACGGAGACCCGGTTGACCACTACTTCCGGATCACTCAGCTACTGGTCTAGCCTGCGGTAAATCTAAAAACACAACAAGAGAAACCATTAGCTAGTTATCTAAATATTGGAAGAATAATAATAGCACACACACACACATAAAAGAATTGTAATATCCGGAATTTTTATTCCGTTTATTCTGTAATAAACCCGATCTCGATCAGTTGATCTATATCCGTTTACTTAGTTAGACACATTATTATAAAAAATTTATCATTTTATGTAGATTTCCTTCACATAAAATGATGGAATCCTTTAAAAGTTTATCATTTTATGTAGCTTCCCCTTCACATAAAATGATAGGATCTTTATAAAATTTATCATTTTAGGTAGCTTACCTTCACATAAAATAATAAGTTTAGCCCTAATTTAGAATATGACAAGGTCCGGACAAGTCTGTGACGAAGCTGTGACAAGGTCCAGACAAGTCTGTGACGAAGCTGTGACAAGGCCAGACAAGGCCGTGACGAAGCTGTGACAAGGCCAGACAAGGCTGTGACGAGTCTGTGACAAGGCCAGACAAGGCTGTGACGAGTCTGTGACAAGCCCAGACAGGCTGTTGACAGCCCAGCGCCAGCAGCACGTTCAGCCCAATCTGCAGCCAGAAGCGTCTTACCTTGCCAGCCCAGAAGCTTGCCAGCAACAGCTTCTCCAGCCCACTGTTGCGCCTTGTCCGTAGCCCAGCAGCCCACTGTTGTACCTTGTCCGCAGCATCATCTTCAGCCCAATGTTTAGTCTTCAGCCACGCCTACTCTCAGCCCAGGGAAGACGGACCTTTGCTGCCAACTCTCACAGCCCAGGAACAGCCCAGAATGGAGGCAAATCGTCCTAGACAGCAACTGTTACAGAAGATCAGAAACTGTCTTATACGTTTAACCTTCTTGCCTTATTCTGCAGCCGTTATACACGCCAGTTTCTCTCCTGATCTCCGTCCAGATTCATCTTCGAAACAACTCCTCCCTTCTTCAGCGTGCAGGGTTTCCACCTTCTTCGTACGTGTGCTGCCATCCGGCCATATCCGAATCCTCCCGTATACACTAACCTCCCGTGTACGCTCGCTGTGAAGAGATAGTCCGTCCTCTCCTGCACACGTCCGGTCCGTCCTCTCCTGCACACGTCCGGTCCGTCCTCTCCTGCACACGTCCAGCCCGTTCCAGACGTAGGAAGCACCCTGGGAGAAGCCAACGTACCTCACTGCCGGAGATCTCTCGTCCTCACGCCGCTTTCTGCTCTAAGGGGTGAGTCTTCGTCCCTCTCCTCCCTTTCCTTCTTCCTCTTTCCGGATCTGAACGTGACCAACGTGCAGAGGCAGTGGGATCAACCAGCAGGCTCGGTTTTGGTACAGATCGGAACCAACAACAAATTAACCTTCTAGCTGCAACCCGGTAAGAGCCTATACTTGGATTAAAATAGGTTTCCGATTAGTTTAAATGGAAGGTTATTGTATAATCTTATGTATGAATACCGATTCCTTAATGTTAGATTGATGAGCTGCTGTAATTCGGCCTGGAGCATAGTGAAGATAGTAATAGGTAGCTGCTGAGTTTTATAATTAAAATGGTGGAAATAAAGGGCTGCTGTAAAAGTCATTTTATTCCTTCAGCTTTTAAGTTAGAAACTGCTCACCTTGTCAACCAATGTTTGAGAGTTTGGATAAAGATCCACCGTTGAATTTTGGATATGTTGTAGACGGATATATGTAGTTTAGCATATTAAAATTTGAGAAGAAATGAACGGTCGGATTGAAAGTTATGAGCTCCTGAAGTTAGGTAGTTGAGCAGTTTTGGTAAACTTAAGTTTTTGGCTAAGTATAGGAATTTTGAGTGAAGTAGCCAACTTTGTGAATTTTTATAGGAATATTGGCTGAAAAGTTTGGAGAAATTCTTTCTCCTAAGGTTTGATAGAACCTCATAGATGATCTAGAGATTTAATTCGGAATTATTATAAAGCTGTTAAGAATTTTATAGTTAGAACCGAAGTTAGACCTTTACGTTTCTTCCGGAAAATAGAAACATAGGAAAAATGTCAGTTTGGAACCAAATAAAATTTTAGGAGTTAGAATATGATTTTAGAACCTCAAATAGGACATTAGACATGAATTCTAGATTTTTCGGGAATTTCGGGACCAAGGGTAAAATGGTCATTTTACCCTAAATTAACACTGTAACTAGTTATGTCTTAATACATCATTCGATCTTAGAAGTTTTAGACTTCTAAGATCGAATGATAGTGTGCTAATACACTTATCGCCTTTGACAGGCAACTGAGTTGCTACAGTTTACAGAACGAGTGGTTTACAAAGAGTCGAGCTGTATATCAGGTAAGTCCTTTGGGCTTACTTTGCTGACTTCTAAATATGAGTATAAATGATGATAGTGGTGTGTGATTGAAATGTTTATGGAGATAGGTTGTGATATATAATTACCGACCTATATTTTGGCCTAAGAGTAACGGGCGGTGGCATTCTGCTCAGTAGCTTGCGGGCGCTGGGGGTTTCTTTCGGGACTAGTCCATACGTGGTTTGTAGTGATGCTACCAGTGGAAGTCAGCTAGACCTACACCAGTTGGATAAGGAACGGAGGCGAGAACTAATAATAATTCTCGTGCCACAACTTAAATTGAATAATGTGAATCATTTAAATAATAGATAATAAACGGTTGAGTGCCAGCATGATGTTTGTTTATTTCTGTTTCTGCGTGTGCTTGTGCTATTATCATTTTGCTTATATTTGGATAGTTAGCTAACTGTTGATATGTTGTTTAGATTTGCCACAGGTTAGAGCAGATGCCGAGTGATCCAGATGGTAGTGGTCAGCCGGGGTGTCGTACTTTAGGACGTTTTACAGTTTCTGCAATTGTGGGTTTTACAATTGAACCTTGTTTCCTCTCGTACTTTGTTATATTCCGTTTTCCGGTTGTAGTCGATCTGGTCACATTCATGCATTGTTAAGAACTATTTTATGATTTCTGATTTTTCCTTATATGTGCCTTGTAGTAAGATCTTGTTAAGTTGTTGTCAAACTAAGGTCGGGACCCACTGTGCGGTCCTAACCGGTAACTCCCTAAGTTGTAAAATTTGGGGTGTTACAAGAATAAACACCCATCATGCTTTCAAACAAGTCCATTTATTATCTTAAGTTAAGTTACTCATTCACGCTAATGATACTTAGTTTGTGACACGAGGGATTCCCAAATCTCGCCTCCGCCTCCGTGTAACCATCAGGAATGGATCCGATGCAGCTCACCTTGTACCTGCCTGGTCTGGGTATAGAGAACCTCCCAGTCTCCTGTCAGAGCTGGGCTGTGATGTCACGGCCTGTTATACATACACTTGGGCCTTAGGCAGAATAATAACTGTCGTCCTAGCAAATTGTTATTATTATTTTCACACACATTACACACATAACTATTATCACCCAACTAATATCCTTAAACTGGCTAAGTAAGTCGCAAGGACTTACCTGAGTCAAATCACACTCTAACAAGTCTCAAATCGGTCCGTACTCGTGGTAACTCAAACGCCTGTTAAATAAGGCACGTGGATCAAAATCACATCCCGATGTCCAACCTCATGCGAAGGAATTATGGAAAAAGACTCTCTTACGATAAAAGACCTTTTACCCTTAGTACCGAAACTCTCAAAGTTTATTCTTAAATCCTACTACTTCCTTTTAGACTTGTTTTCTAACGTTTGGTCCTTACGGATAGCTTACTTAGAGATATGTGTCTATATATCTACTCACATAAGCATACTTCTATTACTTTTATGAAACTTATATCCATCCCACTTATGTATCCATGTATAGATAAATATATACACGTCCACTACTTACTCATATATGTATCCGCGTATAAAAACGTTACTTCTCTATGTAAATACTCATGTATATACCCTTTACTTATTCCATAATTACATACACTTATTTATCCTCTAATATCTATAGTTACGTATATATATACATGATAGGTTATAGATATATATGTACTCAGCATACTTACTCTAACCTAATCATACTTAACCATGCCTAATCATGCCTATCTTCTACTGCTCAACCATGTATTCTCATATATACCTTCAGTACTCTCCTACGTACATACCTATATATACTCAGTACACTCTAAACCCCCAACAATCATATAACCGTACAACAGTGCGAGGAAACTAGACTCACCTATAGCACTGCAGCAGTCCGTTTCCTTCGGTTGTTGGGGTGCAGCAGGGGACAGCGGGGCGTCTTGGACCGGCTCGTATGCTGACTCGAGTGTATTCACCACCGTGTACTACAGGGCTCGGCTATTCACTGCAGCGGTCAGAGGGGGTGAGCTGTTGTCTGTCATTATATAGAACAGAAGAGACAAGAGAGGATCTAGGCGGACGAACTCACCTTGCCACCGAGGAAGTGCTACGCTGGTCCAGGAGGTGTGCAGTGGGGTGTGGCGTCGGCACAGGGGAAGGAAGTAATAGAGGCAACGGAGGGCTCACTGGCGTGACTCGCAACTGCTGCGTGACGCCAAGGTCAGACCTTGCTGCGCTTCGAAACAAAATAGAGGAACGGGGAGAGATAGACAGAACATGTGGCTCACCTGGTCGCGTCTTGGTGATCGCCAGCGGCGGGCAGTTGTGGGATTCGTTTCCGGCGGCGGCGTGGCGTCTCTTCTCCCAGGCGAGGTGTGGCGTCTCTTCTCCCAAGCGAGGCGTGCGTCTCTTCTCCCAGGCGAGGCGTGCGGCGTAAGAAGGTAAAGAATGGGTTAACTGGTTAGATTAGGGTAGAAGTTAGGGTTAGGTTAATTAGGTTTTAATTAGAAGATTAAGGATGGGCTGAATTAAAGATGGGCTGGATTAAGGATGAGCTGAGCCTGCGGTACTTATTGAAATTGGGCCTACTCTTTTTTTTAAGAAACGAGCTGAAGCGAAACCCGTTACTCATACGGATCGGTAGGACATTTGCGGGAATTAATACGAAATTATATTCCGTATTATGTAAATTATTATTTTATTTTATAGGTATGTAATTTATTTCCGGTGACAGTATTTATCATTTTATGTGAATTAGGTCACATAAAAGGATAGAAATTGAATCTCGTTTTAAATTCATTTACAAGATACGGTTGGCGGATCAGAATCCGGTCAAATTCAGTGTTAAACGGAGTTTTAAAATTTTCGGTAATTACACACATTTTGGGTAATTTTGCACATGTTTTAAAAACTAGTCATTAAATATAAGGGGGATATTTAATTACGAATTAAAATGAAGTATGGACGGCTAATTGATAAAAAATAAGTTCATATTTGAAATTTTTTAATATATAATGGATGAAATATGAATTGTTATAACAATGAATTAATTGTTGTGTGATAATTAAATTGATGTGAACACCTTTGACTTTTCTTGTGTTCTCCCAATCTTTTAAATGTGATCTTGAATCGCTACAACCAACAAGGGAATTTCTCTGTCTCGTCAAAATTCTAATTTTCCGAACATGTATGTTCTATCCCTTGCCAATCCTTTAGACATATGCTTCGGCGAGGAGAATAATCACTATCCTTATGAAGGAGTTGAATTTGTTGTGTACTTGAAAACTGCAAAAAAAAAAAGACATGACTAAAATGAAATTGACTAATAGAATAAGGAGTATAATATAAAACTTGACTCAATATCGATTGATTGAATCAAACTCAAAGCTCCAATAACATGCGTTAATAGAAAACGAACTAAGAAAGAGAAGAGTGGTTTAATACCGGATTCAATTTATAATGATTTAATTAATAATCAAATTGAAGGAAGGAGAAGCAAGAGCAAGCCTTAATTGGATGATTAACATGCTGCAAGGGTTTACAAATAATGCTGAATTTATTATTTTTTAGACAATAGATCAATTTTTACAATTGATAAATAATAATATGAATCAACTCAAAAGTAATTAAAACAATAAATAATGATCTCTATTTATATTCTTTTTTTGAAGAGGAAGGTAAGATTACAACAAAAAATAATTGGTGTATCGAGAGGCCGACAATCAACAAACAGGCAAACCGTCATGCAAAAGAAAAACCCAAGAGGGAAACAATACAATCACACCCAAGTAAAAACAATCCAAAACGTCGGAACAACTTAACCCTGGAAGACGACGCCGAACACTCGAGGCTGGCAAAACATAGAAGGACACGAGATAGATGAACTAACGCGGTGTCTCGTCTCCGGGAAGTAGGATGGTAGAAACCTTTTTTAGGGGATATCATACCTCTTGCGGCAATGTGGATCCAACGACGTTGCCTCCACCTAGATGGAGGATCTTCGGAGAACTCGAACACAACCACGATCAACGCGAGCAACAGGGGCATGTGACTACGGCATCTTCCAAGACAATCATTTAGGCCACTCGAGAAACATCTTCGAAAAAGGGAAGTCGTCCCTAACATTCGGGAAGGATGAAAAAAAAACAATTTTGGGTTCCAAAAGCTTGGACGTATATGTTTTTTAAAGGATAACTTTTTCTTGCTTATTCATAGCATTAATGTTGGATAATTTCATATGGTTGTTCTTGTGTAGGTGGTTTATTACCCTCGTGTTTATAACATCCGAGAGGATACTTTACAAAAGATTAGAAATATGAAAGATTAGGAATCAAAATAACATTTTGATCACCATACGTGAATTGTAATTTTCGTCTACATATATCCTCTTCCAAAACAAAGTTTAAAGAATAGTCAACTGAACTAGAGTCGTTGACATAATTCTATCATAATCCATAAATAACCTTAAATACATTTCTTTGAAAGTTTTTATGGTTGTTCGCTTATTTTGTTTGTTCTTTGAATGTTTTTATGGTGGTTAGCTTGTCCCATGTTGTTCTTTCGAAGGTTGCAGCTTCTAATTGGTTTGAATTGCCAGTTGTTCTATAGTATTTGTTTTTTTATTATAGTCCCAATTCATTTGGGTTAATTGGCCATCGATCTGCTCATGTTGATTGTCAACAATTTTTCCATCTTTTAGCAGTCCCCAACATCAGTTTGTACTTTGTTGTGAGTATGTTTCTTCATCTTTCATAAACAAATTTTCTTTCCTCCAAATGAATTCTCCTAGGTTTGGCGTGGGTTCAATTGTGCATGGCGCGGGTTCTATTGTGCAGATGTGCTTTCAAGAGATTAGCAACGACCATGCCACATCCATGACCCTAAAGCTAATCTAGTGCTTACTCCCGTCCGCCGGGAAAGAGACCCATACTTGAAGCTTTCCTTGCCTTTGACTAAGTTTTGCTTCCAATCTTTTGGTTTAACACTAGAGGGGGCTAATTGTACATTCTTCTTCCAGATCCAACGAGTAAAGCCGTCGCCTCTCACTTGAATCGGCATTTGCTTGTGGATTTTATGCTTTTTATGAACTTTTGGAGAAGACAAATGAGAATGGATGATTTCTGATATAGAAATCGGATTAGTGTTGCTTAGATCTAGCTAGGAAATTTTGCGTTTTTTTATGTGGTATAGGATTAGGGTTTATATGTGGTGGCAGCGGAGGCTCAAAAGGGTTTTCTAGTGCAGGTAAGGGGGTCTTGGTTTTCTCATCGGCTGTTTTTTTTCTTCTAATGATCTCTAGTTATAGGTTTGAGGGATTTCATGACTAACTCTAGAATAATAGTATAGAAACACTAAAATTAAAAAAAATAAAAAGACAAAATATCATGAATATATTCTCGAAGCTAGACTATGTAATCAAAGTAATAGATAAGCATAACGGCATGTAGATAGTGATGATGGGCGTCCTTATGCTTCTATATTTGGTGATAACATCCATTTAAGTGCCCCCCTCATTTTTATTCATTTCTTATACCATTTGCGTATAATTGCATCGATTATCGGCATATGTCTTTCTCTTTTGTATTTTGGAGATCTACCGGTGGATTAATGACATTGATGTAACACCCCAAATTTTTGGCGTGTTTGCGATATTAGTTTTTCCGGCTTCTATCGATATTTTAAGAGTTTAAATATTTTTACGAGTATTTTCAGTTGCAAATTTAAATTTTATGAGTGTATTAATATACACTGGACAATATATTTTCCGTAAAGTATTTTCAGAATAGTTCGAAAAGTTTTACGATCCGAAAATTTCGTTATAGTTTATTTTGATCGAGTTTATTTAATTCCTGATTTCTATTTTATTTGAAATGGTTAATTTATTTTTATTCCTTCTCTTTTCTACTTTTTCTTTCCCTATTGTTTTCTCTTTCTTCCCGGACTGATGAGCCTCAACTCCCCGACCCTTTGCCTGTAACATCCGGAATATTTATTCCGGATGTCAAGAGGTTTATCGCTCTTCCCTCGTCAACGACTCAGTTTTTCCCACAAGCACGTTTGGTGAGTGCCGAGATTTATCCAAAATCCCGCGCCAACCTTTGGGCTTTTCCTTTTTGCTTTCCGGCCTTGGGTTGTGGAGTAAGGAGACATAAGGGACAACTGACCATTGGGTCTCCCCACCCCCTTTATGCAGCCTTCTTTACTCTCCCTCTCTCACCACTCTTCCTTTTCACTCTCAAGTTAGATCTTTCTCTCCTCTCCTTCTTGTGCTCTCTTCTTCCTTCTCCTTGAAAGATCTTCGTAGGAATCTACAGTCTTAAAGATTTGGATTTGTTGTGGTAAGTTCCCTCCTCCCCTCTTATCTTTATTGTTGTTTTCTTCTCCTTCTTCTTCTCTTCAGCTCCATCGCTATGGAGGAAGCTTTGAAAAGAGATCTTGTAAACCCTTTGCATGTCCATCCTTTTAGCACGTTTAGGTCGTAGAGAGGAAGCTAAGACCTGTGGATAGTGTTTGGACGAGGCCAAACCAGAGAAGGAGGCACTTGAAGCAAATGAAGAAGACGAAGTTTCTGCTATTCGACCGCGGGGGCGGACCACCAGAGGCGTAGGGGCGGACGTGAGCCACCGCAGGGGCGGTCCAGGCATCCGTAGGGGCAGTAGTAGGTCCACGCAGGGGGCGCTAGCTTGCTTCCACGGCTGCGTTTTCTTCACTAGTAGGCTTCTTCCTCCCTTTCTTTTCGTTCCTTCCTTATTAGAAGCATGCTTAGGGTGGACCTAGGACCTATGAGAATGCCATCTAGTGGCTTGAACCTAGGTGTCTTTTGAGTTAGTTGGAATCGTTGTTCATCTTGTGTGTGTGAAGACCTTATGGTCTCTCTTCCGTCTTTTGTTCTTACTCCAGCTTTGGGTAGTCTTTGAGCTCATATAGGGTGTGGGTTGTTGTTCCCTTTTTCCTTTGTTCATCATGTTCATGACCTCTTAAAGGTTAGGAGAGCCTTCCTAGCTTACTAGTTGTTCAACTCTATGTTCGGTTGCTAGCCTTGGAGAGTCTTTGAGTTGAGTTATGAGATTGATGTTGATGTGTACCTCGTTGTGATCATGCCTTGGTTATTGCCATACGGAAAGTTGAGATCGTTTGTTTTGATTAGCTTGAGACGAGGTAAGTCCTCAGACTTACTTAGCCGCTTTTATGCATTATTTGGGTACATGATGGTGGTGTGTTTTTTATCGCTTTTGATCCTGATACTGGATTAGGAGTACTTGACTATATATTATTTGGCCCACTGTTACTAGTACTATTGGGCGGTGAAATCACTACCCAACTCCTAAGGGAGACTGGGAGGTTCTTTGCGACCAAGAAATACATGGTATACGGGCGGGCTTCTTCGCCACTCCACATGGTATACGGGTTGAGCTCCGCATCACTCCTGTTGGTTACACGGGGATAGAGGCGAGAGTTATAAGACTCTTGTGTCACACTTTAAACAAATGAAATTAGAAATGGAATAACCTAAAAAGAGAATAAGAACCGAATGTGTATGTATATTAGCGTGTTGTGTGTTAGGTGTTCATATGTGTGTGTTTGTGCCATATTATCTATATAATCCCTAGAATTTGAGCTAACGGTTTTAAACCATTTGTGTAGATGCCTTGCAGGTTAGGGATGCCGCCAAGTGAGGTGTAGGAGTGGACAACCGAGGGGTCTCCGTACATTATAGGACGGGGACGTTTTTCGTTTTCATTTTGTTGTTGGATTAATTATGTTGTACGGTTTTGGATCTCGTTATCGTTGTTGTGTCGTTTTGAGGACTCGGTTGAGTTTCAACCTTGTATTCCTTCTTTTCTATTCTCGCATACATTATAAACGAGTTGAGTTTTTGCCTTTATTTTTGCCATGTTGGAAAGGTCCGGCGAAGTTGTTGTCAGGCTAAGGGTCGTGACCCATTGTGAAGTCTCACCCGTAGCATTCCGATATCGTGCGGATTTGGGGTGTTACAAAGTGGTATCAGAGTCCTAGGTTGACAACAATGACAATCACAACCTTCAATAAACAGAACCCCACGGGTTCTGACTTTTCCTTTTCAAAATTCATATGCATGAGTGAGGATTGAGTTAGAATGTACGAGACCACTACTCCTCACGCAAACCTCGGCGACGTAGTTTTTTGGATTTGATGTATATTATTTATTTATATATATATAGTTGCATAGTTAAATATATATGTATATGGCCTTAGGATATTTTTGGACTTGTACGTACCTGGCTATGAATGTGACCTTAGAGTGATTGAGCTTTTAAACCATGGTTGTATACTTTGATTTCGGCTTCTGTTATGCTTTTATAAGTTTTCCTTCCATATTAACATTACAAGTATTACGTACATATTGATAAATATATGTATATATAAACCCAAAACGCTATCAGATGGCACGTACGAGAGCTACCACATACGTAGGACCCGTCAGGGGTAGACCCCCTCTTCCTCCTACCATCCCGAGATGGGACGAGTAGGGAGACCTCTAGCTACCACATGCGTGCAATCAAGTCTTAAATTTATAAAACTAGAATAAAAGCAAGCGAACCCGCAGTGTACGGATCGGCGTTGATTAGAAAGTATTCCAGAGTATCGATCACAAGGAGATGGTGAAACAAAATCAGTTTCAAGTAATCGAGCAAGTAAAGTGTAAAGCTTTGCAAATATTGGGGAACACAACAACCCTAAAGATCCAGGTATCCAATTGTGGCAATCGATTCAAGATGTACTATAGATATAAGGACAGAGTTGAGAATTGCAAAGGTATGCTAAAGTAAGGTAATGTACGGTTAAGTTCCAAAACCCTATATGTCTAACCCAAAGAACTCTCTATAAAGGTTGTTGAGGCTGCAGTATAGAAAGGATCTAAGGACTAGAATTGATCTCAAATACCCAAACTTGCAACCCAAGGATCAAGATAAACTCAAATGGTTAAGGTTGTGACACTCGAAACCGAAATAGAGGATATTGAGTCTCACTACTACTTAGGAAAGGGAAGCCAAAGCTAGGTTAAAGCTAATCTTTAACTTTGGATTAAAGTAAAAGCAAGGTTCGTAAACTGGGGTAAATCACGGGTAGATATGTAGAATCACGGCCGTGGAAACCTAAGAACAGGCCGTGGAAACCTAAGAACAGGCCGTGGAAACCTAAGAACAGGCCGTGATTTACGGTGTTGACGATGTTTCTCGCACTCTTAGGGTCCAATTTGTTTACGATCTATCTATCATCATCTAAGCCACAACTATCAACCCTTCACCTTAGAATTGCTAAAGGGTTTTAGCCAACAATCATTGTCATTGATTCAATATTCAAATAAGAAAGAGAGAAATATGAAAACCCTCAAAAACTCGATAAAACTTCAAAACCAATTGTCGAATCCGAAACACCAGAAGTAATGTGAATAGATTCAGAATGTATAACACAAAACCTCACAATAATCTCAGGCAAGAATGAAGAACGGGATGTCAATCCGTCTTCAATATTAAAGCATAAGAAAAAGGCTAAACTTTAGCCACAAGCAATCTTTAAATCTCCAATTCGCCGGTGCTTCCGCAACTCTCGGCGGCATCAATCAACCCTAAGCAAAATTCTCAAAACAAGGGTAGGCGGCCGTCTTTCAAACCCTAAGCGACTGTCCTTTCAACTCTAAGCGAAGCTTCCCGAAACTCTCTTCTCCGGCCTTTTTATAAGACGAGGAAAAGTTACCTTCCAAGCCCAATACGTAAATGACGTGGCAAATAATGACTCGCCAAAAGATCGCCTAAATCACGGTCTCATAACATTCCACGACCGTGGTTTAGAGCGTGGAAATATATTACGGTGCCTTGTGACTTCCACGACCGTAATTTAGACCGTGTAACTTACTGGAGTGCTCGAGACTCAAGTCCACGATCATAATGCCAAGTCCACGGCCGTTGTTTAGAGCGTGGACTTCTCCACGACCGTAATTCAGGGCGTGGAAGTGTATATTGCTTGTTGTTGCCTTTGATTCGTGTCATTCTTCATTCTAGCTCCTTCCTTAGCTTCCTTGATGTATCTCCAAATCTCGAACATGATGATTACTCCCTTTTCTTCTCTCAAATGCTGCGATTTCAGCTCTTATTCACCTATAATCAACACAAAGCTAGTGTAGACTTCCATATCGACAATATAGATGAACAAGCTAACAATTGCTTCAAAACATTATCCATGCACACAATAATGAGGGAAAAACAACCAAGATAAGCGCCTAGAATATCGCTATATTTCATGCTAACAAAATACCCCATACTTGTCAGAAAAGTCTATCCCTAGCTGCGTGGCAATGTGTGTAACCATGCCACCATACCCTATGTTACCGGCTCTCTTGTTCTTTAATTTACTCATAGTGGAGGCTAGGAGGGTAGCACAATTAGCAGGTTTACCATGAAGCATAGCGTAAAGGAGGAAAAGTTCATCGGTCTTGATCTTTTGGGGGTCTCGGTCCTAGGGAAAAGGCACTCGGAAAGGACCCTATGGGCTATCTTCAAGGCTAAGTGATAGATGAGCTTAGCCTTGGTGTCGGCCGGTTGCCAACGATCCTAACTAGCATAGATAATAGCTATCTCCTCCCAAAAGTCCTTAGCGTAAACACCGCTAGGAAAACGACCATTGAAGGTCTCTTGGAACCCAAAGAAGGCTCCAAACTGCAAGATTGAGAACTCATAGTTCTCCTGCATCAACCGAAAAGAAACCGTCCTATCTACGGCGCTATGCTGAAAAGAGATGACAAACTCTCTAGTAATCTCCTCATAAGCGGCTTTCCTAATAGCGGAGAAGACATTCAATCCGGCTCTATCTAAAAGCCATGTCAAGTCGTTCACTACATTCAGCTGTTCTAGCTCCTCAAGCACTAAGTAGCGCGGTCCTATGACCGCCCTCTTCTCGATCCTTTCTAAAGCATCGAGGTAATCCTCATGGATGGTTTGAATTCTAGGAGGTGGGGGTGATGGTGGCTCACTAGGGGGCACTTGGGAAGAAGAGGAAGTGTCTCCTTTCCTCTTCTTGTTCCTAGTGGACTTTCTCCTTAACAAATCCATTGTAGAGGGAAAATCACGGTCTGTTCTACAAAAACCACGGCCGTGGAACTGTCAGGGACCGTGGTTCGATTCTGTTTTGCTCAAATCTCAACCAAATCACACCAAATTCAGCAGAGACAGTCCTACTCTAATTCCAATTCCAATCAGTTATCCTAAAAAACCTTGCAAGAATTGAGCCAAATCGACAAAGTATAGAAAGAGAAGAAAAACCTAGGTTTTGGATTCTTAAAATCCAAATTCAGTCTTCTGCAGGGATTGTTCACTCGAAATGTTAATTGAATCTTGTATATGATTGAATTTGCTTCACTTTACGCTCAAGAATCGTTCGAATCGGATTCCAAACGAAGATTTGAGAGAGCGGGATTGGTTTCGGCTAAGGGGTCGTGGTAAAGGGGCGTGGTTTGGGGGATTTGTGTTGTTTTTGTGAAGGAAGGTGGTTTATATAGTGACCGTAAAATTTGTGGAAAATCACGGTGACTCGGGGTATTCCACGGCCGTAAAACTGTACGGACCCGTGGTTTTGATGGTTTTTCTCAGATTTTGAAGGAATTACGATCACTGTAGCTTCCACGACCGTGGTTTAGGGCGTGGAACTCCCTGTAATGTGCCAAAATCCAAGTTTCGTCAATTCCATCCAACGTTTCCTCCTTCCATTGCTTATTCCATTGCTCCTACATCCAAAAACACGACATACCGGGAGGTATCGAGGGCAAAACAAAGCAAAAACGACTAAACTAAACTATTCTAAGAATGAAAACAAAAACATAAGTGCAATACCTTGGGTTACCTCCCAAGAAGCGCTTGTTTTAGGTCCGTAGCTAGACCGTAATTTCATCTATTCGAGTGTGGTAGGTGCGAACTCCTCAGCTTGGAGCTCCGGTGAATACTTCTTAAGTCGTTGACCGTTCACCTTGAAACTTCCGCTCTTTTCACCCCATACTTCAACTGCACCATGGGGAAAAACATGTTTGATTAGATAAGGTCCAGTCCAACGAGATTTAAGCTTACCTGGAAAGAGGCGAACTCTTGAATTGAAGAGGAGAACATGATCTCCTTTTTTAAGGTCCTTTGGAATGATATGCTTATCATGCCAATGCTTTGCTCTTTCCTTATAGATCTTGGCATTCTCATAATCGTTTAAGCGGAGTTCTTCAAGCTCGTTAAGGTCCAAGAGGCGCTTCTTGCCCGCTTCTTTCATGCTGAAGTTCAACCACTTAACGGTCCAATACGCTTTATGTTCCAACTCCACCGGTAAGTGACAAGACTTCCTATACACAAGGTTTTATGGTGTTGTTCCCTTTATCTCCCTATTCGAAATCTCCACTTATCCACTCGTTTGTGGATGATAAGGGGTGGCGATCTTGTGAATCACCCCATATAATCGTATTTGAGGACTATGTACGTCGATTTGAGGAGGCGTTTAGGACTGGAGCACCACCTCCCGTACCACCGGTACCGGTACCTGCACCTGCACCCACGAGATTGATAGCATGTATTATAGTTTATATTTTGGGACTAGTTTGGACGTTTTATCTTCAATAATCTGCATGTATGAATGTATATTATGCGATTATATTGTTGTTTCATCTTCCTTTACGGGAATCGAGGTCTATACAAAGTTTCATTGTAATCGTAGGTAAAATTGCACGTTTTGGACTAAAATGGAGCTAAAGAGTCATTGGTGTAACACCCCGAATTTTCAGAACTCGAGAAGTCACTGGTTAGGACATCACAATGGGTCCCGACCATACTTTGACAACAATATTACTAGGATCTTGCAACAAGACACAAATAAGAAAAACCGGAATTCACGAAATAATATTTTTAAGGAATGAATGCAACAACGTCTAACAAGCTATAATACTTAAACAACGAAAAAGACTAACTGTCTTAACAAGATGAATGGACAACAAAGCAACAACCCAACCCCCACTCTAATGAGTACGAAGACCCGGCTGACCACTACGTCCGGATCACTGAGCTGCTGCTCCAACGTGCGGTAAATCTAAAAACACAACATAACAACCATTAGCTAGGTATCTAAACATTAGAAGAATAATAATAACAGACACACACATAGAAAAAGTAAACACTCATCATGCTTTCAAACAATCCATTTATTATCTTCATTTAAGTCATTCACTCTTACTAATGATACTTATTTTGTGACACGAGGGATTCCCAAACCTCGGCTCCGCCCTCGTGTAACCATTAGGAATGGATCCGATGCATCTCACCTTGTACCTGTATGGTATGGGTATAGAGAACCTCCCAGTCTCCTGTCAGAGCTGGGCAGTGATGTCACGGCCCGTTATACATACACTTGGGCATTAAAACACAATAACAACAGTCGTCCTAACAAGTTAAATTATAACACACTGTTCGCCACTTAGCGTCCGTGCAAATAAGTCTTAAATTTATAAAACTAGAAATCAAGCAAGCGAACCCGCAGTGTACGGATCGACGTAGTTAAGCAAGAATTCTAGTGTATCGAACACAGGGATTTGGGGGGAACAAATTCAATTATAGATTGTCAAGCAAATAAAAGGGTAAAACTTTTCAAATATTGGGGAAAACAACAACCCTAAAGATCCAGGTGTCTAATTGTGGCAATCGATTCAAGATATACTAAAGAACTAAGGACGGAGTTAAGAATTGCAAAGGTATACTAAGGTAAAGCAATGTACGGTGAAGTTCCAAAACTTTATATGACTTATCTAAAGACACTCTCTATAAAGGTTGTTGAGGCTTCAGTGTAGAAAGGATCTATGGACAAGAATTAATCTCAAATACCCAAACTTGTAACCCAAGGATCAAAACTAACTAAATCGATTAAGGTTGTGACACTCGAAATCGAAGTAGAGGTTGTTGACGCTTCACTACTACCTAGAAAAAGGCAAGCCAAGACTAAGTTAAAGCTAATCTTTAACTTTGGATCAAAGTAAAAGCAAGGTTCGTAAACTGGCACAAATTACGGGCAGATCTTGAGTTCCACGGCCGTGGAACCTCAAGAACTAACCGTGGTTTTGGTTCGTCGGTGAATCTCTCTAACTCTCAGGGTCCAATCAAATTACGATCGATCTATCATTATCGAAGCCACAACTATCAACCCTTCACCTTAGATATGCTAAAGGGTTTTAGCCAATAACAGTCATTATAATTTCAAATTCAAGATTAAGAAGAATGAAAGATGAAAACCTTCGAAAACCTTCAATAAAACTCAAGTCAATCTCAAATCCACACACAAAAGGAATAATGTATATTGGATTCGGAAACAAACACAAAGCAATAACAATCCTAGATAAGAACGAAGAACGGGATGTCAATCCGTCTTCTAATCAAACCTAAGGATAAAAGACGCAACTTCCGCCACACACAACTTCCAAATCTTCAAGCCTTCCCAAATCTCCGTTGCCAAATTGCGAATTCGCCGCACGCCCAATGAAACCCTAGGCACGTGTAAGCGAGCGTGAGAGAAGGTGCCGAATTCTCCCTCCTTCAGCCCTTTTATAAGGAAGGATAAGATAACCGTCCGGCCCATATACGTAAATGATATGTCAATATTTTATTCGTCAAAAGATCGCCTAAATCACGGTTTCATGGAGTTCCACGGCCGTGGTTTAGAGAGTGGAAATGGATTACGGTTCTTCATGATTTCCACGACCGTACTTTATACCGTGTAACTCTCTGGAATACTCCACGTTCATGTTGCCAAGATCCACGGTCGTGGTTTTGGGCGTGGACTTCTCTACGACCGTATTTAGAGCGTGGAAGTGTAAATTGCTTGTAGTTTCCTTTGTGTCGTGCCATTCCTCATCCTAGCATCTCCCTTGGCTTCTTTGATGTGTCCTCAATCCTTGGATATGCTCAAATCTTCTACTTTCTCTCTCAATTGGTTCGGTTTTAGCTCTTATTCACCTATAATCAACACAAAGCTTATGTAGACCTCTATATCGATAATGTAGACATACTAGCTAACAATTGCTTCAATGCCTCATCAATGTACACTATAATGGATGAAAAAAAACTAGAAAAAGTGCCTCGAATATCGCAATATTTCATGCTAACAAAATACCCCTTACTTGCCACTTTCTTGTCCCCAAGCAAGGACTTTCAAAAGCTTTAGAACTTAAGTTAGGATGAAATATGCATGCAATCTCGAAAACAAAACAACTTTTAGGTAAATGTGCTTCTAGTCAGTAGATCATTCTCAAACCTTGCTTCATTCATTCATGAGACGCTCATATACATAACCAAAGAATAAAGAGGGAAAGAAACATCATGAATTGATCAAACTTCAATGCTGGCATCATAACCTTCAAACATTATCAAAATCAATCATAAGAAACTTCAATTTAGATCACCAAGTCATATAACACTCTCTTGATCTTAAGGACTTTCAAATAAGGTCTAGAATGCGGAAAGGAAGGGGAAACTATAAGGAATGTGGTGCACGAATCCGGGAAAGTGGACAACTAACTCTTTTCTCTTTCTCTTGCGGTTTTGCAACACTTTCAACTTAGAGCTTTGCTCTTCTGTTTTCACATTATTTTTCGACTTTACTTTTGGAGTTATGGACAGAAGGGCACAAAAACCGAAGCCTAGGAGATTGGCGTTTCTCAATTTTGCGAGATGCCTCAAACCCTTGATGCACATACCATAATCCGTTAGGAATATCGCTCAATCCGACTTTGGCAAGACACAAACACCCGGCTATGTGAATGGTGCCGAGTTACTCATCGTCATGATTGACTTCTCCAAACCTACAACTTTTTTCTATTCTTTGAATGCAAAATTTTGCTTTCATGGCCCTCCCACATCAAACATGCCAAAAATTCAACTCCTCCAAATTCCCGGATAGGTAAGGGAGGCAATTATTTCATTAAGGGCTAAATGATCAAAGAAAGAAGAAAGAAAATCAAATTGCCTTAATCATTTCAACAAGAAGTATAAGAACCTATCATGTGATTTCAACCTTGATTTCTCAATATAATTTAGATAAAACTCTTCACATTATGAAACTTGCAAGAGAGGAATAATTAACATATTCAATTTCTTTTCAATTCATTATTTGTTTAGGCATGCAATTGTCATCAAAAACTCAATTCACAAGTAGTGATTATCATATAAATCATCTCAATTCTTAGAAGCACAAAATTTTGAAATTTTTTCAATTTTTATGGGTTTTTCAAAAGCTTTTTCATGCAATGTGATAATGAAACGTGTGACAATGGAATGAAACATGCAAAGTGTTCTCAATCAAGGCAAGCAAAAGTGAGTAGAGTTATTACAAACAATAGTCACACCCCACCCCATACTTGAGACAAACATTGTCCCTAATGTTCAAAAAGAAATAAAGAAAAGAAAGAAAGAAAATGAACTCACAAGACGGCGGTGGAGCGGCTAATTCTACGATAATCCATGGTCATCACTAAGGAGCTGGTGGTGGTGGAAACGGGAAGAAGCTGGAGTCGAAGTTCCGCCCAAACTGCTGGCGGTAGATGTCCCTCATCATCCTATCATGCGCCTCGGCTCGTGCATCTCTAGCGTCCTGCCGGATCTCCAAAGCACCGACTCTCCTAGAAAGGTCGGTGGCCCACTCCGGTAGCTGCTCGTACCACTCTAGAGCCTGACTGTACCAAGCTGGTGCATCTGATGGTGCTGGTGTAGGTGGTGGCTGTGCATGCCAAGTCAGTGGAGCTCCCATCCACTCCAGTTGTGTGCTATACCAAGCGGGAGGGGTCGCCATCCATGTCGGCCTCTCACTCACGTTGGCACGGCGAGAGGAAGAACCGGAAGGTCTAGCAGGGCGGGGAGACTGCCTAGGGAGGTCGGGAAATGTGTCCGGCTGATCCGGAAAACTGCCAAAGTCGTGCATCTCACCTCCTCCCTCAAAGCCGTCATCTCCTCCTCGTCTGCAGCTGGCATCTCTAGGGGAACGTATGGAGGTGCTACCAATCTATTCACATGCATAGCAGCGAATGTCTCCTTCCAGTTATCGCGTCTAGCCATAATGGAGTATTCGGGAAGCCATGTAACACCTCTACCTCCACTATCCTCCCAAGGAATGGCAGCGGTAGGTGGACCTCTATGCCTAGGAAAGATCATACCTCTAGTCATGAAGCTCTGAAGTCCTAAAGGTCTAGCCGCTATCTTAGTGCACGCAGAAAAGTCGATACCCAGCTGTCTAGCAATGTGGCTAACCATCCCACCATATCCGATATTGCCGCCCTCTTGTTCTTTAGCTTACTCGTGGTAGAAGCTAAGAGGGTGGCACAGTCAGCAGGCCTACCATGCAGCATACAGTACAACAAAAACAACTCATCGGTCTTGATCTTCTGAGGAGTCTCAGTTCTAGGGAAGAGACACTCAGAAAATACTCGGTGGGCTATCTTCAAGGCTAAGTGATAGATCAACTTAGCCTTGGTATCAGTAGGTTGCCAGCGGTCCTTGCTAGCATATATCATGGCAATGTCCTCCCAAAAATCCTTGGCGTACACGCCACTAGGAAAACGACCATTGAAGGTCTCATGGAACCCAAAGAAGGCTCCAAACTCTCGGATCGAAAACTCATAGTTTCTCTCCATCAGTCGAAAAGAAACTTTCCTTTCCACGTGACAGTGCTAAAAAGAGATCACAAACTCTCTAGTGATCTCCTCATAAGCATCTTCCCAAATAGCGGAGAAGATGGTCAAACCAGCTCTATCTAGTAACCAAGTAAGGTCACCTACCACATTCAGTGGCTCTAAATCCTCAAGCAGCAGATATCGAGGTCCTAAATCCTCAAGCAGCAGATATCGAGGTCACCTACCACATTCAGCTCTCTCTAAAGCATCAAGATAGTCATCATGGATTTTAGGAATTCTAGGGGGTGGGGGTGATGGTGGCTCACTAGGAGGTACTTGGGAGGAGGACGAAGCATTAACTTTCCTTTTCTTATTCCTATTAGACATTCTCCTAACCAAATCCATATTATGTTCAAAATTACGGCCTATTCTTCAGTTTCCACGGCCGTGGAATGCCCAGTGACCGTGGTTCGGCTCGTAATTTCTCAAAATCCACTCAATCAACACCAAAATCAATAGACAACAGCCCTAGACTAATTCCAATCAAGTTCTAATCAGTTCTCCTAAAAATTCTTGCGAAAACTGAATCAATTCGACAAAGTGAGAGAAGAGAAGAAAAACCTAGGTTTTGGATTTTTAAAATCCAAATTCTGTCTTCTCCGGTGATTTTCCACTCGAATTGTTGCTTGGATCTTGTAGATGGTTGAATTTGCTTCACTTTGGGTTAAAGAATCGTTCAAAACGATTAACGAACGGAGATTTGAGAGAGGGGGATCGAATCGGCGATTTTAGGCGTGGAATTGGGTATTTTTGGTGTTCTATGTGAAGAGACGTGGTTTATATAGTAACCGTAAAATTTTTGGAAAATTACGGTCACTCGGGGGTTTCCACGGCCGTGGAAATGTACGGAACCGTGGTTTTGGTGATTTTTCTCAGGCTTTTGCAAATTACGGTCACTGTAGCTTTCACGTCCGTGGTTTTAGCCGTTGAACTCTCTGTAATGTGCCAAAGTCCAAGTTTCGTCAATTTCTTCTAACATTTCCTTTTCCCTTGCCTCTTCCATTAATCCTACATCCAAAAACACGAACATACCGGAAGGTATCGAAGGCAAAACAAAACACAAACGTCTAAACTATCCTAATCTACGAATCAAAAACAAAAACATAAGTGCAATACCTTGGGTTGCCTCCCAAGAAGCGCTTGTTTAAGGTCCGTAGCTAGACCGTACTTACACCTATTCAAGTGCGGTAGGTGCGAACTCTTCAGCTTGGAGTTCCGGTGAGTATTTCTTGAGTCGTTGACCGTTCACCTTAAAGCTTCCGCCCTTTTCACCCCATACTTCAACTGCACCATGGGGAAAAACACGTTTGATTAGATAAGGTCCAGTCCAACGAGATTTAAGCTTACCTGGAAAGAGATGAAGTCTTGAATTGAAGAGGAGAACTTGATCTCCTTCTTTGAGGTCCTTTGGAATGATATGCTTATCATGCCAACGCTTCACTCTTTCTTTATAGATCTTGGCGTTTTCGTAGGTGTTCAAGCGGAGTTCTTCAAGCTCATTAAGGTCCAAGAGACGCTTCTCTCCCGCCTCCTTCATGCCGAAGTTCAATCACATTATTGCCCAATACGCCTTGTGCTCCAATTCTACCGGCAAGTGACAAGACTTCCCATACACAAGGTTGTATGGCGTCGTACCTATGGGAGTCTTATACGCAGTCCGGTATGCCCATAATGCATCATCTAGATTCAAAGACCAATCCTTCCTTGTCCTTGAAAACGTCTTCTCTAGAATTCCTTTAATCTCCCTGTTCGAGATCTCCACTTGTCCACTAGTTTGTGGATGATAAGGGGTGGCGATCTTGTGAGTCACCCCATACTTAGCTAATAGAGCTTCGAATCGCCGGGCAATGAAGTGAGAGCCTCCATCACTAATGATAATCCGTGGTGTCCCAAATCGTGGGAAAATGGTCTTGTTAAAGAACGTAACCACAACCATGGCATCGTTAGTAGGAGAGGCAATTGCTTCAACACATCTCGAAACATAATCTACGGCTAAAAGTATGTATTTGTTTCCACAAGATGATGGGAAAGGTCCCATGAAGTCTACTCCCCAAACGTAAAAGATCTCCACCTCTTGAAGGTTGTTAAGACGCATCTCGTTTCTCCTAGATATGTTCCCTGTTCTTTGACAAGCATCGCAACAGGAAACAAAGGTTTGCACATCTTTAAATAAAGTAGGCCAAAAGAATCCAGATTGCAATACCTTAGCGCTAGTCTTGTTTGAACTAGCGTGTCCTCCACAAGGTAGTGAATGACAATGACGGATGAAACTTTGCATCTCATCTTCCGGCACACATCGTCGAATGATGCCGTCAGGACCTCTCTTAAAGAGGAGAGGTTCATTCCAAAAGTATTCCCGAACATCCTTAAAGAACTTCTTTCTTTGTGCATAGGATAATCCGGGTGGTAATTCCTGGCAAACCAAATAGTTAACAAAATCACCAAACCATGATTCATTACCTTTGGTGATCACGTCGATGCACTCCTCTATGATATGTAAATGCTTGTCCGGAAAGGAGTCATCTATAGGTAGATTGTCGTCCTCAAGATGTGGTAGACGACTGAAATGATCCGCAACAGAATTTTCCGAACCTTTCTTGTCATGGATCTCTAGATCGAATTCTTGTAGGAGAAGAATCCATCTAATTAGCCTTGGTTTTGCATCCTTCTTTGCAAGCAAATACCGGATCGCAGCATGATCCGTGTACACAATCACCTTTGCACCTACAAGATAAGAGCGAAACTTTTCAAATGCATATACAATTGCTAAAAAAATTTTCTCGGTAGTGGCGTAGTTGAGCTGCGCTTCGTCTAGCGTCTTGCTAGCGTAGTAGATAGCGTGGGTTCGTCCTTCCTTCTTTTGCCCAAGCACAGCTCCTATAGCCACGTCACTTGCGTCGCACATAACCTCGAATGGAAGATTCCAATCCGGAGGTTGTATAATCGGGGCTGTGATTAGAGCTTCCCGAATCTTATTAAACGCATCTAAGCATTCCTACAAAAAATCAAAAACTGCATCCTTCATCAATAGGTTAGTAAGCGGCTTTGATATCTTAGACAAATCCTTTATAAAGCGTCTATAAAATCCAGCATGTCCTAGAAAACTTCTTATTCCTTTAACCGAAGTTGGAGGAGGAAGCTTTTCTATAGTCTCTATCTTAGCCTTATCCACTTAAATACCTCTACTAGAGATTAAGTGTCCTAATACAATGCCTTCTTTCACCATAAAATGACACTTCTCCCAATTAAGAACTAGGTTAGTGTCTTCACACCTTTGTAGCACAAGATCAAGGTTAGAAAGACAATCATCGAAAGAGGAACCATAAACAGAAAAATCATCCATAAAAACCTCCATGATCTCCTCTATGTACTCCGAGAAGATAGCCATCATGCACCTTTGAAAGGTGGTTGGGGCTTTTCAAAGCCCAAACGGCATTCTCCTATAAGCAAACGTACCCAGCAAACGTACCCGACGGGCACGTGAATGTGGTCTTCTCTTGATCGTCTAGGTGTATCGCGATCTGAAAGAAACCACTATAACCGTCAAGATAGCAAAAGTGTGAGTGTTGTGCTAACCTCTCAAGCATTTGGTCGATGAAGGGTAGTGGGAAGTGATCCTTCCTCGTTGCGTTGTTTAGCTTGTGGTAGTCTATGCACATCCTCCATCCTGTAACGGTTCGCGTAGGAATGGGCTCATTGTTCTTGTTGGTAATGACCGTCATCCCTCCCTTCTTTGGAACTACCTGTACGGGACTCACCCATTTGCTATCGGAGATAGGATAGATGATACC
The DNA here is from genome assembly GCA_033239045.1 of Fagopyrum esculentum. NCBI lineage: Eukaryota > Viridiplantae > Streptophyta > Magnoliopsida > Caryophyllales > Polygonaceae > Fagopyrum > Fagopyrum esculentum. The sequence goes on along the minus strand of BSUD01000002.1, from coordinate 136,907,651 downwards.
TGCATCAAGTAGTTTAAGAATTTCCTTCTTGACAACCTCCTTCATGGTCGGATTTAACCGCCTTTGAGGTTGTCGCGAAGTTCTAAAGTCTTCTTCCATTAGGATCTTATGCATGCATAGTGAAGGTTTGATTCCTAGTCGATCCTCTATAGTATACCCTAAGGGTTTCCTATGTTTCTTAAGAACAACCATAAGCTTACTATGTTCATCTATACTCAAATCGGAACTAACGATTACTGGAAAGGTAGAATTAGGTCCTAGAAATGCGTACTTAGATGTGCGGGAAGTGGCTTCATTTCCATCACTATAGGGCTCTCCAATGGCTCTTGAGGAGTGTCCAATGTTTCCTTAGAAGTGTCTAAGGATGTAGAAGTTGTTGGAGAAGAATCAAAAGAAGTGGCGGAGAAAACACAATTTCCTTCAGATTCACCCAAAATTACGGCTCCCCTGTTTCCTCCACGGCCGTGGTTTTGGGCGTGGAAATCAATTACGGTGCCTCTGTTTGTTCCACGGCCGTGGTTTTGGCCGTGTAACTTACTGGAGTCCTCTGAATAGCTAATTACGGTCATGTTGGTGGATTCCACGGCCGTGGAATAGCACGACTGACCGTGATTTCTTACGTTCTGTGACCTATCGTAGAGTTTCTCAAATTCTTCTTCATACACTTCCTTTTGCTTCTCTAAAGCTTCAATTTCCTCATTGCATTCCTCTTCTTCCCCTATATCCATAATGCTCATAGAGATCACCTTTTGCAAGGGATCTTTGAAGAGAATCGAACTTACCTACTCTCTAGATAGCTCTTCGTCATGGATGTTGAATATATCTTCGTCAAAAGCTGGTTCCTTCACCAAAGTGGAGAGAATGAACTCTACCTTTTCTTCTCCTATGTCGAAGGCGAGTCTAGCATTCTTGCAATCAACCATACAACTGGATGTTGCAAGAAACGGTCTTCCGAGTATGATCGGGACCGGACTATCTGCAGGAATGTCAAGCACAACAAAATCTATAGGAACATAGAACTTACCAAGCTTGACCGGGACGTCTTCAACTATGCCGACGGGACGAGTTATGGATCAATCCGCCATGTATAACATCATCTTCACCGGTTTAGGTTTGCCTAAACCGATCTTCCTGCATAAGGCAAGCGGAATGATGCTCACGGTTGCTCCTAAATCACATAATGCATCATATGTGACATCCCCACTCCTATGGGAATACAAAACGACCACGGATCCTTCAGCTTTGGGGGGCATCTTTTCCTTCATTGTCTTGATGAGATCCAACGAATCCGAACTCATCTTGACCTCTCCAAAATCCTCTAATTTCCTCTTGTTAGAGAGGATCTCCTTTAAGAACTTCCCATAAGCTGGCATACCTACAATTGCATCAATGAAAGGTATATTAATATGCAGTTTGCTCATGAGTTCAATAAACTTACCGAATTGCTTGTCTAGACGCGTTCTTGCTCTAGATTGCGGGAATGGTAGGGGAGGTTTGAAAGCTGGAGGAGGAATGTAGATGTCTTCTTTCTCCTTCCCCTTCTCTTTCTCCTTCTCGGCGGGAACTTCCACAAACTTAGGCTGCGGGTCGGTGGTTGTTGCTCCGCTCCTAGTTGTGATAACCATCACCCTTCCTTTTGGGTTATCCTCCGTCTTTCCTGGAAGTTTTCCTTGATTCCTAGGAACTTCCTCAGCATGGCTAAACATTTGGTTTTCTAAAACCTTTTGGGCTTTATCAACCTTAGTAATGTGATCATGGACCTTAATGATGTGACTCTCCAATCCTTGAAGCTTTCCCAAAATTGTTTCCAACATGGGATCGGGCTTCTCTTTCCCCGAGGTGCTTCCACTATTAGATGCTTGTTCCTGACTTTTCAAAGGAATAGAAGAAGAAGAAGGTGGAATTAGTGAATTTCTTGAATTGGGATAAGAATTACCGGAATTGTGTTGTTGGTTGGAACGCCAATTGTTGTTGTTTGAACCTCTATAATTGTTCGAATTGTTATTCCGGTTGTTGTTGTTGTTCCAATTGTTCCGGTTGTTGTTCCGGTTATTACGGTTTGTATTCTCATTCCCATTGTGGTTATTGTTGTTTCCCAAATAACCCACATCTTGCCCCTTTTGCTTTGGGAAGTTGGTTTTAATGACTTCCTTCAATTCTTTAATCTCGGAGTTGAGAGAAAAGATTTGAGTTTGAGCAGCTTGTGTTAGCTTTGCTCCTTGCTCCACATGATTTGCATCTACTTTCCGGTGAGAATACTTCTCAATGACTCGGGCTTGCTTCTCAATGAAGTCCCAAGCGTCATCTTCCCTCATGTCCATGAATGTACCACATGAAAGGGATTGGAGCTTGAATTGTGTTTCCATATCCAGCCTCTTATATTATATCTCTAATAGCTCCAACTTGGAAATGTGATTGTGTTGGCAATCCAATAGTAAATCCTGAAATCTTTCCCAAGATTGAAACAAACTTTCGTTAGATCTCATAGAAAATGCATTAATCTTACCTCTCAACTCCGCCGTTTTAGATGGCGGAAAGAATTTGGTGAGGAACTCCGAAGAAAGATCCTCCCATGTGTTGAGTCTTCCATTTGGAAGAGCTTGATACCAAGATAAAGCTTTCCCTTTCAAGGAGAAGAAGAATGGCTTGATCTTGTAGTTGTTGGTGGTTGCGTTCTTTGGCTTCATTGTCTCCATTAAAATCTCAAAATTCTGTAAATGTTGATGTGGAGACTCGCTATTCGTTCCTCCAAACTGACTTTGGCGAATGATGGTAATAACTCGTGGGTTGAAGCTAAACCCCTGCATATCATCAGCATCAAAGTTCACACCTAGACGGCGTGATTGCTGAATCTGATCCATCCTTAGGCCAAGAGTTCTCGGCTCTTCTTCTACACGAGCGGCTCTCGCACCCCCAGTCGGGACACGATAGTTGGCAGCCGGTCTTTGTCTTGGATTAAATTGATTCATGTTGACCGTTGGGTTAAGGTCTTCAAGAGATGGCATGGAGGAGTCGCTATCCTCATCAGATGAGTTGGCTCTAACCGATCTTGTTAGTTTCCTCCTCTCCTTCTTCTTGAGGTCGCTTAATTCCAGCCTCATTTGAAACATCATGTCCGATAGCTCATCAATTTTCAATTGATGACGGTCCGATTCTTCCTTGCGAGTCTTCTCGCTCTATCTAAGTTGAGCTTTGGTTTCCGCTAACTTTGTTTGATAATCCCGCTCCTTTTCTTCAGCCATCTTTCTTTCTTTGAGTTTCTTCCTCAAAGTCTTCTCAAGTTCTTGATCAAGAGGTAAGAGGTCCTTGTTGTTCCTAGACTTGCGCATGTACCTAAAGTAACCTGCAAATATCACTCAAAAGAGGTATCAAATAACAAGAGAAAGCTCCCAAGTTTGACAACCGGTAACCGAATTCGGTTTAGACCAAATCACCGGCAACGGCGCCAAAAACTTGTTCGCCACTTAGCGTGTGTGCAAATAAGTCTTAAATTAATAAAACTACAAATCAAGCAAGCAAACCCGCAGTGTACGGATCGAGGTAGTTAAGCAAGAATTTCAGAGTATCGAACACAGGGATTTGGGGGGAACAAATTGAATTATAGATTGTCAAGCAAATAAAAGGGTAAAGCTTTTCAAATATTGGGGAAAACAACAACCCTAAAGATCCAGGTGTCTAATTGTGACAATCGATTCAAGATATACTAAATAACTAAGGACAGAGTTAAGAGTTGCAAAGGTATACTAAGGTAAAGCAATGTACGGTGAAGTTCCAAAACTTTATATGACTTATCTAAAGACACTCTCTATAAAGGTTGTTGAGGCTTCAGTGTAGAAAGGATCTATGGACAAGAATTAATCTCAAATACCCAAACTTGTAACCCAAGGATCAAAACTAACTAAACCGATTAAGGTTGTGATACTCGAAATCGAAGTAGAGGTTGTTGAGGCTTCACTACTACCTAGAAAAAGGCAAGCCAAGACTAAGTTAAAGCTAATCTTTAACTTTTGATCAAAGTAAAAGCAAGGTTCGTAAACTGGCACAAATTACGGGCAGATCTTGAGTTCCACGGCCGTGGAACCTCAAGAACAAACCGTGGTTTTGGTTCGTCGGCGAATCTCTCTAACTCTCAAGGTCCAATCAAATTACGATCGATCTATCATCATATAAGCCACAACTATCAACCCTTCACCTTAGAATTGCTAAAGGGTTTTAGCCAATAACAGTCATTATAATATCGAATTCAAGATTAACAAGAACGAAAGATGAAAACCTTCGAAAACCTTCAATAAAACTCAAGTCAATCTCAAATCCACACACAAAAGGAATAATGTATATTGGATTCGGAAACAAACACAAAGCAATAACAATCCTAGATAAGAATGAAGAACGGGATGTCAATCCGTCTTCTAATCAAACCTAAGGATAAAAGACGCAACTTCCGCCACACACAACTTCCAAATCTTAAAGCCTTCGTAAATCTCCGTTGCCAAAATGCAAATTCTCCGCACGCCCAATGAAACCCTAGGCACGTGTAAGCGAGCGTAAGCGAAGGTGCCGAATTCTCCCTCCTTCAGCCCTTTTATAAGGAAGGATAAGATAACCGTGCGGCCCATATACGTAAATGATATGTCAATATTTTATTCGTCAAAAGATCGCCTAAATCACGGTTTCATGGAGTTCTACGGCAGTGGTTTAGAGCGTGGAAATGGATTACAGTTCTTCATGATTTCCACGACCGTACTTTATACCGTGTAACTCTCTGGCATACTCCACGTTCATGTTGCCAAGATCCACGGCCGTGTTTTTGGGTGTGGACTTCTTTACGACCTTATTTTAGAGCGTGGAAGTGTAAATTGCTTGTAGTTTCCTTTGTGTCGTGCCATTCCTCATCCTAGCATCTCCCTTGGCTTCTTTGATGTGTCCTCAATCCTTGGATGTGCTTAAATCATCTCCTTTCTCTCTCAATTGGTTCGGTTTTAGCCCTTATTTGCCTATAATCAACACAAAGCTTATGTAGACCTCTATATCGACAATGTAGACAAACTAGGTAACAATTGCTTCAATGCCTCATCAATGTACACTATAATGGATGAAAAACAACTTGAAAAAGTGTCTAGAATATCGCAATATTTCATGCTAACACACACATTGCACACACACCACTTTTATCACCCAACTAACATCCAAAAACTAGCTAAGTAAGTCGCAAGGACTTACCTGAATCAAATCTCACTCTATCAAATCTCAACTCGGTTTGTACTCGTGGTACTCAAACGCTTGTCAAACAAGGCATGGGGATCAAAATCACATCCCATACTCTTAGAAATTATATACTTATAACAGGTTCAAAGTCATGAGAAGAATTTATGAAAATACAAATTCTTAAGGTAAAAGATTATTTTACTCCGGATCTCGGGAATTCTCAAAGTCTATCATTAAAATCTAATATTAACTTTTAGAACTTGTTTCCATCATTTGGTTCTCACGGATATCTTACTAAAGGTTATAAGGTTAAATCCCAAACAAACTCGTCAAAGAGGAAAACATCACTACCTTCCCGGTCACTACTCTACTCTCATATATATATATATATATATATATATATATATATATATATATATATATATATATATATATATATATATATATATATATATATATATATATAACTCCCGTCTCACACCTCTATATATATGTATAAGTACACTACCCTACCACACATTTATTTATACCTTTCAAATTCCTATATCTATATATCCGTATATATGAACACCGCAATGATCTCTATATATGTATATATACCTATCTCTTCCAATTTCTACTTCTATATATACCTATACATCCGTCCATGTACTGCACTGTACTCCTTCCTCACATGCCTACATCTATTGCTCAAACATGTATATTCTTATATACATTCGGTATCCTTATACGTATACATTACTCTTGTAGCTATATTTATACCTATATATATACCCCATTCTATATACATAATTCTACGTACTGCACGGATGCATTCATATATACATACTCAGATCTTTCAATTCCTTCATCCAAATGTATATAAAATGCATACACTACCCTATTCATATATATATATATATACTCCATTCTCCAATCCATTCAACTTATATATATATATATATATATATATATATATACATATATATATATACATGTACAACACACTGTACCGAGAAGGATCAACTTACCTTCCAGCCCCCTCCCCTTGATTCGCTTTTGCCGGAAGTAGCACTCGAGGCTGCAGTCGGTCGAGTCTGTACAACACCAGCCACCCGGATGTTCGTCAAGTTGTACAACAGCCGCTTAGCAAGTGCAGGGGTGTTAGCATGAAATATTGTGATATTTTAGGCTTGTTTTCTAAGTGCATTTCATCCGTTATGATAGTCATTGATTGAGCATTGTTGCATTTGTGAGCTATTTTTCCTATATTGTCGATATGGATGTCTACACAAGCTTCATGTTGATTATAGGTGATTGAGAGCCATTTCCGAACGGAATTGAGCAAGGATAGAGATGTTTGAGCATGTCCATGGATTGAGGACATTCATAGGAGCAAAATGAGTGCCAACTTGAGGAATGCACGAGGCTAAGGAAGAATCACGTTCTTGCCCTAAACCACGCTCTAAAATACGGCCGTACCACATTCCACGTTCAAATCCACGGCCGTGGAACCATCCAAGGGAAACGTGGTTCATTCCAGTAACTTCTACGGTCGTGGAATCATTGGTTCAAACCGTGTTGATTTCCACGCTCTAAATTACGGTCGTGGAACCCATCCACGACCGTGATCTTGGCGATCTTTTTCGCCACACTTTAAGCCACGATCTTTTAGAAGATTGGGCCGGGCCGATATTTTATCTTGCCCTATAAAAGGACGGATGAAGAGAGATTCCGTCACCTCCGCTTAGAGACTTTTGCGACCTCGCTTTACACTTTCGCCTACGCCGTGACTTGGAGATTTTTGCGATTCTTGCAAAATACGTCTTTGGCAAGAACGTAATTTTGGCCGTGGAAAGGGATGATCGAGACACTTCTTCAACTTCTTCTGATTCTTCTCCCACACTTTCAACACCCTTAGACACTTCTAAGGAAACATCGGATGCTCCTCAAGGATCATTGGAAGCTCCGAAAGCGATGGAGCTAAAACCACTTCCTACTCATCTAAGGTACGCTTTTCTAGGACCTAGTTCTACCTTTCCGGTTATTGTTAGTTCCGATCTAAGCATAGATGAACATAATCAGCTCATGATTGTCCTTAGGAAACATAGGAAAGCTTTAGGCTATACTATTGAGGACTTAATAGGAATTAAACCCTCCCTATGTATGCATAAGATACTAATGGAGGAAGATTTTAGAACTTCAAGACAACCTCAAAGGCGGTTGAATCCGACCATGAAGGAGGTTGTCAAGAAGGAAATTCTTAAACTTCTTGATGCAGGTATCATCTACCCTATATCTGATAGTAAGTGGGTGAGTCCGGTTCAAGTAGTTCCGAAGAAGGGAGGAATGACGGTCATCACCAACAAGAACAACGAACTCATTCCTACCCGAACCGTAACGGGATGTCGGATGTGCATAGACTACTGCAAGCTTAACAACGCGACGAGGAAGGATCAGTTCACATTGCCATTCATCGATCAAATGCTTGAAAGGTTAGCACAACATTCACATTTTTGCTATCTTGACGGTTATAGTGGCTTCTTTCAGATCCCGATACACCCGGACGATCAGGAGAAGACCACATTTACGTGCCCATGGGGTACGTTTGCTTATAGGAGAATGCCGTTCGGGCTTTGCAACGCCCCAGCCACCTTTCAACGATGCATGATGGCCATCTTCTCCGAGTACATTGAGGAAATCATGGAGGTCTTCATGGACGACTTCTCCGTATACGGTTCCTCTTTTAACGATTGCCTTTCTAACCTTTCTCTTGTTTTACAAAGGTGTGAAGACACTAACCTAGTTCTAAATTGGGAGAAGTGTCAATTTATGGTTAAGGAAGGAATCGTGTTAGGTCACTTAATCTCTAATAGAGGGATAGAAGTAGATAAAGCTAAGATAGAGACCATAGAGAAGCTTCCTCCCCCAACTTCGGTGAAAGGGATAAGAAGTTTCCTAGGACATGCTGGATTTTACAGACGTTTCATCAAAGACTTCTATAAAATATCAAAACCGCTCACTAATCTATTGATGAAGGATGCAGTTTTTGAGTTTTCGCAGGAATGTTTGGATGCGTTTAACACAATTCGGCAAGCTCTAATTTCAGCACCTATTATCCAACCTCCGGATTGGACTCTTCCCTTTGAGGTTATGTGCGATGCTAGTGATGTAGCTATAGGAGCTGTTCTTGGACAACGAAAGGAAGGGCGAACCCATGCCATATACTATGCTAGCAAGACGCTAGATGAAGCGCAGCTCAATTACGCCACTACCGAAAAAGAGTTTTTAGCCATTGTCTATGCTATTGACAAGTTTCGCTCTTATCTTGTAGGTGCAAAAGTGATTGTCTACACGGATCATGCTGCAATCCGGTACCTCCTTGCAAAGAAAGATACAAAGCCAAGGCTAATTAGATGGATTCTTCTCCTACAAGAATTTGATCTTGAGATCCGCGACAAGAAAGGTTCAGAAAATTCTGTTGCGGATCATTTGAGTCGCCTAACTCATCTAGAGGACGACCATTTACCCATCGACGACTCCTTCCCGGACGAACACCTACACATTATTGAGGAGTGCATCGATGTGATCTCCAAAGGTAACGAACCATGGTTTGCTGATTTTGTTAACTATTTGGTTTTTCAGGAGATACCGCCCGGATTATCCTACGCACAAAGAAAGAAGTTCTTTAAGGATGTCCGAGAATACTTTTGGAATGAACCTCTCCTTTTTAAGAGAGGTCCGGATGGCATCATTCGGCGATGTGTGCCGGAAGATGAGATGCAAAGTGTCATCCGCCATTGTCATTCACTACCTTGTGGAGGACACGCTAGTTCGAACAAGACTAGCGCAAAGGTATTGCAATCTGGATTTTTTTGGCCTACTTTATTTAGAGATGTGCAATCCTTTGTTTCTTGCTGCGATGCTTGTCAAAGAACAGGTAACATCTCTAGGAGGAATGAGATGCCCCTCAACAACATCCAAGAGGTGGAAATTTTTGATGTTTGGGGAGTTGATTTCATGGGACCGTTCCCATCCTCTTGTGGAAACCAATACATACTATTGGCGGTAGATTACATTTCTAGATGGGTGGAAGCAATTGCCTCTCCCACCAATGATGCCATGGTGGTGGTTAAGTTCTTTAACAAGACCATTTTCCCACGATTTGAGACACAAAGGACTATCATTAGTGATGGAGGTTCTCACTTCATTGCCCGGCGCTTTGAAGCTCTTCTAGCTAAGTATGGGGTTACTCACAAGATCGCTACCCCTTATCATCCACAAACAAGTGGACAAGTTGAGATCTTAAATAGGGAGATCAAAGGAATTCTAGAGAAAACGGTTCAAGGACTAGGAAGGATGGTCTTTGAAGCTTGATGACGCATTGTGGGCGTACCGGACTGCATACAAGACTCCCATAGGAACCACACCATACAACCTTGTGTATGGGAAGTCTTGTCATTTACCGGTGGAGTTGGAGCACAAGGCGTTTTGGGCTATCAAGTGGTTGAATTTCAGCAATGTGAAGCGGGAGAGAAGCGTCTCCTAGACCTTAATGAGTTGGACGAACTCCGCTTGAACGCTTATGAAAACGCTAAGATCTATAAGGAGAGAGCAAAGCGTTGGCATGATAAGCATATCATTCCAAAGCATATCATTCCAAAGGACTTCAAGCGTCTCCTAGACCTTAAATCTCGTTGGACCGGACCTTTTCTAATTAAGCGTATTTTCCCCCATGGTGCAGTTGAAGTATGGGGTGAAGCGGGCGGAAGCTTTAAGGTGAACGGCCAACGACTCAAGAAGTATACGCCGGAACTCCAGACTGAAGAGTTCGCGCCTACCGCACTCGAATAAGTGCGAGATTGGTCTAGCTACGGACCTTAAACAAAGCGCTTCTTGGGAGGCAACCCAAGGAACGATGGAAAAGGAAATGGGAAGGGTAATGTTGAAGAAAAGTGACGAAACTTGGACTTTGGAGCATTACAGAGAGTTCCACGACCTAAACCACAGTCGTGACAGCTACAGTGACCGTAATTTCCGAAAGTCTTTGAAAAATCACCAAAACCATGGTTCCGTACATTTCCACGGCCGTGGAAACCACCGACAGACCGTGATTTTCAAAATTTTGCCTGTCACTATATAAACCACGTTCTTCACAAAAACACTCCACAAAAACCCCTTCCACGACCCAAATCGCCGATTCCACGACCTTCCTTCCAAATCTTCGTTCGTTAATCGTTTTCAATGATTCTTCTTCCCAAATTGAAGCAAATTCAACCACCAACGAGATCCAAGCAACGAATCAAGCGGCAAATCACCGAGGAACGCACAATTCGGATTTAAAATCCAAAACCTAGGTTTTCCACTCTTCTTGATCTTTGTCAATTTGGTTCGTTTTTGCTAGAAATTTTAGGAAGAACTGATTAAAATTGGAGGAAATTAGACTAGGGCTGCCTGATTGCTGAGTTTGAGTGTTGTTTGCTGAGATTTGAGAAAAACTAAGACGAATCACGGTCCCTAGCAGTTCCACGGCCGTGGAATCATCAAGAACAGCCCGTAATTTTGAACAGTGATGGACTTTATGAGGAGAGTTTCTGGGAGAATCAAGGAGAAGAAGAATGACCAAAACAAGAAGAGGAAGGGTAATCCCTCTTCTTCTTCATCCTCTAGAGCACCACCACCTTCCTCCCTTTCACCTCCATCCTCATCTTCATCACCCGCACCTCCTAGCCCTAGAGTACCGACCATTCATGAGGATCACCTCGATGCACTCGAGAGGATCCAAGAGAGGGCTGTGATTGGACCTAGGTACCTATTGTTAGAGGATCTAGCTCCTCTTAACATCATAGAGGACCTTACTTGGCTCTTGGATAGAGCCGGACTAGTTGTCTTCTCGGCTATCCGAGAAGACGCTTACGATGAGATTACGAGAGAGGTTGTGACGTTATTTGAGCACATCCATGTGGATAGGACCGTTTCTTTCCGTCTTATGGAAAGAAGGTATGATTTTTCCATCCGTGAGTTCGGAACCTTCTTTGGGTTCCATGATACCTTCAATGGTCACTTTCCTAGTGGCGTTTACGCCAAAGATTTTTGGGAGGAGGTTGCTATGGTTTACGCCAGCGAGGACCGCTGGGAACCAGCTGACACCAAGGCTAAGTTGATGTATCACTTAGCCTTGAAGATTGCTCACCGTGTTCTTTCGGAGTGTCTCTTCCCTAGGACGGAAAGGCCCTAAAAGATCAAGACGGATGAGCTCTTTCTGCTATACTCTATGCTGTATGGGTGCCGAGTTGACTGTGCCACCCTCTTAGCTACTACAATGAGCAAGCTTAAGAACAAGAGGAAGGAAAACATTGGATATGGTGGGATAGTTACCTACCTTGCTAGGAGTTTGGGAGTTGATTTTTCTGCATGTACCCGCATACCAGCCGTACCCTTAGGACTTCATGCCTTCATGACTAGAGGTCTCATCTTCCCCACACATAGAGGTCCGCCTTATGCGGCCATGCCTTGGGAGAGCAGGACGGGTAGGGGTATTGAGTGGCTACAGGAGTACTCCATTATGGCTGGACGCCATAATTGGAAGGAGACGTTCGCTACTATGCATGCGAACAGGATTGCAGCTCCTCCGTATGTTCCACCACCGCCCGTAGTTGAGGAGGAGGAGATGAGGGATCAGTTTGAGGGTGGAGGAGGAGCAGAGCAGGAGTTTGGTACGTTTCCGGATCAGCCGGATGCGGCCCCCGATATGCCTAGACGTTCTCCACGTCCAGCTAGAGCTTCTGGCTCGTCTTCTCGCCGCGCTAGCGTGAGTGAGAGACCAACGTGGATGGCTACGCCTCCTGCATGGTATGGAGCCCCACCTCCATGGTCCACAGAGCAGTCATCAGCACCAGCACCAGCACCATCCGACGCTCCAGAGTGGTACAGTCATGCTCCGGGATGTTATGAGCAGATGCCGGATTGGGCTACTGGCCTTTCTCAGAGAGTGGGAGCATTGGAGATTCGAGCCGATGCTAGAGACGGACGTATGGACGACCTCGATCACATGATGAGAGACGTCTACCGCCAACAGTTTGGGCGGTTTTATGATCCTAGCTTCTCTCCATTCCCGCCTCCACCAGCGCCGCAGTGATGATGATTTGCATGACCGATAGCTTTAGCCGCTCCACCGCCATTTTGTGAGTTTCTTTTTCTTTTCTTCTTTTCTTTCTTTTATTTGAACATTAGGGACAATGTTTGTTCCAAGTATGGGGTGGGGTTTGACTCAAAGTTTGTAATAACTCTTACTCACTATGTTTGCTTCTATTCGAGACTATCTTGCATGTTCATTATATTGTTGCACGTTTCATTATTGTATTGCATGAAAAAGAACTTGAAAAACCCATAAAAATTGAAAAATTTTGTGCTTCTAAGGAATTGAGATGATTTCTATGATAATCGCTACTTGTGAATTGAGTTTGATGACAATTGCATGCTTAAACAATTAGTGAATCGAAAAGAAATTGAATGTGTTGATTTTACCTTCTTTTTGCAAGTTTCATAATGTGATGAATGTTACCTAAATCATGTTGAGAAATTGAAGTTGAAATCACATTATAAGTTCCTATGCTTCTTGTTGAGATGATTAAGGCAATTCGATTTTTCTTTCTTCTTTCTTTGATCATTTAGCTCCTCATTGAAATATTGACCTCCTTTACCTATCCGGGAATTTGGAGAAGTGAATGAAAAATGGCATGTTTGATGTGGGAGGGCCATGAGAGCAATTATTTGCAATCAAAAGAATAGAAAGAAATTGTAGGTTTGGGGAAGTCAATCATGACGATGAGTAACTCGGCACCATTCACATAGCCGGGTGTTTGTGTCTTACCAAAGTCGGATTGAGCGATATTTTTAACGGATTATGGTATCAGCATCAAGTGTTTGAGGCATCTCGAAATTGAAGTATTGACCTCCTTTACCTATCCGGGAATTTGGAGAAGTGAATGAAAAAGGCATGTTTGATGTGGGAGGACCATGAGAGCAATTATTTGCAATCAAAAGAATAGAAAGAAATTATAGGTTTGGGGAAGTCAATCATGACGATGAGTAACTCGGCACCATTCACATAGCCGGGTGTTTGTGTCTTGCCAAAGTCGGATTGAGCGATATTCCTAGCGGATTATGGTATGTGCGCTAAGGGTTTGAGGCATCTCATAAAAATTGAGAAACGCCAATCTCCTAAGCTTCGGTTTTTGTGCACCTCTACCCATAACTCCAAAAGTAAAGTCGAAAAATGAAAGGAAGAGGGCGAAGCTCTGAGTTGAAAGTGCTGCGGAAACCGCAAGAGAAAAAGAAAGAGTAGTTATCCACTTTCCCGGATTCATGCACCACATTCCTTAAAGTTTCCTTCCCTTTCCACATTCTAGACCTTTTTCTTTGAAAGTCCTTAAGATCAAAAGAATGTTATATGACTTGGTGATCTAAATTGAAGTTTCTTATGATTGATTTTGATAATGTTTGAAGGTTATGATGTTTGTATGGAAGTTTGATTGATTCATGATTTTTCTTTACCCTTTACTCTTTGATTAAGTGTATGAAAGTCTTATAAACGATTGAAGCAAGATTTGAGAATGATCTATTGTTTAGAAGGCATATTCATCCAAAAGAAGTATTGCTTTGAGAAGGTACACATATTTCATCCTAACTCTTGTTTTAAAGCTTTTTGAAAGACCTTGCTTAGGGACAAGCAAGTGGCAAGTATGGGGTTATTTGTTAGCATGAAATATTGTGATATTTTAGGCACGTTTTCTAAGTGCATTTCATCCGTTATGATAGTCATTGATTGAGCATTGTTGCATTTGTGAGCTATTTTGCCTATATTGTCGATATGGATGTCTACACAAGCTTCATGTTGATTATAGGATTGAGAGCCATTTCCGAATGGAATTGAGCAAGGATAGAGATGTTTGAGCATGTCCATGGATTGAGGACATTCATAGGAGCAAAAGGAGTGCCAACTTGAGGAATGCACGAGGCTAAGGAAGAATCACGTTCTTGCCCTAAACCACGCTCTAAAATACGGCCGTACCACATTCCACGTTCAAATCCACGGCCGTGGAACCATCCAAGGGAAACGTGGTTCATTCCAGTAACTTCTACGGTCGTGGAATCATTGGTTCAAACCATGTTGATTTCCACGCTCTAAATTACGGTCGTGGAACCCATCCACGACCGTGATCTTGGCGATCTTTTTCGCCACACTTTAAGCCACGATCTTTTAGAAGATTGGGCCGGGCCGATATTTTATCTTGCCCTATAAAAGGACGGATGAAGAGAGATTCCGTCACCTCCGTTTAGAGACTTTTGCGACCTCGCTTTACACTTTCACCTACGCCGCGACTTGGAGATTTTTGCGATTCTTGCAAAAGACGTATTTTGCGCTCATCCTTGGAGTTGCCCTAATCTCGCACTTTGGTGGAGATTGTGATTGAGATTTCCGGATTGACGGAAGATCAAAGATTCGGAAGATTGTTCGCAAGAAGATTTCTCTTCTTGTTTAGAGGATTGACATCCCGTTCTTCCTTCTTATCTAATATTGTGTTTGTTTGTTCTACTCCGAATCTAGTGACGATAATTGTTCTTGATTGTGACGTTGAGATTGGTTTGAAGTTTATTGAATGTTTTCGGAAGTTTTCATCTTTCAATCTTTTAATTCTTGAATTTGATATCAATATGACTATTGTTGGCTAAAAACCCTTAACAATTCTAAGGTGAAGGGTTGATAGTTGTGGCTTAGATGATGATAGATCGATCGTAAACAGATTGGATCCTGAGAGTTAAAAAGAATCGCTGACGAACCCTAAATTACGGCCTGTTCTTGAGTCCACGACCGTGGAACCTCAAGAACTACCCGTGATTTTTCTTAAGTTTACGAACCTGCTTTTACTTTAATCCAAAGTTAAAGATTTGCTTTAACTTAGTCTTGGCTTGCCTTTTCTAGGTGGTAGTGAAGCCTCAACAACCTCTACCTCGATTGTGAGTGTCACAACCGTAATCGGTTTAGTTAGTATTGATCCTTGGATTACAAGTTTGGGTATTTGATATTAATTCTTGCCTTTAGACCCTTTCTATATTGAAGCCTCAACAACCTGTATAGAGAGTGTCTTGTAGGTGAGTCATATAAGGTTTTTGGAACTTCACCGTACGATTACCTTACATTAGCATACCTTTGCATATCTTAACTCTGTCCTTATATCATTAGTATATCTTGAATCGATTGCCATAGCTGGATTCCTGGATCTTTAGGATTGTTGTTTTCCCAATACTTGCAAAGCTTCTTACATTTATTCGCTTGATAATCTACAATTGAATTTGTTCCCACCCAAATCCCTGAGTTCGATACTCTGGAATTCATGCTTAACTATATCGATCCGTACACTGCGGGTTCGCTTGCTTGATTTCTAGTTTTATAAATTTAAAGCTTATTTGCACGCACGCTAAGTGACGAACAAGGGGTAAAGGAATGAATCAACTAAGGCCAGTCGGGTCGGCTTACCGGGGTCGGATGTAGGTAGTCGGTTACGGTTTCGGTGGAACGAGGCTGGAGTCCGCTTTAGCCGGCTCGTTGATCCAGCACAGTGGTTCGTATTGTCTGTAGTTCCGGCTAGGGAAGATGCTCCTAACTGGCCTAACATTCGAAGTAATATTCAACAACGGAAGTAGGAAGACGGAGGAGATTCGCAGGAAGGAAGGCCTTACCGGGTCTCCGTCGAGTAGGATGTCGGGTCAGGTTCCGGTGGTGGCGGCTATGCGCAGGGCGAGTAGGCAGTGCTTCGATTCCTTCCGGCGTGTAGCAGTGTCTTCAATCCCGGACGAGCAGTGGCTTCGTCTTCTGTTTACGTAAAGCTAGGTTTAGAAATGGTTAAGTTTAGGATTAGATTAAGTGTAGGATTAGGTTAATTAGATTAGTGTTGGGCCGACTGAAGAAAACATGGGCCAGTAATTTGGGGCCGCTCCTCCAATCAAACAAACGAGCAGAAAGAAAACTCGTTACCCACCCAAACCGTTAAAAGTACGGAATTATTTAGAATGATGTATCAAATCAAACGACTTTCTTTGTATATCTTAGTTTCATAAATATTTTCGTTTTCTACCATGCAACAACTCAATCATCGTATTCAGACACACATCACATAAGACATAATCACTCAATCCAATATAAAAAAAACACGAATGGTCAAACAACACGACGTCCGAGTACTAACTCGTCAACACAGAAGTAACATCTAACCCCGTAGAGAACTCGGGATAATTACGTCTAATACTCTCCTCTGTCTCCCAAGTGGCCTCATCAGCTCCTCGTCTAGACAACTGAATCCTCAACATCGGTATCTCCTTGGACCGCAAACGTCTAGTACTGCGCTCTAGGACAGCTACTGGATAATCTACAAATGTATGGTCGGGCTCCACTATCAGGTCCTCACGGCTGATGACGTGTCTCGGATCCGGAATGTACTGTCTCAACTGAGATACATGGAAGATCGGATGGACACCCTCTAGTCTCGGCGGTAGTGTTAATCGGTAGGCCACCTCTCCAACTCTCTCCAAGATCTCAAAAGGTCCGACATATCGGGGACTCAGCTTCCCCTTAATGCCGAAACGCCGGACTCCTCTCGTAGGTGACACTCTCAACCACACTTCAGAACCCACCATAAACTCCAAGGGTCGACGCCTTTTGACGGCGTAGGACTTCTGATGACTGCGAGCTCCTAACATTCGCTCCCGGACTAGGGCAATCCGAGCGATGTCATCATGTATCCGATCTGGAGCTACTCCATCATCTCTACTAGGCTCATCTCAGCATAATGGCGTGCGACATCTCCGCCCGTACAAAGCCTCATAAGGGGCCATCCCAATAGACGCGTGACAACTGTTATTATATGAAAACTCTACCAGTGGAAGATGATCTGCCATACCTGTCCGCAATCTAGTACACAAGCCCGCAACATGTACTCTAACGTCTAGATAGTCCTCTCAGACTGACCGTCAGTCTGTGGGTGGTAGGTTGTGGTAAAGTGGAGACTCATCCCCAAAGTAGTATGTAGCTGTAGCGAAAAGCTCGAGGTGAAATGTCCATCCCTGTCGGAGACGATAGTCCTCGGTACTCCATGAAATCTCACAATGTGCCTGGTGAACTCCTCAGCTAGACGACTTGCCGACCACATTTCTTTAATCAGAATGAAACGTGCGGTCTTCGTCAGACGGTCTACCACTACCCAAATAGCATCAAAGTCTCTGCTGAGCCTCAACCTTGTGACAAAATCCATAGATATATCCTCTCACTTCCACTGTGGTACTAGAAGTGGGTGGAGCTCTCCTCCGGACCTGCGATGCTCAATCTTGACCTATAGACTAGTCGTACACTGAGCTACATAGCGAGCCACGTCGGGCTTCAAACCAACCCACCAGAATGACTGTCTCACATCCTTGTACATCTTACTCGCTCTAGGATGTACTAAGTATGGGGTAGCATGAGCCTCACCTAGTATCCTCTGTCTCAACTCACTGTCTGATGGCACACAAACGCTATCCTGACGTCTCATCACTCCATCAGCTCCAATAGTGAACTGTGCTGCCTCATCTCGGGACATCCGGTCTCGGATCCAGGTCAAAGTAGGGCAAGTCTCCTGCTTCTGTTGGATCTCACCCAACAGATCAGGAAGTAACTCCAAAGCAGCCAACTGACTATCTGTATCAGGAAACTGAATCTCTATCTCTAACCACGCCAAGTCTCTTTACAACTGTGGTTGTACTGTCAACCGGGCTATTGCCCTCTCCCGAGGCGTCTTCCGGCTCAAAGCGTTAGCTACCAGGTTCGCCTTTCCGGGGTGGTAGAGAATCTAAAGGTCGAAGTCCTTGATCAACTCTAACCACCGCCTCTGGCGGTTATTCAACTCCCGTTGAGTGAATATGTACTTCAGACTCTTATGGTCTGTGAAGATCTGACATGTCGCCCCATAGAGATAGTAACAACAGATCTTAAGAGCATGGAGTACTGCAACCAACTCTATATCATGTGTGGGGTAGTTCTCTTCATACGTCTTCAATTGGCGAGACGCATAGGCTATGACCTTACCCCTCTGCATCAAAACACAACCCAAGCCTAGCTTGGATGCGTCATTGTATACCACAAAGTCATCTGTACCCTCAGGCTGTGCTAAAATCGGAGCAGATGTCAATCTCCTCTTTAGTTCCTCAAAACTCTGCTGACACGGCTCAGACCAGACAAACCGAGTAGTCTTCCACATGAGACAAGTAAGTGGTCGGGCAATCAGAGAGAACCCTTCCACAAACCGGCGGTAATAACCTGCCAAACCTAGAAAGCTGCGAACCTCCTTAACATTCTTCGGAGGTTGCCAAGAAGACACTGACTCGATCTTTGCCGGATCGACCTTAATACCCTCAGCAGTCACTAAGTGGCCTAGGAAAGCCACCTCTGACATCCAAAACTCACACTTGGATAACTTAGCATACAACTGGCTATCCTGCAGAATCTGCAATAATGTCCTCAAGTGTCCGGCATGCTCCTCTCGACTCCTAGAGTAAACTAGGATGTCGTCAATGAAGATCACTACAAACTGGTCTAAGAAGTCAATGAATATCCCGTTCATCAAGTCCATGAACACCGCTAGTGCATTAGTGAGCCCGAATGGCATCACTACAAACTCATAATGACCATACCTAATCCGGAATACCGTCTTAGGTATGTCCTGATCTCTCACCCTCAGCTGGTGATAGCCTGACCTCAAGTCTATCCTCGAAAACACGGACGCTCCATGCAACTGGTCCAACAGATCAGCTATGCGCGGCAGTGGATACTTGTTCTTGATGGTGACTTTGTTCAGCTCTCTGTAGTCTATGCATAGCCGCATCGATCCGTCCTTCTTCCTCACAAATAATACTGGCGCACCCCAAGGAGACACACTAGGGCGTATGAAGCCCTTCTCTGCTAACTCCTCTAACTGCTTCTTCAACTCAAGCAGCTCTATCGGCGCCATATGGTACGGGGCCTTCGAGATCGGTCTCGTGCCCGGTTCCAACTCAATGGTGAAATCAACGCTCCTCTGTGGGGGTAGTCCTGGCAGGTCGTCACTGAACACCTCTACAAACTCGCATGCAACTAGTATCTCCTCTATTGTCAAGCTCTTGCGTTCCTTCATGGCATAACACCAAAAGGCCTCGCAACCCTGTGCTATCAGTCTCGCTGCTCTCACTGCGCTGATAACTGTGCCGGGCTTTTCAAGGTCCCAACCTCGGAATATCACTCTATGACCCGCCTCAGTGGCAAAAGTCACTGTCCTCCTACCAATGTCCAAGCCTGCTCCATGTCTCGTCATCCAATCTATCCCCAAAATCACATCCTCATGTGCTAAGGGCAGGACTAGAAAATCTGCTAGCCAGCCTCGATCTCCTATATGAATGGGACATCCATGGATCTCCCGAGTCCCTCTGTACTTACTCCCGTAAGGTAATCCTATCATAAAAGGTATCCCCTCTATAGTAGCTAAGGACAACCTATCTATGCATGCATCAGATTTAAAGGAGTGCGTAGCACCCGTATCAAACAAAACTCGTACGGGTAGGCCATGGATCCAGTTAGTACTTGTGGTAGTCGGTGCCTCTGGCTTATCAGCACTCCTCAGCTCAAAGACCCATACTGGAGCTCCTCTGGTATCAGCTACACTACCACGTCCCCTGCCCCGACCGGATCCCTGCATAGAACTCTATGATGAAGGATATTCTGGAGCTCAGTAAGGTTGTTGCTGACCTGGGGCTCGGTACTGTTGCTGCTGACTCGGAGCTCGGTACCGTGGCTGCCTTTGTACACTCCCTGGTAGACCGGCAGGGGAGGAACCCTGCTGAGATGGAGCCTTGCCCTGGCGGCAAAATACATCTCTGTGTCCAACCTTGCCGCACTAAAAGCAAGTCACTAACGGCTTCGTGCAGTTCGATCGGATGTGTCCATAGCCACTGCAGTTGTGACAATGTGAACCCCCAGCTGGAGTCTGAACTGTAGCGGTGTGGCTATGTCGCCCTTGAGTCTGTCCCCGTCCAAAAACAGCTACTCCTGTACTGCCACTAGCATAACATGTCCTCTGCCACTTGTCCGGCTTATCTGACTTAGCAGCTCTCCTATGGACCGGCCTATCTCTCTCATAAGCAGAAGCCCTATCTTGATAGTTTGACAAAGACTCATAGCGAAATCCTGCCAGATAGGACTGAGTGCTCTCCCTTAATCTCCGTGAAAAGACGTACACATGCGTCTCCTTTGGAGGTGCAGCTGGTCCAACTAGTGTCAGTTTGTTCCGGAACTTCTTGACGGCATCAGCAATCGGAATATCCTCAAATCCCGCCTCAATAAAGTCCTGAAACCTCTCTCTGCTCAACGAGGCACGGCAATATCTGTCTCTAATAATGCTCCTCATCTGCTCCCAACCGGTGACTCGACTATAAATGGTCCGCCACCAGGAATGAGTATCCTCTGTGAAACATGTCTGCACAACCTCCACCTGTCGATCCTCTAGGCAACGTATCGCCTCTAGTGTAGTCTCTACGTGTCCAATCTAATGCTCTACCTTTAACCCAATCTCTCCCCTGAAAGAGGGGACTTTCTAAGAGTTGAAAGCCTTCAACCACTCATCCGGTCTCGGTGCTCTGGACCCAACAGGAGCTCTATCAGCCTCAACTCTCCTCTCAGGTACAACCAGCACCTGAGGCACTCCCTTGGTCATCTGAACTGACCTAGCCGGTACCAATGGTACCTGGGTAAGTCAGTCTGCTCTGGCAGCCTCCTCCATACGCTCGACGTATGCTCTGTACTCTCTGTACTCAGATGCTCTAATAGAAACACGTCTACACTCAGTCGAACGTGCTCCCTGTGCTCAAGACCTAGCAGCGGTCTCATTCCTAACCTCAGGGATCACACTCTCAGCCACCTCCTCAACGCCAGCATCTGGTATGATCACTACTGGTGGATCCTCTCGAGTAGCTTGACCTCGACCTCGTGCTAATGGAGGTCTACCTCCACGACCGCGTCCTCTAACTATAGGAGTCCTATCACCCCTACCCAGTCCAGCTGGAGGGATAGGTGGACGGCCTCTACCTCGACCAGTAGCTAGCGTAGCCCTAGTACGTGGCATCTGCGCGAGGGATATCAACTACAGTTATAACTAGCTAAAAAAAAGTCCAACTAAAGTAAACCTAATGTCCATGCTAAGCATTGAGATTCGCGGTAGTAGTGCTGGCAAGCCGTACTTTTCTATTCCCAACCAGACTATGCATGCTTTGAAAACCAAAAATTCCTTTTTAAAACAACGATACCATGTTGCCAACCTAGAGCTCTGATACCATGTTGTAACACCCCAAACATTCAGAACTTGGGAAGTCACTGGTAAGGACCTCACAATGGGTCCCGACCTTAGTTTGACAACAATATTACTAGGATCTTGCAACAAGACACAAATAAGAAAACGCGAAATTCATGAAATAGAATTTGTGAAAGAATGAATGCAACAACGTCTAACAGCCTATAATACTAAAACAACGAAAAAGACTAACTGTCTTAACAATATGAAAGGACAACAAAGCAACAACCCAACCCCCACTCTAAGGAGTACGAAGACCCGGCTGACCACTACTTCTGGATCACTGAGCTGCTGCTCTAACTTGCGGCAAATCTAAAAACACAACAGAACAACAATTAGCTAGGTATCTAAACATTAGAAGAATAATAATAGCAGACACACACATAGCAAAAGTAAACACTCATCATGCTTCGAACAATTCATTTATTATCTTCATTTAAGTCATTCACTATCACTAATGATATATATTTTGTGACACGAGGGATTTCCAAACCTCGCCTCCGCCCCCGTGTAACCATCAGGAATGGATCCAATGCAACTCACCTTGTACCTTTATGGTCTGGGTATAGAGAACTACCCAGTGTCCTGTCAGAGCTAGGTAGTGATGTCACGGCCCGTTATACATACACTTGGGCCTTAAAACACAATAACAACAGTCTTTCTAACAAGTTATTATTATAACACACATTGCACACACACCACTATTATCACCCAACTAACATCCAGAAACTAGCTAAGTAAGTCGCAAGAACTTACCTGAATCAAATCCCACTCTATCAAATCTCAACTCGGTCTGTATTCGTGGTACTCAAACGCCTGTCAAACAAAGCATGTGGATCAAAATCACATCCCATACTCTTAGAAGTTATAAACTTCTAATTGGTTCAAACTCATGAGAAGAATTTATGAAAATACAAATTCTTAAGGTAAAAGATTATTTTACTCCGGATCTCGGGAATTCTCAAAGTTTATCATTAAAATCTAATATTCACTTTTAGAACTTGTTTGCATAATTTGGTTCTCACGGATAGATTACTAGAGGTTATAAGGTTAAATCCCAAACAAACTCGTCAAAGAGGATAACATCACTCCCTTCCCAGTTACTACTCTACTCTCATATATAAATATATATATATATATATATATATATATATATATATACATATATATATTTACATAACTCCCGTCTCACACCTCTATATATATATATGTATAAGTACACTACCCTACATCTCATTTATTTATACGTTTCAAATTCCTATCTCTATATATCCGTATATATGAACACCGCAATGATCTCTATATATATTTATATACCTATCTCTTCCAATTTCAACTTCTATATATATACCTATACATCCGTCCATGTACTGCACTGTACTCCTTCCTCACACGCCTACATCTATTGCTCAAACATGTATATTCTTATATACATTCGGTATACTTATACGTATACACTACTATTGTAGCTATATTTATACCTATATATATACCCCATTCTATATACATACTTCTACGTACTGCACGGATGCATGCATATATACATACTCAAATCTTTCAATTCCTTCATGCAAATGTATATAAAATGCATACACTACCCTATTCATATATATATATATATACTCCATTCTCACATCCATTCAACTTATATACATATACATGTACAACACACTGTACCGAGAAGGATCAACTCACCTTCCAGCCACCTCCCCTTGATACGCCTTTACCGGAAGTAGTACTCGAGGTTGTAGTCGGTCGAGTCTGTACAACACTAGAAACCCGGATGTTCGGAAAGCTGTACAACAGCCGGTTAGCAAGTGCAGGGGTAAAGGAATGAATCGACTAAGGCTAGTCGGGTCGGCTTACCGGGGTTGGATGCAGGTAGTCGGTTACGGTTCTTGTGGAACGAGGCTGGAGTCCGCTTTAGCCTGCTCGTTTGTCCATCACAGCAGTTCGTATCGTCTGCAGTTCCGGCTAGGGAAGATGCTCCTCACTGGCCTAACGTTCGAAGTAAGGTTAAGCAACGGAAGTAGGAAGACGGAGGAGATTCGTAGGAAGGAAGGCCTTACCGGGTCTCCGTCGCGTAGGGTGTCGGGTCCGGTTCCGGTGGTGGCGGCTATGGTGCAGGGCGAGTAGGCAGTGCTTCGATTCCTTCCGGCGTGCAGCAGTGGCTTCAATCCCGGACGAGCAGTGGCTTCGTCTTTTGTAGAGTTGTGAGGTAAGGTGTTAAGTGCAGAGAAGCGGCAAGTCTGTTTACGTAAAGCTATGTTTAGAAATAGGTTAAGTTTAGGACTAGATTAAGTGCGGGATTAGGTTAATTATATTGGTGTTGGGCCGGCTGAAGAAAACACGGGCCAGCAATTTTGGCTTGTTCCTCCAATCAAACAAACGAGCTGAAAGAAAACTCGTTACCCACCCGGAACCGTTAAAAGTACGGAATTATTTACGGAATTATTCACGGAATTATTTACGGTTTACAAGTTATCATTTTATGTAAATCAAAGTCACATAAAATGAAAGAATTTAATATCGTGTTCTTTTATTTAAAGGAATTAAGATTGGCGGATCGGAATCCGGTTTGATTCGATATTAAACGGAGTTTAAATTTTTCGGGTATTGCAATTGGAGCTACATTTTGGAGCTTAAAGAAGAACTTCCAAAGCATGGAATTAATGAAGAAGATTCACTTATTACCAGATTTGAGAGATTTAACATTCAGTTTAGATTCACCTCGGTAGCTACAGTGTCACCTCGACCGAGGTGATCTTGAGGAGCGTCCTGACCGAGGCGAACACCCTGCCGCCGGCGAGATCCATCTTTTTAGCTGAGATCTTTTATTTTTGGAAAGAAGATTTCTTATATTTTTGGGCTGGATTTCTGGAAGGAAGATATTATTTTTTGGAGATCTATTTTAGAGATATGGATATTTTTTATAAGAAATTATCTTTTTAAGATATTATTATCTTTGGGAGATAATTCTCCTATATAAAGGGTTGGATTTTCCACAATTCAGCCATCTTCGACAAACCCAATTAGGGAGATTTCTAGAGTATTTTCTGAAGGTTTGAATGAAGAATTGAAGGATTGAAGATCAAGGAAAGAAGGATTCGTAGTTTGGAGTTAGCTTTAGAGGGAGTTGTAAGAGTTTCTTAGATTCCCTTTTGGTTTGTTGTCGTGTTCGATTTGTGATTATAAAGAACGCTTATTTATTGTAATATGATTCAGTTATTGAGACCTTTTTCTTAAGGTTTACTTGTTCGAATATTCATTCCTTTCCCATTTATTTGATTATTGTCATCATGATGATTGTTGGCTAAGTTTCGTATGCGATTTTTGGGTGACTGCTGAAAGTTATGGGAAAGACGATGATAGAATGATCTTAATCACAACAGGACCTTGAAAGCTCGAGTCTTTAACCTTAACCCTAGAACACCTCGCTCAGTCGACAAACATCTCCACCGAGATGGTATATAAATTGAACGAGGTTAACGTTTCGTGATCCAAAACTGAGAGTAAGTTTTCCAGTTTGCCAAATCATATCCTTATTACACCTTTCCTGGTTCAATGTAAGCCAAGGATGAGACTTACCCGGTGATTCCTTTGTTTGTTTACCCATGATCATAAGTGTAGGTAATAAAGGTTTATCCTTTATTGGGGTTTGAGTTTGCCTTCATCACATCTTTGTGAGTTAGCCTGAGACTTACCCGGTAAAGGTTGATTCTATTCCCTTGGGTGGTGTGTTGGTTTGAGATTATAGTTCCTTTCCTTAGTACCTTGAGAGTTACCCAGTAATAGGAGCTTTGGTTTGGGACAGTGAGTAGTGAGACTTACCCGGTGAAATATTCCCATCTTAGAAACACCTTCCCTTTGCAAACCTCAGCTTTGTCAGCGATATCCTTTGAGATCTTGAGTCGGAACCACAACTAGATACTTTAATCCCTAGAATCCGCATTTCCCCTTACTTGACTTTATATCAACTTTGATTGCTTTAATTGCTTTTGGTTATTTGCAATACTTGACAACCAATTTTGTGCTTTGTTTCACCTAAGACCCTGTGATCGACCCCTGGAATTCTTGCTTTTTATTACAATTGGCCCGTACACTGCGGGTTCGCATCCTTGTTTAAGCATACTTCTCGGGTTATAAATTTAAAGCTTGAACACACCGTTTGAAGCGAACAAGTTTTTGGCGCCGTTGCCGGGGACTTGGTCTAGACCAAGCCGGTTGCGGTCGTCTTTCGGGACAATTGCCCTTGTTGCTACTAACCACTCTACTTGAGTGTTTTTGAAGGATCTTTTTCTTAGGTTTATGCGAAGAAACCGTGCTGGGAAGGAAATCGTTCCTTACGATCCTTGATAGCATGTATTATAGTCTATATTTTGGGACTTGTTTAGACGTTTTATCTTCAATAATCTGCATGTATGAATGTATATTATGTGATTATATTTTCGTTTAATCTACCTTTACGGGAATCGAGGTCTACACCAAGTTTCATTGTAATCGTAGGTAAAATGACACATTTTGGGACTAAAATGGAGCTAAGGAGCTGGAGCTTAAAAGAGAAATCAGGAAGCATGAAATTAATGAATAAGATTTACTTTGGACTATATTTGAGAGATTTCACATTCAGTTGAGATTCACCTCGGTCAGCTACAGTGTCACCTCGACCGAGGTGATCTTGAGGAACGCCCCGACCGAGGCGAACACCCTGGCGTCGGCGAGATATATTTTATTTGGCTGAGATCTTTTATTTTTGGAATGAACATATCTTATATTTTTTGGCTGGATTTTTGGAAGGAAGATATTATTTTAGGGAGATCTATTTTAGAGATATGGATATATTTTATTAGGATATTATCTTTTTAAGATATTATTATCTTTGGAAGATAATTCTCCTATAAAAAGGGCTGAATTTTCCATAATTCAGCATCGTCGCATACTTGGAGATTGAAGAAGTTGAAATTAGGAGGATTTTCTGGAGTTTTGAACTAAGTTTGAGGATTGAAGGAAGGAAGTTTCATAGCTTTGTGATAGCTTTTGAAGAAGTTTGTAAGAATTTCTTAGATTCTTTTTTAGGTTTATTGTCTTTTTGGATTTGTGATACAAGGAACGCTGATTTGTTTGATATTTGATTCAGTTATTGAATCCTTGTTTTTAAGGTTTTTGTGTTCAAATATTCATTCCCTTCTCATATATTTGATTATTAATTTCATGATGATGAGTGGCTAATTTCCTTGTACGATTCTAGGGTGATTGACTGAAAGTTGTGCGAAAGACGATGATAGAATGATCTTAATCCCTGTAGGACATTGAAAGCTCGAGTCTTTAACCTTAACCCTAGAACATCTCGTTCAGTCGATGAACATTTCGGCCGGGGTGGAACTTAACTGACCGAGGTGACCTTTTCTGATCCGAAACTGAGAGTTAAGTGTTAGAATTTGCCAAATCCTATTCTTATTACACCTTTCGTGGTTCAATGCAAGCCTAGGATGAGACTTACTCGGTGATTCCTTAGTTTTTTTACGCATGATCATAAGTGTAGGTAATAAAGGTTTATCCTTTATTGGGGTTTGAGTGTGCCTTCATCCAACATTTGTGAGTTAGCGTGAGACTTACCCGGTAAAGGTTGATTCTATTCCCTTAGTTGGTGTGCTGGTTTGAGGTTATAGTTCCTTTCCTTAGTACCTTGAGACTTACCCGTTAATAGGAGCTTTGGTTTTGGATAGTGAGTAGTGAGACTTACCCGGTGATCTATTCCCATCTTAGAAACACCTTCCCTTTGCAAAATCTCAACTTTGTCCGCTTTATTTTTTGATCTTGAGTTGGAACCACAACTAGATGCTTTAATCCCTAGAATTTGCATATTGACTTTAATTGACCTTATTATCATCTTTTGATTGCTTTAATCGCTTTTGTGGTTATTAGTTACATTGACTACCTATAGTTGCTTTTTTTTCACCTAATCCCTGAGATCGACACCCCGGAATTCTTGCTTTTACTATAATTGATCCGTACACTGCGGGTTCGCATCCTTGTTTTAAGCATATTTCGTGGGATATAAATTTAAAGCTTGCACACACCAATTGGAGCGAACAAGTTTTTGGCGCCGTTGCCGGGGACTTGGTCTAGACCGAGCCGGTTGAGGTAGTCTTTCGGGGCAACTGCACCTGTTGCTACTAACCACTCTACTTGAGTGACTTTCGCAGGTTCTTTTTCTTTAGGTTTATGCGAAGAACCCGTACTGGGAGGGATATCGTTCCTTACGATCCCAAACCAGAAAAGACATACAAAAAGCGCTTAAAATAACCTTAGATGGCCAATCAAGGAGATCGTGATCTTGAGGCCGAATTGAAGGAGGCGACGGAACAGCTGCGCCTCAATAGGAAAGAACTGCAGCACGAGAGGGAGCAAACTCGCACCAGAATTGCAGAGATTGAAGTAGATATGGCTGATCTACGAGCCCAGATTCTGCATCAACCAGACCCTCGACCGAGGCAAGACCCCGCTCCAGTTGCCCCGGCCGAGATACTTCCACCTAGGATGCCTGTCCGAGATGTTCTTTTTGAAGGTGTTCCCCAGACCCTAGGATTGAGGATAGACCCAAACCAGCAAGTGAGGCGTCCAGGAGTCAACCAAGGTGATCCAGCGGAGCATGATTATGAACTTCGACCGCAAGTTCTTTCCTTGATCCGCCAATGCCAGTTTGGAGGTTTAGAGAGGGAGTCTCCAAATCAACAATTGCAAAAATATGAGATTTTGATGGAGACCATGAGACCTTCAAGGCTGGAAAATAATAATTACAAGCTAAGGGCTTTTTAGTTTTCTTTGATGGACAGGGCGCTTATTTGGTATCAGTCTCTTCCTCCCGGAAAGATTAATACATGGGAGGAGATGACGACGGAGTTCTTAACAAAATTCTTTCCCCCCTCCAAAACCGCTGAAATGAGAGGGAAGATTAATGCATTCATCATGAAGGGCAAGGAAAGTTTGTCCAAATCATGGGAGAGATTTAAAGATGTTCTATTGGATTGCCACATCACGGGATTCCAAAGATAGAGTTGTTGGAGATATACTTCAAGGGATTGGATGGAGCTACCCAATTCAATCTTCAACTACTCTCCGCCGGCACGTTCATGGACATGCCGATTGATGAAGCTTGAGGGTTCATTGAGAAACAAGCTTTGCACAAGGAGAAATACTCCCACCAAGGAGCTGAAAATGGAGTTAAGAGAGTTAATTTCCAAGAAGCTCCATCAAATGATAATCATCTCACTTCCCTCAAGAATGATGTAAAGCAATTGAAGGACCTTTTGGTTGCTCACACCAAGAAGGAAGAGGGAGGATATGAAGGCTCAAGGAACAACAATCAAGGGTCTAGGAACAACAACTACAGCAATAATAGAGGCTCCAATAGCAACAATTGGAGACCTCACAATCAAAATTCGGATAACCCTTACTCTAATTCCAATTCTAATAATTCTTCTAAACCTTTCTCTTCCTCTTCTACTCCATTGAAGAGCCAGGAGCAAGGATCAAGTTCGTCCCAGCAAGAGAAGAAAGATGCAGTGCTGGAGGCCATCTTGATCAATGTTAGCATGAAATATTGCGATATTCTAGGCACTTTTTCTAGTTGTTTTTCATACATTATAGTGTTCATTGATAAGGCATTGAAGCAATTGTTAGCTAGTTTGTCTATATCGTCGATATAGAGGTCTACATAAGCTTTGTGTTGATTATAGGTGAATAAGAGCTAAAACCGAACCAATTGAGAGAGAAAGGAGAAGATTTGAGCACATCCAAAGATTAAGGAAACATCAAAGAAGCCAAGGGAGATACTAGGATGAGGAATGGCACGACACAAAGGAAACCACAAGCAATTTACACTTCCACGCTCTAAAATACGGTCGTAGAGAAGTCCACGCCCAAAACCACGGCCGTGGATCTTGGCAACATGAACGTGGAGTATTCCAGAAAGTTACACGGTATAAAGTACGGTCGTGGAAATCATGAAGAACCGTAATCCACTTCCACGCTCTAAACCACGGTCGTGGAACTCCAAGAGACCGTGATTTAGGCGATCTTTCGACGAATAAAATATTGACACATCATTTACGCATATGGCCCGGACGGTTATTTTACCCTTCCTTATAAAAGGGGTGGAGGAGAGAGATTTCAGCACTTCGGCTTACACGTGCTTAGGGCTGCATTGGACGTCCAAAGATTTGCACTTGCAAACGTGATTTACAAGGGTTTGAAGATTTGGAAGTTGTTTGTGGCGGAAGTTGCGCCTTTTGTCCTTAGGTTTGATTAGAAGACGGATTGATATCCCGTTCTTCGTTCTTATCAAGGATTGTTATTGGTTTGTGTTTATTCCAAATCTGATATATATTGTTATCCTTGTGTTTGGATTTGAGATTGATTTGAGATTTATCGAAGGTTTTCGAAGGTTTTCATCTTTCATTCTTCTTAAATTGATTTTGATATTATAATGACAGTTATTAGATAAAACCCTTTAGAAATTCTAAGGTGAAGGGTTAATAGTTTTGGCTTAGATGATGATAGATCGATCGTAAACAGATTGGACCCTGAGAGTTAGAGAGATTCGCCGACGAACCAAAATCACGGTCTGTTCTAGAGGTTCCATGGCCGTGGAACTCAAGATCTGCCCGTAATTTACACCAGTTCACGAACTTTGCTTTTACTTTGATCCAAGGTTAAAGATTAGCTTTAATCTAGTCTAGGTTTGCCCTTTTCTAGGTAGTAGTGATGCCTCAACAACCTCTACTTCGATTTTGAGTGTCACAACCTTAATCGGTTTAGTTAGTCTTGATCCTTGGGTTACGAGTTTGGGTATTTGATATTAATTCTTGTCTTTAGATCCTTTCTATACTGAAGCATCAACAACTTTTATAGAGAGTGTCTTTATATAATTCATATAAAGCCTTGGAACTTCACCGTACATTGCTTTACTTTAGCATACCTTTGCAACTTTTAACTGTGTCCTTAGTTCTATAGTATATCTTGAATCGATTGCCATAATTAGATACCTGGATCTTTAGGGTTGCTGTTTTCCCAATGTATTTGCAAAGCTTTACCCTTTTACTTGCTTGACAATTTGCGAACTGAATTTGTTCCCCCCAAATCCCTGTGTTCGATACTCTAGAAGTCTTGCTTTACTACGCCGATCCGTGTAGTGCGGGTTCTCCTGCTTGATTCTAGTTTTATAAATTTAAAGCTTATTTGCAACCACGCTAAGTGGCGAACAATCAAGCTCAATGCTATGGAGACGTCCATGACTTTATTTTCAAAGGCACAAAAAGCGTTAGAGCAACAATTCTTTAATAAGGCGAATGAAGAGCTAAGAGATCCAAGGAAGCTCCCAGCAAGGGCAGAGAGCAACCCCAAAGGACAAACCATGGCAATAACGATGAGAAGCGGACTGAAAACTGCAGATCCAGTGCCTCGGTAGACGAAGAACACCTCGGTCCAAGTACAGACGAGGAACACTTCGGTCGAGGTGCCACCCGAGGTTGAGTCCCAGAAGGCGACGGACAAATCTGAAGTTTATGTCCCACCTCCTGCATATAAACCACCACTTCCATTCCCCCAGTCAAGGGCTAGAGCACATCTAGACAAGCACTTTGGTAAGTTCCTTGACTTGATGAATAAACTACATAATAAGATCCCTTTCCTTGATGCTATTCTACGGATGCCCGCCTATGCGAATTTCTTAAGGGAGATTCTATCAAGAAAGAGGAAGTTGGAAGATTTTGGTGAAGTAAGGTTGACATCCAAATCCTCGGAGCTCATTCAAATCATGAAGGAGAAGATGCGACCCAAGTTGAGAGATCCCGGCTCATTTTGCATTCCGATTCAAGTTGGGGATGTGACTTGTGAGGCATTGTGTTATCTAGGAGCCAGTGTGAGCTTCATCCCGCTGGAGCTATGTGTGAAGCTCGGACTTGGAGAGCCCACGCCGGTGAAGATAAGATTATACATGGCGGACCTCTTCATGACCCATCCCGTGGGTATTTTGGAAGATGTTCCGGTTAAGTTAGGTAACTTCTATTTACCTGTAGGCTTTTTTGTGCTTGATATTCCCGCAGATTATCCCGTTCCTATCATTCTCGGGAGACTATTTCTAGCAACTTCGAGTTGCAATGTGGATTGTAAGAACGCCAAGTTGAAATTCAACATTGGCGGAGATCAAGTGGAATTTGCATTGCTTGTTGCAATGAAGGGAGAGCCGCTGGAGGATGATATCTTCAACATCTCTGATGAAGAAGAATCAAGAGAATTGGTGAGCTCTATCCTTATTAATGATCCTCTTGAAAGAGTTATTGGAGGAAGGTATAGATGCTTCTTGTGATGCAGATATACGGAGCTTAAAGGCACTTGAAGAAGATCCAGGAGCTAAGATTGAAAAACTAATCCCGGAGAAGAGAATCTGCAGTTTCGGTCCCAATTCCAGTACCTCGACCGAGGCACTTTCTGGACCGAGCGACGTGTTCTTATCTGAAGAACATCTCGGTCACCCACCTCGGACGCTGACCGAGACATCGAGCGAGATGTTTCAACTGAGAATAACGAACTTCTTACTCCCTTTTCTGAAACTCATTCACAGTTGGCGGAGCACTGGCTCCACCAAGCTTCTGATAATAATGAACCTTGGTATGTTGACATAGTTAACTATCTTGTTTGCCAGGAAATACCGCCCGGATTGACGTACACTCAAAGGAAGAAATTCTTTAAAGACGTGCGCTACTACTACTCGGATGAACCTCTATTGTTTAAGAGAGGTCCGGATGGGATGCTTCGAAGATGCATTCCGGAAGATGAAGTTACTAGTGTCATACGGCATTGCCACTCGCTTCCTTGTGGAGGACATGCTAGTGCTCATAAAACGTGCGCTAAGGTATTACGTTCCGTTTTCTTTTGGCCTATATTATTTAAGGATGTGCAAACGTTTGTTGTTTCTTGTGATGCATGCCAAAGAACAGGGAACTTATCTAGAAGGAACGAGATGCCACTCAATAACATCCAAGAGGTTGATAATTTTGATGTATGGGGGTTGATTTCATGGGACCTTTCCCGTCATCCAGAGGAAACCTCTACATCCTACTAGGTGTTGACTACGTCTCTAGATGGGTGGAAGTCATTGCCTCCCCCACTAATGACGCCATGATGGTTGTGAAATTCTTCAATCGGACTATCTTCCCACGTTTTGGGACACCAGGCGTCATCATCAGCAATGGAGGGACACATTTTATCAACCAGAATTTTAAAGCACTTCTATCGAAGTATGGGGTAACCCACAAGGTAGCAACCCCTTATCACCCTCAAACTAGTGGACAGGTCGAAATCTCGAATAGAGAAATCAAAGCAATCTTGGAAAAGACCGTCTCTAGACCGAGGAAGGATTGATCCATGAAGTTGGACGACGCTCTTTGAGCTTACAAGACCGCATTCAAGACTCCCATCGGTACCACCTCTTATAATTTGGTATATGGGAAGTCTTGCCATCTTCCCGTTGAATTAGAACACAAAGCATATTGGGCAATCAAATGGTTGAATTTCGATATCAAGGAAGCCGGCGAGAAGCGGCTATTGGACATCAATGAGCTGGAAGATCTGCGTTTGAACGCTTATGAAAACGCCAAGATCTAAAAGGAAAGGACAAAGAAATAGCATGACAAGCGTATCATTTCTAAGGAGTTCAAAGAAGGAGATTTAGTTCTACTCTTCAACTCCCGCCTTCGCCTCTTTCCAGGTAAGTTAAAATCTAGATGGACAGGACCTTACATTGTGCAACATGTTTTCCCTTATGGTGCAGTTGAGATCTGGGGAGAAACAAGTGGAAGCTTCAAGGTCAATGGTCATAGACTTAATAAATACCAACCGGAAGTCCAGGTTGAGGAAATTTGAGAGAGGTAATTCCATGGTCGTTTATACCCTATCAAAATATAATCCCGACTTAGCACTAAAACAAGTATAGTGGTTAAGTAAGAGTCGAACCCGAGAGAGTTAAGGTACTTTTATTAAATGTGATTATTGATTATAAGAACAAGTAACAGGGGGGGGGTTGGTTGAATTGATGCACAGAAAAACTTATGAAAACGAATAACGCAGCAAGTAAGAAAATAATGGATGAATCTACACTAGGTTGATTCCAAGCATGAGATTGCTACTTTGGTGAGTTCCTTTTACGAGTTTTCAAGTAATCTCCCGTCTTGATCATATATATGTGTTGAGCCAACCGGCATCAACACAACTTAACAAGTTAGTGTTCCGTAAACCTACAAGAAAAATTAACAAGTTGGCTTTCATATAAAGACTAAGGGATATAAAGAATAGATTAAAACCGTTAACCTTATCTTTATATTTGTGTTCCTTTTCTTTAAGTAATTACAACCCGTTATTACTTAAAGTTTACTACTAGATTAAAGACCCGAACCCGGAACCTATTAATCCTAGTTCTTTGCATGCACTTTAGGACCTAAGGTGATCAATCTCAAGTAATAGTAAAACATGCAATTAGACGATGGAGATCAAGGAAACACAAAGCATTACTGAATGAAAACTTATATTAAAGAAAACTTAGAACCAAAGTAACAATGTAGCTTCAAACCAACCCAATGTAGCAAGGGAGTTAGCAACTCATTACAATGGAAATGGTGGGAAAATTGGATTCTAAGTGGATAATGATGTATGATAAGTGCATGATTCTAGCAATCAACCAAGGCCTATTTATACTACAAAACACACTAAATAGGAGTTAATGACCGGCCCAAAACAGCCACCTTTAATGCCATAAAGGTGGTGTAAACAGCTAGAGTAAAGCTTCTGTCGTTGAACCGTAGGGGCGTCCTTCAGCTCCGCAAGGGCGGTGAAGGAAAAAACGCTTGATCTTCTTCATGGCCGAAGGGGCGGCTAGGAAATTCGCATGGGCGGATCTTTAATGCTCTTCAAACGTCTGACTCTTCAAACTCCTGTCGTTTCTGATGCCAAGCCGCCGGGGCTTCCCAGTGTCAACGCAGGAGCGGTGACTCAGACTCTACATCTTCCAGCTCCCAGGTTGAGACGCAGTCAGAGGCGCAGGGGAAGGCGCAGGGGTGCTGTTCTTCGCTTCTTCAGGGCAAGTCACCGCAGGGGCACCAGGGGTTGACGCAGGTGCGGTGACAGTCTTCGTAGCTGGCGCTGGCGAAGGCGCAGGGAGCGCTCCGGATTAAGGTGTCACCCGCAGGGGTGGTGACAAGGCTCCGCGGGGGCGGTGAAGCAACAGAAGCTTTGCTTCGTGATCGAACTTCACTCCTAAGTGCTTATAACTCCTTCCTTATCTTCTTTTAGTTTTCTTCTTCTAGACCAAGGAGTTAGTAGCATAAACCGACACAAATGTAATAAAAAGAATCCAAAAACTATCTTAAATGATAGTGATTCCATCACCTATCAAAATTGCACCACTATATCTTTTTTAGGGATGTCGTAAGGTCCAACTAGCAACCTTAAATCAAGCGCTTCTTTGGAGGTAACCCAAGGTATTGCTTTCTTTTCCCGTTTTCTAATTTAGCTTTAGATAGTTTGCTTTTGCTTTCCTTTGTTTTGTTTTTGGCGTCCTAGACAGAAACCACGTACTTTCAAATGAAGGATTACATTCAGGAGCAACACTGGAACGACGGAAGTTCGAGAATTTTAGAAGACGGAGTTTTACTGAGACACATCTCGGTTACTGTTACAGCACCTCGACCGAGATGATTCTTGAGCAACCGAGGCGACTAGGGTTGACAACAATCCACCTCGGCCCAGACACCTCGGTCCAGTCAGAACCACCTCGACCGAGGTGACAGCAAAATCGGCGAGGAGTATAAAAGAGGAATAGTTTCTCTCTCTTTCCCTCCCATCTACCCCTCCACCGCGGCGCATCCTCATCTCGCTTTCTTCGTTTCTCGATCGTTTTCTACGATTCTTGCTCCGATCTCGCAAGGAAAGGCAAGAGGAATAGATTGCAAGAAATAAACCGCAACAAAAACATCTCAAATCGATCGAATCTGGGGTAAACATTCAAAAACCCTACTTCGATTTTGAGTGTCACAACCTTAATCGGTTTAGTTAGTCTTGATCCTTGGGTTACAAGTTTGGGTATTTGATATTAATTCTTGTCTTTAGATCCTTTCTATACTGAAGCTTCAACAACTTTTATAGAGAGTGTCTTTATATAATTCATATAAAGCCTTGGAACTTCACCGTACATTGCTTTACTTTAGCATACCTTTGCAACTTTTAACTGTGTCCTTAGTTCTATAGTATATCTTGAATCGATTGCCATAATTAGATACCTAGATCTTTAGGGTTGTTGTTTTCCCAATGTATTTGCAAAGCTTTACCCTTTTACTTGCTTGACAATTTGCGAACTGAATTTGTTCCCCCCAAATCCCTGTGTTCGATACTCTAGAAGTCTTGCTTTACTACGCCGATCCGTGTAGTGCGGGTTCTCCTGCTTGATTCTAGTTTTATAAATTTAAAGCTTATTTGCACGCACGCTAAGTGGCGAAAAATCAAGCTCAATGATATGGAGACGTCCATGACTTTATTTTCAAAGGCACAAAAAGCGTTAGAGCAACAATTCTTTAATAAGGCGAATGAAGAGCCAACAGATCCAAGGAAGCTCCCAGCAAGGGCAGAGAGCAACCCCAAAGGACAAACCATGGCAATAACGATGAGAAGCGGACTGAAAACTGCAGATCCAGTGCCTCGGTTGACGAAGAACACCTCGGTCCAAGTACAGACGAGGAACACTTCGGTCGAGGTGCCACCCGAGGTTGAGTCCCAGAAGGCGACGGACTAATCTGAAGTTTATGTCCCACCTCCTGCATATAAACCACCACTTCCATTCCCCCAGCCAAGGGCTAGAGCACATCTAGACAAGCACTTTGGTAAGTTCCTTGACTTGATGAATAAACTACATATTAAGATCCCTTTCCTTGATGCTATTCTACGGATGCCCGCCTATGCGAATTTCTTAAGGGAGATTCTATCAAGAAAGAGGAAGTTGGAAGATTTTGGTGAAGTAAGGTTGACATCCAAATCCTCGGAGCTCATTCAAATCATGAAGGAGAAGATGCCACCCAAGTTGAGAGATCCCGGCTCATTTTGCATTCTAATTCAAGTTGGGGATGTAACTTGTGAGGCATTGTGTTATCTAGGAGCCAGTGTGAGCTT
>BSUD01000002.1:136811818-136869073 GCA_033239045.1 Fagopyrum esculentum | reverse complement strand
GAGTGGCAATGTGGATTGTAAGCACGCCAAGTTGAAATTCAACATTGGCGGAGATCAAGTGGAATTTGCATTGCTTGTTGCAATGAAGGGAGAGCCGCTGGAGGATGATATCTTCAACATCTCTGATGAAGAAGAATCAAGAGAATTGGTGAGCTCTATCCTTATTAATGATCCTCTTGAAAGAGTTATTGGAGGAAGGTATAGATGCTTCTTGTGATGCAGATATACGGAGCTTAAATGCACTTGAAGAAGATCCAGGAGCTAAGATTGAAAAACTAATCCCGGAGAAGAGAATCTGCAGTTTCGGTCCCAATTCTAGTACCTCGACCGAGGCACTTTCTGGACCGAGCGACGTGTTCTTATCTGAAGAACATCTCGGTCACCCACCTCGGACGCTGACCGAGACATCGAGCGAGATGTTTCAACTGAGAATAACGAACTTCTTACTCCCTTTTCTGAAACTCATTCACAGTTGGCGGAGCACTGGCTCCACCAAGCTTCTGATAATAAAGAACCTTGGTATGTTGACATAGTTAACTATCTTGTTTGCCAGGAAATACCACCCGGATTGACGTACACTCAAAGGAAGAAATTCTTTAAAGACATGCGCCACTACTACTCGGATGAACCTCTATTGTTTAAGAGAGGTCCGGATGGGATGCTTCGAAGATGCATTCCGGAAGATGAAGTTACTAGTGTCATACGGCATTGCCACTCGCTTCCTTGTGGAGGACATGCTAGTGCTCATAAAATGTGCGCTAAGGTATTACGTTCCGTTTTCTTTTGGCCTATATTATTTAAGGATGTGCAAACGTTTGTTGTTTCTTGTGATGCATGCCAAAGAACAAGGAACTTATCTAGAAGGAACGAGATGCCACTCAATAACATCCAAGAGGTTGATAATTTTGATGTATGGGGGTTGATTTCATGGGACCTTTCCCGTCATCCAGAGGAAACCTCTACATCCTACTAGCTGTTGACTACGTCTCTAGATGGGTGGAAGTCATTGCCTTCCCCACTAATGACCCCATGATGGTTGTGAAATTCTTCAATCGGACTATCTTCCCACGTTTTGGGACACCAGGCGTAATCATCAGCGATGGAGGGACACATTTTATCAACCAGAATTTTAAAGCACTTCTATCGAAGTATGGGGTAACCCACAAGGTAGCAACCCCTTATCACCCTCAAACTAGTGGACAGGTCGAAATCTCGAATAGAGAAATCAAAGCAATCTTGGAAAAGACCGTCTCTAGACCGAGGAAGGATTGATCCATGAAGTTGGACGACGCTCTTTGAGCTTACAGGACCGCATTCAAGACTCCCATCGGTACCACCTCTTATAATTTGGTATATGGGAAGTCTTGCCATCTTCCCGTTGAATTAGAACACAAAGCATATTGGGCAATCAAATGGTTGAATTTCGATATCAAGGAAGCCGGCGAGAAGCGGCTATTGGACATCAATGAGCTGGAAGATCTGCGTTTGAACGCTTATGAAAACGCCAAGATCTAAAAGGAAAGGACAAAGAAATGGCATGACAAGCGTATCATTTCTAAGGAGTTCAAAGAAGGAGATTTAGTTCTACTCTTCAACTCCCGCCTTCGCCTCTTTCCAAGTAAGTTAAAATCTAGATGGACAGGACCTTACATTGTGCAACATGTTTTCCCTTATGGTGCAGTTGAGATCTGGGGAGAAACAAGTGGAAGCTTCAAGGTCAATGGTCATAGACTTAATAAATACCAACCGGAAGTCCAGGTTGAGGAAATTTGACTAGAGGTAATTCCATGGTCGTTTATACCCTATCAAAATATAATCCCGACTTAGCACTAAAACAAGTATAGTGGTTAAGTAAGAGTCGAACCCAAGAGAGTTAAGGTACTTTTATTAAATGTGATTATTGATTATAAGAACAAGTAACAGGGGGGGGGGGTTTGGTTGAATTGATGCACACAAAAACTTATGAAAACGAATAACGCAGCAAGTAAGACAATAATGGATGAATCTACACTAGGTTGATTACAAGCATGAGATTGCTACTTTGGTGAGTTCCTTTTACGAGTTTTCAAGTAATCTCCCGTCTTGATCATATATATGTGTTGAGCCAACCGGCATCAACACAACTTAACAAGTTAGTGTTCCGTAAACCTACAAGAAAAATTAACAAGTTGGCTTTCATATAAAGACTAAGGGATATAAAGAATAGATTAAAACCGTTAACCTTATCTTTATATTTGTGTTCCTTTTCTTTAAGTAATTACAACCCGTTATTACTTAAAGTTTACTACTAGATTAAAGACCCGAACCCGGAACCTATTAATCCTAGTTCTTTGCATGCACTTTAGGACCTAAGGTGATCAATCTCAAGTAATAGTAAAACATGCAATTAGACGATGGAGATCAAGGAAACACAAAGCATTACTGAATGAAAACTTATATTAAAGAAAACTTAGAACCAAAGTAACAATGCAGCTTCAAACCAACCCAATGTAGCAAGGGAGTTAGCAACTCATTACAATGGAAATGGTGGGAAAATTGGATTCTAAGTGGATAATGATGTATGATAAGTGCATGATTCTAGCAATCAACCAAGGACTATTTATACTACAAAACACACTAAATAGGAGTTAATGACCGGCCCAAAACAGCCACCTTTAATGCCATAAAGGTGGTGTAAACAGCTAGAGTAAAGCTTCTGTCGTTGAACCGTAGGGGCGTCCTTCAGCTCCGCAAGGGCGGTGAAGGCAAAAACGCTTGATCTTCTTCATGGCCGCAGGGGCGGCTAGGAAATTCGCATGGGCGGATCTTTAATGCTCTTCAAACGTCTGACTCTTCAAACTCCTGCCGTTTCTGATGCCAAGCCGCCGGGGCTTCCCAGTGTCAACGCAGGGGCGGTGACTCAGACTCTACATCTTCCAGCTCCCAGGTTGAGACGCAGTCAGAGGCGCAGGGGAAGGCGCAGGGGTGCTGTTCTTCGCTTCTTCAGGGCAAGTCACCGCAGGGGCACCAGGGGTTGACGCAGGTGCGGTGACAGTCTTCGTAGCTGGCGCTGGCGAAGGCGCAGGGAGCGCTCCGGATTGAGGTGTCACCCGCAGGGGTGGTGACAAGGCTCCGCGGGGGCGGTGAAGCAACAGAAGCTTTGCTTCGTGATCGAACTTCACTCCTAAGTGCTTATAACTCCTTCCTTATCTTCTTTTAGTTTTCTTCTTCTAGACCAAGGAGTTAGAAGCATAAACCGACACAAATGTAATAAAAAGAATCCAAAAACTATCTTAAATGATAGTGATTCCATCACCTATCAAAATTGCACCACTATATCTTTTTTAGGGATGTCGTAAGGTCCAACTAGCAACCTTAAATCAAGCGCTTCTTTGGAGGTAACCCAAGGTATTGCTTTCTTTTCCCGTTTTCTAATTTAGCTTTAGATAGTTTGCTTTTGCTTTCCTTTGTTTTGTTTTTGGCGTCCTAGACAGAAACCACGTACTTGCAAATGAAGGATTACATTCAGGAGCAACACTGGAACGACGGAAGTTCGAGAATTTTAGAAGACGGAGTTTTACTGAGACACATCTCGGTTACTGTTACAGCACCTCGACCGAGATGATTCTTGAGCAACCGAGGCGACTAGGGTTGACAACAATCCACCTCGGCCCAGACACCTCGGTCCAGTCAGAACCACCTCGACCGAGGTGACAGCAAAATCGGCGAGGAGTATAAAAGAGGAATAGTTTCTCTCTCTTTCCCTCCCATCTACCCCTCCACCGCGGCGCATCCTCATCTCGCTTTCTTCGTTTCTCGATCGTTTTCTACGATTCTTGCTCCGATCTCGCAAGGAAAGGCAAGAGGAATAGATTGCAAGCAATAAACCGCAACAAAAACATCTCAAATCGATCGAATCTGGGGTAAACATTCAAAAACCCTAACTTTCCTATTCTCGCTAATTTCAGTCAAATTTGGCTTTGGTTTCCATTGGTTTATGTTGAAAAAGGGTTAAGTACCCCATAGGAATAATCGGTAGTGATATTGGTGGAATAGAACTGGAAATTTGAGATTTGAAATCGCCC
This sequence comes from Fagopyrum esculentum, assembly GCA_033239045.1. Classification (NCBI taxonomy): domain Eukaryota; kingdom Viridiplantae; phylum Streptophyta; class Magnoliopsida; order Caryophyllales; family Polygonaceae; genus Fagopyrum; species Fagopyrum esculentum. The sequence continues at coordinate 136,865,009 of BSUD01000002.1, read as the reverse complement.
AGCCATTCACCTCGGTCCAATCAAGCTGTGTCTTGGCCGAGATGATTCTTCAGCCTTGTCAGACCGACCGAGGTGATTTGTCAGTAGCAGTATGAGTTCTCGTTCTAATCGCCAATTAGTTCTGAGGGATGCTCCCAGTAGATCCTCACCTTCTTCTTCTTCCCGACCTTCTATCTCGGTGATTAACGAGCTCATCAGGCTGATTTCGACCGCATATGCGCGTGCCCCGTGATTGTGCCGCGTTTCTTAGAAATTTATGCTTTTGATTGCCTCCATGTAGCTGATGATTTAAGCAGGATGGTTTCCACGGTAGGGTTGGACCAGTTTATGGAGATTAGAGCTCCAGCCTACCTCGAGCCCACACTAGAGTTTGTGAGTTCTATTACTCACCTACCTGAGGAGAAGGCCATCAAGTACCGGTTACTGAACCGGAACTACCTAGTTCCCATGGACTAGTGGAGAGACATCTTTGGCTTCCCGACCCCCACAGTTCCCGACTTCCCTTCTCGAGCCGTGGCTCGATAGTTTTGGGGACAGATTGCTCACGTGGTAGAGCATGCTGATAGGTGGAGACCTGGAGACTCCAGGGAGCGCATCATCTTCCACCTTGCCCTCCGACTAGCCCACCGGATCTTTAGTGTGACCCTTCTGGCGCGTATTGAGACGCCTCAGAAGATTAGACAGGGGCAGCTTCTGAGTCTATTTTGTATGGTGACTTGGGGAGTACCTAATTTTAGGGCCATGCTAGATGAGGATCTGCATAGGATCAAGGCTAAGGGGAAGGGAGATATCTGTTGTGGCGGCCTGGTGACTTATATAGCGACGGTCATGGATCTGGATCTGAGTGCATGTACATTGTTGGCGGCTGCCAAGCCGCTAGGATTGCAAGAGATGATCACGAGGAGGATTCTAGTTCCTCGTGGACTCACTACACCGTATGTGGCGATGCTTTGGGAGCAGACTGCCCCTCATGGTATCATGTGGTCGGCCCAATTTTGAGTCTACGACTCTCAGTATTTGTCTACGGCATGGGTACCTTACATAGAGGATGCTAGAGACGCGGCAACAGCCCAGGTGCAGGAGTAGGATGAGGATAATGATGACGGTGCTGCCATGGAGACAGGGAAAGATACAACCGGCCCAAGTGTGCCAGTTGTCGACTTAGACGACAAGGAGACAAGGAGGAGGCTGTTGCAGCACCATCCCGTAGCTCACCGACGGATTGACGAGATGTCGGACCAGATAATCGACTCTTACGCTGCCTTGTCAGTGGAGATGAGGGAGATGAGGGAGAGTCAGCACTACCAGCGCCGTATGATGGAGATACAGTTCCAGCATACCATGAGTTACCCTTTTGATCCATCCCAGCATCCTTTCGTCCCGTATCCACCACCACCACCAGCAGATCAGGATTAGAGCTTGTAGGGATTTCTTTTCTTTATTTATTATGCAACTCAGCTTATGTCCGGTGAGTATCCTGTTTTCTAGACTTATTTTGACCCATTGGGACAATGTGTTCCAAGTATGGGGAATTGATGTATCTATTTTGACACTATGTGTATGACTTGGATGACTTTTTATTTATGATCCTTTTTATGCTCTACGTGCTTATCTGAGATTACATGCATGCATACAAGTTATTTGATTGAAAAAAACGTCAAAAACTGGTTAAGAAAAAAAATTTTATGACCTCGACCGATATGATTCTTGCCAAACGAGGTACTTCACCTCGGTTGACTTAGAACACCTCGACCGAGGCGGTTTAACTAAAAGAGTTTTCAAAACGATTTTTGTTCTTCTTTTCTAGATATGACCTCAGTGAAGATTTTGTTCGCAGATTGGTTTTGAAATCTTTATATGCTTGAAAGGTTTTATGATATGTTTAAGTTGCAAAATGCTTTGTTTGAAATTTTGGCATGTTTAATACTTTGTTTTTATCCAAATTATGTTGAATTTGAAGGTTGACACCACATGATGAGTTCTCTCACTTTCTTCCTGGGATGATTGAGGCAATTCACTCTCTTCTTTTCTTCTTCTTGATCATGCTTTAGCCCTTCATATACATATTTGCCTCTCTTTACCTATCCGGGAATTTGGAAGCAAGCAAGTGAAAAGCAAGTGAAAGTGAAGTTGAGATGTTGGTTGGAAGTTAGAAAGAAACAAAATCGGTTTGGAGAAGTCAATCATGATGATGAGTAACTCGGCACCATTCACATAGCCGGGTGTTTGTGTCTTGCTAAAGTCGGATTGGGTGATATTCCTAACGGGTCATGGTATGTGCATCAAGGGTTTGAGGCATCTCGAGAAATTGATGATTGTTGATTTTCTAGGCATCGGTTATTGTGCACCTCTGTCCATGCATCCCAAAAAGTAAAAAAAGTAAATAAGCAAAGCTTATTGGTGGAAGATGTTGAAGTTCAAAAGCAAGTAAAGTGAAGATCATTTTCCCGGATTCTAGCGCCACATTCCCTATATACATCCCACCCTCACACGTTTCTTGACACTCTTTTGAAAAGCCCTTAAGACCTCGAGCTTGTTGATTGACTTGGTGGTTTAAACTGAATTATACATGATTAATTTCGATATTATGATTTATTATGCATTGTATGATTTTTATGCAAAGATCAACAACTTTCTTATATTTATAAAATGTTTTGATCATGTCTTGATTTTATTGTAACACCCCGAATCCATGGCACTCGGGATGCTACGGGCGGAGACCTCACAATGGGTCCCCACCCTTAGCCTGACAACAATTTCACCGGATCTTGCAACAAGGCACAAATAAAGGCCAAAACCAAAAATACATTTTTATGCAATGTTATGAAACCCGAAAATGAAAGAAAGGAAAGACTTCAGCCGTCTTTACAACAACATCAACACAATATACAAAAACAACACAAGAACTCCCAAAACCCAACTCAACCTAAAATGTACGGAACCCCGGCTACCCACTCCTCCGGATCACTCGGCCACATCCTATCCTGCACATCAACTACAACAATCGGTATAAAATCGTTAGCTCACATTCTAGGCATTATAAAGATAATATGGCAGAAACACACACAGGAGAACACAAGGCACACAACATGAACACTTATTCCATAATATCTTTTTAGGTCATTCCATATCTAATTCATTCGTTTCAAGTGTGACACAAGAGTCTTATAACTCTTTCCTCTGTCCCCGTGTAACCAACAGGAGTGTGGTGGCGCCCAAGCCGTATACCCTGAGGGAGTGATGAAGAAGCCCGCCCGTATACCGTGTGTGGCCTGGTCGCAGAGATCCCCCCAGTCTCCCTCGGGAAACTGAGCGGTGATGTCACCGCCCGATAATAATTGTAGTAGTAACGATGGGCCAATAAATAAGGTCAAGTAAATCCTAATCCATTTTCATGCTTAAAAGCGGTAAACACACACCACCATATATATCCAAATAAGGCATAAAAGCGGCTAAGTAAGTCCGAGGACTTACCTCGTCTCAAAGCTAAACAAAACCGATATCACTCTCCGAAGGAATATAACCAAAGCCTGTTCAAGACAAGGCACGATAATCAATAACCACTCACGCGAGTTAGAAGTTCTTAGACTTCTAGTACTACATACTCTTACAAGATCATACACTCTCATAAACTAGGATACTCTCATCTTAAACTCCGCAATCTCAACCAACATATAAATATCACCTCAAGTCTCACAAAAACAACCACGAGGCTCACAACTATATAACAACTCAAGATCAACACCCACATGACATAGAACATCAATAACCTCAAATACTCACCTAAAGGTTCTAAGCCACTACTTGGCATTTGCCCTAAGTTATGCTAGATCCAACCCAGCATGATTCTACCACTAAACATAACTAGATCGAGGAAGAAGGTACTCACACACGATCCGAGGTTGAAGATGCTCTACGAACGTCGAGATTGGATTCGTTGGTCTATAACGGCCGCTTCCGGACCTAAACCAAAGCTAAGGAAATTTAGCTTGTACGCAAAATTTGATAGTAATATATACTATATAACAATTTGAGGTAAAACTCGTTTTCAAAAGCCAACATTAAAAACCAACAATACATTTTATGGGCAATTTATACGAACATATGAACTTGGTCAAAAACCACAATTAAAATCTTTAGGGTCATAATCCGAAATTAATCCAACAAGGGCATAATTGATAATTTGTAAAACCGGTTCAATACGTGTAATTAATTTTCTGCAGAGGGCATAATTGAAACAATCCATAAATATGGGTCAAAACTATAATAACAAAATATTGGGTATATCTTGTAATTATACCAAAATCAGAGGGGGCAATTTTAATAACCCAAAAGGGTTTTCATTTACGCGCAGGAACAACAGCTTAAGGATGGGAAAGGGCTGCATTGGTGGCGGCAATACTCGGCGGAGGAAGGAGATGCAGGCCCGGCGTTACAAAGGCAAGGCGAAGCAGGCGGTACCCTCCCCGGCGGAGATTCGTCGGCGACGAAGGTGTGGCTCCCTCCCTGGTGGTGGTGGCGCAGAGAGGGTGGCGGGTCTTCTCTCGGTTTGTTCGTGGAGGCGCAACAGAGGAAAATCGATGGGGAGTTACAGCAAATGGTTGGGGCCGGTTGTGGGTGCAGACGGGCGGCTCCACTGGCGGAGTCTCCGGCAGCAAAGCGAGGAAATCAGAGGGAAGACGCACTCCCTGGAGGCGAGGGCGGTGGGGTCCGTCGGTTGCGAAGCTGGGGGAAGAGTTTCAGCCTTCCGGGAAGATCGACAAGGGAGAAAGGGAGACGCAGATCTGTTCTCCGGCGGTGTGGTCTTCGTCGATCCCAAGCTGCAACAGTGAGGAAGAGAAGCCCGAGGCCGCTGCTTGCTTTGTTCGGTCGATTGGCACAAGGGAAGGAAGAGGGGTTGATTTGCTGTAAAACAACAGAGGGAGAGGTGGGAGACTTCAGCTGGCTTGCGTGAGGGAGAAAGAGATAGGGCAGAGGGAAGGGAGGCCGAGGGGTCGTGAGTGAGAGCGAGGGGTCGGGTTGCAGCTGGTCGGGTAGAGCGAGAGGTCACTGCACAGGGTTGCAGAGAGCTAGGTTGCAGAAGCTTGCAGAGGGAAGGGGTAGCTCATCCACAAGTTGTGGATGAGCTACCCCTTTTCGGGGACCTGTTGTGGACCACAACAGGTCGGGAACAATAAGGTGGAAAGGGTGAGGGAAAAAGTAAATAAAAATAAAAATATAAAATATAAAATAATAACAATAGTAGTTATATTAAAAATAGGAATGGGGGAAAATTAATAAACTCGATCTAAACTATTGGAACGAGATTTTTGGTTCGGAAAACCTTTTCGAAATTTTCCGAAAAACTAATACGAATATACGCGAATGTAACCAAAATAATAATACACCCGGGAAAGTTATTCGACGTCGTAAAATACTTTTAGCTAAAATATTCAAGCTAAGAAAATATCGATAGAAGTAATAAATATTGAAGGCATGCAAAATTTGGGGTGATACATTTATTTGCCATGAAGCATTCTCTTAGAGTGATCTATGAGTGGAGCATACCACCAAAAATGTTTTGAAATACTTTTCATTGATCTTTATGACCTTTAATCCATTCTATCTTGTGCTTAAGATTTGGAACTTGCTTGTGGACAAGCAAGGGACAAGTATGGGGTATTTTGATACCATGTACTATAGTCTATATTTTGGCACTTGTTTAGACGTTTTATCTTCAATAATCTGCATGTTTGAATGTATATTATGTGATTATATTGTCGTTTCATCTACCTTTACGAGAATCGAGGTCTACACCAAGTTTCGTTGTAATCGTAGGTAAAATGACACATTTTGGGACTAAAATGGAGCTAAGGAGCTAAGAAGTCATAGGAGTTACATTCTGGAGCTTAAAAGAGAATTCAGGAAGCATGGAATTAATGAATAAGATTTACATTGGACCAGATTTGAGAGATTTCACATTCAGCTGAGATTCACCTCGGTCAGCTAAAGTGTCATCTCGACCGAGGTGATCTTGAGGAGCGCCCCGACCGAGGCGAACACTCTGACGCCGGCGGGATATATTTTATTTGGCTGAGATCTTTTATTTTTGGAAGGAAGATATCTTATATTTTTCGGCTGGATTTCTGGAAGGAAGATATTATTTTAGGGAGATCTATTTTAGAGATATGGATATATTTTATTGGGATATTATCCTTTTAAGATATTATTATCTTTGGAAGATAATTCTCCTATAAAAAGGGCTGGATTTTCCATAATTCAACATCGTCGCATACTTGGAGATTGAAGAAGTTGCAATTTGGAGGATTTTTTGGAGTTTTGAAGTAAGTTTGAGGATTGAATGAAGGAAGTTTCATATCTTTGTGATAGCTTTTGAAGGAGTTTGTAAGAATTTCTTAGATTCCTTTTAGTTTTATTGTCTTGTTGGATTTGTGATCCAAGGAACGCTGATTTGTTTGATATTTGATTGGTTATTGAAGCCTTGTTCTTAAGGTTTTTGTGTTCAAATATTCATTCTCTTCTCATATATTTGATTATTGCTTTCATGATGATGAGTAGCTAATTTCCTTTAGCGATTCTAGGGTGACTAGCTGAAAGTTGTGGGAAAGACGATGATAGAATGATCTTAATCCTAGTAGGACACTGAAAGCTCGAGTTTTTAACCTTAACCCTAGAACATCTCGTTCAGTCGATGAACATCTCGACCGGGGTGGAACTTGATTGACCGAGGTGACCTTTTCTAATCCGAAACTGAGAGTTAAGTGTTAGAATTTGCCAAATCCTACTCTTATTACACCTTTCCTGGTTCAATGCAAGCCTAGGATGAGACTTACCCGGTGATTCCTTAGTTTGTTTACCCATGATCATAAGTGTAGGTAAAAAAGGTTTATCCTTAACTGGGGTTTGAGTGTGCCTTCAACCAACCTTTGTGAGTTAGCCTGAGACTTACCCGGTAAAGGTTGATTCTATTCCCTTAGTTGGTGTGTTGGTTTGAGGTTATAGTTCCTTTCCTTAGTACCTTGAGACTTACCCGGTAAAAGGAGCTTTGGTTTGGGATAGTGAGTAGTGAGACTTACCCGGTGATTTATTCCCATTTTAGAAACACCTTGCCTTTGCAAAATCTCAGCTTTGTCTGCTTTATCTTTAGATCTTGAGTTGGAACTACAACTAGATGCTTTAATCCCTAGAATTTGCATATTTCGTTTAATTGACCTTATTATCATCTTTTGATTGCTTTAATCGCTTTTGTGGTTATTAGTTACATTGACTACCTATACTTGCTTCGTTTCACCTTAGTCCCTGAGATCGACACCCCGGAATTCTTGCTTTTACTATAATTGATCCGTACATTGCGGGTTCGCATCCTTGTTTTAAGCATATTTCGTGGGATATAAATTTAAAGGTTGCACATACCAATTGGAGCGAACAATCCCGAACCAGAAAAGACATACAAGCGACGATTGAAAGAAGCTAAGATGGCCAATCAAGACAATCACGATCTTGAGGCCGAATTGAAGGAGGCACTGGAACAGCTACGCCTCAATAAGGAAGAACTACATCGAGAAAAAGAGCAAACTCGCACAAGAACTATAGAGATCGAAGCAGATATGGCCGATCTAAGGGCCCAGATTCTGCATCGACCGATCCCAGATCCTCGACCGAGGCAAGACGCTGTCCATGTTGCCCCGGCCGAGATACATCCACCACTGATGCCTGTCCGAGATGTTCGTTTTCCTGGAGTTCCACAAACCCTAGGACAGAGGATGGACCCTAATCAGCAAGTGAGGCGTCCAGGAGTCAACCTAGGTGATCCAGCTGAGCATGATTACGAACTTCGACCGCAAGTTCTATCCATGATCCGCCAATGCAAGTTTGAAGGTTTAGAGAGGGAGTCTCCGCATCACCATTTGCAAAACTACGAGATTTTGATGGAGACCTTGAGACCTTCAAGGCTGGAAAACAACAACTACAAGCTAAGGCCTTTCTACTTTTCTTTGAAAGACAAGGCGCTTACTTGATATCAATCTCTTCCACTAGGAAAGATCAACATTTGGGAAGAGATGACGACGGAGTTTCTAACAAAGTTCGTTCCCCTCTCCAAGACCGCTAAAATGAGAGGGAAGATTAATGCATTCATCAAGGAGGACAAGGAGAGTTTGTCCAAGTCATGGGAAAGATTCAAAGATGTTTTATTGGATTTCCCACATCATGGGATTCCAAAGATAGAGTTGCTGGAGATATACTTCAAGGGATGGAATGGAGCTACTCAATTCAATCTTTAACTACTTTCCGCCGGCACATTCATGGATATGTCGATAGACGAAGCTTGGGAGTTCATTGAAAAGCAAGCTTTGCATATGGATAAGTACTTCCATCAAGGAGCCGAAAATGCAGTTAAGAGAGTATTTTTCCAGGACACTCCATCAAATGATAATCAACTCATCTCCCTTAAAAACAATGTGAAGCAACTGAAGGACCTTTTGGTGGCTCACATGAAGAAGGAAGATGGTGGATATCAAGGAAGAAACAACAACCAAGGGTCACGGAACAACAATTACAACAACAATAGAGGCTCCAACAACAACAATTGGAGATCTAATCAACAAAATCCGGGTAACCCTTTTAATTCTGATTCTAATAATTCTTTTAACCCCTCTTCTTCTTCTTATACTCCATTGAAGAGCCAGAAGCCTGGATCAAGTTCGTCCCAGCCAGAGAAAAAAGATGCAGTGCTGGAGGCCATCTTGATCAAGCTCAATGTTATGGAGACGTCTATGACTTCATTTTCGAAGTCACAAAAAGCCTTAGGGTAATAATTCTTTAATAAGGCAAATGAAGCGTCAAGAGATCCAGGGAAGCTCCCAGCAAGGACAGAGAACAACCCCAAGGGACAGATTATGGCAATAACGACGAGAAGTGGACTAAAAACTGCAGATCCAGTACCTCGGTCGGTTCCTGTACAGACGAAGGACACCTCGATCCAGGTACAGACGAGGAACACTTCGGTCGAGGTGCCACCCGAGATGGAGTCCCAGAAAGCGAAGGACAAATCTGAAGTTTATGTCCCATCTCCTGCTTATAAACCACCACTTCCATTCCTTCAGTCAAGGGCCAGAGCACATCTAGACAAGGATTTTGGTAAGTTCCTTGACTTGATGAATAAACTACACATTAACATCCCTTTTCTTGATGCTATTCTAGGGACTCCCGCTTATGGGAAGTTCTTAAAAGAGATTCTATCAAGGAAGAGGAAGCTGGAAGACTTTGGAGAAGTAAGGATGACATCTAAATCCTCGGAGCTCATTCAAATCATGAAGGAGAAGATGCCACCTAAGTTGAGAGATAATTGCTCATTTTTCATTCCTATTCAAGTTGGGGATGTAACTTGTGAAGCTTTGTGTGATTTAGGAGCTAGCGTGAGCATCATCCTGCTGGAACTATGCAAGAGAATCGGACATGGAGAGCCCAAGCCGGTGAAGATAAGGTTGTACATGGCGGATCGCTCCATTACCCATCCCGTGGTCATCTTTGAAGATGTTCCCGTCAAGTTAGGTAACTTCTATTTACCTATAGATTTTGTTGTACTTGATATACCCGCAGATTATCCCGTTCCAATCATTCTCGGGAGACCATTTCTAGCAACTTCGGGTTTCAATGTGTATTGTAAGAACGCCAAGTTGAAATTCAACATTGGCGGAGATCAAGTGGAATTTGCATTGCTTGCTGCAATGAAGGGAGAGCCGCTGGAGGATTACATCTTCAACATCTATGATAAAGAAGAATCAAGAGAATTTGTGAGCTCTATCCTTATTAATGACCCTTTTGAAAGAGTTCTTAGTTTTAGCTTAATGGAGGAGGGTATAGATGTTTCTTGTGATGCAGATATACGGAGCTTAAAGGCACTGGAAGCAGATCCAGGAGCTAAGTTTGAGAAACTGATCCAGGAGAAGAGAAATTCAAGTTTAGGTCCCAGTTCTAGTACCTCGACCGAGGCACATTCTGGACCAAGCGAGGTGTTCTTATCTGAATAACATCTCGGTCAACCATCTCGGACACCGACCGAGACAGTAAAGGAGATATTGTCAACTGAGAACAACAAACTTCCGACACCCTTTTCTGAGACACATTTGCAGTTGGTGGAGCACTGGCTCCATCAAGCTTCTGATAAAAAAGAACCTTGTTATGCTGATATTGTTAATTATCTTGTTTGCCAGGAAATACCGTCCGGATTAACGTACGCTCAAAGGAAGAAATTCTTCAAGGATGTACGCCACTATTACTGGGATGAACCTCTACTGTTTAAGAGAGGTCCGGATGGAATGCTTCGACGATGCATTCCAAAAGATGAAGCTGCTAGTGTTTTACGGCATTGCCACTCGCTTCCTTGTGGAGGACATGCTAGCGCTCACAAAACGTGCGCTAAGGTATTGTTCTGGTTTCTTTTGGCCTACATTATTTAAGGATGTCCAAATGTTTGTTGTTTCTAGTGATGCATGTCAAAGAGCAGGGAACTTGTCCCGAATGAACGAGATGCCACTCAACAATATTCAGGCGGTTGAGATTTTTTATGTATGGAGATTTGATTTCATGGGACCTTTCCCGTCATCCGCAGGGAACCTCTACATTCTCCTAGCAGTTGATTACGTCTCTAGATGGGTCGAAGCCACTGTCTCTCCCACTAATGACGCCATGGTGGTTGTGAAGTTCTTCAATCGGACTATCTTTACACGTTTTGGGACACAATGCATCATCATCAGCGATGGAGGGACACATTTCATCAACCGGAAGTTTAAGGCACTTCTATCGAAGTATGGGGTAACCCACAAGGTAGCAACCCCTTATCACCCTCAAACTAGTGGACAGGTCGAGATCTCGAATAGAGAAATCAAGGCAATTTTGGAGAAGACAGTCCCTAGGACGAGGAAGGATTGGTGATGCGTCCTTGGAGGTAACCAAGGATAACTCCGGATCTAGATCAAGCAAAGCTCCAACTACTCCTTGATTCTTTGTGCAGCGTTTTATCGTTTCAGATCCAAAGAGGCGGAAGCGATGAAGAAACAAAGGTTAATTCGATCTAGAGAGATCGAATAAGCCTTTTTGGGTAGATTGAAGGTTGATTCTTATGAAGATTCCAAGAATATGGATTTCTTGGATCAAAGACATGATCCAAGGAAGAAATTTGAGAGATAGAAAAGAGGTTTTGATGCCCAAGCTAAGTAAGAGGAAATTCATCTCAAAACTTAGTAATACTGAACATTCAAAATAAGTGAGGCAAGATATCTCTTATATAGAGAGTCTTGCCTACCTATGGGCCAACGGGTCAAATTAAAATACATGAAGAAAATCCCAAAAGGGAAAACCTAAAAGGGTAAGATCAAAACCTAAAAGGATAAGATCAAAAGGGAATATTCTTATGCGGAATATTCATTTTATTACATAAAAAAGAAAGCATGAAAATATAGTCCGAAAATAAGCTAGCTTCATGCCATGGAGTTGGAAAGACGAGACATGCGGCTAACGGAACCGGTAGCCTATGTCATGGTTGTGTAGAGACACAGCATGCCGGTAATGGAACCAATTGAAGAAGTGGTGCAGGCGATGATGGAGTCGGTGGCTCGGGGTATGGCCTTAGCTTGGGATCGGGTGAGCGGTCCATCTGAGCGAACCGTTAGAGCCTCGTCCTCCTCGTCTACGGTCAACATAAAAGGGACATCCAAGGGCGCATCAATCCCCCCATCTTGGTTGTAAAACGTCCCCGTATCACCATCGTCAAAGAGGGGCTCAACATAAGGGGAAAAGTCCTTGACATTGAACGTCGGGTGTACTCTGTAGGAATCCGAAAGCTCTAACTTGTATGCATTCGGGCCATGACGGGCTAAGATGCGGAATGGGCCATCACCACGGTCCGACAGCTTGCTCATGGGGCGAGTTGGAAAACGCTCCTTCCTTAGGTGGAGCCAAACAAGATCACCGGGCTCAAAAGAGACGTCGCGGCGGCCCTTGTTGCGTTGTCCGGCAAGTTGGGCGGCACGACGTTCAAATTGTGTCATAGTCCGCTCATGAAGCTCAATGATTTGGGCAGATCGATTCCCGGCGATGATGTGTTCTCCGTCCTTGAGTGGGCGGGGAGTGAAGTCCAACGGTGTGTGTGTGGATTAAGGCCGTAGATAACTTCAAATGGGGACAATTTAGTTGCCGTGTGCCTAGACCTGTTATACGAAAACTCCACAACAGAAAGTAAGTCCTCCCACCTACGTGGGTTGGTCCTAGTGGTGGCTCTAAGTAGAGCACCAAGAGTCCGATTGGTCACCTCCGTTTGACCATCGGTTTGGGGGGGATAACTACTTGAAAACAACAAGTTGGTTCCAAGTTTTCCCCATAACGTTCTCCAAAAGTGACTTACGAATTTCACGTCCCGATCACTAACGATGGAACTTGGTATCCCATGTAAACGCACCACATTGTCAAAGAACAAGGTGCCAACTTCACTAGCATTTTGGGTGCTTTTACATGCAATGAAATGAGCCATTTTGGAGAAGCGATCGACTACCACGAAAATGTAGTCTTTGCCTCATTTTGACATAGGTAACCATACCACAAAGTCCATGGATTGATCCTCCCAAGGGCCCATTGGTATAGGCAAAGGAGAATACATTCCATCCGGACCTTGGTGCGACTTTGCATGATGACATGTGATGCAACCCTTGCAAAACCGTGTCACATGCATACGCATCTGGGGCCAAAAGAAATGTTCTTGGAGAGCGGAAAGGGTCTTGGTAGCACCGAAGTGACCATGACCCTCATGAGCTTCCTTGACCAACAAATGGCGTATATATGAGCGCGGAATGCAAAGTTTTCCCGCTCGGAAAAGATAGTCATTGTTAATAAAGAAAGACTCGTGCTCTCGGAGGTCGAGGCATTGTGCCCATATGTCCTTGAAGTCAATATCGTGGCATATAACTCTTTGATAAGAGCAAAGCCATGTATCTTGGCGTCCATATACACAAGAAGGGCATAACGGCGATAAAGGGCATCGGCTACCACATTCTCCTTGCCTTTCTTATGCCGAATGACATAAGAAAAGGTCTCTAAAAACTCTACCCAACTAGCATGGCGCCGACTTAAATATGTTTGACTCTTGAGATACGAAAGAGCCGCATGATCCGAATGAATCACGAACTCCTTCGGCCACAAGTAATGTTGGCATGTCTTAAGATAACGAACTAGAGCATGTAGTTCCTTGTCAAATGTAGGGTAGTTGAGCGAAGGACCGGAAAGTTTTTCACTAAAGTAGGCAATTGGACGAGTCTCTCGTAAGAGAACTCCTCCAATGCCTACATTTTATGCATCACACTCCACCTCGAAAGTTTTTGAAAAGTTTGGGAGTTGGAGTAATGGAGCATTACAAAGGCGGTCTTTGAGCGCATCGAACACTCGAGCATGGATATCACGCCACTCAAACGTAACACCCTTGGTAGTGAGCTCATGGAGCGGTGCCGCTACCATGCTAAAGTCCTTGACAAAGCGTCGGTAGAAGCCCGCTAAGCCGAGAAAGGCTCGGACCATGGTAACCGTAATAGGAGTAGGCCACTCCCGAATAGCACGAACTTTAGATTCGTCTACTCGTAGTCCGTCCTTAGACACGACATAGCCAAGAAAGATAATGGTGTCCGAGCAAAAGACGCATTTTTCAAAGTTGACATACAATTGCTCTTGTCTAAGACACTCGATCACTTGGTGAAGGTGCCCGATGTGATCCTCCAAAGACGTACTAAACACCAAAATATCATCAAAATAAACAACAACAAATGTACCCAAGAATCGGCGCAAGACATGGTTCATGAGGCGCATGAAGGTGGACGGGGCGTTGGAAAGGCCAAATGGCATGACAAGCCATTCATAGAGTCCATAATTCGTTTTGAACGCCGTCTTACACTCGTCACCTTTGGCCATCCGGATTTTGTTGTAACCGCTCCGGAGATCAATTTTGGAGAAGATGGTGGCGCCATGGAGCTTATCCAACATGTCATCAAGGCGCGGGATCGGGTGGCGGTATTTAACGGTGATTTGGTTGATGGCACGACAATCAACACACATCCGTAATGATCCATCTTTCTTTGGTACTAAGATTTCCGGGACGGCGCATGGTGATAAGGATTCATGCACATGTCCCCGGTCTAGGAGCTCTTGCACTTGACGTTGTAGCTCCTTCGTCTCTTCCGGACTTGCTCGGTACGCGGCACGGTTTGGCAAAGAAGCACCGGACACAAAGTCAATTTGGTGTTCAATCCCTCGGATTGGTGGCAAGCCGGCTAGAAGGTTTTTGGGCATAATATCGTGAAATTCGGACAACAACAAAGACACCTTGTGTGGCACAGTACCAGGGTCATGAGAAGTAGATAAACAAAACAGAACAAGTAAGAAACATGGGAACTTGCCTTCCATGACCAGTTGCAAATCATTCCGGCGAGCTAAGACTATCCTCGGCTCACACTGTCCTTGAATTACGGGGTCCGAAGATGGCAAAGGTGCGCTGGTAGGAACGATGCGACCTTTACTACTTTCGGACTCGGTAGCATGGACAAGAGGGGCGGTGTTCGGGGATTTGAAAGTACTAGCACCTACAACATCGGGACTCCGAGGGTCCGATTTTTCCGGTGCCATAGCGGACTCATCTATAGATTGTTGCCTCTTCTGTTCCGCATAGTCAACCAAAATTTCGTGCGGAGTCATTGGCAAAATTGTGACCCGTTTTCTTTTATATTGGAACATGTACTGGTTAAGATAACCATAATGAAATGTTCAGCGATCAAATTGTCATGGTCTTCCTAATAGGACATGTGTGGCGTCCATCTTGATAACATCACAAAGGACATTATCAACATAGGCTCCAATAAAAAACGTCACCCAAGCTTGTTGTGTAACGGTGCCACATGTCGTATCGAAAATCCATTGGAGTCCTTAAGGAGTTGGGTGGGGGGTCGTAGGCAACTTGAATTGATTTACCACTCGTTCTTTGACAATATTGTAACAAGATCCCCCGTAAACGATGAGAGAAAAGCTTGTATTATTGACCAAGTAACGAGAGTGGAAAAGATTCTCGCGCTGATAAATATGAATAAGCTCTTTAATAGCCAAAATACGAAGAGAAACAAAAGCGAATTTACCGGGTTGTGCCGGGGCGCAAGCAAGCTCGTCGTCTTATGGTTCCATGCAAAAATGTGGGTCGGTGTCTTGGTCATCCTCAATAATGATACCGCCGTCTTGTTGATCATCTTCGTCTTCGAAATATGCTGGGTCGGCAAACAAGACCCGTTTGGTGTTTGGACAATGACGTTGAACATGACCAAAACCGCTACACTTGTTGCACACGGGCTCCCTTGGGCGAGCCGCCGGTGAAGGTCCTTGTTGACCTCGAGCAGGAGGCGCCGGTGCTGGGCCACGGTTTGGTGTCTTCTCGGTACCCGCGTGCCTATTGGAATGACCCGTCCGTTGGGCTCCTTTGGAAGCGTCGGTATCTGGAGGACTAAGCGCATCTCGAGAACGTGTGTTAGACGTATAAAGATATTGACTCGAGGAAGAGATATACCTAGACTACTGCGGTGTTTCGAGTTGTTGTTTATATAGCTTCATGGCTGGATGGCATAATGCTCCCAAATCCTTGAATGGGACAATCTCGAGCGGCCGCCGGATTGAGGCATTAAGCCCACTGATGAATTTGGTGCGAAGGGCGGAGGGGGAGGCCGAGATGCCGGCCTTAATGTGCATGTCCTCATGTTTGGACAAGTAAGCCACCGCAGTGAGGTTGCCTTTTTTGAACTCGGCAATTTGCAACCGTATATCATTCTTAAAGTCTTCGGGCACGTACTTCATGGTCATGCAATAGATCAATTGCTCAAAGGTCTCAATCGGTGCCCATCCTCGCCTCTCACGGGTGAACTTATACCGGTTCCACAAAGACTTGGCATCTCCTTTAAATTATAGAGTTGCCGCCTCGATTTTCTCATATTTCTCCTCATAATGACAATGTTTTAATGCTCGTTTCATATCCTGCACCCAATCAAGAAAAATACACGGATCATATTCACCATGAAAGGTAGGGAACTTAACCTTACCTTCCCTACGAGCTCGGTAGGGGTCCGGGCGGGGCGGTGGAATGTAGGCATCATCGGCACGGGCTCGCCGGTGGCCGCCTTGAGGCCGTTGGTGCCCATGAACGGGTGGTTCATTCCTAGGTGGATTTAGGGGAGGTAACCATTCTTCACCTCGGTCTTGGTTCTCATAAGGGTCTATGACGGGTGGGTGACACAAACGGGCATGTGCTACCCGTTCTAAATCGGACTCATCACCAGAGAACTCGTTGAAGTTGTTTTGCTCATCGTACTCATAAAAGTCAAAGGTCCTCAGTTGCCGGGTTGACCGTTGGCGACGGCGTTCGGAACAATCATTCTCAGGACCATGATTGTTGGTCGAGTTGGGACGGTACCTGGGCTCTTCCCGGGTTTGACGGTCGGTGCGGGCCACACTAGGTGGAGGTGGAGAAGGGATATACCGTTGATGTTGATGCTCATAATATTGGTGCCGATTTTCCGTATCGACTATGGGCAAGGCATCTTGAGGCGGGTCGGGGAATTCCTTCTCTTCTTCATGGGACTCATTTCCGTCAAGAGGTAAGGGACGATGGCAATCAATGAAAGATGCAAGCTGGCTAACGTTTGATAGTCCGGCTCCCAAAATTCCCTTGCCTTTCCGTTGTGCATCGGATGTGGAAGCATTGGCCACGGTCTCAAACGGATATGTTGGGGTGGGATGTTTGGCAAGCCGAAGGACCTCAAAAGCTTCTAGCTCTTGTTTCAAGGCAATATTTTCTCGGGTCAAGGCATCAAACTTTTATTGTGCCTTCAAAGCTTCCAATTCTCGCCTTATGGAGTCATTTTCGAGGGACAACGAAGCATTTTCTTGAGCCAAAGCTTCACTGGACTCTTGCGGACAAGAATCCTGAGAAGTTTCCATTTCAACGTTAGTCATTGCTCCAAGTTAGCACACAATTGCAAGCAATCAAATGAGCAAGGTGACAAGTTAAGTCAACTTTACCCAAGTTCAAGTGCGTTATCGGGTTCTACTTTGGGGAAGGCCGTTTGGCGATTAGGAAAGGAAGGCAAATCCAACAAAATTGAACCAATTACACACAAATAAACAAGCGATATTTTGCAAACGTATGTAAGAAAATAGAGAGACAGAAGATGGACGGATTGTTCACTCGGCAAGCTTTCCTTGCTTTTGGTCTTTGACCGTTTTGTAAAATCCGATTTTTCGGATGGACCGGTTTGCCGGACGTCTTTTAACTTTGTGTGTTTCGTTTCTTTGAAACATTTTGAGCAAAATGTTTTTTTTTTGAACACAAATCCGTATTGATGAAGAGTTTTTTTGCTTTTCTTGGAATATCAAATGCGAGATATCTGAACTTTTCGTTAACAAAAATACCCCAAGAGATTTGGTGAAATTAATTAACAAAATTGTCGGATTGGGTCGGTTTAAGGAAAAAAAAGAGGGGTGTAATAAATGGTTTGATGGCAAACCAAATATATCCTATTTTTGTACTTTTTGTTTGAATTAAACAAGGAAAAGAAAAAAAATTCAACGAAAATGGATGAACATGATGAAGAACATGATGAACAACATGAAGATCATGAAGAAAAAATGAAGAAAATCATGAACAAACAAAGAACATCATGAACAAAAGCCTAAATAGGTTGAAGATAATAACGCACAAAAAACAAGAGTAAAGTGAACTTAGCTTTGATCCTTTTGCTCTGATGCCAATTTGATGCGTCCTTGGACGTAACCAAGGATAACTCCGGATCTAGATCAAGCAAAGTTCCAACTACTCGATTCTTTGTGTAGCATTGTATCGTTTCAGATCCAAAGGGGCCGAAGCGATGAAGAAACGAAGGTTAATTCGATCTAGAGAGATTGAATAAGCCTTTTTGGGTGGATCGAAGGTTGATTCTTAAGAAGAATCCTCGAATATAGATTTCTTGGATTAAAGACGTGATCCAAGGAAGAAATTTGAGAGATAGAAGAGTGGTTTTGATGCCCAAGCAAAGTAAGAGGAAATTCTTCTCAAAACTTAGTAATATTGAACATCCAAAATAAGTGAGGCAAGATATCTCTTATATAGAGAGTTATGCCTACCTATGGGCCAACGGGCCAAATTAAAATACATGAAGAAAAGCCCAAAGGGGAAAACCTAAAAGGATAAGATCAAAACCTAAAAGGATAAGATCAAAACCTAAAAGGATAAGATCAAAAGGGAATATTTTTATACGGAATATCCCTTTTATTACATAAAAAGGAAAACATGAAAATATAGTCCAAAAATAAGCTCGTTCATGCCATGGAGTCGGAAAGACGAGACATGCCGCTAACGGAACCGGTATCCTATGCCATGGTGGTGTATTGACACGGCATGCCGGTAATGGAACCAAGCGAAGAAGTGGCGCGGGCGATGATGGAGCAGGTGGCTCGGGCAATGGCTTTAGCTCGGGATCGGGTGAGCGGTCCATCTAAGCTAAACCCTTAGAGCCTCGTCCTCCTCGTCTACGGTCAACGTAGAAGGGACATCCAAGGGCGCATCAATTGGTCCATGAAGTTGGACGACGCTCTTTGGGCTTATAGGACCACATTCAAGATTCCCATTGGTACCACCCCTTACAATTTGGTATATGGGAAGTCTTGTCATCTACCCGTTGAGTTAGAGCACAAGTCATATTGGGCAATCAAGTGGTTGAATTTCGATATCAAGGAAGCCGGAGAAAAGAGGCTATTGGACATCAATGAGTTGGAAGAATTACGCTTAAACGCTTATGAGAATGTCAAAATCTACAAGAAAAGAACGAAGAGATGGCATGACAAGCATATCATTCCTAAGGAATTCAAAGAAGGAGATCTAGTCCTACTCTTCAACTCCCGCCTTCGCCTCTTCCCTCGGTAAGTGGAAATCTAGATGGACAGGACCTTACGTTTTGAAACATGTTTTTCCTTATGGTGAAGTTGAGATTTAGGGAGAAACAAGCGGAAGCTTTAAAGTCAATGGTCATAGGCTTAAGAAGTACCAACCAGATGTCCAGATTGAGGAGATTGCACCACTAAATCAAGTGCTTCTTGGGAGGCAACCCAAGGTATTGCTTTCTTTTCCCTTTTTCTAGTTTAGTTTTAGATAGTTTGCTTTTGCTTTGCATGTTTTGTATATGGGAAGTCTTGTCATCTACCCGTTACAATTTGGTATATGGGAAGTCTTGTCATCTACCCGTTGAGTTAGAGCACAAGTCATATTGGGCAATCAAGTGGTTGAATTTCGATATCAAGGAAGCCGGAGAAAAGAGGCTATTGGACATCAATGAGTTGGAAGAATTACGCTTAAACGCTTATGAGAATGTCAAAATCTACAAGAAAAGAACGAAGAGATGGCATGACAAGCATATCATTCCTAAGGAATTCAAAGAAGGAGATCTAGTCATACTCTTCAACTCCCGCCTTCGCCTCTTCCCTCGGTAAGTGGAAATCTAGATGGACAGGACCTTACGTTTTGAAACATGTTTTTCCTTATGGTGAAGTTGAGATTTAGGGAGAAACAAGCGGAAGCTTTAAAGTCAATGGTCATAGGCTTAAGAAGTACCAACCAGATGTCCAGATTGAGGAGATTGCACCACTAAATCAAGCGCTTCTTGGGAGGCAACCCAAGGTATTGCTTTCTTTTCCCTTTTTCTAGTTTAGTTTTAGATAGTTTGCTTTTGCTTTGCATGTTTTGTTTTTGGCATCCTAGACAGAAACCAAGTACTCTCTAAGGAAGGATTACAACTCAGAGCTACACTAGAAGGACAAAAGTTCGAAAAATTCAGAAGACAGAGTTCGAGTGAGACACATCTCGGTTGCTGTCACAGCGCCTCGACCGAGATGTTCTTCAGGCAACCGAGGCAACTAGCTCTGACAACCCAGTCAGCCACCTCGGTCCGGTCGGGACCACCTCAACCGAGGTGATATCAGATTTGGTGAGGGGTATAAAAGGCAAACAGATTTCTCTCTCTTCCCTCCCAACCCTCTTATCGACCGCGGCACATCTCCACCTCGTTTCTTCGTTTTTCACTCGTTTTCCACGATTTCTGCTCCAATTTCACAAAGAAAAGCAAGAGGATCAGATTGCAAGCAACAAACTGAAAGATAAACGCCTTGGATCTGCATATTTTGGGGTAAATTGCCAAAAACCCTAACTTCCCTCTCTTTACTGATTTAGGAGAAATTTGGCTTTGGTTGCCATAGATTTTTACTGAAAAGAGTATAAGTACCCCATAGGAAGCAATTGGTAGTGATTTTGGGGGAAAAGAACTGAAAATCAGAGAGAAGAAATCGCATAGTTTTTCGCCTTGGTCTAGTCGAGCTGTGTCTCGGCCGAGGTGTTCTTTAGTTTGTGAGACCGACCGAGGTGCCTTCCTGTCAAAATCATGAATACCCATTCTGATCGTCAGCTTGTTCTGAGAGATGCTCCTACTGGTTCTTCCCCTTCCTCTGCTTCTCGACCTTCTATCCCAGTGATTCATGAGCGTCACGAGGCGGACTTCGATCGCATTTGCGGGCGCCCCATAGTTGCCCCGCATTTCTTGGACATCTCAGCCTTCTTGTGCCTCCACGTGGCGGAGGACTTGAAGAAAATGATATCTATGGTAGGGCTGGAGCAGTTTATGGAGATCCGAGCTCCAGCCTACCTTGAGCCGACCATGGAGTTTGTGAGTTTTGTCACTCACATGCCAAAGAGGAACAGCATCAAGTACCGGTTGTTGAACCGGAACTACATTGTGCCTATGGATCAATTCCGAGAGGTGTTTGGCTTCCCGACTCCCACCATGACTAACTTTCAATCCCGAGCAGTGGCTCGACAGTTCTGGGGGCATATTGCCCATGTGGTGGAGCATAGCGACAGATGGAGACCTGGATACTCCAGGGAGCGCATTATTTTCCACTTAGCTTTCCGTCTTGCCCGCCGTATTTTAAATGAGACTCTTCTAGCGCGTACTGAGACGCCCCAAAAGATCAGACAGGGAGAGTTGCTGAGTTTGTTTTGCATGGTGACTGGAGGAGTGCCTGACTTCGGAGGCATGCTGGCTGAGGACTTTCACCGCATCAAAGGCAAGGCTAAGGGAGATATCTGTTGTGGAGGGCTGACGACCCATATCGCTACAGTTATGGGTCAGGTTAGATTGCTTGTACATTGGTAGCGACTGCGAAGCCGTTGGGACTTTAGGAGATGATCACGAGACGGATTTTGGTTCTTGGTGGCCTCACTACACCCTACGTCACTATGGCTTGGGAGCAAACTACCCCTCAGGGTATCCTATGGTCAGCCTAGTTCACAGTTTTCGATCCACAGTACTGGTCTTCCCTTTGGCTTCCCTATTTACGGGATGTTAGAGATGCTGCACCGACAAAGGATGAGGATGGCGGAGCTGCCATGGAGACTAGTACAGACACAGCCGGTCCTAGTGTGCCAGTTGTCGATCTAGATGACGAGGCTACAGAGGAGGAGGTAGCAGCACCATCACGACCTGCCTGGCGTAGAGTCCGCAAACAAAGAGATCTAGTAGCTCACCGGCAGATTGATGAGCTGACGAACCAGATGATCGACTCTTACGCAGCCCTGAAAGTGGAGGTTATGGAGCTTAGAGAGAGCCAGAACTACCAGCAGAGGATGATGGAGATCCAGTTTCAGCACACTATGGGTTATCCATTTGACCCATCTCAACATCCCTTCATTCCATATCCACCACCACCACCAGCGGATCAGGACTAGAGCTTGCATGGATTTCTTTTCTTTATTTATTATGCAGTTCGGCTAGGTCCGGTGAGTTTCCTGTTTTACTTGGCTCTTATTTGACCCATTGGCACAATGTGTCCCAAGTATGGTGTATGTGGATGTATTTACTTGACATTGTGTGTATGCTTGTATGACTCTAGTTGGATATTTATGATTTTAATATGCTCCATGTGTTTATCTGAGATTACATGCATGCATACAGGTTTTTGATTGAGAAAAACGTCAAAAACTAGTTTAAGAAAAAAAATTTATGACCTCGACCGGGATGATTCTTGTCAAACCAGGTAAAGCACCTCGGATGACTTAGAACACCTCGACCGAGGTGGCTTAACTGAGAGGTTTTTCGAAACGATTTTTGTGCTTCTTCTCTGGATATGAGCTCATTGATAATTTTTGTTTGCAGATTGGTTTTGAAATCTTTATATGCTCGAAAAGTTTTATGATATGTTTAAGTTGCAAAATGCTTTGTTTGATGTTTTGGCATGTTTAGTACTTTGTTTTCATCAAAATTATGTTGAATTTAAAGATTGACACCACATGATGAGTTCTATCACATTCTTCCTGGGATGATTAAGGCAATTCATTCTCTTCTCTTCTCTTCTTCTTCTTAATCATGCTTTAGCCCCTCATATACATTTTGCCTCCCTTTACCTATCCGGGAATTTGGAAGCAAGCAAAAGAAAAGCAAGTGAAAGTGAAGTTGAGATGTTAGCTGAAAGTGTTAGAAAGAAACAAATAGGTTTGGGGAAGTCAATCATGATGATGAGTAACTTGGCACCATTTACATAGTTGGGTGTTTGTGTCTTGCCAAAGTCGGATTGAGCGATATTCCTAACGGGTATTGGTATGTGCATCAAGGGTTTGAGGCATCTTGAGAAATTGATGATTGTTGATTTCCTAGGCTTCGGTTATTGTGCACCTCTGTCCATGAATCCCAAAAAGTAAAGTAAAAATAAGCAAAGCTTATTGGTGGAAGATGTTGAGTTTCAAAGAAAGTGAAGTAAGACCCTTTTCCTTGATTCTAGCACCACATTCCCTATATACATCCCACCCTGACACGTTTCTTGACCTCTTTTTGAAGCCTTTGAGACCTCGAGCTTGTTGATTGACTTGGTGGTTTAAACCGGATTATACATGATTGATTTCGATAATTATGATTTATTATGCACTCTGTGATTTTATGCAAAGATGAACAACTTTCCTATATTTATAAAATGTTTTGATCATGTCTTGATTTTATTTGCCATGAAGCATTCTCTTAGAGTGATCTATGAGTGGAGCACACACCAAAAATGTTTTGAAATACTTTTCATTGATCTTTACGACTTATAATCCATTCTATCTTGTACTTAAGGTTTGGAACTTGCTTGGGGACAATCAAGGGACAATAATGGTGTATTTTGATAGAATGTATTATAGTCTATATTTTGGGACTAGTTTGGATGTTTTATCTTCAATAATCTGCATGTATGGATGCATATTATGTGATTATATTGTTGTTTCATCTACCTTTACGGGAATCGAGGTCTACACAAAGTTTCGTTGTAATCGTAGGTAAAATGGCACGTTTTGGACTAAAATGGAGTTAAGGAGCTAACGAGTCATTGGAGCTACATTTTGGAGCTTAAAGAAGAACTCAGGAATCATGGAATTAATGAAGAAGATTCACTTATGACCAAATTTGAGAGATTTCACATTCAGTTGAGATTCACCTCGGTCAGCTACAGTGTCACCTCGACCGAGGTGATCTTGAGGAGCCTCCCGACCGAGGCGAACACCCTGCCGCCGGCGAGATCCATAATTTTGGCTGAGATCTTTTATTTTTGGAAAGAAGATATCTTATATTTTTGGGCTGGATTTCTGGAAGGAAGATATTATTTTTGGGAGATCTAATTTAGAGATTTGGATATATTTTATAGGAAATTATCTTTTTAAGATATTATTATCTTTGGAAGATAATTTTCCTATATAAAGGGTTGGATTTTCCACAATTCAGTCATCTTCGACACACCAGATTAGGGAGATTTCTAGAGTATTTTCTGAAGGTTTTAAGGAAGGATTGAAGGATTGAAGATCAAGGAAGGAAGGATTCGTAGTTTGGAGTTAGCTTTAGAGGGAGTTTGTAAGACTTTCTTAGATTCCCTTTTGGTTTGTTGTCTTGTTCGATTTGTGATTTTAAGGAACGCTGATTTATTGTTATTTGATTCAGTTATTCAGACCTTTTTCTTAAGGTTTACTTGTTCGAATATTCATTCCTTTCCCATATATTTGATTATTGTCATCATGATGATTGTTGGCTAAGTTTCTTATGCGATTTTAGGGTGACTGGCTGAAAGTTGTAGGAAAGACGATGATAAAATGATCTTAATCCCAGCAGGACCCTGAAAGCTCGAGTCTTTAACTTAACCCTAGAACACCTCACTCAGTCGACGAACATCTCGACCGAGATGGTATATAAACTGAACCAGGTGAACCTTTCCTGATCTGAAAATGAGAGTTAAGTGTTCTAGTTTGCCAAATATTATCCTTATTACACCTATCCTTGTTCAATGCAAGCCTAAGATGAGACTTACCCGGTGATTCCTTTGTTTGTTTACCCATGATCATGAGTGTAGGTAATAAAGGTTTATCCTTTATTGGGGTTTGAGTGTGCCTCCATCCCATCTTTGTGAGTTAGCGTGAGACTTACCCGGTAAAGGTTTATTCTATTCCCTTGGGAGGTTTATTGGTTTGAGATTATAGTTCCTTTCCTTAGTACCTTGAGACTAACCCGGTAATAGGAGCTTAGGTTTGGGATAGTGAGAAGTGAGACTTACCCGGTGATCTATTCCCACCTTAGAAACACCTTCCCTTTGCAAACCTCAGCTTTGTCCGCGATATCCTTTGAGATCTTGAGTCGGAACCACAACTAGATGCTTTAATCCCTAGAATCCGCATTTCCCCTTACTTGACATTATATCATCTTTGATTTCCTTAATTGCTTTTTGTTATTTGCAATACTTGACAACCAATTATGTGCTTTGTTTAACCTAAGTCCCTGTGATCGACCCCTGGAATTCTTGCTATTTATTACAATTGACCCGTACACTACGGGTTCACATCCTTGTTTAAGCATACTTCTTGGGTTATAAATTTAAAGCTTACACACACCGTTTGGAGCGTACAGAGATCAGCTGAGGTCTCGGAGAGGGTTACTCAGATTAGGGCCGCACCAGAGGTCGTTGCACCGGCAATAGTAGCACCCGAGCTGGTTGGGGAGATTGCTAGGGTTGGAGGTGAGCTGAGGTCTCCGAGACTTGATTCAATGTTGAAGGCTTTCAACCAGCAGCATGTATCCTAATTCGACGGGAAGGTAGGGTCAGAGGTGGAGCACTGAATTTGGCACGTGGGGTCGGCATTAGAGGCGATCCGTTATCTAGAGGAGAGGCGGGTGGAGATAGTCCATACCTTGTTTAGAGAGCAGACCCAGTATCGGTGGAGGACGGTGATAGGAGGTGTGACTAGGATGGATCAACTACTGAGTCTCGTTAGAGAGACTATTTGCCCGGATTCACTAAGAAGAGACCGAGTCCAGGATTTCTTGGAGGCATGATTCCAGGACGTCCCAATTGTTGAGGCGATTAGGCGTTTCCGAGCGGAGATGGCTTTGTTGGGACCCGCCGCACCTCCGGGAGACCAACATGTCTATCTTTTTCTAGGAGATTGAAGGAGTCCACCCGTGCATACCTTGCGGGGTTCCGTTGTGACTCCTTGATGGAGTACCAGGACCAAGCCTCGGCATACGAGAGAGACCGCCCAGGGTCCATAAGGGTGGCACCGTCCAGAGGGCCGGACAAGCGACAAAAGACGGGACCTACTAGTTTGGGGGAAAGAGCGTCAAGATAGGGGTGTAGCCCGGCAAGGGACATACGAGTCATCCGCCTGCTACTCAGGCGTCAGACATAGGGAGGCATTGTTATAACTACGGAGGACATGGACATCTTAGGCCCGATTGTAGGAAGCCTCTTGTGCTTGTTTCTCTTGTGGTCAGACGGGTCACAGGGAAGTTTATTGCAGACGGGGTGGGGCACCGTCAAAGCAGGGGATTTCGTTTGCTAGCGGGGCAGGTGGAGGATAAAGGCCGCCTCAAGTTCTGGGTCAGATTTTTCAGTAGAGGGGTCAGAGTCAGACGCGTACACAAAGATCATCTCAGGGGCAGGGCCGAGGTAGAGGCCGTGGTGGAGGCAACTAGGAGACTTGAGAGACACAGGTCAGGGTTTTTGAGCTGAGGAGTGATGTTGATCCAGCGGCGACGGCAGCCACATGTACTATTCAGATTCATGGCCTTCCGGTCCGAGTTTTACTCCACACAGGTGCTATGCACTCTTTTATATCCGATGACTATGTAGCTAGGTTGTCCTTAAATACGGTAGAAGGGAGACCCTTCATTGTGGGGTTACCCGATGGGGGAAGGGGTAGTGGTACCTGAGAGTTACGCGGTTCTCCCATACATTTGGGAAACCGTGATTGGTTAGCCGACTTCTATGTCATGCACTTAATGCATGAAAAAGTCATCCTTGGCATGGACTGGATGGACCGCCATCGAGCCGTTTTGGATATCAATCGGAGCACCATGATAGTTACTATGGAGACGGGACACGAGGTGATTTTTCAAGGTTGGGACCTCTAGAAGGCCAGTACAGTCATTAGCACGGTCCGAGCCGCAAGACTTATCGGGCAGGGATGTGAGGCCTTCTGGTGCTATGCCATGAAAAGAGAGATGGGTCCATTGCTGGAGAAGATTCCCATGGCATGCGAGTTCGAGCACGTATTCGGGTAGCCACCCGGGTTACCACCGCAGACGAGCGTTGATTTTGCTATTGAGTTGGAGCCCGGAACAAGGCTGATCTCCAAGGCTCCATACCGCATGGCGCCGATCGAGATGTTGGAGTTGAAGAAGTAGCTCGAGGAGTTAGCCGAGAGGGGTTTCATACGCCTGAGCGTCTCCCCTTGGGGTGTACCGGTCCTCTTCTTCAGGAAGAAGGACGGATCTTTGAGGCTATGAATTAATTATCGAGAGTTGAACAAAGTTAACATCAATAACAAGTACCCTCTACCACGTATTGATGATTTGCTAGACCGGTTGCAGGAAGCATCCGTATTTTCGCGTATCGACTTGAGGTCGGGATGCCACCAGCTGAGAGTGAGAGAGGACGATGTGCCGAATACGGCATTCAGGACGAGATATGGCCATTAAGATTTTTTCGTGATGCCGTTCGGGCTCATGAATGAACCCGTCGTCTTCATAGAGTTGATGTACGGCATCTTCATTGACTTCTTGGACCAGTTCGTGGTAGTGTTTATAGACGACATCTTGGTTTAATCCCGAAGTAGGGAGGAGCATGCGGGACAGCTGAGGACGGTTCTTCGAGTCCTTCAGGATAGAGCGCTTTATGCAAAGCTCTCTAAGTGCGAGTTTTGGATTTCGGAGGTGGCATTCCTAGGTCATATAGTTTCCGCCAATGGGTGTTATGGTTGACCCGACAAAGATAGAGTCCGTTTCTTCATGGCCGCCTCCTAGGACGGTCAAGGAGGTGTGCAGTTTCTTGGGCTTAGCGGGATACTACCGCCGATTTGTTGAGGGTTTTTCCGTGATTGCACACCCGCTTACTTCCTTGCTGAGGAAGTTTACCAAGTTCGTCTGGTCCGGCCCTTGTCAGCACAGCTTTGAGGAGCTGAAGAGGAGGTTGAACTCTGCTCCCGTTTTAGCCTAGCCTGAGGGCGTAGAGGATTTTGTTGTATATAGTGACGCATCCAAACTAGGCTTGGGGTGCGTTTTGGTGCAGAGGGGTAGGGTTATTGCGTACGTTTCTCAACAGCTGAAGCCGTACAAGGAGAATTACCCCACCCATCATCTTGAGCTAGCAGAAGTGATTCATGCCCTTAAGATCAGGCGACACTACTTGCACGGGGCCACGTGTCAGATCTTCACAGACCATAAGACTCTGAAGTATATATTCACTCAGCGGGAGTTGAATAACCACCAGAGGAGATGGTGAGAGCTGATTAAGGACTTTGATTTGGAGATTTTGTACAATCCAGGGAAGGCGAACGTAGTCGCCAATACTTTGAGTAGGAGGACTCCTCGAGAGGAGGCTATAGCTCGACTTACGGTTCGCCCACAGTTGCGGAGGGATTTAGAGGAGTTGGAGTTGGATATCCGGTTCCCGGATACGGACGGTCGTTTGTCCGAGTTGGAGATATTACCTTACCTGTCCGGAGAGATCTGGCAGAAGCAGGAGGGATGTACCATTTTGACGAGGATTTTGGACAGGATGGCCCGAGGAGAGGCACAGTAGTTTATCACATGGGCAGACGGGTTATTGAGATGCCAGGGACGTATTTGTGTACTGTCAGACCCGGAGTTGAGAGAGCGGATTTTGCATGAGGCACATTCTACACCGTACTTGGTGCATCCAGGCAAGAGTAAGAAGTACCAAGACATTAGGAGATCTTATTGGTGGGGCGGGATCAAGCCCGATGTAGATAGATATGTGGCCTGATGCGCGACCTTGTAGCAGGTCTAGATCGAGTATCGGAGACACGGAGGAGAGCTTCATCCACAACCCGTGCTGCAGTGGAAATGGGAGGATATATCCATGGACTTCGTTACCGATTTGAGACCGAGTAGGAGCTTTGATGCGATATGGGTAGTAGTGGATCGGTTGACGAAGACCGCACGTTTCATCCCTATTCGGGAGACGTGGCCGGTGAGTCGTCTTGCCGAGGAGTTTATCCGTCAGATTGTGAGGTTACATGGAATACCGAGGACTATCATCTCTGATAGGGACGGAGGTTTTACCTCGAGGTTTTAGCAGCAGGTACACGGCGCCCTATGTTCAAGTCTTCATTTCACCACAGCATACCATCCACAGACCAACCGCCAGTCAGAGCGGACTATTCATACCTTAGAGGACATGTTGCGGGCATGTGTACTACACTGGGGCAGGTATGGTAGGACCACCTCCCATTGGTGGAGTTTTCATATAATAATAGCCGGCACGCGTCGATTGGGATGGAACCGTATGAGGCATTGTATGGACGGAGATGCCCCAATTCCTTATCTTGGGACGATCCTGGGAGTTCTAGCGTTGTAGCTCCATATCAGGTACAGGATGACATGGCTAGGGTTGCTTTGATACAAGAGAGGATGTTGACCGCGCAAAGTCGTCAATGATCATATGTTGATAGGAGGCGTAGGCCTCTCGAGTTCAGGGTAGGAGCTCAGGTGTGGCTGAGGGTATCACCGACGCGAGGCGTCAAATAATTCGGCATTAAGGGGAAGTTAAGCCCCCGATATGTCGGTCCATTCGAGATAGTGGAGAGAGTTGGTGAGGTGGCATACCGACTAGAATTGCCACCGCGGTTGGAGGGTATACATCCAATATTTCATGTGTCTCAGCCGAGGGAGTACATCCATGACCCGAGACACATTATTAGCCACGAGGATTTGGTAGTCGAGCCAAACCACACTTTTGCAGAGCATCCTATAGTGGTTTTAGAGCGGAGTACGAGACGCCTTTTATCGAAGGAGATACCGATGGTGGTAAGGGTGTAATGGTCGAGGCGAGGAGCCGGTGAGGCTACATGGGAGACGGAGGATAGTATGTGGAGGAACTATCCCGAGTTTTACGCCAGTTTAGTGACATCGATATGGCAGTTGGGTTAGTTCCGAGTTCTTCCTAAGTTACGCTTATGTGGTTTGTGATGCGATATGTTTTGTGTGCTATTAATGCGTATTTATGACTACCTTTCGATGTGTTGATGTGGCTATTAGGGTGATTTCTGAGTCTGCGGGTTGATGGGCAACGTTACATGTTCCTTACGGTTTTCGAGTTGTGGTTGTTGTGAGTTTCACGTTTAGCAAGTTTCGGGACGAAACTTTTTTTTAGGGGGGTTAGTTGTAATATCCGGAATATTTATTCCGAATGTCGAGAGGTTTATCGCTCTTCCCGCGTCAGCGGCTCAGTTTTCCCGCATGCACGTTTGCTGAGTACCGGGATTTATCCCCAAAATCCCGCGTCAACCTTTGGGATTCCCCTTTTTGCTTTCCAGCCTTGGGTTGTGGAGTGAGGAGACATAGGGGACAACTGACCCTTGGGTCTTCCCACTCCCTTTATGCAGCCTTCTTTACTCTCCCACTCTCCTCACTCTTCCTTTTCACTCTCACGTTAGTTCTTTCTCTCCTCTCCTTCTTGTGCTCTCTTCTTCCTTCTCCTTGGAAGATCTTGTTAGGAATCTGCAACCTTGAAGATTTGGATCTGTTGTGGTAAGCTTCCTCCTCTCCTCTTCTCTTTGTTGTTGTTTTCTTCTTCTTCTTCTCTTCACCTCCATGGCTATGGAGGAAGCTTTGAAGAGAGATGTTGTAAACCCTTTGTATGTCCATCCTTTTAGCTTGTTTAAGTCGTGGAGAGGAAGCTAAGACCTATGGATAGTGTTTGGAGGAGGCCCAGCCAAAGAAGGAGGCAATTGAAGCAAAGACACCGTCGAAGAAACGAAGAAGAGGAAGTTTCTGATGTTCGAACAAGGGGGCGGACCACCAGAGGCGCATGGGCCGATGTGAGCCACCGCAAGGGCGGCTCCCATGCGCAGGGGCGGCTGTAGGCATCCGCAGGGGCGGTGACAGGTCCACGCAGGGGGCGCCAGTTTGCTTACGCGGCTGCGTTTTCTTCACCGGTAGGCTTCTTCCTCCCTTTCTTTTCGTTCCTTCCTTAGCCTTATGGTTATATCTAGTTAGAAGCATGCTTAGGGTGGACCTAGGACTTATGAGAATCCAATCTAGTAGCTTGACCCTAGGTGTCCTTTGAGTTAGTTGGAATCGTTGTTGATATTGTGTGTGTGAAGACCTTATGGTCTCTCTTCCGTCTTGTGTTCTTACTCCAGCTTTGGGTAGTCTTTGAGCTCATATAGGGTGTGGGTTGTTGTTCCCTTTTTCCTTTGTTTATCATGTTCATGATCTCTTAAATGTTAGGAGAGCCTTCCTAGCTTACTAGTTGTTCAACTTTATGTTCGGTTGCTAGCCTTGGAGAGTCTTTGAGTTGAGTTATGAGATTGATGTTGATGTTTACCTAGTTGTGATCAGGCCTTGGTTATTCCCACATGGAGAGTTGAGATCGTTTGTTTTGATTAGCTTGAGACGAGGTAAGTCCTCGGACTTACTTAGCCGCTTGTATGCATTATTTGGGTACATGATGGTGGTGTGTGTTTTATCGCTTTTGATCATGAAACCGGATTAGGACTACTTGAATATATATATATATATATATATATATATATATATATATATATATATATATATATATATATATATATATATATATATATTATTTGGCCCATTGTTACTAGTATAATCGGACAGTGACATCACTGTGCAGCTCCCGAGGGAGACTGGGAGGTTCTTTGCGACCAGGCCATACATGGTATACGGCCGGGCTTCTTTGCCACTCCACATGGTATACGTGTTGAGCTCCGCATCACTCTTGTTGGTTACACGGGGACAGAGGCGGGATTTATAAGACTCTTGTGTCACACTTTAAACGAATGAAATTAGAAATGGAATAACCTAAAAAGAGAATAAGAACCGGATGTGTATGTATATGAGCATGTTGTGTCTTAGGTGTTCTTATGTGTGTGTTTGTGCCATATTATCTATATAATGCCCAGAATGTGAGCTAACGGTTTGAAACCGTTTGTGTAAATGCCTTGCGGGTTAGGGATGCCGCCGAGTGAGGTGGAGGAGTGGCTAGCCGAGGGGTCTCCGTACATTATAGGACGGGGACGTTTTTTGTTTTCATTGTGTTGTTGGATTATTTATGTGGTACAGTTTTGGATATCGTTATCGTTGTTGTGTTGTTTTGAAGACTCGGTTGAGTTTCCATCTTGTATTCCTTCTTTTCTATTCTCGCATACATTATAAACA
Source organism: Fagopyrum esculentum (assembly GCA_033239045.1). NCBI lineage: Eukaryota > Viridiplantae > Streptophyta > Magnoliopsida > Caryophyllales > Polygonaceae > Fagopyrum > Fagopyrum esculentum. Next base: position 136,833,183 of record BSUD01000002.1, on the reverse strand, counting down.
AGTTGACTTTTTGCCTTTATTTGTGCCATGTTGAAAGGTTAGTGAAATTGTTGTCAGACTAAGGGTCGGGACCCATTGTGAGGTCTCACCCATAGGATTCCGATATCCCGCAGATTCGGGTTGTTGCATCGCCGCCTCTGCATACTCGACCCCTCGTAGCACCCCTCTACAGTCCATTTCGCTTTCGTCCTTACCATCTGCCCATTCCCTCATTCTCCCTGACCTTTCTGTTTTTCTCAAGCTAACCCTTCTCCTTTCTTCTTCTCAACCACCGGACCTTTTCTTCCTTCTCTGAAGATCGCCCTCCCTCTTCCGCCTCTGATTTCACTCCAACAACAAGAGACAAGGAGCCCAACTTTCTGGCCACCTCGTCTAAGCACCAAGCCATAGGAGTCGTCCCGCCACTACAAGGCTAACACTAAGGGAGAAGCGCCGCCATTCCTCCCCCTTGTATCAGCCCGACGCTCCTTCTCCTTCCCCTACCTTCTCTCTCGCACTAGCCCTCTCGCTTCAGCCCCAATTTTGGCTCTAGTATTAGATTCCGCCAAGAACCGAATCGTGAGCTCTCTTCCCGCGTTAGCCAGTCTCAACCACGTTGCCTAGCTCCGACTCTTGTCTTCCTCTGTCAACTGACCGTCGGAGTCGTCGCCGGACACCCCGGCATTTGCGTGCCCTAGTGCGTGTTGGAGTCGACTGGAGCCCGTACCACCTGTGCCGCCGCCCACACCTTCCCCCTCTCCGCGTTGCTTCAAGTTAAAAGAAACCCTTTTTGGGATATTTTAATTGGGCCCCCATATTTAGATATATTTGCAGGATGTACCCACATCTTTATATTTCATATCTGACCCAAGTTTTGAAAATTTGAATATATATATCCCTGCATATTTATTTATGGAATGTGGCCAAAAGATTTAATTACATATTATGACCCATATTTATGGAGCCGTATAGTTTGCCCCGAAAAATGTGTTAGCGGTTTTTAACCTTGGATTTTAATTACGGTGATATTCATATATTTGTATATATTAGAAAAAAATACCCGGAAAGTGTTTTTGAGATTTTGACTCGGTTTTTAGTATGGGGTTTATCATTATTTTATATAGTTATATACTATGCCCAAATTTAGCGTCATGCTAAATTTGTTTGGTTTGGTGCTAGTTTCGAAGACGCACCGTTTAAGGCCAACGAATCAATATCGATATCCATAGATCGTCTTCCGTCTTTTGACGTCACGTGAGTACCCTCTCCCCCGAGCTTATTATCTAACAACGATCTAGTTATGTTTAGTAGTATCATGTTAGGTCGAATCTAGCATAAACTAGAGTGAATGTCAAGTAGTGGCTTTGGACCTTAGGTGAGTGTTTGAGGATTGTGAGATTTTGTAAGGCTTGAAGTGTTGATATTATCTTGTGAGGTTGTTTATGGCTTTAAGTTGAATGTTGAGCTTGTGAGAAGTTAGGGGTTGAGGTTGTATGATTGTTGAGATTGTGGAGAATAGAACGAGAGTATCCTAGTATGGTTATGGTTTATGATCTTGCGAGATCGTTGGGACTAGAAGTCTAAGGACTTCTAGCATGTGAGAGAGATTTTGATAGTGTGCCTTTTTTGACCAGGCGTTGAATGCCTTCCTGCGGGAAGCTGAGACCGGAATACAGAGAGATTATCTTTGAGACTGGTAAGTCTCCGGACTTACTTAGCTCGTATTCTCCGTATTAGTTTCAATGCGTGATTGGGGATGTATGTTTATTGTTTATGTGTGTGTTTATTGTTTATGTTATAACAACTAAACCGGTAATAGGACCATCGACTGTATATGTTGATATTTGTCCCAAGTGTATGATAACGGGCGGTGACCGCTTGTCCACTCCAAAATGGGGCAACTGGGAGGTGCCTTGCGACTAGTCCAGCAGGTGATGCTGATTTGCATCAAGTACAAACCCGTCTGGTTAAAGGAGATAAGGGCGAGTGAGTCTCGTGTCACACCATAAGTGGAATAGTAAGGGATATTGCCTAATAATAACAAAAAGATAATGAACCGGACTTGCGTGTTTAGATCAAGTTGTGTGTTATGATGCGTTATGTGTGTGTGTGCCAATACCATGATTCTAATGCTTTGAATGCTAGCTAACGGTTTTATACCGATATTATTGTAGTTGCCTTGCAGGTATGGGACGCGCCCGAGAGATCCGGAAGAGTGGCAGCCGGGGTTCGTACATTGTAGTATGGGTTTGGGAGTTGAGTCTTGTGTTTTATATATGGCATATTATTATGCATTGACATTTGGGTCTTGGCGTTGTAAACTCGGCTGGAGTCTGTTGTTGTTTATTTCTGGGGATCATAACATTTGCATTAAAATGTATTTCGGTTTTCGCCTTTATATGTGTCTTGTTGTAACATCCGGTGAAATTGTTGTCACGCTAAGGATCGGGACCCATTCTGAGGTCTTAGTCCGTACCGCCCCGAGTCTTGCCGATTCGGGGTATTACAACTGACAACATTGTAAGTTTTGTGTTGGAAAAATGAAGCTATTTATCGAATAATGACTTCAACACACTCCTGAAATAATGAACTTTTTACTTTCATCACTTAAGTCCTCATAGCCTCTAAGACTGTTTGGATATAAATAAAAAAGTATCTTTTTTATTGGACATTTAAGGATTTATCGGTGTCACAATTCTGAAATAATGAAATGTTGAAATAAGAGACTATGACCCGATATTAACAAGTACACTCAACTAGTTTAAATCCTACAACAAGGAGCCTTTGAAAGCAAAGTATAAACTAGAAGGTGACGTTGTCGTTTATGAATTTTCAAGCATTCTCGTCCGGAATTGTTGCATCGTTATTGTTATTCAATGCAAGGTAAGTGTAGGCATTTTTCCACTCTTCCATGGTAGACTCGGAAACCTTTTCACCATCAACTTCCGCCTCCCATGCGTCTTTACATGTGTCAGGCATGGTCCAATTCACCTTTAACGGCACTTCACCATCGATGCTCACCTTTGGAAGAGTCTTACCCTTATAAAATTAATTTCAACTAATAACAACTATATGAGGAAATAATCATATGTTAAATTGAAGAAAGTATGTAAGTTAATAATAATAGAGATTTCATATACATGTCCTTCGAATAAAATAAAATTTTATCATAAAATCAATCGATGAAGGTAGTCCACCTATCATATATATTATGCTCATTTTACATTTATAATTAACGTGGGATACACATCTAAATAGTATTCATAGGTCAATTTCATGAAGTTAGGGTTAAGTTATTTGTATAAAACTACTTATAGTAGTTTCAAAAAAAAAATCAAAATCATCGGGTTGCTTCTTTCCGATCCAGTTACCTGAGTTTTCAAGACGGATAACACCTCATTGGACTTCAACCATTGGTTTGTCTCTGGGTCTTTATAGTACTAACGAAAACAAAAGGTATTATTAGAAGTATTCATCTTTGACTTACTAGACTAAACACACATCCAAGTATGATCTTGTACTAAAATGTTGTGTTTAAAATATAAAGTAAATACTCCAACTCAAGTTCCGTGTGTGTCATGCAAACTTCATTTGATTCTAAAGCATATATCAATTCGTGCACATTGTCAATTTGAAAACGATCTGAAAATAGTTACAACAAGAGATATTGATGTCTTTTGTATAAAAAAAACATGCTCGAAATTATTCAAAGCAACTTAGGTTGGGATAAATGTTTTGTTTTCTCAAAACACATAATTTAGCAAAAGGTTAAAACATCAAAACAATAAAATTTACCCTTTCTTTCCTTTCAACTCCAAGGCCAGAAGGATGTGTTTCAACTTTCATCAACCAATCACTAGGCATCCAATCAGGTTTTTTGAGGTCACTATAGTCATCATTCAAATTCATATTGCTAGATGAACTAGAGGAAGAATTGTTCTTCATATGGGATTACTTCTCCCCTTGGATCGATGATATTTTTATTGGTTTTTATTGTTGTTATGTTGTATTGAGTGTCTAGGAATGAAGAGAAAAGGGTCTATTTATATTACTTTTTCTCAACAACTTGACCATTAAAAATTGAGATGTACGTACAAATATAAGATCATGTGTTATTAGGTAAGTTGTACCTTGAAAATAATCTAGGTGTGCCGTATTTGTTTGTAATGAAAAATATAATGGGTAAATATATCACACATTTATGTATGCGTGTAAACATATCCTCCCTTAAAGTAATAAATCATAAAACGATAAGCTTACACAAATGGATATACGCTATGAAAGAAATCAAGTCAATTAACATGACAGAAAACGTCTAAAAATAGAAATGTTATTTACGCGCCCCTCAATCTAGCAGTTTCCGACGAAAATCGCGGGCCAACGGTGTATGACAAGCATTGGTGCAAGCGGTGGGCACTATTGGTGGGAGTGGTAATTAAAGGCCGTTGGCACAGGGTTGGGTGTAGTCGTTCGCCGGCGTAAGTAGTGCAACCGGCAAATTTGAACTTTGTCCAACAACCATATATATTACCGCTGAATTTCAAACGCCGGGAAATCACTTATAAATATGAGATAAATTCATATTTTGTTCATTCTCACAAATCTTATATCTTATAACAAGTAAGTGTAACGCCCTAATTTTAGGCGCGTTTTAAAATTTTATTTTCCTACTTCTATCGATACTTTATTAGCTTAAATATTTTTATGAGTATTTTTACGTCTTAAATTAAGATTTACGTGTTTATTAATATATGCTTGATCATATATTTTCCGTAATTGGTTTTCAAAATAGTTCGGAAAGTTTTTCCGTTCCGAAATTTCATTCCGATTATTTCGGATCGAAGTTTAATTAATTATATTTTCATTCTTTTGTTTTTTTCTCTTCCTGCCTCTTTCCTTGCCATCATGGCACCTTAGCCTGCGGGCAGAGGAGCCATAATTGCCCCTTCCTAGCTGTCTAGCTTGTCCCGACCTGCTGCTCGACCCCTCGCTCACTGCCCGACCCCTTGCCTTGCTACACCAATCCCATCGGCCTTCTCCTCCTCTTTGTTTTCAGCTTCTTCCTTGCAGCAGCATCTCACCTCTCCTCTCTGTCGTTAGCCTCACAACAACCCTGCTCCCAGCCTCTTCTACTCCGGATTTCTACTACCTCACCTCCCTTTGTATCGAGCAAGCCACGCCTCACCAACACCTCTACTGCTGCCTTACATTCTCTCCTTCGAGCCGCAAGAGAGAACACTGCTGCCAGCTACACTTCGCCATTTCAGCCAGCACAGCCGCCGTCCTCACCTTCTTCTTTCGCTCTCATTAGCGAACCACCGGGAAACCGCCTGTAATCGCCAGCCTTTGCCACGGTCCTTGCCCAAGAGAGCCAATCAAGAGCAACAAGACTCCCTCTTGGATCTGCAACCATCACCTCCCTATTCTCTCTCCTCTCACCCAACCCTCTTCACCTTCTGTCGAGAGTCGTCGGGGATCTCCACCCTCGCTGTACCAACGAGAAGGAGACGTAGCGCCCCCAGACGCCGGAGAATTGATAGCATGAATTATAGTCTATATTTTGGGGCCTGTTTGGACGTTTTATCTTTCATAATTTGCATGTTTGTATGTACATTATGTGATTTTACTACCATTTCATCTACCTTTGCGAGAATCGAGGTCTACACCTAGTTTCGTTGTAATTGCAGGTAATATGGTACGTTTTGCATCAAAAAGGAGCAAAAGGAGTCATGAGTCATTTGGAGCTACATTGAGGAGCAAAAAGGAAACATCCAGCAAGCAATAGCCATGGATTAAAGATTTACTTTGGACCAGTTTTGAGAGATTCTACATTCAGTTATGAGTCACCTCGGTTGACCAGAGGTTCACCTCGACCGAGGCGATCCAGAGACGCCGACTCGACCGAGGCGAATACCTAGGACGCGGCGAGAATATTTTATTCTTGGCTGAGATCTTTTAAAATTGGAAAGTGATCTTATATTTTTGGGCTGAGCTTCTAGAAGGAAGGACATATGCAGAATCATATATTTTACCTATATTTATGGGATAATATCTTTCTAAGATTTCTTATCTTTGGAGGGTTATTTTTCCTATAAAAAGGGTTGGATTTTCCACAAATCCGATCGTGCTTAGATCCCGCATACACCGAAAAACACGCAGCAGCCGCAGCTTACTCCAAGTTGGGAGATTTGAAGAACCTTTTTGAAGGTTGAAGGAAGGTTGAAAATCATAGCTTTTATAGCTTTTTGGAGGGTTTGGTAAGATTGTCTTCAACTCCTTTCCCTATTGTCTTGTCTTGTTGGATTATTATCCAAGGAACGATTTGTTGTGATATTTGATTCAGTTATTGAAGTGTTTTCATTAAATTCTTCTTTGTTCAAATATTCACCTTCTTCCCTTATATTTAATACTTTCATTATGATGATGAGTGGCTAATTTCCTTGTGTGATTCTAGGGTGATTGGCTGAAGGTTGTGGGAAAAACAATGATAGAATAATCTTAGATCCAGTAGGATCCTGAAAGTTCGAGTCTTTAACCTTAGCCCTGAGCACCTCGTTCAGTCGATGAACATCTCGGCCGGGGTGGAAACTGGCTGACCGAGGTGACTTATCCGATCCATAACTGAGAGTTAAGTGTTAGAGTTTGCCAAATCCTATCCTTATTACACCTTTCTGGTTCAAAGCAAGCTTAGGATGAGACTTACCCGGTAATTCCTTAGTTCGTTTACCAACGATCATAAGTGTAGGTAATGAAGGTTAATCCTTTATTGGGGTTTGAGTGTGCTTCCATCTCATCTTTGTGAGTTAGCCTGAGACTTACCCGGTAAAGGTTGATTCTATTCCCTTAGATGGTGTGTTAGTTTGAGGTTATAGTTCTTTATCTTAATTCCTTGAGACTTACCCGGTAATAGGAGTTACGGTTTAGGATTGGTGTGTAGTGAGACTTACCCGGTGATCTACTCCACTTTAGAAACGCCTTCCCCACGCAAAAATCTCAGCTTTGTCCGCTTATCTATAGATCTTGAGTTGGAACCACAACTAGAAGCTTTAATCCCTAGAATTGCATGTTTTCTTTATTTGACATCTTATTCATCTTTGATTGTGTTAATCGCTCTTGTGGTTAGAATTAACGTAGCATACCGTGTTGACTTTGTTTCACCGAGTCCCTGTGATCGACCCCTGGAATTTTCTTGCTTTTACTACGATTGACCCGTACACTGCGGGTTCGCATCCTTGTTTTAAGCTTAAGTCTAGGGTTATAAATTTAAAGCTTACACACACCGTTTGGAGCGAACAAGTTTTTGGCGCCGTTGCCGGGGACTTGGTCTAGACCGAGCCGGTACGGTTTGCTCTTGGGGCATTTGCCCCGTTTCATCTTACCACTCTACTTGAGTGACTTTTGTAGGTTCTTTCTTAGGTATATGCGAAGAACCCGCACTGGGAAGGAAATCGTTCCTTACGATCCCGAACCAGAAAAGACATACAAGCGACGCTTAAGAGAAGCGAAGATGGCCCAACAAGACGATCGCGATCTTGCGGCCCAGTTGAGAGAGACGCAGGAGCAGCTACGTCTCAGTAAAGAAGAGCTAAGGCAAGAGAAAGAAGAGAATCAGGCCAGGACTGCAGCAATCGAAGCTGAGATCGCAGCAATTCGGAACCAGATTCTACTTCGACCGATGCAGGATCCAGTAGTTGATCCTCGACCGAGGCAGATCCCAGCACCTGACGCCCCGGCCGATGTACATCCACTTCGGATGCCAGTCCGAGATGTTCTTCTTGCAGGAATTCCACAAACCCTAGGTCAAAGAATGGACCCTAATCAACAACTGAGGCGTCCAGGAGTGAACCTAGGAGATCCAGCAGATCATGACTACGAACTTCGACCGCAAGTCCTAGCCATGATTCGCCAATGCCAATTCGGAGGGCTAGAGAAGGAGTCGCCGCATCAACATCTTCAAAACTACGAGATCTTGATGGAAACCTTGCGACCTCCCAGAATTGAGAACAACAACTACAAGCTAAGACCTTTCTACTTTTCTCTTAAAGATAGAGCTCTTACTTGGTATCAATCTCTTCCTGCAGGAAAAATCAGCACATGGGAAGAGATGACTACGGAATTCTTGACCAAATTCTTTCCCCCCTCAAAGACTGCTGAAATGAGAGGGAAGATCAATGCTTTCATCATGAAGGACAAGGAGAGCTTGTCTAAATCATGGGAGCGGTTCAAGGATATCCTTTTGGATTGCCCACATCATGGGATTCCAAAGATAGAGTTGTTGGAGATCTACTTCAAAGGGCTGGACGGAAACACCCAGTTCAATCTCCAACTACTCTCCGCCGGTACATTCATGGACATGGCGGTTGACGAGGCTTGGGACTTCATTGAGAAGCAAGCCTTACACATGGAGAAGTACACCCACCAAGGAGCTGAAGGTGGAGTTAAAAGAGTCAACTTTCAAGAAACTCAACCCAACAACAACCAACTCACGTCTTTGAAGAACGACGTGAAGCAATTGAAGGAGCTCTTGATGGCTCAAACTAAGCAGGAAGAGCAAGGGCAAAGAAACAACAACAACAACAACAAAAACGGGTACCGTAACAACAACAACGGACCCCGAAACAACAACTACAACAACAATAGAGGATCCAATAGCAACAATTGGAGGGCGAATAACCAAAACAACGGTAACAATTATTCAAACTCCAACTCTAATGATTCCTCTAACCCTTTCCTCTCTTCTCCTTCTTCTTCTTCTACTCCATTGAAAAGCCAAGGGCAAGGATCAAGTTCATCTCAGCCGGAAAAGAAGGACGCAGTCCTGGAGGCAATCTTGATCAAGCTTAATGCTATGGAGAATTCTATGACTTCATTTTCGAGGGCCCAAAAGTCCTTCGAACAACAACTTGCTAATAGGGCGAATGAAGCGCCAAGAGATCCAGGGAAGCTTCCAGCAAAGACGGAAACTAACCCTAAGGGCCAGTGCATGGCCATCACGACGAGGAGTGGACTCAAAACTGCAGATCCAGTACCTCGCTCGATGCAGACCACCTCGGTCCAGATCCAGTCGAAGAACACCTCGACCGAGATGCCAACCGAGGCGGCGCAACCGAAAGTAGGAGGAACGACAGAAACTTATGTTCCACCTCCTGCATATAAACCACCACTTCCATTCCCCCAGTCCAGAGCCAGAGCACATCTTGACAAGCACTTTGGTAAGTTTCTTGACTTGATGAATAAGCTACATATTAATATTCCTTTCCTCGATGCTATTTTAGGTATGCCCGCCTATGGGAAATTCTTAAAGGAGATCTTATCGAGGAAGAGGAAGCTGGAGGATGTTGGTGAAGTTAGGATGACATCTAAGTCTTCGGAGCTTATCAAGATCATGAAGGAAAAGATGCCACCTAAGTTGAGAGATCCCGGCTCATTTTGCATTCCCATTCAAGTTGGGGATGTCACTTGTGAAGCCCTTTGCGATCTAAGAGCCAGCGTGAGCATCATCCCGCTGGAGCTATGCACTAAGATCGGTCTTGGAGAGCCCAAGCCGGTCAAGATTCGACTTTACATGGCGGATCGCTCCATTACCCATCCCGTGGGCATTTTGGAGGACGTTCCGGTCAAGTTAGGTAACTTCTATCTTCCTATAGATTTTGTCGTACTTGACATTCCCGCAGATTATCCTGTTCCTATCATTCTCGGGAGGCCATTTCTAGCAACTTCGGGTTGCAATGTGGATTGCAAGAACGCCAAGTTGAAATTCAACGTTGGTGGCGATGAGGTGGAATTCGCACTACTTGCATCCATGAAAGGAGAGCAACTAACTGATGATATCTTCAACATCTACGATGAAGAAGAATCAAGAGAATTGGTGAGCTCTATCCTTATTAATGATCCACTCGAAAGAGTTATTAGCTTCAGTTTAATGGAGGAAGGTATAGATGCTTCTTGTGATGCAGATATACGGAGCTTAAAGGCACTGGAAGAAGATCCAGGAGCTATAACTGAGAAGCTGATCCAGGAAACGAAGATTTCCAGCCTCGGGTCCAGTAGCAGTACCTCGACCGAGGCACTTTCTGGACTGAGCGAGGCGTCTGAAGAGCACCTCGGTCAACGCCTTTGCGTCTCGACCGAGGTCGACAGCGAGACAATGTCAACTGAGATTGCATTTAATCCAGTTTCTGACACCACTCCACTGGAAAGAGGAAGCACAGATCCCTCTCAGAAAGCACCCCCAGTTGTGGAGCTTAAACAACTCCCTAGTCACTTGAGGTATATCTTTCTTGGGCCGGATTCTACTTATCCCGTTATTGCTAGTGCTTCCCTCTCCGATTCTGAATTATCTAAGATCATGCATGTCCTGAGAAAGCATCGAAAAGCCATAGGTTACACCACGGATGATCTTATCGGCATTAAACCTTCTTTCTGCATGCATAGAATTCTAATGGAAGATAATCATAAGACTTCACGGGAACCTCAAAGACGGTTAAATCCGATCATGAAAGAGGTTGTGAAGAAGGAAGTTCTTAAGTTGTTGGATGCAGGTATTATTTATCCTATCTCGGACAGCAAGTGGGTTAGCCCAGTGCACGTCGTTCCGAAGAAAGGAGGGATGACCGTTGTGACAAATAAGAACAACGAGTTGATCCCAACAAGGACCGTTACGGGCTGGAGAGTTTGTATCGACTATAGGAAGCTGAACACGGCTACTCGGAAGGATCATTTTCCGCTTCCCTTCATTGATCAAATGCTCGAGCGGTTGGCCCAGCATTCACACTTTTGTTACTTGGACGGCTATAGTGGGTTCTTCCAGATTCCTATCCATCCGGATGATCAGGAGAAGACCACTTTCACATGTCCTTGGGGGACGTTTGCCTATCGGAGGATGCCATTCGGATTGTGCAATGCACCCGCTACCTTCCAGCGATGCATGATGGCTATCTTTTCCGAGTATATAGAGGAGATCATGGAGGTATTTATGGATGATTTTTCTGTATATGGTTCCTCTTTTGATGATTGCCTATCTAACCTTTCTCTAGTGCTTAAGAGATGTGAAGACACTAACCTCGTTTTGAATTGGGAGAAGTGTCATTTTATGGTTAATGAAGGCATTGTGCTAGGACACCTCGTTTCTAATCGAGGTATTGAGGTCGATCGGGCTAAGATCGAGACTATTGAGAAACTCCCTCCTCCTTGTTCTGTTAAAGGTGTGAGGAGTTTTCTCGGGCATGCGGGTTTCTACAGGAGATTCATCAAGGACTTTTCCAAGATTTCTAAACCTCTAACAAACCTCTTGAATAAAGATGTTGTTTTTGAGTTTTCGCAGGAGTGTCTTGATGCTTTTTACAGGATTAAGGAAGCGTTGATCTCCGCTCCCATTATCCAGCCTCCTGATTGGACCTTACCCTTTGAGGTCATGTGTGACGCTAGTGATGTAGCCGTAGGAGCAGTGCTTGGACAGAAGAAGGATGGACGAACCACCGCCATCTACTATGCTAGCAAGACGCTAGATGAAGCACAACGCAACTACGCTACCACAGAGAAAGAATTACTGGCGGTTGTATATGCTTTCGAGAAGTTTCGTTCTTATCTAGTAGGGGCGAAAGTCATTGTCTACACCGACCATGCAGCCATTCGTTACTTGTTGGCTAAGAAAGATGCAAAGCCGCGCCTTATTCGATAGATTCTCTTGCTTCAAGAGTTTGACCTAGAGATCCGCGATAAGAAGGGATCCGAGAATTCAGTTGCGGATCACCTCAGCCGGCTACCGGAATCCTCCCGCGAGACGGATAGCCCACCCATAGACGATTCATTCCCCGATGAGCACTTACACGTCTTGGAGCGTTTGATGGATCTACTTACTTCACCCCACGATGGAGGTGAAGTATGGGGTGAGGGAACCTCCTAACTCGTTTGAGACGCATCATGGTCCAGCTAGTGACCCTAAATCAAGCGCTTCTTGGGAGGCAACCCAAGGTATTGCTTTCTTTCCCGTTTTCTAGTCTAGTTTAGATAGTTTTTGTTTTTGCTTTGCTTTGCTTTGTTTTTGGGTTTTTGGACAGACAACAGGAAGGAGCACATCTGGAAAGAAAGAAGTTCGAGATTCTGAGAAGACAGAAGCACCTCGGTCACTGTCAGAGCATCTCGACCGAGTTGATTCTTGAAGCAACCGAGGCGACTAGGGTTTCTGCAGAACCACCTCGGTTCAGACCACCTCGGGCCAGTTGAGACATCTCGACCGAGGTGAAAGCAGATCCAGTAACAGTATAAAAAGGAAAAAAAATTACAGTTTTCACTTTTTACCCCATTTCGACCGCGGCGCACAGAAGCACTTCGCTCCTTCGATTTTCGCTCGTTTTCAAAGATTTCTGCTTCCAAAACGCGATTAAAGAGTAGAAGAGTCGATTGCTACTACAGATCTGCAGGAAATCTGAGTGTTTCGACCGAAACAAGGTAAAACGGTTCGAAAACCCTAACTCGCTCGTTTACTGCATATTGGGCTTTGGTTGCCCTTGATTCTGTTGAGGAAATCTTTAAGTACCCCTTAGGAAGCATTTGTAGTGATTTTAGGGGGAAAAGAACTGAAAATCAGAGAGTGGAATTCGAACTGTCTTCGCCTCGGTCCAGTCGGTCTGCACCTCGGTCGAGGTGATTCTTGGTATTTGACAGTCAACCGAGGTAGTCTGACAGTGTGCATTAGAGATGAGTTCTGACAGATTGCTGGCCCTTAGAGATAGATCCTCTCCTTCCCCTTCTTCTTCCTCATCCCGACCTTCTATCCCGGTGATCCATGAGAGACACCGGGTAGATTATGACCGCATTGCTAGTCGTCCAGTTATCGCTCCTAGGTTTCTGGACGTTTCTGCCTTTGACTGTCTCCACGTAGATGGAGAGCTTAGGAGGATGATCACCACAGTCGGGCTGGATCAGTTTACTGAGATCCGAGCCCCAGCCTACCTCGAGCCTACCCTCGAGTTTGTCAGTTCCTTCACTTACCTCCCCACAGAGGGTGCTGTGAAGTACCGGTTGATGAACCGGAACTACCTAGTACCTCTTGCCTACTGGAGAGACATTTTTGGCTTCCCTACCCCCACCGCTGTAGACTTCCCGACCCGAGCTGTAGCTAGAGAGTTCTGGGGTCAGATTGCCCACATTACGAGTCATGCAGACAGGTGGCGCCCTGGTGATTCCAGGGCGAAGCTCATCTACCATCTAGCTTTTCGGTTGGTACACAGGATCTTCAGCGAGACACTTCTGGCGCGTACTGAGACGCCCCAGAAGGTCCGACAGGGGGAGCTCTTCTCTTTATACTGCATGGTCACGGGAGGATACCCTGACTTTGGCTTGATGCTGGCAGAGGATCTGCACAGGATCAAGGCCAAGGGGAAGGGTGATATATGCTGCGGAGGTATAGTGACCCATATCGCTAGGTATCAGGATATGGATCTGAGTAGGTGCACCATGGTGGCGGCTGCCAAGCCGCTCGGACTTCAGGAGATGATCACACGGCGGATTCTAGTTCCCCGTGGACTGACTACACCCTACGTTGCTATGCCTTGGGAGCGGACTGCACCTCAGGGCATCAGATGGTCTGCACAGTTCTCGGTCTTCGATCCGCATTTCTGGCAGACAGCATGGGCCCCACTTATGGAGGACTATAGAGAGGGAGCAGCGGCAGCAGCTGCCGCTGCTGCAGCTGTAGAGGAGGCTGAGGAGGCTGAGGATGCTGAGGAGGCTGATGAGGATGACGACGACGAGACAGTTGATGAGAGAGGAGGCGGCGTCCCGATGGACACAGGTACAGATACTGCTGGGACGAGCGCGCCTCCCATTATTGATCTAGATGAGGATGAGGAGGACACTGAGCCGGCGCCAGCTGAGACTTCTCCAGTCAGGCCCGCTAGGCGCAGGAGGCAGAGATTTAGGGACAGAGTTGCACACCGACGGATCGATGACCTGACGGATCAGGTTATCGACTCATACGCTGCACTTTCATTGGACATCCGCGAGATGCAGGAGCGGCAGCATCATCAGCACATGATGGCTCAGCTACAGTTCCAGCATGTCATGGGCTATCCCTATGATCCTACTCAGTTCCCCTACATACCACCACCACCACCACCGGATCGAGACTACTGAGGAGCTGCAGGGTTTTATTTATTATATTTTTATGCAGTTCGGCTCTTTATCCGGTGAGTCCTCTTTTATTTAGACTTTTATTATACCCACTGGGACAGTGTGTCTCAAGTATGGGGTATTTGATGTACTTATTTGACTACGTGATGACTTTGATGTATGATATTCGACTTCCTATGATGTATTTTATTTATCTGATTTTCATATTTGTGCTTCATTCTGCATTTATATGTTTATCTGAGATTGCATGCATACTTACAGGTTATTTGATTGAGAAAAACGTCGAAACTGAAAAAAATCGGTTTTAAAAAAAATTTTTGACCTCGACCGGGGAGATTCTTGGCGAAACGAGGTGTTTCACCTCGGTTGAACCAAGAACATCTCGACCGAGGTAGGTTAACTGAGAGTTTTCGAAAACGATTTTTGTGTTGCTTATCTGGATATGATCTCAGTGAAGATCTTGTTTACTGACTGGTTTTAAATCCTTTATGTGTTTGAAAGGTTTTATAATATGTTTAAGTTGCTAAATGCTTTGTTTGAAATTATTGGCATGTTTAATACTTTGTTTTTATCCAAATTATGTTGAATTTGAAGGTTGACACCGCAGGATAAGTTCTCTCACTTTCTTCTTGGAAAGACCAAGGCAATTCATTCTTCTCTCTTCTTCTTCTTGATCATGCTTAGCCCCTCATATACATTTTGCCTCCCTTTACCTATCCGGGAATTTGGAAGCAAGCGAAGTGGTGAAAGCAAGTTAAAGTTGAGAAGTGGCTGAAAGTGAAAGTGTTAGAAAGCAATAATAGGTTTGGGGAAGTCAATCATGAAGATGAGTAACTCGGCACCATTCACATAGCCGGGTGTTTGTGTCTTGCCAAAGTCGGATTGAGCGATATTCCTAACGGGTCATGGTATGTGCATCAAGGGTTTGATGCATCTCAAGAAATTGATGATTGCGGATCTCCTAGGCTTCGGTTATTGTGCACCGCTGTCCATGCATCCCAAAAAGTAAAGTAAAAAGAAAAAGTGTGAAATAAGCAAAGCTTATCAGTGGAAGATGTTGCAAGTCAAAGTGAAAGTGAAGTTCATCCTTTTCCCGGATTCTAGCACCACATTACCTTACATACATCCCTACCCTACACGTTTCTTGACCTTTTCCTTTGGGAAGCCCTTGAGACCTTGAGCTTGTTGATTGACTTAGCGGTTTAAATCGGATTATACATGATTAATTTTGATAATTATGATTTATTATGCATTCTATGATTTTATGCAAAGATGAACAGCTTTCCTATATTTATAAAATGTTTTGAGCATATTGAGTTTTTAAATTCCAGGGAGCATTCTCTTAGAGTGATCTATGATTGTAGCACACCATAAAATGTTTTTGAAAGACTTTTCATCGATTTTCTTGACTTATAATCCATTCTATCTTGATTTCTATATAAGGAACTTGCTTGGGGACAAGCAAGGGCTAAGTATGGGGTATTTTGATAGCATGAATTATAGTCTATATTTTGGGGCCTGTTTGGACGTTTTATCTTTCATAATTTGCATGTTTGTATGTACATTATGTGATTTTACTACCATTTCATCTACCTTTGCGAGAATCGAGGTCTACACCTAGTTTCGTTGTAATTGCAGGTAATATGGTACGTTTTGCATCAAAAAGGAGCAAAAGGAGTCATGAGTCATTTGGAGCTACATTGAGGAGCAAAAAGGAAACATCCAGCAAGCAATAGCCATGGATTAAAGATTTACTTTGGACCAGTTTTGAGAGATTCTACATTCAGTTATGAGTCACCTCGGTTGACCAGAGGTTCACCTCGACCGAGGCGATCCAGAGACGCCGACTCGACCGAGGCGAATACCTAGGACGCGGCGAGAATATTTTATTCTTGGCTGAGATCTTTTAAAATTGGAAAGTGATCTTATATTTTTGGGCTGAGCTTCTAGAAGGAAGGACATATGCAGAATCATATATTTTACCTATATTTATGGGATAATATCTTTCTAAGATTTCTTATCTTTGGAGGGTTATTTTTCCTATAAAAAGGGTTGGATTTTCCACAAATCCGATCGTGCTTAGATCCCGCATACACCGAAAAACACGCAGCAGCCGCAGCTTACTCCAAGTTGGGAGATTTGAAGAACCTTTTTGAAGGTTGAAGGAAGGTTGAAAATCATAGCTTTTATAGCTTTTTGGAGGGTTTGGTAAGATTGTCTTCAACTCCTTTCCCTATTGTCTTGTCTTGTTGGATTATTATCCAAGGAACGATTTGTTGTGATATTTGATTCAGTTATTGAAGTGTTTTCATTAAATTCTTCTTTGTTCAAATATTCACCTTCTTCCCTTATATTTAATACTTTCATTATGATGATGAGTGGCTAATTTCCTTGTGTGATTCTAGGGTGATTGGCTGAAGGTTGTGGGAAAAACAATGATAGAATAATCTTAGATCCAGTAGGATCCTGAAAGTTCGAGTCTTTAACCTTAGCCCTGAGCACCTCGTTCAGTCGATGAACATCTCGGCCGGGGTGGAAACTGGCTGACCGAGGTGACTTATCCGATCCATAACTGAGAGTTAAGTGTTAGAGTTTGCCAAATCCTATCCTTATTACACCTTTCTGGTTCAAAGCAAGCTTAGGATGAGACTTACCCGGTAATTCCTTAGTTCGTTTACCAACGATCATAAGTATAGGTAATGAAGGTTAATCCTTTATTGGGGTTTGAGTGTGCTTCCATCCCATCTTTGTGAGTTAGCCTGAGACTTACCCGGTAAAGGTTGATTCTATTCCCTTAGATGGTGTGTTAGTTTGAGGTTATAGTTCTTTATCTTAATTCCTTGAGACTTACCCGGTAATAGGAGTTACGGTTTAGGATTGGTGTGTAGTGAGACTTACCCGGTGATCTACTCCACTTTAGAAACGCCTTCCCCACGCAAAAATCTCAGCTTTGTCCGCTTATCTATAGATCTTGAGTTGGAACCACAACTAGAAGCTTTAATCCCTAGAATTGCATGTTTGCTTTATTTGACATCTTATTCATCTTTGATTGTGTTAATCGCTCTTGTGGTTAGAATTAACGTAGCATACCGTGTTGACTTTGTTTCACCGAGTCCCTGTGATCGACCCCTGGAATTTTCTTGCTTTTACTACGATTGACCCGTACACTGCGGGTTCGCATCCTTGTTTTAAGCTTAAGTCTAGGGTTATAAATTTAAAGCTTGCACACACCGTTTGGAGCGAACAAGAATCATCGCCTTGTGCCTTCGCCCTCGCCGGAGCACACCGAGCCGCCGCCACCACCACCTGTGCTTCTTCCTTTCCCAACCGAAGAAGAAGGCTCCTGTGGGGTTTAAGACCCTTCTTTTTAATTTCAATCGGCCCCCAAGCTTTTGGTATAATTACAGATTGTGCCTCATATTTTATATTTGCAGATTTGACCCAAGTTTATGAATTTGTTCATCTTTGCCCTAAAAATGTATTTGTCGATTTTAAACTCGGGTTTCAATTAGGGGGATATTCTTATATTTGTATATACTACATATTATGCCTTGTTGGATTAATCTCGTTTTATGGCAAAGATTTTATTGTGGGTATTAACCTTGGCTTTGAAAACGACTTTTACCTTGAGTTTATGAGGTTATACAATTTGCCCGAAATATTATATTTACGATATTTAACTTGGGTTTTTGAAGAGTGGTTTTCCTTAGATTATATATGTTTTTTTTATTCCGTTCAAATTTAGCTTAAAAGCTAAATTTGTTTAGTTTGGTGCTAGGTTCGGAAGCGCCCCGATAAAGGCCTAACGAGTCCAAGTCGACATCCGTTGAACGACTTCCGTCTTTTGACGTCTTGTGAGTATACTTTCCCCTCGATCTAGTTATGTTAAGTTTTAGTATCATGCTAGGATGGATCTAGCATAACTTAGAGTTAATGCCAAGTAGTGGTTTTGAACCTTAGGTGAGTTTTGAGGATTTGATATTGTTTGATGGATTGATGTGGATTCAAAGTTTGAGGTGGTATTGCGGTCTAGTGAGGTTGTTATAAGGATTCGAGTATATGGTTTGACCTTGTGAGAATCATTAGGCTTGAGGTGTTGATATTATCTTGTGAGGTTGTTTATGGCTTTAAGTGTGGGTTGAGTTGTGAGAATTTAGGGGCTGAGATTGTATGATTTTTGAGGTTGTGGACTAGAACGAGAGTATCCTAGTGGTGTTGTGAGTTATGATCTTGCGAGATCCGAGGGTTTAGAAGTCTTATGACTTCTAGCTTCCGTGAGTGTGATGTGAGCATGGGGGATTCTAGGATGCGGTCCTAGAATTGAGAGTCAAATGGTCTTGCGTAGATCATTTGTATAGAAGTCTAAGACTTCTATTGGGAGTGGATTGTTGTTGATATAGTTATCTTCTTGTGAGCAGGTTATGGACTTCCTCCCTGAGGAAGCGAGAGTGTTGTGAGTTGAGTGTGGTGAGGAGGTAAGTCTTCGGACTTACTTAGCTCGTATTCTCTGTATTAGTTTCAATGTGTGTTTGGTGGTGTGTGTTTATTGTTTATGTGTGTGTTTATTTCTTATGTTATAACATCTAAACCGTTAATAGGACCACCGACTTTATATGTTTATATTTGGCCCAAGTGTATGATAACGGGCGGTGACCGCTTGTCCAGTCCAAAATGGGGATGACTAGGAGGTGCCTTGCGACCAGCCCATCGGGTGATGCTGATCCGCATCAAGTACAAGCCCGTATGGTGAAAGGGGACAAGGGCGAGATCTTTAAGATTCTCGTGTCACAAAAGAAGTTGAATTAGAATGGGATATGACCTAATAATAAAAAGATAATAAACCGGATTGTGTGTTTTGGAGCATGTTGTGTGTTTTTGATGCCTTATGTGTGTGTGTGCCAATACCGTGATTCTAATACTTGGAATACTAGCTAACGGTTTTATACCGATATTGTTGTAGTTACCCTGCAGGTTGGGGACGCGGCCGAGAGATCCGGAAGAGTGGGCAGCCGGGGTTCGGACATTGTAGGATGGGTTTGTGGGTGGAGTCTTGTAGATATAATTATGTATTGTATATTTTCGATGTTTGGTCGTTTGAGTTGTTGACTCGGCTGTAGTCTTTTGTTTATATGGTTTTGGGTTTCACTGCATTGCATAAAAATGTATTTCGTTTTGGCCTTTATTTGTGTCTTGTTGAAAGATCCGGTGAAATTGTTGTCAGGCTAAGGGTCGGGACCCATTGTGAGGTCTCCGCCTGTAGCGCCCCGAGTCCCGCGGATTCGGGGTGTTACAGTAAGAAATTGTTATTTTATCACATAAATTGTCTTCATACTAAGAGGATGATAAAATTAATATTCCATTCGACAACAATAACTAAAATAATTCATACGAACTTTTTGCACCCTTATTTGTATGTTTTATAATAATTTTTTTGTTGTATTGTAACCTTATTTAAGATTTGAAAGAAATTATTGAATAATATGGATGACCTTAATGAAGATAATAATAAAAGAGTTTTTGTGATAGCTTGATCTGTATTTAACCTTTTCCTTTATATGTGTTTGTGCTTCGATGTTTTCCTCTATGTTATAGTTAGATAATGGTTTATCTGTGTTATTAGATGCCTTATAAGATAGGGTAGTTGCTGAGTGATTCGGAGGAGGAGGTCATTTGGGGTTCCCGTACGTGGTAGGATGGGTGTGGGTTTAGCATATTATGTTTAGTTTACTTTGACTATTTACCTTACGTTTTCCGTTTATGTGTTTGTATATTGGTTGAGTGTCTGTTATCGTTTTCGGCATTGCATACTATTATATTTGGATTTCCACGTTTTATCGTTTGTGTCTTATTGTATGATCTAATAATATTTATGTCGAACTAGGGTCGGGACCCGTTGTGAGGTCCTATCCCGTAGCGCCCCGGGTCTGAGATACGAGGTGTTATAGAGCATTTGGTACTTCAAGATAAAACTATTTTTAACAATAATGACAATGGATCAGATCACAACATCTTAAAATTCATCAAAAGCCAATTTCTTAACTAGAGTTGTCGCTAGACGGGTGAGGATGACTACGTATTTAAACATGTTCAAAAGAACAACTTTTCAATAACAAGGAAGAAAAATAATATCAAATGGGAGAAACCAAAACCTAGATTGCACAAACTAAACTTTGACAAATCAAAACTTGATTTGGGTATAACTTATATTGGCTTTGTTATACGAAATCATAACAGTGATGTAATCAGCTTGGACGCTAAGAAAAAACAACTTCAACTCGGTTATTAAAGTAGAAGCTTATGCGCTGAAAACATGTCTTAAAGAAGCAATCAAGTTAAATAGCAAAACGATTGAAATTGAGGGTGATAACCTATGTGTTATCAAGGCGCTCGAAGGACTTTTAAGCTGTCCCTGAGAGATCGAGATGATCGTATCAGACTCTAGACTGGAACTTTGCTTCTTTGAAGAAGTCCAGGTCAAGCATGTGTTCACATAAATCAATTGTGTTTTTGAACGATTGACCCATTTCGGAATTTTGACCCCAACACATCGTTTTCTCACAATCTCGTACTTAGAGTTGTCATCCGCAAGGATGCTTTAGGTTCGACTACCTCTAGAAGATTGTCTTTCCTAACCGATTTCCGTTTTCAAGAAAAATAAAACTAAAAAAGTGTGATGAATGTGTAGTCATTTTAATTTAATGTAAAGAAAGAAATTATTGGTCTCAATAAATCATGATTAATGTTACATGATTGTTAGAATTTGACATCTTATATTGAAACTATATTTTTTTAGTTTACACATTTAGGGTAATTTTGCACATGCTTTAAAAACTAGTCATTAAATATAAGGGGGTTATTAAATTACGAATTAAATTTGTAGTATGGACGGTTAATTGATAAAAAATAAGTTCATATTTGAAAATTTTAAATATAATGGATGAAATATGAATTGTTATAACAATGAATTAATAGGAGTGTGATAATTAAATTGATGTGAACACCCTCGACTTTGGTTGTGTTCTCCCAATCTTTTAAATGTGATCTTGAATCGCTACCACAACAAGGAAATTTCTCTGTCTCGTCAAAATTCTAATTTTCTGAACAAGTATGCCTTATCCCTTGCCAATCCTCTAGACCTATGCTCCGGCGAGGAGAATAATCACTATAATTGTGAAGGAGTTGAATTTGTTGTGTACTTGAAAACTGCAAAAAAAAAAAAAAAAAAAAAAAAAAAAAAAAAAAAAAAAAAAAAA
>BSUD01000002.1:136760541-136796276 GCA_033239045.1 Fagopyrum esculentum | reverse complement strand
GTCGGAACAACTAAACCCTGGAAGACGACGCGAAACACTCGAGGTTGGCAAAACATGGAGAGGACACGGGATAGATGAACTAGCGCGGTGTCTCGCCGCCAGGAAACAGGAATGTGGATCCAACGATGTTGCCTTGACCTAAATGGAGGATCTTCGGAAACCTCGAACACAACCACGATCAACACCATCAACAGGGGCATGTGACTACGGCATCTTCCAAGACAATCGTTTAGGCCACTCGAGAAACATCTTCCAAAAAGGAAATTCATCCCAAACATTTGAGAAGGATGAAAAAAACCAATTCTGGGTTCCAAAATCTTGGACGTATATGTTTTTTAAAGGCTAACTTTTTCTTGCTTATTCGTAGCATTAATGTTGGGTAATTTCATATGGTTGTTCTTGTGTAGATGGATTATTACCCTCGTGTTTATAACATTTGAGAGGATAGTTTGCAAAAGATTAAAAATGGGAAAAATTAGGAATCAAAAGCACATTTTGATCACCATACGTGATTTGTAATTTTCGTCTACAAATATCCGGCTTCCAAAACAAATTTTAAAGAATAGTCAACTGAACTAGACTCGTTGACATAATTCTATCATAATCCATAAATAGCCTCAACTACATTTCTTTGAAAGTTTTTATCGTGGTTAGCTTATTTTTTTTTGTTCATTGAATATTTTTATGGTGGTTAGCTTGTCCCATGTTGTTCTTTCGAAGGTTGCGGCTTCTAATTGGTATGAATTGCCAGTTGTTCTATAGTATTTGTTCTTTTTTGTATAGTCCCAATTCATTTGGGTTAATTAGCCATCGATCTGCTCATGTTGATTGTCAACAATTTCTCCATCTTTTAGCAGTCCCCAACATCAGTTTGTACTTTGCTATGAGTATGTTTCTTCATCTTTCAGCAACAATTTTTCTTTCCTCCCTATGAATTCTCCTAGGTTTGGCGTGGGTTCAATTGTGCATGGCGCGGGTTCAATTGTGTAGATGTGCATTCAAGAGATTAGTAACGATCGTGCCACATCCCTGACCCTAAAGCTAATCTTGTGCTTACTCCCGTCCGCCGGAAAAGAGACCCATACTTGAAGCTTTCCTTGCCTTTGACTAAGTTTTGCTTCCAATCTTTTGGTTTAACACCAGAGGGTGCTGATTGAACATTCTTCTTCCAAATCCAACGAGTAAAGCCGTCGCCTCTCACTTGAATCGGAATTTGCTTGTGTATTTTATGCTATTTATGAACTTTTGGAGAAGAAAAATGAGAATGGATGATTTCTGATATAGAAATCGGATTAGTGCTGCTTAGATCTAACTAGGAATTTTTGAGTTTGTTTTACGTGGTATGGGATTAATGTAATATCCGGAATTTTTATTCCGTTTAATCCCATAACAAATCGGATTTCAATCCGTTGATCTTTCTCATTCTACCTAGTCGTACACACTATCTCAAATTTCTATCATTTTATGTAACCTCACTTCACATAAAATGATAGAATTTTACATCAAACCCTAATCTATCAAACCCTAGTTTATATCATGACATGTCCTTGACAAAGTCATGACGTCCTATTGACGAGACCATGAAAAGATTTAACGAGACTAAGACGAGATAATGACAAGGCCATGACAAGTTTTGTTAAGGCCTTGACAACCTAAGCCCACTCTTTCTTACCTTGTTTTCAGCCTATTTTCCTGTTGGATTTACATGGCTAGCATCATTGGACCTCCCTTGTTTGCACAGATCTGGGCAGTCCAAGAACCCTGCTAGATGTGGCCCATATTGCTCCTCTCTTGTGTGCTGGCCAGTGACGTGTAGAAGCCACGAAGAGGAGGCAAAGCAGTCGGTCCTCTCTCTCCCCCATCTCCATGTAACGGCCCTGAAATCAAGCAGACAATCACACCACACGGATCTCCTTCCCTTATTCAGTGACGTCTTGTTTCCGTCCAGATTCACGCAGCCCGATCTTCACCTTCCTTCTGCCCACATTCTTTACACTTTCCTCCTCCCTTCTCTGCATGCAGCTTCCCAACCATAGTAGTAGACGGTGATGAGAGAAACAAGAGCGCAAGAGAGGGTCACCAACGAGGCTGCTCCGAACCTTTCACAGACGATAGACACATGGATCTTCTATCTACACCAGGTGAGCTTTCCGCCTTCTTTCTCTTCTCTCATCTCTAGCCGGATCTGAGTATGAACCGATGTGTAGCAGTAAAAGGGTTGGACCAGCGCCGTCGGCATCTGTCTAACACCAACCTCACGACGTGCAAGTGTGTACACACCAGGGACAAGTCACGCAGACCCTAAGAACGACTGTTTTTGTTGCCTACCGAGCCTTCCTCTCCCAGATCTAGCATCCTCTTACACCATTTAAACCAAGGTAAACTATCAGCTTTAGATACATCCCTTCTATCGAGTTGAGTGTTAAAGAGGTGGGCAAATCTTGAGTTGTTTGCTTGCAACAAAAATAAATCTAGTGATCTCCAAGAAGCCTAGCATAGGGTGGTGGAAGTGAGGCTGGTGAGTATCGAATCTGACCTCTTTCAACATCTGTTTAGGTTTCAAGAAACTGTGTAAAGCAGTCATGTTTAGGCCTATTTTTCGACCCTTAGAAGCATGATTCACCGTTCAATTTTTAATATGCTTTAAAGTGATATGCATACTGTAATATATCAAAATTTGGGACTTATCCAACAGTTAGATTTAGATCTATGACGGTCCAAAGTCGACTAGTTGTGCAGTAGAAAACATACTCAAAAATTGGCTAAGTATAGAATGTTGAGATGGAACCAACTTTGGAGAATTTTATAGATATTGTTGTTGGAAATTTTGGAGAGTTCTTTGATCCTATGGGTAGCATGCATTTCATAGGAGACCTAGAGATTTATTTCGGAATTTCTAGATTTTAATTCGGGCTTCAAATCTGGAGCCAAAGTTGGATCCTAGTGACTTTTTGGAAGGTTAGGAAAATGTGTAGTTTTTCTAGTTTCTACCCAACCTCATCCTTAAGAGTTAGAATATGACATTTTATTCCCAAATAAGAATTTAAGCATTAATTATGAGATTTTTGGAAGATTAAGGGTAAAATGGTCATTTTACCTTAACGTGTATTTTAGTAATTTCTCTTCTAATAGGATCTTACATCTTAGAAGTATTAGACTTCTAAGTATATGGGAAATATATTGATCCACTTGCCTCCTATGACAGGCAATTGAGTTTCGACGGTTACAGATCGAGTTGTGATTAAGAAAGTCGAGACCACATTCAGATAAGTCCTTTGGGCTTACTTAGCTAGCTTCTAGATATGAGTGTGAATAATGATAGTGGTGTTTGAATGATGTGTTTATAGTTGTACTTAGTAGTAATAATCTACCGACCTATACATTTGCCTAAGAGTAACGGGCGGTGGCATTCTGCTCAGTTAGCCCGAGGGCGTTGGGTGTTTCCTTAGGGACTACTCCACACTTGGTTTGTAGTGATGCTACCGGCGGAGGTAAGCTAGACCTACACCAAGTTGGATAAGGAACGGAGACGATAACTCTTAAGATTTCTTGTGCCATAACTATAAAATGTATTAAAGTGAATCACTTAAACTATCAGATAATAACCGGTTTGTGTGCTAGCATGATAATTGTTTATGTTATCTTGGGTGTGTTTGTGCTATTCTTATTCTGCCTATATCTTGTTAGTTAGCTAACCGTTGTGCTGTTGTTGAGACGTAACACTGGTTAGAGCTGATGCCGAGTGATCCGGACGGTGGGTTGTCAGCCGGGGTGTCGTACTTCATAGGACGGGTTGTAGTCATTTCTTTATGTTGGTATTTCACATATTACATTCTTTGTTCTGGGATTGTAAGAGATTATTTATTTCCGGCTGTTAGTGTTTTTTGTCACATTCATGACATTGTTAAATATATTTTATGATTTCTGGTTTTCCTTATCTATGCCTTGTTGTAAGATCTAGTTAAGTTGTTGACAAATTAAGGTCGGGACCCATTGTGAGGTCGTAACCAGTAGCTCCCCGAGTTCCAAGAACTTGGGGTGTTACAATTAAAGCTTATCTATGGTGGCGGCGGAGGCTCAAAAGGGTTTTCTAGCGCATGTAATAGCGCGTTCTTATGAGCAGGTAAGGGGGTCTTGGTTTTCTCGTGGGCGGTATTTTTCTAATGATCTCTATTTATAGGTTTGAGGGAGTTCATGACTAACTCTAGAATAATAGCATGAAAACACTAAAATTAAAAAAAATGAAAAGATAAAATACCATGATGATGGGCGTCCTTATGCTTCTGTATACAGTGATAACATCCATTTAAGTGCCCCCTCATTTTTATCCATTTCTTATGCCTTTTGGATATAAATGGATCGCTTATCGGCATATGTCTTTCTCTTTTGTATTTTGGAGATCTACCGGTGGATTAATGACATTGACGTAACACTCCAAATTTTTGGCGCGTTTGCGATATTTATTTTCTAGGCTTCTATCGATATTTTAATAGTTTAAACTTTTTTACGAGTATTGTTTATGTGTGTGTTTATTGTTTATGTTATAACAACTAAACCGGTAATAGGACCACCGACTGTATATGTTGATATTTGCCCAAGTGTATGATAACGGGTAGTAACCGCTTGTCCACTCCAAAATGGGGCGACTGGGAGGTGCCTTGCGACTAGTCCAGCGGGTGACGCTGATTCGCATCAAGTACAAACCCGTCTGGTGAAAGGGATAAGGGCGAGTGATTCTCGTGTCACACAATAAGTGGAATAGTAAGGGATATTGCCTATTAATAACAAAAAGATAATGAACCGGACTTGCGTGTTTAGATCAAGTTGTGTGTTATGATGTGTTATGTGTGTGTGCCAATACCATAATTCTAATGCTTTGAATGCTAGCTAACGGTTTTATACCGATATTGTTGTAGTTTCCTTGCAAGTACGGGACGCACCCGAGAGATCCGGAAGAGTGGCAGCCGGGGTTCGTACATTGTACTATGGGTTTGGGAGTTGAGTCTTGTGTTTTATATATGGCATATTATTACGCATTGACATTTGGGTCTTGGCGTTGTAAACTCGGCTGGAGTCTTTTGTTGTTTATTTCCGGGGATCATAACATTTGCATTAAAATGTATTTCGATTTTCGCCTTTTTTTGTGTCTTGTTGTAAGATCAGGTGAAATTGTTGTCACGCTAAGGATCGGGACCCATTGTGAGGTCTTAGTCTGTACCGCCCCGAGTCCTGCTGATTCGGGGTATTACAACTGACAACATTGTAAGTTTTGTGTTGGACAAATGAAGCTATTTATCGAAGAATGACTTCAACACACTCCTGAAATAATGAACTTTTTACTTTCATCACTTAAGTCCTCATAGCCTCTAAGACTGTTTGGATATAAACAAAAAAGTATCTTTTTTATTGGACGTTTAAGGATTTATCGGTGTCACAATCCTGAAATAATGAAATGTTGAAATAAGAGACTATGACCCGATATTAACAAGTACACTCAACTAGTTTAAATCCTACAACAAGGAGCCTTTGAAAGCAAAGTATAAACTAGAAGGTGACGTTGTCGTTTATGAATTTTCAAGCATTCTCGTCCGGAATTGTTGCATCGTTATTGTTATTCAATGCAAGGTAAGTGTAGGCATTTTTCCACTCTTCCATGGTAGACTCGGAAACCTTTTCACCATCAACTTCTGCCTCCCATGCGTCTTTACATGTGTCAGGCATGGTCCATTTCACCTTTAACGGCACTTCACCATCGATGCTCACCTTTGGAAGAGTCTTACCCTTATAAAATTAATTTCAACAAATAACAACTATATGAGGAAATAATCATATGTTACATTGAAGAAAGTATGTAAGTTAATAATAATAGAGATTTCATATACATGTCCTTCGAATCAAATAAAGTTTTATCATAAAATCAATCGATGAAGGTAGTCCACCTATCATATATATTAGGCTCATTTTACATTTATAATTAACGTGGGATACACATCTAAATAGTATTCCTAGGTCAATTTTATGAAGTTAGGGTTAAAATATTTGTATAAAACTACTAATAGTAGTTTCAAAAAAAAAAATCAAAATCATCGGGTTTCTTCTTTTCGGATCCAGTTACGTGAGTTTTCAAGACGGACAACACCTCATTGGACTTCAACCATTGGTTTGTCTCTGGGTCTTTATAGTACTGACGAAAACAAAAGGTATTATTAGAAGTGTTCACCTTTGACTTACTAGACTAAACACACATCCAAGTATGATCTTGTACTAAAATGTTGTATTTAAAATATAAAGTAAACACTCCAACACAAGTTCCGTGTGTGTCATGCAAACTTCATTCGATTCTAAAGCATATATCAATTCATGCACATTGTCAATTTAAAAATGATCTGAAAATAGTTACATCAATAGATAATGATGTCTTTTGTATAAAAAAAACATTCTCGAAAGTTATTTAAAGCAACTTAGTTTGAGATAAATGTTTTGTTTTCTCAAAACACATAATTTAGCAAAAGGTTAAAACATCAAAACAATAAAAATTACCCTTTCTTTCCTTTCAACTCCAAGGCCAGAAGGATGTGTTTCAACTTTCATCAACCAATCACTAGGCATCCAATCAGGTTTCTTGAGGTCACCATAGTCATCATTCAAATTCATATTGCTAGATGAACTAGAGGAAGAATTGTTCTTCATATGGGATTACTTCTCTCCTTGGATCGATGATGTTTTTATTGGTTTTTATTGTTGTTATATTGTATTGAGTGTCTAGAAATGAAGAGTAAAGGGTTTATTTATATTACTTTTTCTCCACAACTTGACCATTAAAAATTGAGATGTACGTACAAAGATAAGATCATGTGTTATTAGGTAAGTTGTACCTTGAAAATAATCTAGGTGCGCCGTATTTTTTTGTAATGAAAAGTATATTGGGTAAATATATCACACATTTATGTATGCGTGTAAACATATCCTCCCTTGAAGTAATAAATCATAAAACGATAAGCTTACACAAATGGATATACGCTATGAAAGAAATCAAGTCAATTAATATGAGAGAAAACGTCTAAAAATAGAAATGTTATTTACGCGCCCCTCGATCTAGCAATTTCCGACAAAAATCGCAGGCCAGCGGTGTATGACAAGCATTGGTGCAAGCGGTGGGCACTATTAGTGGGAGTGGTAATTAAAGCCCGTTGGCACAGGGTTGGGTGTAGTCGTTCGCCGGCGTAGGTAGTGCAACTCGGCAAATTTGAACTTTGTCCAACGACCATATATATTACCGCGGAATTTCAAACGCCGGGAAATCACTTATAAATATGAGATAAATTCATATTTTGTTCATTCTCACAATTATTATATCTTATAACAAGTAAGAAATTATTATTTTATCACGTAAATTGTCTTCATACTAAGAGGACGATAAAATTAATATTCCATTCCACAACAATAACTAAAATAATTCATATGAACTTTTTGCACCCTTAGTTGTATGTTTTGTAATAATTTTTTTGTTGTATTGTAACCTTATTTAAGATTTGAAAGAAGTTATTGAATAATATGGACGACCTTAATGAAGATAATAATAAAGGAATTTTTATGATAGCTTGATTTGTATTTAACCTTTTCCTTTATATGTGTTTGTGCTTCGATGTTTTTCTCTATGTTATAGTTAGCTAATGGTTTATCTGTGTTGTTAGATGCCTTATAAGATAGGGTAGCTGCCGAGTGATTCGGAGGAGGAGGTCATCTGGGGTTCCCGTACGTGGTAGGATGGGTGTTGGTTTTGCATATTATGTTTAGTTGACTTTGACAATTTACCTTACGTTTTCCGTTTATGTGTTTGTACATCGGTTGAGTGTCTGTTATCGTTTTCGGCATTGCATACTATTATATTTGGATTTCCACGTTTTATCGTTTGTGTCTTATTGTAAGATCTAATAATATTAATGTCGAGCTAGGGTCTGGACCCATTGTGAGGTCCTAGCCCGTAGCACCCCGAGTCTGAGATACGAGGTGTTTTATAGCATTTGGTACTTCAAGATAAAACTATTTTTAACAATGATGACAATGGATCAGATCACAACATCTTAAAATTCATCAAAAGCCAATTTCTTAACTAGAGTTGTCGCTATACGGGTGAGGATGATACGTATTTAAACATGTTCAAAAGAACAACTTTTCCATAACAAGAAAGAAAAATTATATCAAATGGGAGAAATCAAAACCTAGATTCCACAAATTCAACTTTGACAAATAAAAACTTGATTTGGTTATAACTTATATTGGCTTTGTTATACGAAATCATAACGGTGATGTAATCAGCTTGGACGCTAGGAAAAAACAACTTCAACTCGGTTATTAAAGTAGAAGCTTATGCGATGAAAACAGGTCTTAAAGAAGAAATCAAGTTAAATAGCAAAAAGATTGAAATTGAGGGTGATAACCTATGTGTTATCAAGGCGCTCGAAGGACTTTTAAGTTGTCCCTAGGAGATCGAGATGATCGTATCAGACTCCAGACTGGATCTTTTATTCTTTGAAGAAGTCCAAGTCAAGCATGTGTTCAGATAAATCAATTGTGTTTCTGAACGATTGACCCATTTCGGATTTTCGATCCCAACACATTTTTTTCTCACAATCTTGTACTTCGCGTTCTCATCCGCAAGGATGCTTTAGGTTGGACTACGTCTAGAAGATTGTCTTTCCTAACCGATTTCCGTTTTTAAGAAAACAAAAGTGTGATGAATGTGTAGTGATTTTGATTTAATGTAAAGAAAGAAATTGTTGGTCTCAATAAGTCATGATTAATGTTACATGATTGTTAGAATTTGACATCTTATATTGAAACAATATTTTTTAAGTTTACACATTTAGGGTAATTTTGCACATGCTTTAAAAACTAGTCATTAAATATAAGGGGGTTATTAAATTACGAATTAAATTTGTAGTATGGACGGTTAATTGATAAAAAAATAAGTTCATATTTGAAAATTTTAAATATAATGGATGAAATATGAATTGTTATAACAATGAATTAATAGGAGTGTGATAATTAAATTGATGTGAACACCCTTGACTTTGGTTGTGTTCTCCCAATCTTTTAAATGTGATCTTGAATCGCTACCACCAACAAGGGAATTTCTCTGTCTCGTAAAAATTCTAATTTTCTGAACAAGTATGCCTTATCCCTTGCCAATCCTCTAGACCTATGCTCCGGCGAGGAGAATAATCACTATAATTGTGAAGTAGTTGAATTTGTTGTCTACTTGAAAACTGCAAAAAAAAAAAGGACATAACTGAAATGAAATTGACTAATAGAATAAGGAGTATAATATCATACTCGACTCAATATCGATTGATTGAATCAAACTCAAAGCTCCAATAACATACGTTAATAGAAAATGAATTAAGAAAGAGAAGAGTGGTTTAATACTGGATTCAAATTATAATGATTTTATTAAGAAACGAATTGAAGGAAGGAGAAGCAAGAGAAAGCCTTAATTGGATGTTTAACATGTTGCAAGGGTTTACAAATAATGCTGAATTTATTACTTTTTAGACAATAGATCAATTTTTACAATTGATGAATAATAATATGAATCAACTCAAAAGTAATTAAAACAATAAATAATTATCTCTATTTATATATATTATTTGATGAGGAAGGAAAGATGCTCGACTACACCAAAATAATTGGTGTATCGAGAGGCCGACAATCGGAAAACGGGCAAACCGTCATGCAAAAGAAAAACCCAAGAGGGAAACAATACAATCACACCCCTAGTAAAAACGATCCAAAAAGTCGGAACAACTAAACCCTGGAAGACGACGCGAAACACTCGAGGTTGGCAAAACATGGAGAGGACACGAGATAGATGAACTAGCGCGGTGTCTCGCCGCCAGGAAGCACGATGGTAGACACCTTTTTTAGGGGATGTCATACCTCCTGCAGCAATGTGGATCCAACGATGTTGCCTCGACCTAAATGGAGGATCTTCGGAAACCTCGAACACAACCACGATCAACACGATCAACAGGGGCATGTGACTACGGCATCTTCCAAGACAATCGTTTAGGCCACTCGAGAAACATCTTCCAAAAAGGAAATTCATCCCAAACATTCGGGAAAGATGAAAAAAACCAATTCTGGGTTCCAAAAGCTTGGACGTATATGTTTTTTAAAGGTTAACTTTTTCTTACTTATTCGTAGCATTAATGTTGGGTAATTTCATTTGGTTGTTCTTGTGTAGATGGTTAATTACCCTCGTGTTTATAACATCTGAGAGGATAGTTTGCAAAAGATTAAAAATGGGAAAAATTATGAAAAAAAACACATTTTGATCACCATACGTGATTTGTAATTTTCGTCTACAAATATCTGGCTTCCAAAACAAATTTTAAAGAATAGTCAACTGAACTAGACTCGTTGACATAATTCTATCATAATCCATAAATAACCTCAAATACATTTCTTTGAAAGTTTTATCGTGGTTAGCTTATTTTGTTTGTTCTTTGAATGTTTTTATGGTGGTTAGCTTGTCCCATGTTCTTCTTTCGAAAGTTACGGCTTCTAATTGGTATAAATTGCCAGTTGTTTCAATAGTATTTGTTCTTTCTTGAATAGTCCCAATTCATTTGGGTTAATTGGCCATCGATCTGCTCATGTTGATTGTCAACAATTTCTCCATCGTTTAGTAGTCCCCAACATCAGTTTGTACTTTGCAGTGAGTATGTTTCTTCATCTTTCAGCAACAATTTTTCTTTCCTCCCTATGAATTCTCTTAGGTTTGACGTGGGTTCAATTGTGCATGGCGTGGGTTCAATTGTGCAGATGTGCATTCAAGAGATTAGCAACGATCGTGCCACATCCCTGACCCTAAAGCTAATCTTGTGCTTACTCCCTTCCGCCGGGAAAGAGACCCATACTTGAAGCTTTACTTGCATTTGACTAAGGTTTTCTTCCAATCTTTTGGTTTAATACCAAAGGGCGCTGATTGTACATTCTTCTTCCAAATCCAACGAGTAAAGCCGTCGCATCTCACTCGAATCGGCATTTGCTTGTGTATTTTATGCTATTTATGAACTTTGTAACACCCCGAATCCACGGGATATCGGAATGCTACGCGCGAGACCACACAATGGGTCCCGACCCTTAGCCTGACAACAATCTCATCGGACCTTTCGAACAAGGTACAAATTAAAGGCATAAAACTCAAAGTAGTTTGTAATGTATGCAAAGAAAGAAGGAAGGGATACAAGTTGGAAACTCAGCTGAGTCCTCAAAACGACATAAAAGTAAAGAAGTCCAAACGTGCAACAAGATATAATCCGACAACAAAGGAAAAAACCCCAAAAACGTCCCCGTCCTATAATGTACGGAGACCACTCGGCTGTCCACTCCTCCACCTCACTCGGCGGCATCCCTAACCTGCAAGGCATCTACACAGAACTGTTTTAAACCGTTAGCTCACATTCTATGCATTATAAGAATAATATGGCACAAACACATACATGAGAACACAAGGCACACAACATGAACATTCATTCCAAATATATCTTTTTAGGTTATTCCATATCTAATTCATTTGTTTCAAGTGTGACACAAGAGTCTTATAACTCTTGCCTCTGTCCTCGTGTAACCAACAGGAGTGTGGCGGCGCCCAACCCGTACACCCTGAGGGAGTGATGAAGAAGCCCGCCCGTATACCGTGTATGGCCTGGTCGCAGAGATCCCCCCAGTCTCCCTCGGGAAACTGAGCGGTGATGTCACCGCCCGATAATAATAATAGTAGTAACGATGGGCCAATAAATAAGGTCAAGTAAATCCTAATCCATTTTTATGTTTAAAAGCGGTAAACACACACCACCATATATATCCAAATAAGGTATAAAAGCGGCTAAGTAAGTCCGAGGACTTACCTCGTTTCAAAGCTAGCTAAAAACCGATCTCACTTCCCATAGGAAAATAACCAAAGCCTGTTCAAGACAAGGCACGATAATCAATAACTAACCTATAAGCTAGAAGCATCGGGCTTATAGTCTCCCAAAACCTATATGAGGTCACACCCTAGCATGCTAGGTCCAACTCCTAATCTCAAAGATCGTCCTAAGATCGTACCAAACATAACTCGACAAAATCTCATAAACTATCCAACAACCATACACGGTTCAAGGCCACTACTTGGCATTTGCCCTAAGTTATTGTAGATCCAACCTAGCATGATTCTACCACTTAAACATAACTAAATCGAGGAAGAAGGTACTCACACACAATCCAAGGGTGAAGATGATCTAAGGACGTCGAGATTGGATTCGTTAGTCTATAACGGCCGCTTCCGGACCTAAAACCAATGTTAAGGAAATTTAGCTTGTATGCTAAATTTGATTTTAAAAAATATATATATATATATAACTCAAGGTAAAACTCGTTTTGCAAAGGCCAACGTTAAAAACCCAACAATATTTCTTCCGGGGCAAAAACATAACAAAAATCAAGAACTTGATTGTAAACCGTAATTAAAACTTTGAGCCATAAATCAAAATTAGCCACCAAGGGCATCATCGATAATTTGCTAAAGAGTTCGTTCAAAACTGCAATAAAACTATGGCTCAAATATTTAACAACATTCTGTAGGGGCATAATAGTTTATTTCCAAAAGTGTACGTTCACCACTGCAATTATCCAGAAAAATAGGGCACCAAGTGTAATAACAGCAAAGAGAGGGCCAAAATCGAAATAACCCAAAGATCCTCTTCTTCAACCTAATTGAACGCGATGGAAGAAACTTAGGGAAGGGGATTCTTGTGGCTGCGCCGGCGGAGGAAGGGGTAACGCGGGCAGCCGAGTAGGCCTTCTGTCTTCGGCGCAGGCAAGGGCGAGAGCGAGGCGGCAAGGGCCGCTCTCAGGCGAGGCGGCAAGGGCCGCTCTCAAGCGAGGCGTTGCAGTCCCTGGCGCGGTAGAAGGCAGTGTGGAGGCTCCTCTGCTGCTTGCCAATGCTGCCTGTAATTGAAGGGTGAAGAAGGTTCAGAATGCCCGCAGTCCCGATCCGAGGTGCAGAGAAAAGGGGAAGGTAGGAGGAGCAGGTTACAGATCCGGTCTCCAGCGCGGTGGAGTAGCAGCGTCTCCGGTGGTGCAGTTTCCTAGTCGATCCCAATAGTTGCAAACCGAGAGGGAGGAAGAAGAACGCCTGCTCTACTCGATCGATTTTCACGGGTAAAGGGAAGGGTGAAGTGCTGGGGAATAAATAGAGGGGGGAAGGGAGATCCTTGGTTGGCTTGCGTGAGGGAACAAAAGAGATAGGCACACAAAGGGGAGTGTCCAAGACACTACAGGTAAGAGGCAACGAGGGGTCACCTGTGCCTTGTGCAGGAGCCGAGCAGAACGAGGGGTCAGGAGGTCAAGGGGTCGGGAGGGGATAGGTGCAACACAACGTAGGGCTGGCTGGGCTGCTCATCAGCCAGCGATAGAGGAAAGTCAAGAGAAAAGGGAAAAGGAAATTGATTAAAGGTGAAATAAATAAAAGAAAAGGGGTAAAAAGGAAATATAGCTATTTAACTCGATTAAACGATCAGAACGGGATTTCCGAATCGGGAAGATTTTTCAAACCTTTCCGCAAGTAAACAAAAATATAATTATACTCGGGAATTCATTTATTTATTTATTTTTATTTTTATTTATTTATTTTTTTGTCTCAAAACACTTTCAAAAAGAGATATAAATATAATTTATAATAAAAATATCGATAAAAGTACGCGAGAGAGGAAATGTCGAAACCGGGCGTTACAAACTTTTGGAGAAGAAAAATGAGAATGGATGATTTCTGATATAGAAATCGGATTAGTGCTGCTTAGATCTAGCTAGGAATTTTTGCGTTTGTTTTACGTGGTATGGGATTAATGTAATATCCGGAATTTTTATTCCGTTTAATCCCGTAACAAACCGGATTTCAATCCGTTGATCTTTCTCATTTTACCTAGTCGTACACACTATCTCAAATATCTATCATTTTATATAACCTCACTTCACATAAAATGATAGAATTTTACATCAAACCCTAATCTATCAAACCCTAGTTTATATCATGACATGTCCTTGACAAAGTCATGACGTCCTATTGACGAGACCATGACAAGATTTGACGAGATCAAGACGAGATCATGACAAGGCCATGCATGAACTTGACAAGGCCATGACAAGTTTTGACAAGGCCTTGAAAACCTAAGCCCACTCTATCTTACCTTGTTTCTACCCATTTTCTTGTTGGATTTACATGGCTTGCATCATTGGACCTCCCTTGTTTGCACGGATCTGGGCAGTCCAGGAAGCCCGGCTAGACGTGGCCCAAATTGCTCCTCGCTTGTGTGCTGGCCAGTGAGGTGCAGAAGCAACGAAGAGGAGGCAAAACAGTCGGTCCTCTCTCTCCCCCATCTTCATCTAACGGCCCTGAAGTCAAGCAGACAATCACACCACACGGATCTCCTTCCCTTATTCAGTGACGTCTTGTTTCCGTCCAAATTCACGCAGCCCGATCTTCACCTTCCTTCTGCCCACATTCTTTACACTTTCCTCCTCCCTTCTCTGCATGCAGCTTCCCAACCATAGCAGTAGACGGTGATGAGAGAAACGAGAGCGCAAGAGAGGGTCTCCAACGAGGTTGCTCCCAAGGAACTGTGTAAAGTAGTCATGTTTAGGCCTATTTTTCGACCCCTTAGAAGCATGATCCACCGTTTAAATTTTAATATGCTTCAGATTGATATGCATACTGTAATATATCAAAATTTGGGACTTATCCAACTGTTAGATTTAGATCTATGACGGTCCAAAGTCGACTGGTTGTGCAGTAGAAACCATACTCAGAAATTGGCTAAGTATAGAATGTTAAGATGGAACCAACTTTGGAGAATTTTGTAGATATTGTTGTTGGAAATTTTTGAGAGTTCTTTGATCCTCTGGGTAGCATGCATTTCATAGGAGACCTAGAGATTTATTTCGGAATTTCTAAATTTTAATTCGGGCTTCATATCTAGAGCCAAAGTTGGATCATAGTGACTTTTTGGAAGGTTAGGAAAATGTGTAGTTTTTCTAGTTTCTACCCAACCTCATCCTTAAGAGCTAGAATATGACATTTTATTCCCAAATAAGAATTTAAGCATAAATTATGATATTTTTGGAAGATTCGGGACCAAGGGTAAAATGGTCATTTTACCTTAACGTGTATTTCAGTAATTTCTCTTCTGATAGGATCTTACATCTTAGAAGTATTAGACTTCTAAGTATATGGGAAATATATTGATCCACTTGCCTCCTATGACAGGCAATTGAGTTTCGAGGGTTACAGATCGAGTTTTGATTAAGAAAGTCGAGACCAGATTCAAGTAAGTCCTTTGAGCTTACTTAGCTAGCTTTTAGATATGAGTGTGAATAATGATTGTGGTGTTTGAATGATGTGTTTATAGTTGTACTTAGTAGTAACTATCTACCGACCTATACATTGACCTAAGAGTAACGAGCGGTGGCATTC
The DNA here is from genome assembly GCA_033239045.1 of Fagopyrum esculentum. Taxonomy (NCBI): domain Eukaryota; kingdom Viridiplantae; phylum Streptophyta; class Magnoliopsida; order Caryophyllales; family Polygonaceae; genus Fagopyrum; species Fagopyrum esculentum. The sequence continues at coordinate 136,780,759 of BSUD01000002.1, read as the reverse complement.
TGCTCAGTTAGCCCGAGGGCGCTGGGTGTTTCTTTAGGGACTAGTCCACACATGGTTTGTAGTGATGCTACCGGCGGAGGTAAGCTAGACCTACACCAAGTTGGATAAGGAACGGAGGCGAGAACTCTTAAGATTTCTTGTGCCACAACTATAAAATTTATTAAAGTGAATCACTTAAACTATCAGATAATAACCGGTTTATGTGCCAGCATGATAATTGTTTATGTTATCTTGGGTGTGTTTGTGCTATTCTTATTTGCTTATATCTGGTTAGTTAGCTAACCGTTGTATTGTTGTTTAGACGTGCCACTGGTTAGAGCAGATGCCGAGTGATCCGGACGGTGGGTTGTCAGCCGGGGTGTCGTACTTCATAGGACGGGTTGTAGTCATTTCTTTATGTTGGTCTTTCACATATTACATTCTTTGTTCTGGGATTATAAGAGATTATTTATTTCCGGCTGTTAGTGTTTTTGGTCACATTCATGACATTGTTAAATATATTTTATGATTTCTGGGTTTCCTTATCTATGCCTTGTTGTAAGATCTAGTTAAGTTGTTGACAAATTAAGGTCGGGACCCATTGTGAGGTCGTAACCAGTAGCTCCCCGAGTTCCAAGAACTTGGGTTGTTACAATTAAAGCTTATCTATGGTGGTGGCGGAGGCTCAAAAGGGTTTTCTAGCGCGTGTAATAGCGCGTTCTTATTAACAGGTAAGGGGGTCTTGGTTTTCTCGTGGGCGGTATTTTTCTAATGATCTCTATTTATAGGTTTGAGGGAGTTCATGACTAACTCTAGAATAATAGTATGAAAACACTAAATTTAAAAAAAATGAAAAGATAAAATACAATGATGATGGGCGTCCTTATGCTTAAGTATTCAGTGATAACATCCATTTAAGTGCCCCCTCATTTTTATCCATTTCTTATGCCTTTTGGATATAAATGGATCTCTTATCGGCATATGTCTTTCTCTTTTGTATTTTGGAGATCTACCGGTGGATTAATGACATTGACGTAACGCTCCAAATTTTTGGCGCGTTTGCGATATTTATTTTCTAGGCTTCTATCGATATTTTAATAGTTTAAATTTTTTTACGAGTATTGTTTATGTGTGTGTTTATTGTTTATGTTATAACAACTAAATCGGTAATAGGACCACCGACTGTGTATGTTGATATTTGGCCCAAGTATATGATAACGGGCGGTAACCGCTTGTCCACTCCAAAATGGGGCGACTGGGAGGTGCCTTGCGACTAGTCCAGCGGGTGACGCTGATTCGCATCAAGTCCAAACCCGTCTGGTGAAAGGGGATAAGGACGAGTGATTCTCGTGTCACACCATAAGTAGAATAGTAAGGGATATTGCCTAATAATAACAAAAAGATAATGAACCGGACTTGCGTGTTTAGATCAAGTTGTGTGTTATGACGTGTTATGTGTGTGTGTGCCAATACCATAATTCTAATGCTTTGAATGCTAGATAACGGTTTTATACCGATATTGTTGTAGTTGCCTTGCAGGTACGGGACGCGCCCGAGAGATCCGGAAGAGTGGCAGCCGGGGTTCGTACATTGTACTATGGGTTTGGGAGTTGAGTCTTGTGTTTTATATATGGCATATTATTATGCATTGACATTTGGGTTTTGGCGTTGTAAACTCGGCTGGAGTCTGTTGTTGTTTATTTCCGGGGATCATAACATTTGCATTAAAATGTATTTCGGTTTTTGCCTTTTTTGTGTCTTGTTGTAAGATCCGGTGAAATTGTTGTCACGCTAAGGATCGGGACCCATTGTGAGGTCTTAGTCCGTACCGCCCCGAGTCCTGCTGATTCGGGGTATTACAACTGACAACATTGTAAGTTTTTTGTTGGACAAATGAAGCTATTTATCGAAGAATGACTTCAACACACTCCTGAAATAATGAACTTTTTACTTTCATCACTTAAGTCCTCATAGCCTCTAAGACTGTTTGGATATAAATAAAAAAGTATCTTTTTTATTGGACGTTTAAGGATTTATCGGTGTCACAATCCTGAAATAATGAAATGTTGAAATAAGAGACTATGACCCGATATTAACAAGTACACTCAACTAGTTTAAATCCTACAACAAGGAGCCTTTGAAAGCAAAGTATAAACTAGAAGGTGACATTGTCGTTTATGAATTTTCAAGCATTCTCGTCCGGAATTGTTGCATCGTTATTGTTATTCAATGCAAGGTAAGTGTAGGCATTTTTCCACTCTTCCATGGTAGACTCGGAAACCTTTTCACCATCAACTTCCGCCTCCCATGCGTCTTTACATGTGTCAGGCATGGTCCATTTCACCTTTAACGGCACTTCACCATCGATGCTCACCTTTGGAAGAGTCTTACCCTTATAAAATTAATTTCAACAAATAACAACTATATGAGGAAATAATCATATGTTACATTGAAGAAAGTATGTAAGTTAATAATAATAGAGATTTCATATACATGTCCTTCGAATCAAATAAAGTTTTATCATAAAATCAATCGATGAAGGTAGTCCACCTATCATATATATTAGGCTCATTTTACATTTATAATTAACGTGGGATACACATCTAAATAGTATTCCTAGGTCAATTTTATGAAGTTAGGGTTAAAATATTTGTATAAAACTACTAATAGTAGTTTCAAAAAAAAATCAAAATCATCGGGTTTCTTCTTTTCGGATCCAGTTACCTGAGTTTTCAAGACGGACAACACCTCATTGGACTTCAACCATTGGTTTGTCTCTGGGTCTTTATAGTACTGACGAAAACAAAAGGTATTGTTAGAAGTGTTCACCCTTTGACTTACTAGACTAAACAATCCAAGTATGATCTTGTACTAAAATGTTGTATTTAAAATATAAAGTAAACACTCCAACACAAGTTCCGTGTGTGTCATGCAAACTTCATTTGATTCTAAAGCATATATCAATTCATGCACATTGTCAATTTAAAAATGATCTGAAAATAGTTACAACAATAGATAATGATGTCTTTTGTATAAAAAAAAACATTCTCGGAAGTTATTTAAAGCAACTTAGGTTGAGATAAATGTTTTGTTTTCTCAAAACACATAAATTAGCAAAAGGTTAAAACATCAAAACAATAAAAATTACCCTTTCTTTCCTTTCAACTCCAAGGCCACAAGGATGTGTTTCAACTTTCATCAACCAATCACTAGGCATCCAATCAGGTTTCTTGAGGTCACCATAGTCATCATTCAAATTCATATTGCTAGATGAACTAGAGGAAGAATTGTTCTTCATATGGGATTACTTCTCTCCTTGGATCGATGATATTTTTATTGGTTTTTATTGTTGTTATGTTGTATTGAGTGTCTAGAAATGAAGAGTAAAGGGTCTATTTATATTACTTTTTCTCCACAACTTGACCATTAAAAATTGAGATGTACATACAAAGATAAGATCATGTGTTATTAGGTAAGTTGTACCTTGAAAATAATCTAGGTGCGCCGTATTTTTTTGTAATGAAAAGTATATTGGGTAAATATATCACACATTTATGTATGCGTGTAAACATATCCTCCCTTGAAGTAATAAATCATAAAACGATAAGCTTACACAAATGGATATACGCTATGAAAGAAATCAAGTCAATTAATATGAGAGAAAACGTCTAAAAATAGAAATGTTATTTACGCTCCCCTCGATCTAGCAATTTCCGACAAAAATCACAGGCCAACGGTGTATGACAAGCATTGGTGCAAGCGGTGGGCACTATTGGTGGAAGTGGTAATTAAAGCCCGTTGGCACAGGGTTGGGTGTAGTCGTTTGCCGGCGTAGGTAGTGCAACTCGGCAAATTTGAACTTTGTCCAACGACCATATATATTACCGCTGAATTTCAAACGCCGGGAAATCACTTATAAATATGAGATAAATTCATATTTTGTTCATTCTCATAATTATTATATCTTATAAAAAGTAAGAAATTGTTATTTTATCACGTAAATTGTCTTCATACTAAGAGGACGATAAAATTAATATTCCATTCGACAACAATAACTAAAATAATTCATATGAACTTTTTGCACCCTTAGTTGTATGTTTTGTAATAATTTTTTTGTTGTATTGTAACCTTATTTAAGATTTGAAAGAAATTATTGAATAATATGGATGACCTTAATGAAGATAATAATAAAGGAGTTTTTATGATAGCTTGATATGTATTTAACCTTTTCCTTTATATGTGTTTGTGCTTCGATGTTTTTCTCTATGTTATAGTTAGCTAATGGTTTATATGTGTTGTTAGATGCCTTATAAGATAGGGTAGCTGCCGAGTGATTCGGAGGAGGAGGTCATCTGGGGTTCCCGTACGTGGTAGGATGGGTGTTGGTTTTGCATATTATGTTTAGTTGACTTTGACAATTTACCTTACGTTTTCCGTTTATGTGTTTGTACATCGGTTGAGTGTCTGTTATCGTTTTCGGCATTGCATACTATTATATTTGGATTTCCACGTTTTATCGTTTGTGTCTTATTGTAAGATCTAATAATATTTATGTCGAGCTAGGGTCTGGACCTATTGTGAGGTCCTAGCCCGTAGCGCCCCGAGTCTGAGATACGAGGTGTTATATAGCATTTGGTACTTCAAGATAAAACTATTTTTAACAATGTTGACAATGGATCAGATCACAACATCTAAGCCAATTTCTTAACTAGAGTTGTCGCTATACGGGTGAGGATGATACGTATTTAAACATGTTCAAAAGAACAACTTTTTCATAACAAGTAAGAAAAATAATATCAAATGGGAGAAATCAAAACCTAGATTCCACAAACTCAACTTTGACAAATCAAAACTTGATTTGGTTATAACTTATATTGGCTTTGTTATACGAAATCATAACGGTGATGTAATCAGCTTGGATGCTAGGAAAAAACAACTTCAACTCGGTTATTAAAGTAGAAGCTTATGCGCTGAAAACAGGTCTTAAAGAAGCAATCAAGTTAAATAGCAAAAAGATTGAAATTAAGGGTGATAACCTATGTGTTATCAAGGCGCTCGAAGGACTTTTAAGTTGTCCCTAGGAGATCGAGATGATCGTATCAAACTTCAGACTGGATCTTTTATTCTTTGAAGAAGTCCAGGTCAAGCATGTGTTCAGATAAATCAATTGTGTTTCTGAACGATTGACCCATTTCGGAATTTTGATCCCAACACATTCTTTTCTCACAATCTCGTACTTCGCGTTCTCATCCGCAAGTATGCTTTAGGTTGGACTACGTCTAGAAGATTGTCTTTCCTAACCGATTTCCGTTTTCAAGAAAAAAAAAAGTGTGATGAATGTGTAGTGATTTTGATTTAATGTAAAGAAAGAAATTGTTGGTCTCAATAAGTCATGATTAATGTTACATGATTGTTAGAATTTGACATCTTATATTGAAACTATATTTTTTAAGTTTACACATTTAGGGTAATTTTGCACATGCTTTAAAAACTAGTCATTAAATATAAGGGGGTTATAAAATTACGAATTAAATTTGCAGTATGGACGGTTAATTGATAAAAAATAAGTTCATATTTGAAAATTTTAAATATAATGGATGAATTATGAATTGTTATAACAATGAATTAATAGGAGTATGATAATTAAATTGATGTGAACACCCTTGACTTTGGTTGTGTTCTCCCAATCTTTTAAATATGATCTTGACTCGCTACCACCAACAAGGAAATTTCTCTGTCTCGTCAAAATTCTAATTTTCTGAACAAGTATGCCTTATCCCTTGCCAATCCTCTAGACCTATGCTCCGGCGAGGAGAATAATCACTATAATTGTGAAGTAGTTGAATTTGTTGTGTACTTGAAAACTGCAAAAAAAAAAAAGACATAACTGAAATGAAATTGACTAATAGAATAAGGAGTATAATATCATACTCGACTCAATATCGATTGTTTGAAACAAACTCAAAGCTCCAATAACATACGTTAATAGAAAACGAACTAAGAAAGAGAAGAGTGGTTTAATACTGGATTCAAATTATAATGATTTAATTAAGAAACGAATTGAAGGAAGGAGAAGCAAGAGAAAGCCTTAATTGGATGTTTAACATGTTGCAAGGGCTTACAAATAATGCTGAATTTATTACTTTTTAGACAATAGATCAATTTTTACAATTGATGAATAATAATATGAATCAACTCAAAAGTAATTAAAACAATAAATAATTATCTCTATTTATATATATTATTTGATGAGGAAGGAAAGATGCTCGACTACACCAAAATAATTGGTGTATCGAGAGGCCGACAATCGGAAAACGGGCAAACCGTCATGCAAAAGAAAAATCCAAGAGGGAAACAATACTATCACACCCTAGTAAAAACGATCCAAAAAGTCGGAACAACTAAACCCTGGAAGACGACGCGAAACACTCGAGGTTGGCAAAACATGGAGAGGACACGAGATAGATGAACTAGCGCGGTGTCTCGCCGCCAGGAAGCACGATGGTAGACACCTTTTTTAGGGGATGTCATACCTCCTGCAGCAATGAGGATCCAACGATGTTGCCTCGACCTAAATGGAGGATCTTCGGAAACCTCGAACACAACCACGATCAACACGATCAACAGGGGCATGTGACTACGGCATCTTCCAAGACAATCGTTTAGGCCACTCGAGAAACATCTTCCAAAAAGGAAATTCATCCCAAACATTCGGGAAGGATGAAAAAAACCAATTCTGGGTTCCAAAAGCTTGGACGTATATGTTTTTTAAAGGTTAACTTTTTCTTACTTATTCGTAGCATTAATGTTGGGTAATTTCATATGGTTGTTCTTGTGTAGATGGTTAATTACCCTCGTGTTTATAACATTTGAGAGGATAGTTTGCAAAAGATTAAAAATGGGAAAAATTATGAAAAAAAAAACACATTTTGATCACCATACGTGATTTGTAATTTTCGTCTACAAATATCCGGCTTCCAAAACAAATTTTAAAGAATAGTCAACTGAACTAGACTCGTTGACATAATTCTATCATAATCCATAAATAACCTCAAATACATTTCTTTGAAAGTTTTTATCGTGGTTAGCTTATTTTGTTTGTTCTTTGAATGTTTTTATGGTGGTTAGCTTGTCCCATGTTCTTCTTTCGAAAGTTGCGGCTTCTAATTGGTATGAATTGCCAGTTGTTTCTATAGTATTTGTTCTTTTTTGAATATTCCCAATTCATTTGGGTTAATTGGCCATCGATCTGCTCATGTTGATTGTCAACAATTTCTCCATCTTTTAGCAGTCCCCAACATCAATTTGTACTTTGCTGTGAGTATGTTTCTTCATCTTTCAGCAACAATTTTTCTTTCCTCCCTATGAATTCTCCTAGGTTTGGCGTGGGTTCAATTGTACATGGCGTGGGTTCAATTGTGCAGATGTGCATTCAAGAGATTAGCAACGATTGTGCCACATCCCTGACCCTAAAGCTAATCTTATGCTTACTCCCTTCCGCCGGGAAAGAGACCCATACTTGAAGCTTTACCATCCTTTGACTAAGTTTTGCTTCCAATCTTTTGGTTTAACACCAAAGGGCGCTGATTGTACATTCTTCTTCCAAATCCAACGAGTAAAGCCGTCGCCACTCACTCGAATCGGCATTTGCTTGTGAATTTTATGCTATTTATGAACTTTTGGAGAAGAAAAATAAGAATGGATGATTTCTGATACAGAAATCGGATTAGTGCTGCTTAGATCTAGCTAGGAATTTTTGCGTTTGTTTTACGTGGTATGGGATTAATGTAATATCCGGAATTTTTATTCCGTTTAATCCCGTAACAAACCGGATTTCAATCCGTTGATCTTTCTCATTCTACCTAGTCGTACACACTATCTCAAATTTCTATCATTTTATATAACCTCACTTCACATAAAATGATAGAATTTTACATCAAACCCTAATCTATCAAACCCTAGTTTATATCATGACATGTCCTTGACAAAGTCATGACATCCTATTGACGAGACGATGACAAGATTTGACGAGACCAAGACGAGATCATGACAAGGCCATGCATGAACTTGACAAGGCCATGACAAGTTTTGACAAGGCCTTGAAAACCTAAGCCCAGTCTATCTTACCTTGTTTCTGCCCATTTTCTTGTTGGATTTACATGGCTAGCATCATTGGACCTCCCTTGTTTGCACGGATCTGGGCAGTCCAGGAAGCCCTGCTAGAGGAGGCCCAAATTGCTCCTCGCTTGTGTGTTGGCCAGTGAGGTGCAGAAGCAACGAAGAGGAGGCAAAACAGTCAGTCCTCACTCTCCCCCATCTTCATCTAACGGCCCTGAAATCAAGCAGACAATCACACCACATGGATCTCCTTCCCTTATTCAATGTCGTCTTGTTTCCGTCCAAATTCACGCAGCCCGATCTTCACCTTCTTTCTGCCCACATTCTTTACACTTTCCTCCTCCCTTCTCTGCATGCAGCTTCCCAACCATAGCAGTAGACGGTGATGAGAGAAACGAGAGCGCAAGAGAGGGTCTCCAACGAGGTTGCTCCCAAGGAACTGTGTAAAGCAGTCATGTTTAGGCCTATTTTTCGACCCCTTAGAAGCATGATCCACCGTATAAGATTTAATATGCTTCAGAGTGATATGCATACTGTAATATATCAAAATTTGGGACTTATCCAACCGTTAGATTTAGATCAATGACGGTCCAAAGTCGACTGGTTGTGCAGTAGAAACCATACTCAGAAATTGGCTAAGTATAGAATGTTAAGATGGAACCAACTTTGGAGAATTTTGTAGATATTGTTGTTGGAAATTTTTGAGAGTTCTTTGATCCTCTGGGTAGCATGCATTTCATAGGAGACCTAGAGATTTATTTCGGAATTTCTAGATTTTAATTCGGGCTTCATATCTAGAGCCAAAGTTGGATCCTAGTGACTTTTTCGAAGGTTAGGAAAATGTGTAGTTTTTCTAGTTTCTACCCAACCTCATCCTTAAGAGCTAGAATATGACATTTTATTCCCAAATAAGAACTTAAGCATAAATTATGAGATTTTTGGAAGATTCGGGACCAAGGGTAAAATGGTCATTTTACCTTAACGTGTATTTTAGTAATTTCTCTTCTGATAGGATCTTACATCTTAGAAGTATTAGACTTCTAAGTATATGGGAAATATATTGATCCACTTGCCTCCTATGACAGGCAATTGAGTTTCAAGGGTTACAGATCGAGTTGTGATTAAGAAAGTCGAGACCAGATTCAGGTAAGTCCTTTGGGCTTACTTAGCTAGCTTTTAGATATGAGTGTGAATAATGATTGTGGTGTTTGAATGATGTGTTTATAGTTGTACTTAGTAGTAACTATCTACCGACCTATACATTGACCTAAGAGTAACGAGCGGTGGCATTCTGCTCAGTTAGCCCGAGGGCGCTGGGTGTTTCTTTAGGGACTAGTCCACACATGGTTTGTAGTGATGCTACCGGCAGAGGTAAGCTAGACCTACACCAAGTTGGATAAGGAACGGAGGCGAGAACTCTTAAGATTTCTTGCGCCACAACTATAAAATTTATTAAAGTGAATCACTTAAACTATCAGATAATAACCGGTTTATGTGCCAGCATGATAATTGTTTATGTTATCTTAGGTGTGTTTGTGCTATTCTTATTTGCTTATATCTGGTTAGTTAGCTAACCGTTGTATTGTTGTTTAGACGTGCCACTGGTTAGAGCAGATGCCGAGTGATCCGGACGGTGGGTTGTCAGTCGGGGTGCCGTACTTCATAGAACGGCTTGTAGTCATTTCTTTATGTTGGTCTTTCACATATTACATTCTTTGTTCTGGGATTATAAGAGATTATTTATTTCCGGCTGTTAGTGTTTTTGGTCACATTCATGACATTGTTAAATATATTTTATGATTTCTAGTTTTCCTTATCTATGCCTTGTTGTAAGATCTAGTTAAGTTGTTGACAAATTAAGGTCGGGACTCATTGTGAGGTCGTAACCAGTAGCTCCCCGAGTTCCAAGAACTTGAGGTGTTACAATTAAAGCTTATCTATAGTGGTGGCGGAGGCTCAAAAGGGTTTTCTAGCGCGTGTAATAGCGCGTTCTTATTAGCAGGTAAGGGGGTCTTGGTTTTCTCGTGGGCGGTATTTTTCTAATGATCTCTATTTATAGGTTTGAGGGAGTTCATGACTAACTCTAGAATAATAGTATGAAAACACTAAAATTAAAAAAAATGAAAAGATAAAATACAATGATGATGGGCGTCCTTATGCTTAAGTATTCAGTGATAACATCCATTTAAGTGCCCCCTCATTTTTATCCATTTCTTATGCCTTTTGGATATAAATGGATCTCTTATCGGCATATGTCTTTCTCTTTTGTATTTTGGAGATCTACCGGTGGATTAATGACATTGACGTAACGCTCCAAATTTTTGGCGCGTTTGCGATATTTATTTTCTAGACTTCTATCGATATTTTAATAGTTTAAATTTTTTTACGAGTATTGTTTATGTGTGTGTTTATTGTTTATGTTATAACAACTAAACCGGTAATAGGACCACCGACTGTGTATGTTGATATTTGGCCCAAGTATATGATAACGGGCGCTAACCGCTTGTCCACTCCAAAATGGGGCGACTGGGAGGTGCCTTGCGACTAGTCCAGCGGGTGACGCTGATTCGCATCAAGTACAAACCCGTCTGGTGAAAGAGGATAAGGGCGTTGTAACACCCCAAATTCTCGGAACTCGGGGAGCTACTGGTTAGGACCTCACAATGGGTCCCGACCTTGGTTTAACAACAACATTACTTGGATCTTACAACAAGGCACAAATGTATTTAAAACAATTTCTAAAACATAATATTTTTAATGGTATAAACGTACACATGTGACAGCCTTACAAACATATATAAAGATACATAACATGCATGACGTATGGAAGACTCCCCCGTCCCCATCTAATGAGTACGTGGACCCGGCTGACCATCCGTTCCGGATCTCTCTGCAACTGTCTATCTCTACAGATCTACAACACGGATAAACCGTTAGCTAACTATCCAAATATAAGCAAAAATGATAACAGCACAAACACAAGCAGAAACAAAATAAACAAACATCATGCTGGCACTCAACCGTTTATTATCTTTTTTTTAAGTGATTCACATTATTCAATTTAAGTTGTGGCACGAGAATTATTATTAGTTCTCGCCTCCGTTCCTTATCCAACTGGTGTAGGTCTAGCTGACTTCCACTGGTAGCATCACTACAAACCACGTATGAACTAGTCCCGAAAGAAACCCCCAGTGCCCGCAAGCTACTGAGCAGAATGCCACCGCCCGTTACTCTTAGGCCAAAATATAGGTCGGTAATTATTTATCACAACCTATCGCCATAAACATTTCAATCACACACCACCATCATCATTTATACTCATATTTAGAAGTCAGCTAAGTAAGCCCATAGGACTTACCTGATATAACGCTCGACTCTCTGTAAACCAACTCGCTCTGTAAACTGTAGCAACTCAGTTGCCTGTCAAAGGAGATAAGTGCATTATCGCACTCCTACGTAGTTAGAAGTCTAAGACTTCTAAAATAGAATAATATATTAAGACATAACTAGTTGCAGTATTAATTTAGGGTAAAATGACCATTTTACCCTTGGTCCCGAAATTCCCGAAAATTCTAAAATTCATGTCTAAACTCCTATTTGAGATTCTAAAATCATATTCTAACTCCCAAAGTTTCGTTGGGTTCCAAGCTGACATTTTTCCTATGTTACTATTTTCCGGGAAATCGTACAGGTCTAACTTCGATTCCAAATATAAAATTCGTAACCTCTTATAAAAATTCCGACGTAAATCCCTAGATTATCTATGATGTCCTATCTAACTTTAGGAGAAAGAATTTCTCCAAACTGTTCATTCAACAGTTTTATAAAAATTCCTAAAGTTGACTACTCCCTTTACAACTTCTATACTTAGCCAAAATCTGAGTACACTTCGAAAAATCATAACTCCTAAACCCCTCACTGGATTTATCCCAAATTTTGATATGTTCTACTATAAAATCTTACCTATAATATATCCAAAATTCAGCCGGAAAGGATATCAAGAGCTTATTCAAAATCATCTCACAAAACAGCATCACTTGCTGTTTTCCCCCAACACTCAGCACATATATAAAAACGTCAACTTTGAAACACAATAACTCTCGAACCGTAACTCCGATTCTTCCCAAATTTTAATATGATCTACAACAAGATGTAAAATATATCATATCAAAAATTCAAGTCTAACAGAAGTCAATAACCCCTCCAAATTTATTCCACAAAACTGCATCTCAAGCAACTCTCCTCAAACTCAGCACACTTAGAAAACTACATGAGAAGCCAACTTGATAAAATCATATCTCCTAAACTATAATTCGGAATAGGCTCAAATTTCAGTATGTTCTACACTGCAATACCGACAACAACATATCCAAAAACCAGGAGCAAAGGAAGAGTCTAACTTACCCAAATCTAGGCTCAAAGTTGGTTGTTCAACACTTCTTGAAACTCGGAAGAAACAGCATGAATCTGTACCAGATTCTCTATGGCTGTTCTGGGTAGATTTAGGAGACATAAAAAGGTACTCATTAGGCACGAATTATATGGGCGGAAGTGCAAGAAAGAGAAGGGTATCAAGCTTACCCGATCCCATGACTCGAGCGGGAGAATGACGATGGTTCAAGGTTGCTGTCACACCTGCTGTTGCACAGGAGGGAATGGTCTGGCTGGTGTCGAACCCTACTCTTGGGTCGTCGCTGCTGCACAGGAGGGAGTGGCCTGGGCTGATGTCGAAGCCTTCCTTCTGGGTCGTCGTTGCTGAGTGCAGAAAGGGTCGTAGAGAGATGTCCTCGTGCAGATGCATCCCTAGGCTGCTGTTGCTACTCGTTGCTTCTGCGCTTGACACTGGAGGAGGCTGCTGTCGTCGGCTAGGGTTGCGGCAGTGTGAGAGTGAGGATAGATGGTCCAATCCGCCAGGCTGAGAAGGAGCCAATCCAGTTGGGAAGGAAGGAGGATCAGGGTTGCTACACTTACCATTTTAGGCGGAATCTCAACTGCTGTATCCAGGCTTGCATCTAGACGTGAAGATGGGGAGGTGGAGGCTGCAAGGTAGCGTGATTTCAGGGACGTTATGGTAAGTGAATCCGCCCTCCAACTCAGCATACACACACGATGGATAGGAAGGATCACTGTTGGGCCAGCTTCGTTGTTGGGCTTCCGGGTAGCCTGCGAGTCTGTGCTGGGCTGGAAAGACTGCTCTACGCAGTTGATGGGAAGGGGAGCTGTGGCTGGGCCGCACAACAGTCCAGAACTGCATCATCACCAAGCAAGGAGGAGGAGTGGGCTGAGGTGGTGTGGGCTGCAACAAAGATAGGCCAAGAAGGGAGTGGGCTTGTTTGTTGTCTAGGCTTGTCACAACTTGTCAAAACATGTCATGGCTTCGTCAAGCCCATGCATGACCTTGTCAAACCTCGTCATGGTCTCGTCTTGATCTTGTCAAAAGGACGTCATGACTTTGTCAAGGACAAGTCATGTTATAAACTAGGGTTTGATAGATTAGGGTTTAATATAAAAATCTATCATTTTATGTGAAATCAATTCTACATAAAATGATAAATAATTATAAGAATTAGGATTTGATATAATTCTATCATTTTATGTGAGTTAAATTCTACATAAAATGATAAGTAATTATAGGAATTAGCGGTTGATATAATTTTATCATTTTATGTGAAATAGCTTCTACATAAAATGATAAAATTTGTGAAAAAGAATTGCTAGATAGAATGGAAAACCGTCAACGGCTCAAAGTCCGATTTGATTCGGAATTAAACGGAAATAAAATTTTCGGATATTACATCAGTACCCCCTTAAAATAAGTTTCGTCCCGAAACTTAGGGTAAGACAATCCTGATCGGCCTTTAAGGCACCAAATGAGTATCCCGCATATCAAAGTCATCAATAACACACATCCTGACTAAGCACTCAAGCATGAAATAAACAAGCAGTAAGACAACATACACAGATATAGGGTCAAGCCTTAACTCGTCGTTCCCTAGATTACAACTATCTTCACAAAGGTCTCTGAAAGGTTATGTCTCATACTATCCATAGTACTCTTGGTAGCCTCGTCGGCCTTTCATAAAACCACTAACTCTGAAATCTTTTCATGTGCAGACCTGACAAGTGCCTGCTATCACATTCTAGAGTGGTAACTAGATATCTCACCAGTATCATCCGGCTGCACTACCCGATCCTGTAAGTCGATGTCCTAACTTTTGTCTGGCAAGTACCCCTCTAACTGAATCCGCAGAACACTAGGGTTACACTCTCCAATAGGGTGAGGAATACTAGCCCTTCACTCACTTTCAACTACGCTTGTAAGGTCTCACAAGGTTGTCTTACCTAACTCATCTCTAAATCTTTTGATGACCTTCGTGAGGTAATTTGTTCCAATTCTTTTCATTCTGATCTTCTGAAAGGTTCCAGTTATCCGATCTAGGATATCCCCCCTTATACACCTCCCGGTACTTTACTAAGTGTTTAAGGCTAGTTGTATCATAACTCACTTGGTCTTATTTCATAATATGACTCCGTCATATGGTTCCTCCATTAAAGAACCGTCATCTGCTCATTTTTAGTCTTAAACTTGATATAACTTAACAACTAAAACCCGGTGGTCAATCTTTGTACTCTATCGACGTCATCATATTATTTTATAGATCTCTAGTTCAACTCAAGCTTCTTACGCAGTATCAAGATCTTAGGTGTTATATAATGTATTCACGATGACAACACTAGGCACAAGGTAATCTTACCTCACCATCGTTTGATCATAATTGCTCGATAACTGCTAACACACCATCAACGTTCCACTCTTATATCCCTCACGTCTATCAGACCGATTAATATTTCTCTGACATGCAACGCAACTCGGATCTGTTCTAATATAAAATTCTTCTTATACTCTACTCTTGAGATTATGTTTTCTATATGTACGAGTATTGGTATGTAAGTACACTCCCGTATCTTCCTTTTTTTTTATCTGTCTTTCGATTCAACTTGATAGTTACTCACCTTGAGCTTGTTAGTGCAGGCCCTACACAACACCCTTATTACTTCGTTACTTCCTTTCTCTTTTCATCAAGAAACTCTTTCTAAAGTACCATGCTAGGTATTAAATTCCAATTTTACTGATCTGCCAACATGTGGCTAGGTCGGCATGCTTTACTTGGATCTATAATGGGGTACCACTTTCTTTCTATACTTCTACGTGCACATACTTTCTCGTCTATCTAGTTGGTGATACAGTTCCTCTACAAAATTTCTTGTCACTCCACGTACCCTATTTCACGTTCCTTCTAAACGAAATACATTTCACAAATTATCATCGTCTTAAACTCGACACGTCATTTGTTGTACTCTCGAGTTTCCGGTTCTGTGGGTTAGGACTCATCACGCTTTTGCTGCGCTACTTTGATAATTATGTTGTCACCCATTAATCATAAAGGTCTTTTTCCGTGAGTCCAAAATGATTGACCCCAAAACTCTTCCTCTCAATTACACCATATGTCCTATCCGGATGAAGTACCCAATACCTTCCTTATTTGCCTTAAGGAACTAAGATAACGGTTGGAAGACGACCTCTTCCGTTTACTGTTGGAATTCTTCTAACATGGATCTCAAACTCTCTGACTCAACCGGAGTTGATCTTAACCAGCCGAGAAGTAACCTCTAACACGATTCTTTCTATACCTTTAGTTGTCTAAGTAGATTCTCGTTGTCTACTTGAGGAACTCCTCCAAAGCATCGGTATAGTTATTTCAATAATCCTCAATCACAGATATCTCTTCTTAACTGTACATAGCTCGTCAATCCCCAAACAACTCTTGCACGTCCTCAGTTGATGTCGGTCAGTCAATAGTTGACTTATCTCCATTTCTGGGACTTACTTGGTATAAAGCTCGACTCTCTGTAAACCAAACTCGCTCTGTAAACTGTAGCAACTCAGTTGCCTGTCAAAGGAGATGAGTGCATTAGCACACTCCCACGTAATTAGAAGTCTAAGACTTCTAAGATAAAAGAACGTAGTAAAACATAACTAGTTACAGTACTAATTTAGGGTAAAATGACCATTTTACCCTTGGTCCCGAAACTCCTAGAATTTCCAAAATTCATGTCTAAACTTCTATTTGAGACTCTAAAATCATATTCTAACTCCTAAAGTTTAGTTTGGTTACAAACTGGCATTTTTCCTATTTTCCTATTTTCCGAAAGATCGTAAAGGTCTAACTTCGGTTTCAAATATAAAATTCGTAAAAGCTTATAAAAATTCCGAAACAATTCTCTAGATCATCTATGATGTTCCCTCTACCCTTAGGAGCAAGAATTTCTCAAAACTGTTCATCCATCATTTTTAAAAAAATTCCAAAGTTGGTTACAACACTTGAAGTTTCCAATACTTAGCCAAAATCTGAGTACACTTTGAAAAAATCATAACTCCTAAACCCCTCACTGGATTTATCCCAAATTTTGATATGTTCTACTATAAAATCTTACCTATAATATATCCAAAATTCAGCCGGAAAGGATATCAAGAGCTTATTCAAAATCATCTCACAAAACAGCATCACTTGCTGTTTTCCCCCAACACTCAGCACATATATAAAAACGTCAACTTTGAAACACAATAACTCTCGAACCGTAACTCCGATTCTTCCCAAATTTTAATATGATCTACAACAAGATGTAAAATATATCATATCAAAAATTCAAGTCTAACAGAAGTCAATAACCCCTCCAAATTTATTCCACAAAACTGCATCTCAAGCAACTCTCCTCAAACTCAGCACACTTAGAAAACTACATGAGAAGCCAACTTGATAAAATCATATCTCCTAAACTATAATTCGGAATAGGCTCAAATTTCAGTATGTTCTACACTGCAATACCGACAACAACATATCCAAAAACCAGGAGCAAAGGAAGAGTCTAACTTACCCAAATCTATACTCGAAGTTGACTGTTTGTCAATGTCGGAAAACTGAGAGATGTAACAGCTCCTTGCAGCTGTTCCTTTGGCTGAATTATATGGACTCCTAGATGGTTTGGCATCAGCTATAAGCACATATATGACTCAATTAAATTAAGGAAGAAGGAGGGAACTCAAAGGAGAAGGACAGCCTGAACAGAAAGGTGTATAAAGGTTGTTACCGAGTGGGTCTTGCTGGTTTGTTAGTCGCGGGTAAAAACAGCAGCTGCAGATCCGTTGCCAACGTTCAGTCTCCTCACCCGTATGAGTAGAGTGTCCAACTGTGCCTTCCTTGCCTTCTGTTACCACATACATTTGTAGCAGATCCGACAAGGCAAGGATCGTCTGGTTGTGTGATCACATGTGTCTCCCTCCAACTGGATTCATGAAGGGGAAGTGCAGGCAGTGGATCTGCGTATTTGGTGACTTTAGATCGATGCAGAAGGGTCCTTGTTGGCTGCTCGATGACTGAATGAGGCAGGTACAGGTCCTCAGCGTGGCGGTGGATGTGCAGCCTTCCTTCGTCTGCTGTTGGGGTCAAGAGTGCAGAAAGGGTCGTAGAGAGATGTCCTCGTGCAGATGCATCCCTAGGCTGCTGTTGCTACTCGTTGCTTCTGCGCTTGACACTGGAGGAGGCTGCTGTCGTCGGCTAGGGTTGCGGCAGTGTGAGAGTGAGGATAGATGGTCCAATCCGCCAGGCTGAGAAGGAGCCAATCCAGTTGGGAAGGAAGGAGGATCAGGGTTGCTACACTTACCATTTTAGGCGGAATCTCAACTGCTGTATCCAGGCTTGCATCTAGACGTGAAGATGGGGAGGTGGAGGCTGCAAGGTAGCGTGATTTCAGGGACGTTATGGTAAGTGAATCCGCCCTCCAACTCAGCATACACACACGATGGATAGGAAGGATCACTGTTGGGCCAGCTTCGTTGTTGGGCTTCCGGGTAGCCTGCGAGTCTGTGCTGGGCTGGAAAGACTGCTCTACGCAGTTGATGGGAAGGGGAGCTGTGGCTGGGCCGCACAACAGTCCAGAACTGCATCATCACCAAGCAAGGAGGAGGAGTGGGCTGAGGTGGTGTGGGCTGCAACAAAGATAGGCCAAGAAGGGAGTGGGCTTGTTTGTTGTCTAGGCTTGTCACAACTTGTCAAAACATGTCATGGCTTCGTCAAGCCCATGCATGACCTTGTCAAACCTCGTCATGGTCTCGTCTTGATCTTGTCAAAAGGACGTCATGACTTTGTCAAGGACAAGTCATGTTATAAACTAGGGTTTGATAGATTAGGGTTTAATATAAAAATCTATCATTTTATGTGAAATCAATTCTACATAAAATGATAAATAATTATAAGAATTAGGATTTGATATAATTCTATCATTTTATGTGAGTTAAATTCTACATAAAATGATAAGTAATTATAGGAATTAGCGGTTGATATAATTTTATCATTTTATGTGAAATAGCTTCTACATAAAATGATAAAATTTGTGAAAAAGAATTGCTAGATAGAATGGAAAACCGTCAACGGCTCAAAGTCCGATTTGATTCGGAATTAAACGGAAATAAAATTTTCGGATATTACATCAGTACCCCCTTAAAATAAGTTTCGTCCCGAAACTTAGGGTAAGACAATCCTGATCGGCCTTTAAGGCACCAAATGAGTATCCCGCATATCAAAGTCATCAATAACACACATCCTGACTAAGCACTCAAGCATGAAATAAACAAGCAGTAAGACAACATACACAGATATAGGGTCAAGCCTTAACTCGTCGTTCCCTAGATTACAACTATCTTCACAAAGGTCTCTGAAAGGTTATGTCTCATACTATCCATAGTACTCTTGGTAGCCTCGTCGGCCTTTCATAAAACCACTAACTCTGAAATCTTTTCATGTGCAGACCTGACAAGTGCCTGCTATCACATTCTAGAGTGGTAACTAGATATCTCACCAGTATCATCCGGCTGCACTACCCGATCCTGTAAGTCGATGTCCTAACTTTTGTCTGGCAAGTACCCCTCTAACTGAATCCGCAGAACACTAGGGTTACACTCTCCAATAGGGTGAGGAATACTAGCCCTTCACTCACTTTCAACTACGCTTGTAAGGTCTCACAAGGTTGTCTTACCTAACTCATCTCTAAATCTTTTGATGACCTTCGTGAGGTAATTTGTTCCAATTCTTTTCATTCTGATCTTCTGAAAGGTTCCAGTTATCCGATCTAGGATATCCCCCCTTATACACCTCCCGGTACTTTACTAAGTGTTTAAGGCTAGTTGTATCATAACTCACTTGGTCTTATTTCATAATATGACTCCGTCATATGGTTCCTCCATTAAAGAACCGTCATCTGCTCATTTTTAGTCTTAAACTTGATATAACTTAACAACTAAAACCCGGTGGTCAATCTTTGTACTCTATCGACGTCATCATATTATTTTATAGATCTCTAGTTCAACTCAAGCTTCTTACGCAGTATCAAGATCTTAGGTGTTATATAATGTATTCACGATGACAACACTAGGCACAAGGTAATCTTACCTCACCATCGTTTGATCATAATTGCTCGATAACTGCTAACACACCATCAACGTTCCACTCTTATATCCCTCACGTCTATCAGACCGATTAATATTTCTCTGACATGCAACGCAACTCGGATCTGTTCTAATATAAAATTCTTCTTATACTCTACTCTTGAGATTATGTTTTCTATATGTACGAGTATTGGTATGTAAGTACACTCCCGTATCTTCCTTTTTTTTTATCTGTCTTTCGATTCAACTTGATAGTTACTCACCTTGAGCTTGTTAGTGCAGGCCCTACACAACACCCTTATTACTTCGTTACTTCCTTTCTCTTTTCATCAAGAAACTCTTTCTAAAGTACCATGCTAGGTATTAAATTCCAATTTTACTGATCTGCCAACATGTGGCTAGGTCGGCATGCTTTACTTGGATCTATAATGGGGTACCACTTTCTTTCTATACTTCTACGTGCACATACTTTCTCGTCTATCTAGTTGGTGATACAGTTCCTCTACAAAATTTCTTGTCACTCCACGTACCCTATTTCACGTTCCTTCTAAACGAAATACATTTCACAAATTATCATCGTCTTAAACTCGACACGTCATTTTCAGTACTCCAGATTTT
>BSUD01000002.1:136645616-136760513 GCA_033239045.1 Fagopyrum esculentum | reverse complement strand
TTTTTTTTTTTTTTTTTTGTTCTGTGGGTTAGGACTCATCACGCTTTTGCTGCGCTACTTTGATAATTATGTTGTCACCCATTAATCATAAAGGTCTTTTTCCGTGAGTCCAAAATGATTGACCCCAAAACTCTTCCTCTCAATTACACCATATGTCCTATCCGGATGAAGTACCCAATACCTTCCTTATTTGCCTTAAGGAACTAAGATAACGGTTGGAAGACGACCTCTTCCGTTTACTGTTGGAATTCTTCTAACATGGATCTAAAACTCTCTGACTCAACCGGAGTTGATCTTAACCAGCCAGTAAGAAATCTCTAATTCATTTCTCTCCATGCCGTTAGTTAATCGAAGAAAGGTGTCATTACCTACTTGAGGTAATCCTTCAAGGCGTCGGTAAGGCTAATCCATAAACCCACAATCACAATTATCTTTTCTTAACGGCACATAACTCCTCAATACCAACAATACTTGCACGTCCTCCGCTGACGTTGCTTATTCTATAGTTGACTTACCTCAACATATCGTACTCACTCTTCTCATACTTCTAATGGCGTAAAATTCCTGGTACGCATCCACTGCTCGGTTAACTCTTTTCCCCTTTGTTAGTTCGTTCTATCCTCCCCACTTCCGTTTCCTTAGACCAATTCTCTTTCACCAGTCCACTAGGTCATTCTCACATGTTCCTTCATTAGCGTTATTTATAATATTGCTCTGTTGAACTCCATTGACTCTGCTACCGGCCCCTTATTCCTTTTGATATTGGTATCGTCATTCCTTACAACTTCTTATATCTCTGACGAGGTCAAAACTCCTCTACACTTGTGGAGTCTATCTTCACTCTTACTCTCAATTGTAGGTCTTCATTCTGTGCATCTCTTGGTCATAAGGGTTTCTTCCCCAATTATCGTAAGAGAATCCTCATCCTACCTTGTATGAATGGTTACGCACACTTTGTCTTGACTGACATAGAACCCTATCAAAGTGTATACTTACTCCTCTAGTTCTCCTTTTATAATTCATCTGTACTAGTTGTGATATGTACCTTTTTCCTAGACAGTAGGTAGTAAATCACTCACACAATTTCCTTGGTCTCAAATGACATAAGGGGTCATCCCTGGCCATCTAGTCTTTCTTCTTAAGTTCTTAATTAGAGTTACTAGTTCGAACTCACTTCATGTTACTATTAAGGGTATTAGCACTGGTATCTATTTAACTTCACATTTGTCGCCGTTGATCTCTTGAAGGGTCCTCCAGATGTCTATAAAATTATTTCATAGGTCTATGGTTATTCTCCTTATATGCCAACCAGTTACCACTAGTTGACCCGCACGTTTATGTCCCAGTTACTACCAACTAGTTTGTAGTTGACCTTCTATAAGATCACGAACTTATTGTTCTTCAATCTCTTTTGAAGTTTGAAACACTTGGTGAGAATCTATCTTCTCCAGTTTCTTTGTCAATACCCCTTTAGTTCCTTGCACAGTCTATACTTCTCTTGTTCTCTTATGAGATGTCCTAGCATTCATCTGTCGTCAATGAGTTTATCAAGGTTTCCACAATAACTTGTAAGCGTGTCTTCACAATTATTCTTACTTGGTTCATCATCTGTTTGCGGTTATCTAATATGACTGTAACTGTTGGTAACTCAGATCTTTAGGTGAATGAGAAGTTATTGTGGACTCCTTAGTCCACCAGAATCCCTTTCTAACATTCCTCCCTTTATCTGGTGTTGTGTTATAATGCCACTTTTATAGAATTCTTTTGTCTAAATTACACACCTCTATTGTATTTGATACTTACGTCATGATTTCTTACAAATTCTTGCATCTCTAAGTAAGTCAAATCGTCTCTATGATGATGAAATTTATTTCATGTCTTTAAACTCATTTGTCAATGGTTGTCTTTGTACTCTTTTAATTCTTCGCCTCGGGTCAGCACCTTATCTTCTTTGTACTCTCATGCCCATGCTTGCATGTGGCGGCGTTTGCCTTGATTATAACATCTTTTATTCTGCAAATCTTGGTTGTACTCCGTTCTGTATGATTCTTGTTCCCTTATCGTTATCTCTAATCTGATCTCTCGTCGTCTCTTACATGATTCTTCTAATTCATCTCTCAGCCTCATACGACCAAGTCCCTTGTATGACTTCCTGTTCCTTCTGCCTGTGTTGACTCGGGGATTCCCTTCCCCTCGGACGGTACTTGTGGTGAAAATTGTCTCCACATCTGTACTTCTTTGCCCACTCGTTCTTCGGATGATTTATATGGTCACAAGGACGCCCACCAGAGTATAACACTCGATCCTCGGTCTGAATCCATTATCTCGTGTTGAAAACTCTTCAAGTCCGTTACCGATTTATCATGAGGCGATAATCGATTCATGATATCATAACTAAAGGGTATTAACATGCTAAACATACACATTTATATAATTAAAACATATCGATATAACTCTATATACTAACACCTATCATTCCAAGTTGCAGAGATCCACGGAGAACGATGGTGGTCCGACGTACTATTAACCCAACAACTCGACTATGCACGTGTGTAAAAATCAAAATCCGTTTTTAAAAATCTTAGACCACTTTCGGGTTCTGATTATTTTATACATTCGGTCTTTTAGAAGATTTCAAGTGCCATTGTTGCCAACCTGGCTCTAATACCATGTTGTAACACCCCAAATTCTCGGAACTCGGGGAGCTACTGGTTAGGACCTCACAATGGGTCCCGACCTTGGTTTAACAACAACATTACTTGGATCTTACAACAAGGCACAAATGTATTTAAAACAATTTCTAAAACATAATATTTTTAATGGTATAAACGTACACATGTGACAGCCTTACAAACATATATAAAGATACATAACATGCATGACGTATGGAAGACTCCCCCGTCCCCATCTAATGAGTACGTGGACCCGGCTGACCATCCGTTCCGGATCTCTCTGCAACTGTCTATCTCTACAGATCTACAACACGGATAAACCGTTAGCTAACTATCCAAATATAAGCAAAAATGATAACAGCACAAACACAAGCAGAAACAAAATAAACAAACATCATGCTGGCACTCAACCGTTTATTATCTATTATTTAAGTGATTCACATTATTCAATTCAAGTTGTGGCACGAGAATTATTATTAGTTCTCGCCTCCGTTCCTTATCCAACTGGTGTAGGTCTAGCTGACTTCCACTGGTAGCATCACTACAAACCACGTATGGACTAGTCCCGAAAGAAACCCCCAATGCCCGCAAGCTACTGAGCAGAATGCCACCGCCCGTTACTCTTAGGCCAAAATATAGGTCGGTAATTATATATCACAACCTATCTCCATAAACATTTCAATCACACACCACCATCGTCATTTATACTCATATTTAGAAGTCAGCTAAGTAAGCCCATAGGACTTACCTGATATAACGCTCGACTCTCTGTAAACCAACTCGCTCTGTAAACTGTAGCAACTCAGTTGCCTGTCAAAGGAGATAAGTGCATTAGCACACTCCTACGTAGTTAGAAGTCTAAGACTTCTAAAATAGAATAATATATTAAGACATAACTAGTTGCAGTATTAATTTAAGGTAAAATGACCATTTTACCCTTGGTCCCGAAATTCCCGAAAATTCTAAAATTCATGTCTAAACTCCTATTTGAGATTCTAAAATCATATTCTAACTCCCAAAGTTTCGTTGGGTTCCAAGCTGACATTTTTCCTATGTTACTATTTTCCGGGAAATCGTACAGGTCTAACTTCGATTCCAAATATAAAATTCGTAACATCTTATAAAAATTCCGACGTAAATCCCTAGATTATCTATGATGTCCTATCTAACTTTAGGAGAAAGAATTTCTCCAAACTGTTCATTCAACAGTTTTATAAAAATTCCTAAAGTTGACTACTCCCTTTACAACTTCTATACTTAGCCAAAATCTGAGTACACTTCGAAAAATCATAACTCCTAAACCCCTCACTGGATTTATCCCAAATTTTGATATGTTCTACTATAAAATCTTACCTATAATATATCCAAAATTCAGCCGGAAAGGATATCAAGAGCTTATTCAAAATCATCTCACAAAACAGCATCACTTGCTGTTTTCCCCCAACACTCAGCACATATATAAAAACGTCAACTTTGAAACACAATAACTCTCGAACCGTAACTCCGATTCTTCCCAAATTTTAATATGATCTACAACAAGATGTCAAATATATCATATCAAAAATTCAAGTCTAACAGAAGTCAATAACCCCTCCAAATTTATTCCACAAAACTGCATCTCAAGCAACTCTCCTCAAACTCAGCACACTTAGAAAACTACATGAGAAGCCAACTTGATAAAATCATATCTCCTAAACTATAATTCGGAATAGGCTCAAATTTCAGTATGTTCTACACTGCAATACCGACAACAACATATCCAAAAACCAGGAGCAAAGGAAGAGTCTAACTTACCCAAATCTAGGCTCAAAGTTGGTTGTTCAACACTTCTTGAAACTCGGAAGAAACAGCATGAATCTGTACCAGATTCTCTATGGCTGTTCTGGGTAGATTTAGGAGACATAAAAAGGTACTCATTAGGCACGAATTATATGGGCGGAAGTGCAAGAAAGAGAAGGGTATCAAGCTTACCCGATCCCATGACTCGAGCGGGAGAATGACGATGGTTCAAGGTTGCTGTCACACCTGCTGTTGCACAGGAGGGAATGGTCTGGCTGGTGTCGAACCCTACTCTTGGGTCGTCGCTGCTGCACAGGAGGGAGTGGCCTGGGCTGATGTCGAAGCCTTCCTTCTGGGTCGTCGTTGCTGAGTGCAGAAAGGGTCGTAGAGAGATGTCCTCGTGCAGATGCATCCCTAGGCTGCTGTTGCTACTCGTTGCTTCTGCGCTTGACACTGGAGGAGGCTGCTGTCGTCGGCTAGGGTTGCGGCAGTGTGAGAGTGAGGATAGATGGTCCAATCCGCCAGGCTGAGAAGGAGCCAATCCAGTTGGGAAGGAAGGAGGATCAGGGTTGCTACACTTACCATTTTAGGCGGAATCTCAACTGCTGTATCCAGGCTTGCATCTAGACGTGAAGATGGGGAGGTGGAGGCTGCAAGGTAGCGTGATTTCAGGGACGTTATGGTAAGTGAATCCGCCCTCCAACTCAGCATACACACACGATGGATAGGAAGGATCACTGTTGGGCCAGCTTTGTTGTTGGGCTTCCGGGTAGCCTGCGAGTCTGTGCTGGGCTGGAAAGACTGCTCTACGCAGTTGATGGGAAGGGGAGCTGTGGCTGGGCCGCACAACAGTCCAGAACTGCATCATCACCAAGCAAGGAGGAGGAGTGGGCTGAGGTGGTGTGGGCTGCAACAAAGATAGGCCAAGAAGGGAGTGGGCTTGTTTGTTGTCTAGGCTTGTCACAACTTGTCAAAACATGTCATGGCTTCGTCAAGCCCATGCATGACCTTGTCAAACCTCGTCATGGTCTCGTCTTGATCTTGTCAAAAGGACGTCATGACTTTGTCAAGGACAAGTCATGTTATAAACTAGGGTTTGATAGATTAGGGTTTAATATAAAAATCTATCATTTTATGTGAAATCAATTCTACATAAAATGATAAATAATTATAAGAATTAGGATTTGATATAATTCTATCATTTTATGTGAGTTAAATTCTACATAAAATGATAAGTAATTATAGGAATTAGCGGTTGATATAATTTTATCATTTTATGTGAAATAGCTTCTACATAAAATGATAAAATTTGTGAAAAAGAATTGCTAGATAGAATGGAAAACCGTCAACGGCTCAAAGTCCGATTTGATTCGGAATTAAACGGAAATAAAATTTTCGGATATTACAGGTGAGTGATTCTCGTGTCACACCATAAGTGGAATAGTAAGGGATATTGCCTAATAATAACAAAAAGATAATGAACCGGACTTGCGTGTTTAGATCAAGTTGTGTGTTATGACGTGTTATGTGTGTGTGTGCCAATACCATAATTCTAATGCTTTGAATGCTAGATAACGGTTTTATACCGATATTGTTGTAGTTGCCTTGCAGGTACGGGACGCGCCCGAGAGATCCGGAAGAGTGGCAGCCGGGGTTCGTACATTGTACTATGGGTTTGGGAGTTGAGTCTTGTGTTTTATATATGGCATATTATTATGCATTGACATTTGGGTCTTGGCGTTGTAAACTCGGCTGGAGTCTGTTGTTGTTTATTTCCGGGGATCATAACATTTGCATTAAAAGGTATTTCGGTTTTCGCCTTTTTTTGTGTCTTGTTGTATGATCCGGTGAAATTGGTGTCACGCTAAGGATCGGGACCCATTGTGAGGTCTTCGTCCGTACCGCCCCGAGTCCTGCTGATTCGGGGTATTACAACTGACAACATTGTAAGTTTTGTGTTGGACAAATGAAGCTATTTATCGAAGAATGACTTCAACACACTCCTGAAATAATGAACCTTTTACTTTCATCACTTAAGTCCTCATAGCCTCTAAGACTGTTTGGATATAAATAAAAAAGTATCTTTTTTATTAGACGTTTAAGGATTTATCGGTGTCACAATCCTGAAATAATGAAATGTTGAAATAAGAGACTATGACCCGATATTAACAAGTACACTCGACTAGTTTAAATCCTACAACAAGGAGCCTTTGAAAGCAAAGTATAAACTAGAAGGTGACGTTGTCGTTTATGAATTTTCAAGCATTCTCGTCCGGAATTGTTGCATCGTTATTGTTATTCAATGCAAGGTAAGTGTAGGCATTTTTCCACTCTTCTATGGTAGACTCGGAAACCTTTTCACCATCAACTTCCGCCTCCCATGCGTCTTTACATGTGTCAGGCATGGTCCATTTCACCTTTAACGGCACTTCACCATCGATGCTCACCTTTGGAAGAGTCTTACCCTTATAAAATTAATTTCAACAAATAACAACTATATGAGGAAATAATCATATGTTACATTGAAGAAAGTATGTAAGTTAATAATAATAGAGATTTCATATACATGTCCTTCGAATCAAATAAAGTTTTATCATAAAATCAATCGATGAAGGTAGTCCACCTATCATATATATTAGGCTCATTTTACATTTATAATTAACGTGGGATACACATCTAAATAGTATTCATAGGTCAATTTTATGAAGTTAGGGTTAAAATATTTGTATAAAACTACTAATAGTAGTTCAAAAAAAAAATCAAAATCATCGGGTTTCTTCTTTACGGATCCAGTTACCTGAGTTTTCAAGACGGACAACACCTCATTGGACTTCAACCATTGGTTTGTCTCTGGGTCGTTATAGTACTGACGAAAACAAAAGGTATTATTAGAAGTGTTCACCTTTGACTTACTAGACTAAACACACATCCAAGTATGATCTTGTACTAAAATGTTGTATTTAAAATATAAAGTAAACACTCCAACACAAGTTCCGTGTGTGTCATGCAAACTTCATTCGATTCTAAAGCATATATCAATTCATGCACATTGTCAATTTAAAAATGATCTGAAAATAGTTACAACAATAGATAATGATGTCTTTTGTATAAAAAAAACATTCTCTAAAGTTATTTAAAGCAACTTAGGTTGAGATAAATGTTTTGTTTTCTCAAAACACATAATTTAGCAAAAGGTTAAAACATCAAAACAATACAAATTACCCTTTCTTTCCTTTCAACTCCAAGGCCAGAAGGATGTGTTTCAACTTTCATCAACCAATCACTAGGCATCCAATCAGGTTTCTTGAGGTCACCATAGTCATCATTCAAATTCATATTGCTAGATGAACTAGAGGAAGAATTGTTCTTCATATGGGATTACTTCTCTCCTTGGATCGATGATATTTTTATTGGTTTTTATTGTTGTTATGTTGTATTGAGTGTCTAAAAATGAAGAGTAAAGGGTCTATTTATATTACTTTTTCTCCACAACTTGACCATTAAAAATTGAGATGTACGTACAAAGATAAGATCATGTGTTATTAGGTAAGTTTACCTTGAAAATAATCTAGGTGCGCCGTATTTTTTTGTAATGAAAAGTATATTGGGTAAATATATCACACATTTTGTATGCGTGTAAACATATCCTCCCTTGAAGTAATAAATCATAAAACGATAAGCTTACACAAATGGATATACGCTATGAAAGAAATCAAGTCAATTAATATGAGAGAAAACGTCTAAAAATAGAAATGTTATTTACGCGCCCCTCGATCTAGCAATTTCCGACAAAAATCGCAGGCCAACGGTGTATGACAAGCATTGGTGCAAGCGGTGGGCACTATTGGTGGGAGTGGTAATTAAAGCCCGTTGGCACAGGGTTGGGTGTAGTCGTTCGCCGGCGTAGGTAGTGCAACTCGGCAAATTTGAACTTTGTCCAACGACCATATATATTACCGCTGAATTTCAAACGCCGGGAAATCACTTATAAATATGAGATAAATTCATATTTTGTTCATTCTCACAATTATTATATCTTATAACAAGTAAGAAATTGTTATTTTATCACGTAAATTGTCTTCATACTAAGAGGATGATAAAATTAATATTCCATTCGACAACAATAAATAAAATAATTCATATGAACTTTTTGCACCCTTAGTTGTATGTTTTGTAATAATTTTTTTGTTGTATTGTAACCTTATTTAAGATTTGAAAGAAATTATTGAATAATATGGATGACCTTAATGAAGATAATAATAAAGGAGTTTTTATGATAGCTTGATCTGTATTTAACCTTTTCCTTTATATGTGTTTGTGCTTCGATGTTTTTCTCTATGTTATATTTAGCTAATGGTTTATCTGTGTTGTTAGATGCCTTATAAGATAGGGTAGCTGCCGAGTGATTCGGAGGAGGAGGTCATCTGGGGTTCCCGTACGTGGTAGGATGGGTGTTGGTTTTGCATATTATGTTTAGTTGTCTTTGACAATTTACCTTACGTTTTCCGTTTATGTGTTTGTACATCGGTTGAGTGTCTGTTATCGTTTTCGGCATTGCATACTATTATATTTGGATTTCCACGTTTTATCGTTTGTGTCTTATTGTAAGATCTAATAATATTTATGTCGAGCTAGGGTCTGGACCCATTGTGAGGTCCTAGCCCGTAGCGCCCCGAGTCTGAGATACGAGGTGTTATATAGCATTTGGTACTTCAAGATAAAACTATTTTTAACAATGATGACAATGGATCAGATCACAACATCTTAAAATTCATCAAAAGCCAATTTCTTAACTAGAGTTGTCGCTATACGGGTGAGGATGATACGTATTTAAACATGTTCAAAAGAACAACTTTTCCATAACAAGGATGAAAAATAATATCAAATGGGAGAAATCAAAACCTAGATTCCACAAACTCAACTTTGACAAATCAAAACTTGATTTGGTTATAACTTATATTGGCTTTGTTATACGAAATCATAACGGTGATGTAATCAGCTTGGACGCTAGGACAAAACAACTTCAACTCGGTTATTAAAGTAGAAGCTTATGCGCTGAAAACAGGTCTTAAAGAAGCAATCAAGTTAAATAGCAAAAAGATGGAAATTGAGGGTGATAACCTATGTGTTATCAAGGCGCTCGAAGGACTTTTAAGTTGTCCCTAGGAGATCGAGATGATCGTATCAGACTCTAGACTGGATCTTTTATTCTTTGAAGAAGTCCAAGTCAAGCATGTGTTCAGATAAATCAATTGTGTTTCTGAACGATTGACCCATTTCGGAATTTCGATCCCTTTTCTCACAATCTCGTACTTCGCGTTCTCATCCGCAAGTATGCTTTAGGTTGGACTACGTCTAGAAGATTGTCTTTCCTAACCGATTTCCGTTTTCAAGAAAAAAAAATGTGATGAATGTGTAGTGATTTTGATTTAATGTAAAGAAAGAAATTGTTGGTCTCAATAAGTCATGATTAATGTTACATGATTGTTAGAATTTGACATCTTATATTGAAACTATATTTTTTAAGTTTACACATTTAGGGTAATTTTGCACATGCTTTAAAAACTAGTCATTAAATATAAGGGGGTTATTAAATTACGAATTAAATTTGCAGTATGGACGGTTAATTGATAAAAAAATAAGTTCATATTTGAAAATTTTAAATATAATGGATGAAATATGAATTGTTATAACAATGAATTAATAGGAGTGTGATAATTAAATTGATGTGAACACCCTTGACTTTGATTGGGTTCTCCCAATCTTTTAAATGTGATCTTGAATCGCTACCACCAACAAGGATATTTCTTTGTCTCGTCAAAATTCTAATTTTCTGAACAAGTATACCTTATCCCTTGCCAATCCTCTAGACCTATGCTCCGGCGAGGAGAATAATCACTATAATTGTGAAGTAGTTGAATTTGTTGTGTACTTGAAAACTGCAAAAAAAAAAAAAAGAAGACATAACTGAAATGAAATTGACAAATAGAATAAGGAGTATAATATCATACTCGACTCAATATCGATTGATTGAAACAAACTCAAAGCTCCAATAACATACGTTAATAGAAAACGAACTAAGAAAGAGAAGAGTGGTTTAATACTGGATTCAAATTATAATGATTTAATTAAGAAACGAATTGAAGGAAGCAGAAGCAAGAGAAAGCCTTAATTGGATGTTTAACATGTTGCAAGGGTTTACAAATAATGCTGAATTTATTACTTTTTAGACAATAGATCAATTTTTACAATTGATGAATAATAATATGAATCAACTCAAAAGTAATTAAAACAATAAATAATTATCTCTATTTATATATATTATTTGATGAGGAAGGAAAGATGCTCGACTACACCAAAATAATTGGTGTATCGAGAGGCCGACAATCGGAAAACGGGCAAACTGTCATGCAAAAGAAAAACCCAAGAGGGAAACAATACAATCACACCCTAGAAAAAACGATCCAAAAAACCGGAACAACTAAACCCTGGAAGACGACGCGAAACACTCGAGGTTGGCAAAACATGGAGAGGACACGAGATAGATGAACTAGCGCGGTGTCTCGCCGCCGGGAAGCACGATGGTAGACACCTTTTTTAGGGGATGTCATACCTCCTGCAACAATTAATGTGGATCCAACGATGTTGCCTCGACCTAAATGGAGGATCTTAGAAAACCTCGAACACAACCACGATCAACACGATCAACATGGGCATGTGACTACAGCATCTTCCAAGACAATCGTTTAGGCCACTCGAGAAACATCTTCCAAAAAGGAAATTCATCCCAAACATTCGGGAAGGATGAAAAAAACC
Organism: Fagopyrum esculentum; assembly: GCA_033239045.1. Lineage (NCBI taxonomy): Eukaryota > Viridiplantae > Streptophyta > Magnoliopsida > Caryophyllales > Polygonaceae > Fagopyrum > Fagopyrum esculentum. The sequence continues at coordinate 136,749,246 of BSUD01000002.1, read as the reverse complement.
AATTCTGGGTTCCAAAAGCTTGGACGTATATGTTTTTTAAAGGCTAACTTAATCTTACTTATTCGTAGCATTAATGTTGGGTAATTTCATATGGTTGTTCTTGTATAGATGGTTCATTACCCTCGTGTTTATAACATCTGAGAGGATAGTTTGCAAAAGATTAAAAATGGGAAAAATTATGAATCAAAAGCACATTTTGATCACCATACGTGATTTGTAATTTTCGTCTACAAATATCCGGCTTCCAAAACAAATTTTAAAGAATAATCAACTGAACTAGACTCGTTGACATAATTCTATCATAATCCATAAATAGCCTCAAATACATTTCTTTGAAAGTTTTTATGGTGGTTAGCTTATTTTGTTTGTTCTTTGAATGTTTTTATGGTGGTTAGCTTGTCCCATCTTCTTCTTTCGAAGGTTGCAGCTTCTAATTGGTATGAATTGCTAGTTGTTTCTATAGTATTTGTTCTTTTTTGAATAGTCCCAATTCATTTGGGTTAATTAGCCATCGATCTGCTCATGTTGATTGTCAACAATTTCTCTATCTTTTAGTAGTCCCCAACATCAATTTGTACTTTGCTGTGAGTATGTTTCTTCATCTTTCAGCAACAATTTTTCTTTCCTCCCTGTGAATTCTCCTAGGTTTGGCGTGGGTTCAATTGTGCATGGCGTGGGTTCAATTGTGCAGATGTGCATTCAAGAGATTAGCAACGATTGTGCCACATCCCTGACCCTAAAGCTAATCTTGTGCTTACTCCCTTCCGCCGGGAAAGAGACCCATACTTGAAGCTTTACCATCCTTTGACTAAGTTTTGCTTCCAATCTTTTGGTTTAACACCAAAGGGCGCTGATTGTACATTCTTCTTCCAAATCCAACGAGTAAAGCCGTCGCCACTCACTCGAATCGGCATTTGCTTGTGAATTTTATGCTATTTATGAACTTTTGGAGAAGAAAAATGAGAATGGATGATTTCTGATACAGAAATCGGATTAGTGTTGCTTAGATCTAGCTAGGAATTTTTGCGTTTGTTTTACGTGGTATGGGATTAATGTAATATCCGGAATTTTTATTCCGTTTAATCCCGTAACAAACCGGATTTCAATCCGTTGATCTTTCTCATTCTACCTAGTCGTACACACTATCTCAAATTTCTATCATTTTATATAACCTCACTTCACATAAAATGATAGAATTTTACATCAAACCCTAATCTATCAAACCCTAGTTTATATCATGACATGTCCTTGACAAAGTCATGACATCCTATTGACGAGACCATGACAAGATTTGACGAGACCAAGACGAGATCATGACAAGGCCATGCATGAACTTGACAAGGCCATGACAAGTTTTGACAAGGCCTTGAAAACCTAAACCCACTCTATCTTACCTTGTTTCTGCCCATTTTCTTGTTGGATTTACATGGCTAGCATCATTGGACCTCCCTTGTTTGCACGGATCTGGGCAGTCCAGGAAGCCCTGCTAGACGAGGCCCAAATTGCTCCTCGCTTGTGTGCTGGCCAATGAGGTGCAGAAGCAACGAAGAGGAGGCAAAACAGTCAGTCCTCTCTCTCCCCCATCTTCATCTAACGGCCCTGAAATCAAGCAGACAATCACACCACATGGATCTCCTTCCCTTATTCAGTGACGTCTTGTTTCCGTCCAGATTCACGCAGCCCGATCTTCACCTTCCTTCTGCCCACATTCTTTACACTTTCCTCCTCCCTTCTCTGCATGCAGCTTCCCAACCATAGCAGTAGACGGTGATGAGAGAAACGAGAGCGCAAGAGAGGGTCTCCAACGAGGTTGCTCCCAAGAAATTGTGTAAAGCAATCATGTTTAGGCCTATTTTTCGACCCCTTAGAAGCATGATCCACTGTTCAAATTTTAATATGCTTTAGAGTGATATGCATATTGTAAGATATATCAAAATTTGGGACTTATCCAACCGTTAGATTCAGATCTATGACGGTCCAAAGTCGACTGGTTGTGCAGTAGAAAACATACTCAAAAATTGGCTAAGTATAGAATGTTAAGATGGAACCAACTTTGGAGAATTTTGTAGATATTGTTGTTGGAAATTTTGGAGAGTTCTTTGATCCTATGGGTAGCATGCATTTCATAGGAGACCTAGAGATTTATTTCGGAATTTCTAGATTTTAATTCGGGCTTCATATCTGGAGCCAAAGTTGGATCCTAGTGACTTTTTGGAAGGTTAGGAAAATGTGTAGTTTTTCTAGTTTCTACCCAACCTCATCCTTAACAGTTAGAATATGACATTTTATTCCCAAATAAGAATTTAAGCATACATTATGAGATTTTTGGTAGATTCAGGACCAAGGGTAAAATGGTCATTTTAGCTTAATGTGTATTTTAGTAATTTTTCTTCTAATAGGATCTTACATCTTACAAGTCTTAGACTTCTAAGTATATGGGAAATATATTGATCCACTTGCCTCCTATGACAGGCAATTGAGTTTCGACGGTTACCACATCGAGTTGTGATTAAGAAAGTCGAGACCAGATTCAGGTAAGTTCTTTGGGCTTACTTAGCTAGCTTTTAGATATGAGTGTGAATAATGATAGTGGTGTTTGAATGATGTGTTTATAGTTGTACTTAGTAGTAACTATCTACCGACCTATACATTGGCCTAAGAGTAACGGGCGGTGGCATTCTGCTCAGTTAGCCCGAGGGCGCTGGGTGTTTCTTTAGGGACTAGTCCACACATGGTTTGTAGTGATGCTACCGGCGGAGGTAAGCTAGACCTACACCAAGTTGGATAAGGAACGGAGGCGAGAACTCTTAAGATTTTTTGTGCCACAACTATAAAATTTATTAAAGTGAATCACTTAAACTATTAGATAATAACCGGTTTATGTGCCAGCATGATAATTGTTTATGTTATCTTGGGTGTGTTTGTGCTATTCTTATTTGCTTATATCTGGTTAGTTAGCTAACCGTTATATTGTTGTTTAGACGTGCCACTGGTTAGAGTAGATGCCGAGTGATCCGGACAGTGGGTTGTCAGCCGGGGTGTCGTACTTCACAGCACGGGTTGTAGTCATTTTTTTATGTTGGTCTTTCACATATTACATTCTTTGTTCTGGGATTGTAAGAGATTATTTATTTCCGGCTGTTAGTGTTTCTAGTCACATTCATGACATTGTTAAACATATTTTATGATTTCTGGTTTTCGTTATCTATGCCTTGTTGTAAGATCTAGCTAAGTTGTTGACAAATTAAGGTCGGGACCCATTGTGAGGTCGTAACCAGTAGCTCCCTGAGTTCCAAGAACTTGGGGTGTTACAATTAAGGTTTATCTGTGGTGGCGGCGGAGGCTCAAAAGGGTTTTCTAGCGCGTGTAATAGCGCGTTCTTATGAGCACGTAAGGGGGTTTTGGTTTTCTCGTGGGCGGTATTTTTCTAATGATATCTATTTATAGGTTTGAGGGAGTTCATGACTAACTCTAGAATAATAGTATAAAAACACTAAAATTAAAAAAAATTAAAAAGATAAAATACCATGATGATGGACGTCCTTATGCTTCTGTATTCGGTGATAACATCCATTTAAGTGCCCCCTCATTTTTATCCATTTCTTATGCCTTTTGGATATAATTGGATCGCTTATCGGCATATGTCTTTCTCTTTTGTATTTTGGAGATCTACCGGTGGATTAATGACATTGACGTAACGCTCCAAATTTTTGGCGCGTTTGCGATATTTATTTTCTAGGCTTCTATAGATATTTTAATAGTTTAAATTTTTTTACAAGTATTTTGAGTTGTAAATTTAAATTTTACGAGTGTATTAAAATATGCTTGATCATATATTTTCCGTAAATTATTTTCAGAATAGTTCGAAAAGTTTTACGATCCGGAAATTTCGTTCTAGTTTATTTTGATTAAGTTTATTTAATTCCGGATTTCTATTTTGTTTGAAATGGTTACTTTATTTTTATTCGTTCTCTTTTCTATTTTTCTTTCCCTATTTTTTTCTGTTTCTTCCCTGGCTGATGAGCCTCAGCTCCCCGACCTTTCGCCGCCTCTGCATACTCGATCCCTCGCTCACTGCTACCGACCCCTCGTAGCACCCCTCTACTGTCCCTTCCGCTTTCGTCCTCACCATCTGCCCATTCCCTCATTCTCCCTCACCTTTTTGTTTTTCTCAAGCTAACCCTTCTCCTTTCTTCTTCTCAGCCACCGGACCTTTTCTTCCTTCTCTTAAGGTCACCCTCCCTCTTCCGCCTCTAATTTCACTCCAACAACAAGACACAGGGAGCCCGGCTTTCTGGCCACCTCGCCTCAGCACCAGGCAAAAGGATTCGTCTCGCCACTACAAGGCCAACACTAAGGGAGAAGCGCCGCCATTCCTCCCCCTATCTCAGCCCGACGCTCCTTGTCCTTCCCCTACCTTCTCTCTCGCACCAGCCCTCTTGCTCCATCCAAATTTTGGCTCCAGCATTAGATTCCGCCAAGAACCGAACCGTGAGATCTCTTCCCGCGTTAGCCAGTCTCAACCACATTGCCTAGCTCCGACTCTCGTCTTCCTCTGTCAACTGACCGCCGGAGTCGTCGCTGGAAACCCCTGCATTTGCGTGCGTCGACTGGAGCCCGTACCACCTGTGCCGCCGCCCACACCTTCCCCCTCTCCGCGTTGCTCCAACGTTGAAGAAACCCTTTTTGGGATATTTTAATTGGGCCCCGATATTTTGATATAATTGCAGAATGTACCCACATCTTTATATTTCATATCTGACCCAAGTTTTGGAAATTTGAATATATATATATATATATCCCTGCATATTTATTTATGGAATATGGCCAAAAGATTTAATTACGTATTATGACCCATATTTATGGAGCCGTATAGTTTGCCCCAGAAAATGTGTTAGCGGTTTTTAACCTTGGATTTTAATTACGGAGATATTCATATATTTGTATATATTAGAAAATATACCCGGAAAGTGTTTTTGAGATTTTGACTCGGTTTTTAGTATGGGGTTTATCATTATTTTATATAGTTATATACTATGCCCAAATTTAGCTTCATGCTAAATTTGTTTGGTTTGGTGCTAGGTTCGGAAGCGTCTCGTTTAAGGCCAACGAATCCATATCGACATCCATAGATCGTCTTCCGTCTTTTGACGTCACGTGAGTACCCTCTCCCCCGAGCTTATTATCTTACCACGATCTAGTTATGTTTAGTAGTATCATGCTAGGTCGAATCTAGCATAACCTATAGTGAATGTCAAGTAGTGGCTTTTGAGCTTAGGTGAGTGTTTGAGGATTGTGAGATGTTGTAAGGCTTGAGGTGTTGATATTATCTTGTGAGGTTGTTTATGACTTTAAGTTGAATGTTGAGCTTGTGAGAATTTAGGGGTTAAGGTTGTATGATTGTTGAGATTGTGGAGACTAGAACGAGAGTATCCTAGCATTGTTATTGTTTATGATCTTGCGAGATCGTTGGCACTAGAAGTCTAAGGACTTCTAGCATGTGAGAGAGATTTTGATAGTGTGCCTTTTTTGACCAGGCGTTGAGTGCCTTCCTGCGGAAAGCTTAGAGCGGAATACAGGGAGATTATCTTTGAGACAGGTACGTTTGCGGATGTACTTAGCTCGTATTCTCCGTATTAGTTTCAAAGCGTGTTTCGGGATGTGAATATTGTTTATGTGTCTGTTTATTGTTTATGTTATAACAACTAAACCGGTAATAGGACCACCGACTGTATATGTTGATATTTGGCCCAAGTGTATGATAACAGGCCGTGACCGTTTGTCCACTCCAAAATGGGGCGACTGGTAGGTGCCTTGTGACTAGTCCAGCAGGTGACGCTGATTCGCATCAAGAACAAACCCGTCTGGTGAAAAGGGATAAGGGCGAGTGATTCTCGTGTCACACCATAAGTGGAATAGTAAGGGATATTGCCTAATAATAACAACAAGATATTGAACCGGACTTGCGTGTTTAGATCAAGTTATCTGTTATGATGCGTTATGTGTGTGTGTGCGTCAATACCATGATTCTAATGCTTTGAATGCTAGCTAATGGTTTTATACCGATAATGTTGTAGTTGCCTTGCAGGTACAGGACGCGCCCGATAGATCCGGAAGAGTGGCAGCCGGGGTTCGTACATTGTAGTATGGGTTTGGGAGTTGAGTCTTGTGGTTTATATATGGTATATTATTATGCATTGACTTTTGGGTCTTCGCTTTGTAAACTCGGATGGAGTCTGTTGTTCTTTATTTTCGGGGATCATAACATTTGCATTAAAATGTATTTCGGTTTTCGCCTTTATTTGTGTCTTGTTGTAAGATACGGTGAAATTGTTGTCACACTAAGGATCGGGACCCATTGTGAGGTCTTAGTCCGTACCGCCCCGAGTTCTGCCGATTCGGGGTATTACAATTGACAACATTGTAAGTTTTGTGTTGGAAAAATGAAGCTATTTATCGAAGAATAACTTCAACAAACTCCTGAAATAATGAACTTCTTACTTTCATCACTTAAGTCCTCATAGCCTCTAAGACTGTTTGGATATAAATAAGAAAGTATCTTTTTTATTGGACGTTTAAGGATTTATTGGTGTCACAATCCTGAAATAATGAAATTTTGAAATAAGAGACTATGACCCGATATTAACAAGTACACTCAACTAGTTTAAATCCTACAACAAGGAGCCTTTTGAAAGCAAAGTATAAACTAGAAGGTGACGTTGTCGTTTATGAATTTTCAAGGATTCTCCTCCGGAATTGTTGCATCGTTATTGTTATTCAATGCAAGGTAAGTGTAGGCATTTTTCCACTCTTCCATGGTAGACTCGGAAACCTTTTCACCATCAAATTCCGCCTCCCACGCGTCTTTACATGTGTCAGGCATGGTCCATTTCACCTTTAACGGCACTTCACCATCGATGCTCACCTTTGGAAGAGTCTTACCCTTATAAAATTAATTTCAACAAATAACAACTATATGAGGAAATAATCATATGTTACATTGAAGAAATTATGTAAGTTAATAATAATAGAGATTTCATATACATGTCCTTCGAATCAAATAAAGTTTTATCATAAAATCAATCCATGAAGGTAGTCCATCTATCATATATATTAGGCTCATTTTACATTTATAATTAACGTGGGATACACATCTAAATAGTATTCATAGGTCAATTTCATGAAGTTAGGGTTAAAATATTTGTATAAAACTACTTATAGTAGTTTCAAAAAAAAAAATCAAAATCATCGGGTTTCTTCTTTCCGGATCCAGTTACCTGAGTTTTCAAGACGGACAACACTTCATTGGACTTCAACCATTGGTTTGTCTCTGGGTCTTTATAGTACTGACGAAAACAAAAGGTATTATTAGAAGTGTTCACTTTTGACTTACTACACTAAACACACATCCAAGTATGATCTTGTAATAAAATGTTGTATTTAAAATATAAAGTAAATACTCCAACACATGTTCCGTGTGTGTCATGCAAACTTCATTTGATTCTAAAGCATATATCAATTCATGCACATTGTCAATTTAAAAACGAATTGAAATAGTTACAACAATAGATAATGATGTCTTTTGTATAAAAAAAACATGCTCGAAAGTTATTCAAAGCAACTTAGGTTGAGATAAATGTTTTGTTTTCTCAAAACATATAATTTAGCAAAATGTTAAAACATCTAAACAATAAAAATTACCCTTTCTTTCCTTTCAACTCCAAGGCCAGAAGGATGTGTTTCAACTTTCATCAACCAATCACTAGGCATCCAATCAAGTTTTTTGAGGTCACCATAGTCATCATTCAAATTCATATTGCTAGATGAACTAGAGGAAGAATTGTTCTTCATATGGGATTACTTCTCTCCTTGGATCGATGATATTTTTATTGGCTTTATTGTTGTTATGTTGTATTGAGTGTCTAGAAATGAAGAGAAAAGGGTCTATTTATATTACTTTTTCTCCACAACTTGACAATTAAAAATTGAGATGTACGTACAAAGATAAGATCATGTGTTATTAGGTAAGTTGTACCTTGAAAATAATCTAGGTGCGCCGTATTTTTTTGTAATGAAAAATATATTGGGTAAATATATCACACACTTATGTATGCGTGTAAACATATCCTCCCTTGAAGTAATAAATCATAAAACGATAAGCTTACACAAATGGATATACGCTATGAAAGAAATCAAGTCAATTAATATGAGAGAAAACGTCTAAAAATAGAAATGTTATTTACGCGCCCCTCGATCTAGCAATTTCCGACGAAAATCGCAGGCCAACGGTGTATGACAAGCATTGGTGCAAGCGGTGGGAACTATTGGTGGGAGTGGTAATTAAAGGCCGTTGGCACAGGGTTGGGTGTAGTCGCCGGCGTAGGTAGTGCAACTCGGCAAATTTGAACTTTGTCCAACGACCATATATATTACCGCTGAATTTCAAACGCCGGGAAATCACTTATAAATATGAGATAAGTTCATATTTTGTTCATTCTCACAATTCTTATATCTTATAACAAGTAAGAATTGTTATTTTATCACGTAAATTGTCTTCATACTAAGACGACAATAAAATTAAAATTCCATTTGACAACAATAACTAAAATAATTCATATGAACTCTTGCACCCTTAGTTGTACGTTTTGTAATACTTTTTTTTGTTGTATTGTAACCTTATTTAAGATTTGAAAGAAATTATTGAATAATATGGATGACCTTAATGAAGATAATAATAAAGGAGTTTTTGTGATAGCTTGATTTGTATTTAACCTTTTCCTTTATATGTGTTTGTGCTTAGATGTTTTCCTCTATATTATAGTTAGCTAATGGTTTATGTGTGTTGTTAGATGCCTTATAAGATAGGGTAGGTGCCGAGTGATTCGGAGGAGGAAGTCATCTGGGGTTCCCGTACGTGGTAGGATGGGTGTGGGTTTTGCATATTATGTTTAGTTGACTTTGACAATTTACCTTACGTTTTCCGTTTATGTGTTTGTACATCGGCTGAGTGTCTATTATCGTTTTTGGCATTGCATACTATTATATTTGGATTTCCACGTTTTACCGTTTGTGTCTTATTGTAAGATCTAATAATATTTATGTCGAGCTAGGGGCGGAACCCATTGTGAGGTCCTAGCCCGTAGCGCCCTGGGTCTGAGATACGAGGTGTTATAGAGCATTTGGTACTTCAAGATAAAACTATTTTTAACAATGATGACAATGGATCAGATCACAGCATCTTAAAATTCATCAAAAGCCAATTTCTTAACTAGAGTTGTTGCTGTACGGGTGAGGATGACTACATATTTAAACATGTTCAAAAGAACAACTTTTCCGTAACAAGGAAGAAAAATAATATCAAATGGGAGAAACCAAAACCTAGATTCCACAAACTCAACTTTGACAAATCAAAACTTGATTTGGGTATAACTTATATTGGCTTTGTTATACGAAATTATAACGGTGATGTAATCAGCTTGGATGCTGGGAAAAAACAACTTCAACTCGATTATTAAAGTAGAAGCTTAAGCGCTGAAAACAGGTCTTAAAGAAGCAATCAAGTTAAATAGCAAAAAGATTGAAATTGAGGGTGATAACCTATGTTTTATCAAGGCGCTCAAAGGACTTTTTGAAACATCCGAAAATTTTATTTCTGGAAGTTGAGGTGTTTTCGATCTTTTTAGTGTCGGTGGCTTTTTTCCCGCAGGCACGTTGCTGAGTACGAGTTTTTAACGTGAGAAGAGAGATTCCCGTTCTACTTTCTGACCTTGGGAAGTGGAGTGAGGGGACAAGGAGGCTGACCCTTGGGATATCTCACCTCCTTGTCAGCCCTTTTCCTCCCTTCTTTTATTTCCTTCTCCTCCTTTAAGCTCTTTCCCTTCCACATCCCTTCTTCTTCCTTTGGACCTCTCTTCTCTCGCACCTTGGAGGAGTGGTGTGTGGGGTCGCAGCTTGAGCTTTCCGGATCTGTAGTGGTAAGTGATTCTATCTCCTCTTCCTCTTGCTGCTTGTATTCCCTTCTTTCCTTTCTCTTCACCTCCATGGCTATGGAGGAAGCTTTGAAGAGATATCTTGTAAAACCTTTGCATGTCCCTTTCCCTAGCTCTTTTAGGTCGTGTTGAGGAGGCTAAGACTTGTGGTGAAGATTTGGAGGACGTCCAACAAGAGAAGGAGGCAATAGGAGCAAAGAACCAGTCGAAGAAACGAAGAAGACGAACCTTCTGTTGTTCGACCGCGGGGGCGGATTGCCAGAGGCGCAGGGGCGGACTGAGGCCACCGCAGGGGCGGCCTGGACCACCGCAGGGGCGGCTTCCAGGGGCACAGGGGCGGCGACAGGTTTTCCCCCGGGGCGTCAGCTTGCTTCCGCGACAGCGTTTTCTTCACCAGTAGGTTCCTCCCTCCCTTTCCTTTCGTTCCTTCCTTAGATCCTTGATGTTTATAGTTAGAAGCATGCTTAGGATGAACCTAGGGCTTATGAGAATGTCATCTAGTGGTTCCTTAGATCCTTTCCGGATCTGTAGTGGTAAGTGATTCTATCTCCTCTTCCTCTTGCTGCTTGTATTCCCTTCTTTCCTTTCTCTTCACCTCCATGGCTATGGAGGAAGCTTTGAAGAGATATCTTGTAAAACCTTTGCATGTCCCTTTCCCTAGCTCTTTTAGGTCGTGTTGAGGAGGCTAAGACTTGTGGTGAAGATTTGGAGGACGTCCAACAAGAGAAGGAGGCAATAGGAGCAAAGAACCAGTCGAAGAAACGAAGAAGACGAACCTTCTGTTGTTCGACCGCGGGGGCGGATTGCCAGAGGCGCAGGGGCGGACTGAGGCCACCGCAGGGGCGGCCTGGACCACCGCAGGGGCGGCTTCCAGGGGCACAGGGGCGGCGACAGGTTTTCCCCCGGGGCGTCAGCTTGCTTCCGCGACAGCGTTTTCTTCACCAGTAGGTTCCTCCCTCCCTTTCCTTTCGTTCCTTCCTTAGATCCTTGATGTTTATAGTTAGAAGCATGCTTAGGATGAACCTAGGGCTTATGAGAATGTCATCTAGTGGTTGCTAGCCTTGGAGCGGCTTCCAGGGGCACAGGGGCGGCGACAGGTTTTCCCCCGGGGCGTCAGCTTGCTTCCGCGACAGCGTTTTCTTCACCAGTAGGTTCCTCCCTCCCTTTCCTTTCGTTCCTTCCTTAGATCCTTGATGTTTATAGTTAGAAGCATGCTTAGGATGAACCTAGGGCTTATGAGAATGTCATCTAGTGGTTGCTAGCCTTGGAGCCCTTATGGCTTGGTTTGAATGTTGATCTTGAGTGTGAGCATGTTGGCCTTCCTAAACTAGTTGCTTCTCCTAGGATGTTGTTGTTGATCTTGTTCTTAGGTTGTATAGGCTGTTGTGAGCTTTCTTTAGTAGTGGTTAGTGTCTTGTGTACCTTTAACCCTAGGATACATTCCTAGTTTGTTGAGAGTGGTGAGATCTTGCTTAGAATGAAGTATATGACTTCATTAGTGTGGACTTGTGTTGATGATGAGTACTTTCATGTATGAGCAGGTTGTGTGCTTGCTCATTAAGGAAGCTAGAGTGTTGTGAGTTGACAGACGAGGTAAGTCTCCGGACCTACTTAGCCATATTCATCGTATTAGATTCATTGTGTGCTTGGTGGTGTGTGTTTATGGTTTTGTTATAACTTATAAACCGGATAATAGGATTACTGATAGCATGAATTATAGTCTATATTTTGGGACTTGTTTAGACGTTTTATCTTCAATAATCTGCATGTTTGGATGTATATTATGTGATTATATCGTCGTTTCGTCTACCTTTGTGGGCATCGAGGTCTACACCAAGTTTCGTTGTAATCGTAGGTAAAATGGCACGTTTTGCATCAAAATGGAGCTAAAGGAGCTAAGGAGTTATTGGAGCTACATTCAGGAGCTTAAGGAAGAATCCAGGAAGCATGGAATTTGATTAAAGATTTACTTTGGACCATATTTAAGAGATTTCAATTCAGTTTAGAGTCACCTCGGTCAGCTACAGTACCATCTCGACCGAGGTGATCCAGATGAGCGTCCCGACCGAGGCGAACACCTTGGACGCGGCGAGATATATTTTATTCTTGGCTGAGATCTTTTATTTTTGGAAGGAGGGATCTTATATTTTTAGGCTGGATTTTTGGAAGGAAGATCATATATTTTGGGGATTTATTTATGAGAGATAGATATTTTTTGTTAGGAAAATATCTTTTTAAGATCTCTTATCTTTGGAGGGTAGTTTTCCTATATAAAGGGTTGGATTTTCCACAAATCCAACATCCGCTAACGGCAAGAGGCCGCATCCAGCAGTTAGGAGGATTTTTGGAAGGTTGAAGGAAGGTTGAAGGAAAGAAGTTGATAGCTTTTATAGCTTTTGTGAAGGGTTTTGTAAGACTCTCTTAGATTCCCTTCTTGTTGATTGTCTTGTTGGATTTTGATCCATGGAACGCTTGTTTGTTTGATAATTGATTCAGTTATTGAAGCCTTGTTCTTAAGGTTTTTGTGTTCAATTATTCACTTTCTTCCCATATATTTGATTATTGCATCCATGATGATGATTGGCTAATTTCTTTGTGTGATTCTAGGGTGATTGGCTGAAGGTTGTGGGAAAAACAATGATAGAATAATCTTAAATTCCAGTAAGACCCTGAAAGCTCGAGTCTTTATCCTTAACCCTAGAACATCTCGCTTAGTCGATGAACATCTCGGCCGGGGTGGAATTCGTTTGACCGAGGTGACTTATCTGATCCGAAACTGAGAGTTAAGTGTTAGAGTTTGCCAAATCCTATTCTTATTACACCTTTCCTGGTTCAATGCAAGTTTAGGATGAGACTTACCCGGTAATTCCTTAGTTTGTTTACCAAAGATCATAAGTATAGGTAATAAAGGTTTATCCTTTATTGGGGTTTGAGTGTGCTTTCATTCCATCTTTATGAGTTAGCCTGAGACTTACCCGGTAAAGGTTGATTCTATTCCCTTAGTTGGTGTGATGGTTTGAGGTTATAGTTCTTATCCTTAATTCCTTGAGACTTACCCGGTAATAGGAGTTACGGTTTGGGATTAGTGAGTAGTGAGACTTACCCGGTGATCTATTCCACTTTAGTAACGCCTTCCCTTTGCAAAATCTCAGCTTTATCAGCTTATCTTGAGATCTTGAGTTGGAACCACAACTAGATGCTTTAATCCCTAGAATTGCATATTTCCTTAATTGACTTTTTATCATCTTTGATTGCTTTAATCGCTTTTGTGGTTAGTAATTACATAGACAACCTAAACTTGCTTAGGTTTCACCTAAGTCCCTGAGATCGACACCCCGAAATTTCTTGCTTTTACTACGATTGACCCGTACACTGCGGGTTCGCATCCTTGTTTTAAGCATACATCTTGGGTTATAAATTTAAAGCTTGCACACACCATTTGGAGCGAACAAGTTTTTGGCGCCGTTGGCGGGGACTTGGTCTAGACCGAGCCGGTTGTGGTTGGCTTTCGGGGCGCTTGCCCCTGTTTCTACTAACCACTCTACTTGAGTGACTTTCGCAGGTTCTTTTTATTAGGTTTATGCGAAGAACCCGCACTGGAAAGGAAATCGTTCCTTACGATCCCGAACCAAAAAAGACATACAAAAGACGCTTGAAAGAAGCAAAGATGGCCAATCAGGATAATCGCGATCTTGAGGCCGAATTGAAGGAGGCATTGGAACAACTACGCCTCAACAAAGAAGAATTGTGACGGGAAAAGGAAGAAATTCGCGCAAGGACGGAAGTGATCAAAGCAGATATGGCGACCTTACGGGACCAATATCTACATCGACCAGCTCCAGCGCCTCGACCGAGGCAAGACCCAGCTCCAGCTGCCCCGGCCGAGATACTTCCACCTCGGATACCAGTCCGAGATGCTCTTTTTGCAGGTATTCCACAGACCCTAGGGCAGAGGATGACCCCAACCAGCAACTGAGGCGTCCAAGAGTCAACCTAGGTGATCCAGCGGACCATGATTATGAGCTTCGACCGCAAGTTCTTTCCATGATTCGCCAATGACAGTTTGGAGGGCTAGAGAGGGAATCTACGCATCAACATTTACAAAACTATGAGATCTTGATGGAGACCTTGAGACCTTCAAGGCTGGAAAACAACAATTACAAGCTAAGACCTTTCTACTTCTCTTTGAAAGATAGAGCTTACTTGGTATCAATCTCTTCCTCCAGGAAAAATCAATACTTGGGAGGAGATGACGACGGAGTTCTTAACTAAATTCTTTTCCCCTCTAAAACCGCTGAAATGAGAGGGAAGATTAATGCATTCATCATGAAGGACAAGGAGAGCTTGTCCAAGTCATGGGAGAGATTTAAGGACATTCTTTTGGATTGCCCACATCATGGGATTCCAAAGATAGAGTTGTTGGAGATATACTTCAAGGGACTGGACGGAAACACCCAGTTCAACCTTCAACTACTATCCGCCGGCACGTTCATGGACATGCCGATTGACGAAGCTTGGGAGTTCATAGAGAAGCAAGCTTTGCACATGGAGAAATACTCCCACCAAGGATCTGATGATGGAGTTAAAAGAGTCAACTTTCAAGAAGCTCCACCTAACAATGATCAACTCACTTCTTTGAAGAATGACGTGAAGCAATTGAAAGATCTTTTGGTTGCTCAAACCAAGAAAAAATATGAAGGATATCAAAGCTCGAGGAACAACAATGGGTACCGGAACAACAATGGTTCCCGGAACAACAACTACAACAACAATAGAGGATCCAACAACAATAATTGGAGGGCAAACAACCAAAATTCGGGTAACCCTTACTCTAACTCCAATTTGAATGACACCTCTAATCCTTTCCTCTCTTCCTCTTCTTCTTCTACTCCATTGAAGAGCCAGGAGCAAGGATCGAGTTTGTCCCAGTCGGAAAAGAAAGATGCGGTGGTGGAGGCTATCTTGATCAAGCTTAACTCTATGGAGACATCCATGACTTCATTTTCGAAGGCACAAAAAGCCTTAGAACAACAATTCTTTAACAAGGCGAATGAAGCGCCAAGAGATCCAGGGAAGCTTCCAACAAGGACGGAAAGCAACCCCAAAGGACAGATCATGGCAATAACGACGAGAAGTGGACTGAAGACTGCAGATCCAGTGCCTCGGTCGATGCCAGTATAGACGAAGACCACCTCGGTCCAGGTACAGTCGAAGAACACTTCGTCCGAGATGCCAACCGAGGTTGAGCCACAAAGAGTGGAGGAGAAAACTGAAGTTTATGTTCCGCCTCCTGCATATAAACCACCACTTCCATTCCCCCAGTCAAGGGCCAGAGCACATCTAGACAAGCATTTTGGTAAGTTCCTTGACTTGATGAATAAACTACATATTATTATCCCTTTCCTTGATGCTATTCTAGGGATGCCCGCCTATGGAAAGTTCTTGAAAGAAATTCTATCAAGGAAGAGGAAGTTGGAAGACTTTCGTGAAGTAAGGATGACATCTAAATCCTCGGAGCTTATTCAAAAGGAGAAGATGCCACCCAAGTTGAGAGATCCCGGCTCATTTTGCATTCTCATTCAAGTTGGGGATGTCACTTGTGAGGCGTTGTGTGATCTAGGAGCCAGCGTGAGCATCATCCCGCTGGAGCTATGTGTTAGGATCGGACTTGGAGAGTCCAAGCCGGTGAAGATACGGTTATACATGGCGGACCGCTCCATTACCCATCCCGTGGGCATTTTGGAAGACGTTCTGGTTAAGTTAGGTAACTTCTATTTACCTATAGACTTTGTTGTACTTGACATTCCCACAGATTATCCCGTACCTATCATTCTCGGGAGGCCATTTCTAACAACTTCGGGTTGCAATATGGATTGTAAGAACGCCAAGTTAAAATTCAACATTGGCGGAGATGAAGTGGAATTTGCATTGCTTGCGGCAATGAAGGGAGAGCAGCTAGGAGATGATATCTTCAACATCTATGATGGAGAAGAATCAAGAGAATTGGTGAGCTCTATCCTTATTAAAGATCCACTTGAAAAAGTTATTAGTTTTAGCTTAATGGAGGAAGGTATAGATGCTTCTTGTGATGCAGATATACGGAGCTTAACGGCGCTGGAAGAAGATCCAAGAGCTAAACTTGAGAAACTAATCTAGGAGAAGAAGATCTCCAGTTTTGGTCCCAGTTGCAACACCTCGACCGAGGCATTCTCTGGACCAAGCGAGGTGTTCTTGACTGAAGAACATCTCGGTCACCCTCTCTGGACCTCGACCGAGGTCGAAAGCGAGATGATGTCAACTGAGAATAACAAACTTCTTACTCCCTTTTCTGACATTCATCCTCAGTTGTTGGAACACTCTCTCCACCAAATTTCTGATAATAAAGGACCTTGGTATTGATATTGTTAATTATCTTGTTTGCCAGGAAATACCACCCGGTTTGACTTACGCTCAAAGGAAGAAATTCTTTAAGGATGTACGCCATTACTATTGGGATGAGCCGCTGCTATTTAAGAGAGGTCCGGATGGGATGCTTCGAAGATGCATTCCGGAAGATGAAGTTACTAGCGTCATACGACATTGTCACTCACTTCCTTGTGGAGGGCATGCTAGCGCTCACAAAACGTGCGCCAAGGTATTACGTTCCGGTTTCTTTTGGCCTACATTATTTAAGGATGTGCAATCGTTTGTTGTCTCTTGTGATGCATGCCAAAGAACTGGGAATTTATCTAGGAGGAACGAGATGCCACTCAATAACATACAAGAGGTTGAGATCTTTGATGTATGGGGAGTAGATTTAATGGGACCTTTTCCATCATCCGGAGGAAACCTCTACATTCTCCTTGCTGTCCACTACGTCTCTATATGGGTTGAAGCCATTGCCTCTCCCACTAATGACGCCATGGTGGTTGTGAAGTTCTTTAACAGGACTATCTTTCCACGTTTTAGGACTCCACGCATCATCATCAGCGATAGAGGGACGCATTTCATCAACCGGAAGTTTAAGGCACTTCTATCGAAGTATGGGGTCACCCACAAGGTAGCAACCCCTTATCACCCTCAAACTAGTGGAAAGGTCGAGATCTCAAATAGAGAAATTAAAGCGATATTGGAGAAGACCGTCTCTAGGACAAGGAAGGATTGGTCCATGAAGTTGGACGACGCTCTTTGGGCTTATAGGACCGCATTCAAGACTTCCATCGGTACCACCCCTTATAATTTGGTATATGGGAAGTCTTGTCCTTTGCCCGTTGAGTTAGAACACAAGGCATATTGGGCAATCAAATGGTTGAACTTCGACATTAAGGAAGCCGGTGAGAAGCGGCTATTGGATATTAATGAGTTGGAGGAGTTGCGTTTGAACGCTTATGAGAATGCCAAGATCTATAAAGAAAAGACGAAGAAATGGCATGACAAGCGTATCATCCCTAAGGAGCTCAAAGAAGGAGACTTAGTTCTACTCTTCAACTCCCGCCTCCGCCTCTTTCCAGGTAAGTTGAAATCTAGATGGACAGGACCTTATGTTGTGAAACATGTTTTCCCTTATGGTGCAGTTGACATTTGGTGAGAAACAAGCGGAAGCTTCAAGGTCAATGGTCATAGACTTAAGAAATACAACCCGGAAGTCCCGGTTGAGGAGGTTGCACCACTATACCTTGTTTAGGGATGCCGTACGGTCCAGCTAGTGACCTTAAATCAAGCGCTTCTTGGGAGGCAACCCAAGGTGTTGCTTTCTTTTCCCTTTTTCTAGTCTAGCTTTAGATAGTTTGCTTTTGCTTTGCTTTGCTTTGTTTTTGGCGTCCTAGACAGACAACAGGTGACATCTAAGGATCTAAGGAAGGAATACAAACCAGGAGCAACATTGGATGGACAAAAGTTCGAGAATTTGAGAAGACGGAGTTTGACTGAGACGCATCTCGGTTGCTGTCACAGCACCTCGACCGAGATGATTCTTGAGCAACCGAGGTGACTAGGGTTACTGAAGATCCACCTCGGTCCAGTCGAGACCATCTCGACCGAGGTGACAACAGTTCCAGAAAAGGGTATAAAAGGGGGATATCTGCTGCGGAGGGATAGTGACTCACATTGCGAGTTACATGGACTTGGATCTGAGTGCGTGCACTATGGTGGAGGTTGCCAAGCCGCTCGGTCTACAGGAGATGATCACTAGGAGGATATTGGTTCCTCGCGGACTTACTACGCCATATGTGGCGATGCCCTGGGAGCAGACTGAACCTCAAGGTGGTGGTCAGCTCAGTTCTCCGTTTATGACCCGCATTACTGGCAGACCGCATGGATTCCGCTTATGGAGATGCTAGGGACGCAGCAGCTTAGAGACAAGACGAGGATGAGGAGGCTGAGGAGCAGGAGGATGAGGATGGCGGTGCTGCCATGGATACAGGTACAGATACAGTTGGGACTAGTGTGCCGGTCGTCGATCTGGACGATGACGAGACAGAGGATGAGCCAGCTGCAGCACCAGCACGTTCAGCCAGGTGTAGGGTACGCAGGTAGAGGGATCCAGTCGCTCACCGCCGGATAGATGATCTGATGGACCAGGTGATAGATTCCTACGTGCCTTATCCCTGGACATTAGAGAGATGCCGGAGAGACAGCATTACCAGCACATGATGGATGAGATTCAGTTTCAGCATATCATGGGGTACCCATTCGACCCATCTCAGTACCCGTACGTGCCACCACCACCACCACCGGATCGGGACTAGAGGATTAGAGCTTGCAGGACTTTCTTTATTTATTTATTATGCAGCTCAGCTATTATCCGGTGAGTACTTTGTTTTCTTAGACTTATTTGACCCATTGGGACAATGTGTCCCAAGTATGGGGTATGTGGATGTATTATTTGACCTATATGTATGTTTGTATGACTCGATGGATATTTATGATTTTATTTATGCTCTATGTGTTTATATGAGATTACATGCATGCATACAGGCAATTTGATTGAGAAACACGTCAAAACCTGGTTTGAAAAAAATTTATTGACCTCGACCGATGTGATTCTGACCAATCGAGGTGCAGTACCTCAGTTGACTTAGAACATCTCGACCGAGGTGATTTAACTGAGACAGTTTTCGAAACGATTTTTGTGCTTCTTATCTGGATATGACCTCAGTGATGATTTTGTTTGCTGACTGGTTTTGAAATCTTTATATGATTGAAAGGGTTTATGATATGTTTAAGTTGCTAAATGCTTCGTTTGAAATTTGTGGCATGTTTAATACTTTGTTTTTATCCAAATTATGTTGAATTTGAAGGTTGACACCACATGATGAGTTCTCTCACTTTCTTCGTGGGATGATTAAGGCAATTCATTCTCTTCTCTTCTTCTTCTTGATCATGCTTAGCCCCTCATATACATATTTGCCTCCCTTTACCTATCCGGGAATTTGGAAGCAAGCAAAAGTGAAAAGCAAGTGAAAGAAAAGTTGAGATGTTGGCTGAAAGTTAGAAAGAAATAAATAGGTTTGAGGAAGTCAATCATGATGATGAGTAACTCGGCACCATTCACATAGCCGGGTGTTTGTGTCTTGCCAAAATCGAATTTAGCGATATTCCTAACGGGTCATGGTATGTGCATCAAGGGTTTGAGGCATCTCGAGAAATTGATGATTGCTGATTTCCTAGGCTTCGGTTATTGTGCACCTCTGTCCATGTATCCCAAAAAGTAAAGTAAAAAAGTAAATAAGCAAAGCTTATTGGTGGAAGATGTTGAAGTTCAAAAGAAGTGAAGTAAAAGATCCTTTTCCCGGATTCTAGCACCACATTCCCTATATACATCCCACCCTCACACGTTTCTTGAATTCTCTTTTGAAAGCCCTTGAAACCTCGAGCTTGTTGATTGACTTGGTGGTTTAAACTGGATTATACATGATTAATTTCGATAATTATGATTTATTATGCATTCTATGATTTTATGCAAAGATGAACGACTTTCTTATATTTATAAAATGTTTTGATCATATTTTGATTTTAAATTCCATGAAGCATTCTCTTAGAGTGATCTATGATTGTAGCACACTATTAAAATGTTTTGAAAGACTTTTTCATTGATCTTTATGACTTATAATCCATTCTATCTTGTATCTAAGATTTGGAACTTGCTTGGGGACAAGCAAGGGCTAAGTATGGGGTATTTTGATAGCATGAATTATAATCTATATTTTGGGACCTATTTAGACGTTTTATCTTAAATAATCTGCATGTTTGGATGTATATTATGTGATTATATCGTCGTTTCGTCTACCTTTGCGGGAATCGAGGTCTACACCAAGTTTCGTTTTAATCGTAGGTAAAATGGCACGTTTTGCATCAAAATGGAGCTAAAGGAGCTAAGGAGTCATTGGAGCTACATTCAAGAGCTTAAGGAAGAATCCAAGAAGCATGGAATTGGATTAAAGATTTACTTTGGACCAGATTTAAGAGATTTCAATTCAGTTTAGAGTCACCTCGGTCAGCTACAGTACCATCTCGACCGAGGTGATCCAGAGGAGCGTCCCGACCGAGGCGAACACCTTGGACGCGGCGAGATATATTTTATTCTTGGCTGAGATCTTTTATTTTTGGAAGGAGGGATCTTATATTTTTAGGCTGGATTTCTAGAAGGAATATCATATATTTTGGGGATTTATTTATGAGAGATAGATATATTTTATTAGGAAAATATCTTTTTAAGATCTCTTATCTTTGGAGGGTAGTTTTTCTATATAAAGGGTTGGATTTTCCACAAATCCAACATTCGCTAACGGCAAGAGGCCGCATCCAGCAGTTAGGAGGATTTTTGGAAGGTTGAAGGAAAGAAGTTGATAGCTTTTATAGCTTTTGTGAAGGGTTTTGTAAGACTCTCTTAGATTCCCTTCTTGTTGATTGTCTTGTTGGATTTTGATCCATGGAACGCTTGTTTGTTTGATAATTGATTCAGTTATTGAAGTCTTGTTCTTAAGGTTTTTGTGTTCAATTATTCACTTTCTTCCCATATATTTGATTATTGCATCCATGATGATGATTGGCTAATTTCTTTGTGTGATACTAGGGTGATTGGCTGAAGGTTGTGGGAAAAACAATGATAGAATAATCTTAAATTCTAGTAGGACCCTGAAAGCTCGAGTCTTTATCCTTAACCCTATAACATCTCGCTCAGTCGATGAATATCTCAGCCGGGGTGGAATTCGTCTGACCGAGGTGACTTATCTGATCCGAAACTAAGAGTTAAGTGTTAGAGTTTGCCAAATCCTATTCTTATTACACCTTTCCTGGTTCATTGCAAGCTTAGGATGAGACTTACCCGGTAATTCCTTAGTTTGTTACCAAAGATCATAAGTATAGGTAATAAAGGTTTATCCTTTATTGGGGTTTGAGTGTGCTTTAATTCCATCTTTGTGAGTTAGCCTGAGACTTGCCCGGTAAAGGTTGATTCTATTCCCTTAGTTGGTGTGTTGGTTTGAGGTTATATTTCTTTTCCTTAATTCCTTGAGACTTACCCGGTAATAGGAGTTACGGTTTGGGATTAGTGAGTAGTGAGACTTACCCGGTGATCTATTCCACTTTAGTAACGCCTTCCCTTTGCAAAATCTCAGCTTTGTCCGCTTATCTTGAGATCTTGAGTTGGAACCACAACTAGATGCTTTAATTCCTAGAATTGCATATTTCCTTAATTGACTTTTTATCATCTTTGATTGCTTTAATCGCTTTTGTGGTTAGTAATTACATAGACAACCTATACTTGCTTAGGTTTCACCTAAGTCCCTGAGATCGACACCCTGGAATTTCTTGCTTTTACTACGATTGACCCGTACACTGCAGGTTCAAATCCTTGTTTTAAGCATACGTCTTGGGTTATAAATTTAAAGCTTGCACACAGCATTTGGAGCGAACAATTACCGACATTTATGTTATTTTGGCCCAAGTGTATGATAACGGGCGGTGACATCACTGCCTAGCTCCCGCGAGAGCTAGGAGGTTCTCGGCGACTGGCCCATCCTGGTTAGACGGTCGGAGGCATCCAACCGTTCCATTGCCGGAAGAAGGGACCGAGGCGAGTTTCGGGAGATTCTCGTGTCACAAAAGAAGTTGAAGTAGAACGGGATACGACCTAATAAATAAAGATAATAACCGGATTGTTTGTTGAGCATGTTTATGTGATGTGTTTATATATGTTTGTGTTTGTGCCTTCACCATGTCTTGAATGCTTCGAACGTAGCTAACGGTTTTAAACCGTTTGTTGTAGATGTCCTGCAGGTTAGGGAGACCGCCGAGTGAGGTGGAGGAGTGGACAGCCGAGGGTCTCCGTACATTGTAGGACGGGGCGTTTTTTGGGGTTGTTGTGTGTGTTATGTTACCCTTTTGTTGGGATTGTGGTTGTTATACGCTTTCGGTTTATGTCTTGTGGAGTTTATGTTGTTTTGAGGACTCGACTGAGTTTCCAAGTTGTACTCTTTACCTTTTTCGTCTTGCATACATTAAAACATTTTCGAGTTTTAAGCCTTTATTCGTGCCATGTTGGAAAGGTCCGGTGAGATTGTTGTCACGCTAAGGGTCGGGAACCATTGTGTGGTCTCGCCCGTAGCATTTTGATATCCCGCGGATTCGGGGTGTTACACTTTTAAGCTATCCTTGGGAGATCGAGATAATCGTATCAGACTCTAGACTGGATCTTTGCTTCTTTGAAGAAGTCCAGGTCAAGCATGTGTTTAGATAAATGAATTGTGCTTCTGAACGATTGACCCATTTCAGAATTTCGACCCCAATACATCATTTTCTCACAATCTCGTACTTCGCGTTCTCATCCGCAAGGATGCTTTAGGTTGGACTGCCTCTAGAAGATTGTCTTTCCTAACCGATTTCCGTTTTCAAGAAAAAAAAATAAAAAAGTGTGATGAATGTGTAGTCACTTTGATTTAATGTAAAGAAAGAAATTGTTGGTCTCAATAAGTCATGTTTAATGTTACATGATTGTTAGAATTTGACATCTTATATTGAAACTATATTTTTTAAATTTACACATTTAGGGTAATTTTGCACATGCTATAAAACCTAGTCATTAAATATAAGGGGGTTGTTAATTACGAATTAAATTTGCAGTATGGACGGTTAATTGATAAAAAATAAGTTCATATTTGAAAATTTTAAATATAATGGATGAAATATGAATTGTTATAACAATGAAATAATAGGAGTGTGATAATTAAATTGATGTGAACACCCGTGACTTTGGTTGTGTTCTCCCAATCTTTTAAATGTGATCTTGAATCGCTACCACCAACAAGGGAATTTCTCTGTCTCGTCATAATACTAATTTTCTGAACAAGTATGCCTTATCCCTTGCCAATCCTCTAGACCTATGCTCCGGCGAGGAGAATAATCACTATAATTGTGAAGGAGTTGAATTTGTTGTGTACTTGAAAACTGCACAAAAAAAAAAAGACATAACTGAAATGTAATTGGCTAATAGAATAAGGAGTATAATATCATATTCGACTCAATGTCGATTGATTGAATCAAACTCAAAGCTCCAATAACATACGTTAATAGAAAACGAACTAAGAAAGAGAAGAGTGGTTTAATACTGGATTCAAATTATAATGATTTAATTAAGAATCGAATTGAAGGAAGGAGAAGCAAGAGCAAGCCTTAATTGGATGATTAACATGCTGCAAGGGTTTACAAATAATGTTGAATTTATTACTTTTTAGACAATAGATCAATTTTTACAATTGATGAATAATAATATGAATCAACTCAAATGTAATTAAAAAAATAAATAATTATCTCTATTTATATATATTATTTGATGAGGAAGGTAAGATGCTCGACTACACCAAAATAATTGGTGTATCGAGAGGCCGACAATCGGCAAACGGGCAAACCGTCATGCAAAAGAAAAACCCAAGAAGAAAACAATACAATCACACCCTAGTAAAAACGATCCAAAAAGTCGGAACAACTAAACCCTAGAAGACGACGCGAAACACTTGAGGTTTGAAAAACATGGAGAGGACACGGGATAGATGAACTAGCGCGGTGTCTCACCGCCGGAAAGCAGGATGGTAGAAACCTTTTTTAAGGGATGTCATACCTCCTGCAACAATGTGGATACAACGATGTTGCCTCGATCTAAATGGAGGATCTTCGAAAACCTCGAACACAACCACGATCAACAGGGGCATGTGACTACGGCATCTTCCAAGACAATCGTTTAGGCCACTCGAGAAACATCTTCATAAAAGGAAATTCATCCCAAACATTCGGGAAGGATGAAAAAAACCAATTTTGGGTTCCAAAAGCTTGGACGTATATGTTTTTTAAAGGCTAACTTTTTCTTGCTTATTCGTGGCATTAATGTTGGGTAATTTCATATGGTTTTTCTTGTGTAGATGGGTCATTACCCTCGTGTTTATAACATCTGAGAGGATAGTTTGCAAAAGATTAAAAATGGGGAAAATTAGGAATCAAAAGCAAATTTTGATCACCATACGTGATTTGTAATTTTCGGCTACAAATATCCGGCTTCCAAAACAAATTTTAAAGAATAGTCAACTGAACTAGACTCGTTGACATAATTCTATCATAATCCATAAATAGCTTCAAATACATTTCTTTGAAACTTTTTATGGTGGTTAGCTTATTTCGTTTGTTCTTTGAATGTTTTTATGGTGGTTAGCTTGTCCCATGTTGTTCTTTCGAAGGTTGCGGCTTCTAATTGGTATGAATTGCGAGTTGTTCTCTAGTATTTGTTCTTTTTTGTATAGTCCCAAATCATTTTGGTTAATTGGCCATCGATCTTCTCATGTTGATTGTCAACAATTTCTCCATCTTTTAGCAGTCCCCAACAGTAGTTTGTACTTTGATGTGAGTATGTTTCTTCATCTTTCAGCAACAATTTTTCTTTCCTCCCTATGAATTCTCCTAGGTTTGGCGTGGGTTCAATTGTGCATGGCGCGGGTTCAATTGTGCAGATGTGCATTCAAGAGATTAACAACGATCGTGCCACATCCCTAACCCTAAAGCTAATCTTGTGCTTACTCCCGTCCGCCGGGAAAGAGACCCATAATTGAAGCTTTCCTTGCCTTTGACTAAGTTTTGCATCCAATCTTTTGGTTTAACACCAGAGGGCACTAATTGTACATTCTTCTTCCAAATCCAACGAGTAATGTCGTCACCTCTCACTTGAATCGGCATTTGCTTGTGTATTTTATGCTATTTATGAACTTTTGGAGAAGAAAAATGAGATGGATGATTTCTGATATAGAAATCGGATTAGTGCTGCTTAGATCTAGCTAGGAATTTTTGCGTTTGTTTTACGTGGTATGGGATTAATGTAATATCCGAAATTTTAATTCCGTTTAATCCCGTAACAAACCGGATTTCAATCCGTTGATCTTTCTCATTCTACCTAGTCGTACACACTATCTCATATTTCTATCATTTTATGTAACCTCACTTCACATAAAATGATAGAATTTTACATAAACCCTAATCTATCAAACCCTAGTTTATATCATGACATGTCCTTGACAAAGTCATGACGTCCTATTGACGAGACCATGACAAGATTTGACGAGACCAAGACGAGATCATGACAAGGCCATGCATGAACTTGACAAGGCCATGCCAAGTTTTGACAAGGCTTTGACAACCTAAGCCCACTCTTTCTTACCTTGTTTTCAGCCCATTTTCTTGTTGGATTTACATGGCTAGCATCATTGAACCTCCCTTGTTTGCACGGATCTGGCCAGTCCAGGAAGCCTTGCTAGACGTGGCCCAAATTGCTCCTCGCTTGTGTGCTGGCCAGTGAGGTGCAGAAGCAACGAAGAGGAGACAAAACAATCGCTCCTCTCTCTCCCCCATCTTCATCTAACGGCCCTGAAATCAAGCAGACAATCACACCACACAGATCTCCTTCCCTTATTCAGCGACGTCTTGTTTCCGTCCAAATTCACGCAGCCCGATCTTCACCTTCCTTCTGCCAATATTTTGTACACTTTCCTCCTCCCTTCTCTGCATGCAGCTTCCCAACCACAGCAGTAGACGGTGATGAGAGAAACGAGAGCGCAAGAGAGGGTCACCAACGAGGCTACTCCCAACCTTTCACAAATGATAGACACCTGAATCTTTTGTCTACACCAGGTGAGCTTTCCGCCTTCTTTCCCTTCTCTCATCTCTAGCCGGATCTGAGTATGAACTGATGTGTAGCAGTAAAAGGGTTGCACCAGCGCCGTCGGAATCTGTCTAACACCAACCTCACGCCCTGCAAGTGTGTACACACCAGGGACAAGTCACGCAGACCCTAAGAGCAACTGTTGCAGTTGCCTTCCGAGCCTTCCTCTCCCAGATCTAGCATCCTCTTACACCATTTAAACCAAGGTAAACTATCAGTTTTAGATACATCCCTTCTGTCGAGTTGAGTGTTAAAGAGGTGGGCAAATCTTGAGTTGTTTGCTTGCAACAAAAATAGATCTAGTGATCTCCATGAAGCCTAGAATAGGGTGGTGGAAGTGAGGCTGGTGAGTATCGAATCTGACCTCTTTCAACATCTGTTTAAGTATCAAGAAACTGTGTAAAGCAGTCATGTTTAGGCCTATTTTTCGACCCCTTAGAAGCATGATCCACAGTTTAATTTTTAATATGCCTTAGAGTGATATGCATACTGTAAAATATCAAAATTTGGGACTTATCCAAAGGTTAGATTTAGATCTATGACGGTCCAAAGTCGACTGGTTGTGCAGTAGAAAACATACTCAGAAATTGGCTAAGTATAGAATGTTAAGATGGAACCAACTTTGGAGAATTTTGTAGATATTGTTGTTGGAAATTTTGGAGAGTTCTTTGATCCTATGGGTAGCATGCATTTCATAAGAGACCTAGAGATTTATTTCGAAATTTCTAGATTTTAATTCGGGCTTCATATCTGGAGCCAAAGTTGGATCCTAGTGACTTTTTGGAAGGTTAGGAAAATGTGTAGTTTTTCTAGTTTCTACCCAACCTCATCCTTAACAGTTAGAATATGACATTTTATTCCCAAATAAGAATTTAAGCATACATTATGAGATTTTTGGTAGATTCAGGACCAAGGGTAAAATGGTCATTTTAGCTTAATGTGTATTTTAGTAATTTTTCTTCTAATAGGATCTTACATCTTACAAGTCTTAGACTTCTAAGTATATGGGAAATATATTGATCCACTTGCCTCCTATGACAGGCAATTGAGTTTCGACGGTTACCACATCGAGTTGTGATTAAGAAAGTCGAGACCAGATTCAGGTAAGTTCTTTGGGCTTACTTAGCTAGCTTTTAGATATGAGTGTGAATAATGATAGTGGTGTTTGAATGATGTGTTTATAGTTGTACTTAGTTGTAACTATCTACCGACCTATACATTGGCCTAAGAGTAATGGGTGGTGGCATTCTGCTCAGTTAGCCCGAGGGCGTTGGGTGTTTCTTTAGGGACTAGTCCACACTTGGTTTGTAGTGATGCTACCGGCGGAGGTAAGCTAGACCTACACCAAGTTGGATAAGGAACGGAGGCAAGAACTCTTAAGATTTCTTGTGCCACGACTATAAAATTTAATAAAGTGAATCACTTAAACTATCAGATTATAACCGGTTTGTGTGCCAGCATGATGATTGTTTATGTTATCTAGGGTGTGTTTGTGCTATTCTTATTCTGCTTATATCTGGTTAGTTAGCTAACCGTTGTATTGTTGTTTAGACGTGCCACTGGTTAGAGTAGATGCCGAGTGATCCGGACGGTGGGTTGTCAGTCGGGGTGTCGTACTTCATAGGACGGGTTGTAGTCATTTCTTTATTTTGGTCTTTCACATATTACATTCTTTGTTCTGGGATTGTAAGAGATTATTTATTGCCGGCTGTTAGTGTTTCTGGTCACATTAATGACATTGTTAAACATATTTTATGATTTCTGGTTTTCCTTATCTATGCCTTGTTGTAAGATCTAGTTAAGTTGTTGACAAACTAAGGTCGGCACCCATTGTGAGGTCGTAACCTGTAGCTCCCCGAGTTCCAAGAACTTTGGGTGTTACAATTAAGGTTTATTTGTGGTGGCGGCGGAGGCTCAAAAGGGTTTTCTAGCACGTGTAATAGCGCGTTCTTATGAGCAGGTAAGGGGGTCTTGGTTTTCTCGTGGGCGGTAATTTTCTAATGATCTCTATTTATAGGTTTTAGGGAGTTCATGACTAACACTTGAATAATAGTATAAAAACACTAAATTTAAAAAAAATGAAAAGATAAAATATCACGATGATGGGCGTCCTTATGCTTTTGTATTCGGTGATAACATCCATTTAAGTGCCCCCTCATTTTTATCCATTTCTTATGCCTTTTGGATATAATTGGATCGCTTATCGGCATATGTCTTTCTCTTTTGTATTTTGGATATCTACCGGTGGATTAATGACATTGACGTAACGTCCCAAATTTTTTTACGAGTATTTTTAGTTGTAAATTTAAATTTTACGAGTTTATTAAAATATACTTGATCATATATTTTCCGTAAATTATTTTCAGAATATTTCGAAAAGTTTTACGATCCAGAAATTTCGTTCTGGTTTATTTTGATTGAGTTTATTTAATTCCGGATTTCTATTTTGTTTGAGATGGTTAATTTATTTTTATTCCTTCTCTTTTCTACTTTTTCATTCCCTATTTTTTTCTAGTTTCTTCCCGGGCTGATGAGCCTCATCTCCCCGACCTTTCGCCGCCTCTGCATACTCGACCCCTCGCTCATTGCTACTAACCTCTCATAGCACCCCTCTACTGTCCCTTCCGCTTTCGTCCTCACCATCTGCCCATTCCCTCATTCTCCCTCACCTTTCTGTTTTTCTCAAGACAACCCTTCTCCTTTCTTCTTCTCAGCCACCGGACCTTTTCTTCCTTCTCTGAAGGTCACCCTCCCTCTTCCGCCTCTAATTTCACTCCAACAACAATGTAACACCCGAATCCGCGGGATATCAGGATGCTACGGGCGAGACATCACAATGGGTCCCGACCCTTAGCTTGACAATAATTTCACCGGACCTTTCCAACATGGCACAAATAAAGGCAAAACGTAAATCATTTTTAATGCAAATGATGAGAAACCCGTAAGAAAGCAACAACAAACTTCAGCCGAGGTACAACTCAAAGCAAACGCCAAACAAGCGGCACACTAAACGCAATAACCGAAAGACAAAACACAAGACAACTCCAACTCAAAACCCTTCCTAAAATGTACAGACCCCGGCTGCCCACCCTCCCGGATCTCTCGGAGCATGC
The DNA here is from genome assembly GCA_033239045.1 of Fagopyrum esculentum. Classification (NCBI taxonomy): domain Eukaryota; kingdom Viridiplantae; phylum Streptophyta; class Magnoliopsida; order Caryophyllales; family Polygonaceae; genus Fagopyrum; species Fagopyrum esculentum. Next base: position 136,719,967 of record BSUD01000002.1, on the reverse strand, counting down.
CTAACCTGTAAGGATACTACAACATTCGGTATAAAACCGTTAGGTCATATTCGAAGCATTAGAATTAATGGGAAAAGCACAAACACAAGTAAAACATCATAGTCACACAACGTACTCAAAAGCACACAAATCCGGTTTATTATCTTTATTATTATTAAGTCATATCCCGTTCTAATTCAACTTCATTTGTGACACGAGAATCTCCCGAAACTCGCCTCGGTCCCTTCTTCCGGCAATGGAACGGTGCGGATGCCTCCGACCGTCTAACCAGCACGGGCCAGTCGCTGAGAACCTCCTAGCTCTCGCAAGAGCTAGGTAGTGATGTCACCGCCCGTTATCATACCCTTGGGCCACACAATATAAAGGTCGGTAATTCTATTTATGGTTTAGTTGTTATACACAATAAATAATAAACACACACCACCAAACACACATCAACGCTAATACAAAGAATACGAGCTAAGTAAGTCCGGAGACTTACCTTATCGCCACACTCAACTTACAACACTCTCGCTTCCTTAGAGAGGAAGCACACAACCTGCTCACACAAGAATTCACGTATCAACATATGCTCACGCTCAAGAAGTCTTAGACTTCACTCTAATGATCTAACCAAGATCACCTAACCCTCAAGCTAGGAATGCATCCTAGGATCCAAGATACTCACAACACTCTCTACATGTAAACAAAACTCACAACATCCTATACCCTCACAAGAACCTAAACCTCATTTAAGAAGGAACAAGCTAGCCTAGAAGGTCCATCATGCTCAACATACTCCAAGCCATCAACTACATCGAGCCTTAAGGGCTCCTAGGTTCTCAACCACTAGGTGGCATTCCTAACTACCCTAGGTCCATCCTAGGCATGATACTAACATGAAACAACCTCACAACTAAGGAAGGAACGAAGAAGAAGGGAGAAGAAGAGCCTACTGATGAAGAAACGCAGCCGCGGAAACAAAAGGCGCGACTACGTGCTGAAGGTCACGGCCCCCGCGGCACCAGTAGCCACCCCCGCGGCGCCCAGAAATCCTGATGGCGCCCAGAAATCCTGATGCCGCCCCCGAGGCGCTTCTCACCGCCCCCGCGGCTGGCTAAGATCCGCCCCGCGGCGCCTGATGCCGCCCCGCGGCAGAACTCCAGAAACAACGATTTTTTCGTCTTCAATTGTGGATTTTGAGCTTCAATGGCCTCCTTCTCTTGCTGGCTCTTCTCCAAACATCATCCATGGTATCAAGGCTCTCCCTCATGACCTAATCGAGCTAAGAAGATGGACATGTAAAGGATCTAAGAAAAAGCTTCCTCAAGAGCTTCATCCATGGCAATGGATGATGGGGAAGGAAGAAGGGGTAATCAGCAAGGAAGGAGAAGAGAGGGAGAGGAAGAACTTACCAAACCAACTCAGATTCTTCTCCACGGCAACTCACACACAAGAAAGGTTCCAAGAGAAGTGAGGAAGAACACAAGAGGAAAGAGTGAAGGGGAGAGGAAGCGTGAAATGAAAAGTGAGGAGAGAGAGAAGAGTGGGCTGCACAAAAGGGGTGGAGAGACCCAAAGCTTAGCTACCCACATGTCTCCTGACACCAAAACCCGAGGGATCGGAAAGATAAACGGGAAAGCAAAAGGTCAGGACGGGATTAAGAATCAAATCCCATCACTCAGCATCTCGTGCCTGCGGGAAAATTGAGCCGCTAACACGGAAGGGTCGATAACTCACTAACCATCCGGAATAAAAATTCCGGATGTTACAAACAAGACACAAGGAGCCCGGATTTTTGGCCACCTCGCGTAAGCACCAGGCAAAAGGAGTCGTCCCGCCATTAGAAGGCCAACACTAAGGGAGAAGCGCCGCCATTCCTCCCCTCCCTATCTTAGCCCGACGCTCCTTCTCCTTCCCCTACCTTCTCTCTCCCACCAGCCCTCTTGCTCCAGCCCCAATTTTGTCTCTAGCGTTAGATTCGGCCAAGAACCGAACAGTGAGCTCTCTTCCCGCGTTATCCAGTCTCAACCACGTTGCCTAGCTCCGACTCTCGTCTTCCTCTGTCAGCTGACCGCCGGAGTCGTCGCCAGAAACCCTTGCATTTGCGTGACCTAGTGCGTGCTGGAGTCTACTGGAGCCCGTACCACCTGTGCCGCCGCCAACACTTTCCCCCTCTCTGCGTTGCTCCAAGGTTGAAGAGACCCTTTTTTGGGATATTTTAATTGGGCCCCTATATTTTGATATAATTGCATAATGTTCACACATCTTTATATTTCATATCTTACCCAAGTTTTGGAAATTTGAATATATATATATCCCTGCATATTTATTTATGGAATATGGCCAAAATATTTAATTACGTATTATGACCCATATTTATGGAGCCGTACAGTTTGCCCCAGAAAATGTGTTAGCGGTTTTTAACCTTGGATTTAAATTACGGTGATATTCATATATTTGTATATAATAGAAAATATACCCGGAAAGTGTTTTTGAGATTTTGACTCAGTTTTTAGTATGGGGTTTATCTTTATTTTATAGGGCTAATTTGGAAACTAGGCTTTTTTGATTTATGGTTATAGTAACTAGGCTTTTTTATTTTTTAATTAACTAATTGTACCTCAAAAATTTTGTTACCGTGAACCTTAATATTCCCTCAGCCGTCTTTCTTTCTCACAATTTCCTTCACTCTCTTCCCTCACCCCCTCTCTAGTAAGAGTTTTCTACCATCAAATCCCCATCTTCTAGAGTGGATATCGCATCGATTTGCTTCAATTGCACTCTGCTAACAAGAAGCTATGAATCAATCCTGAATAAATTGGATTTTTTTCGATCTAGGTATAGTAGATCTTGAAAAGGGCTGAGTTACGATTCCGATCTAGATTCAAAAATGGGGTCGTAGCACTGAAGGCAAAGATGAAGACCATGTATAGGGAATCCGACGGGGATGGCACCATTGAAAAGGAACAACAAACTCATCCCTTCCCTGCCCTGCCCAAAACTGTAGCCGCGCATCACTCCTCCAACCCCGATCCCAGATCTGCGCCACCAGGAACGAAGACAACCCTTCTGCCGCCGCATGCACCAGCCTCGCGCCTATTGGTCGGGTGGCTATGAGTTCCGGTCGAGAAGAACACTGCCAGCCCTGTCGCTGCCGCTTGCACCAACCATGGCGCGCACCAGTGAAGAGAGAAAGCGTCCGGAGATGGCACATAAGAGTTGATTGCTTTCGTGTTTAACATTGATCGGAAGTTTTAGCCGCCTCCTGCAAAATTTGTGAAAGCCAAGAGATCCAGCCATAGCGGAGTAGGTAGTTAAACACAAATAACTCGAAATTTGAAGTAATAATATTTGGTGAAATTTCGATTGATTAGCCATTGTGCTTTCGATTTCACTGCAACTGAATTGCAATCGCAAAATAATATTATCATGTGTGAATAATTTGAGGTGAATTTCGAGTTCATATATATGTAACGATTATATATATATTTACGATTAAGTTCTTTTCTGTCTGATGCATACCTGCAAAACCTATCCTTCTTCCACTTATTGGTCTTGAAAACCTGTTGGCAAATGGGGTTGAAGAATTTGAGGTGAATTTCGAGTTCATATATATGGTATTTGTAACGATTATATATATTTACGATTGAGTTCTCTTCTGTCTGCCCTTTCTTAATCCTTTATATATATTCAGGTCTAAAGCTTTGGAGAAAGTTTGGAGATTTAGCCAATGAATGAATTGAACTTATGACTTATTGCAGTTGAATATATTGTAATGGTTGAATTATGATAGATTTATGTTTAAGATTGATACATTGTTGTGATGTTGATCTGCGGATACCACATTGGTCTAGTTTATGCTGTTGATAAGTAAAGTTTCATAGTTTTTCAATTGCTGCATTATTGTAGGAAGGGATGCACAATATGCAGTCACAATTAGTGTCTTAGTCGAGGAATGAACTTCATACCAGATTGTTGATATGTGAAAAAAAAATTTGGTATGAGTTTCTGGTATGAATTTCATACCAGAAATTCATACCTGAAAGTAAAAAAAAAATAAATAAGGATACAAAAAAAAAATTTGGTATGTATTTCTGGTATATATTTTTGGTATGTATTTCTGGTATGTAAATTCTGGTATGTAAAATTCTCGTATGTAAAATTGTGGTATGTAATCCTGATATGTAAATTCTGGTATGTAAAATTCTGGTATGTAAATTCTGGTATGTAAAATTATGGTATGTAATTCTCGTATGATAAAATTCTGGTGTGATAAATTTCTAGTATGATAAGATTCTGGTATGATAAATTTGTGGGGTACATTTACTAAATCATATTCTCAAAAAGGCCTAGTATATCAAATTCTCCCTATTTTATATAGTTATATACTATACCCAAATTTAGCGTCATGCTAAATTTGTTTGGTTTGGTGCAAGGTTCGGAAGCGCCCCGTTTAAGGCCAACGAATCCATATCGACATCCATAGATCATCTTCCGTCTTTTGACGTCACGTGAGTACCCTCTCCCCGGAGCTTATTATCTTACCACGATCTAGTTATATTTATTAGTATCATGCTAGGTCGAATCTAGCATAATCTAGAGTGAATGTCAAGTAGTGGCTTTGGACCTTAGGTGAGTGTTTGAAGATTGTGAGATGTTGTAAGGCTTGAGGTGTTGATATTATCTTATGAGGTTGTTTATGGCTTTAAGTTGTATGTTGAGCTTGTGAGAATTTAGGGGTTGAGGTTGTATGATTGTTGAGATTGTGGAGACTAGAACGAGAGTATCCTAGCATGGTTATGGTTTATGATCTTCCGAGATCATTGGGACTAGAAATCTAAGGACTTCTAGCATGTGAGAGAGAGATGTTGATAGTGTGCATTGTTTGACCAGGCGTTGAGTGCCTTCCTGCGGGAAGCTGAGAGCGGAATATAGCGGGATTATCTTTGAGATAGGTAAGTTACCGGACTTACTTAGCTCATATTCTCCGTATTAGTTTCAATGCGTGTTTGGGGATGTGTGTTTATTGTTTGTGTGTGTGTTTATTGTTTATGTTATAAAAACTTAACCGGTAATAGGACCACCGATTGTATATGTTGATATTTGGCTCAAGTGTATGATAACTGGCGGTGACTGCTTTTCCAATCCAAAATAGGGCTACTAGGAGGTGCCTTGCGACCAGTCCAGCAGGTGATGCTGATTCGCATCAAGTACAAACCCGTCTGGTGAAAGGGGACAAGGGCGAGTGATTCTCGTGTCACACCATAAGTGGAATAGTAAGGGATATGGCCTAATAATAACAAAAAGATAATGAACCGGACTTGCGTGTTTAGATCATGTTGTGTGTTATGATGCCTTATGTGTGTGTGTGTGCCAATACCATGATTCTAATGCTTTTAATACTAGCTAACGATAATGTTGTAGTTGCCTTGCTGGTAAGGGACGCGGCCGAGAGTGCCGGAAGAATGGGAAGCCGGGGTCCGTACATTGTAGTATGGGTTCAGGAGTTGAGTCTTGTATTTTATATATGGTATATTGTTATGTATTGACGTTTGGGTCTTGGCGTTGTGAACTCGGCTGTAGTCTGTTGTTGTTTATTTCTGGGGATCATAACATTTGCATTAAAATGTATTTCGGTTTTCGCCTTTATTTGTGTCTTGTTGTAAGATCCGGTGAAATTGTTGTCACGCTAAGGATCGGGACCCATTGTGAGGTCTCCATCCGTACCACCCCGAGTCCTGCCGATTCGGGGTATTACAATTGACAACATTGTAAGTTTTGTGTTGGAAAAATGAAGATATTTATCGAAGAATGACTTCTACACACTCCTGGAATAATGAAATGTTGAAATAAGAGACTATGACACAATATTAACAAGTACACTCAACTAGTTTAAATCCTACAACAAGGAGCCTTTGAAAGCAAAGTTTAAACTAGAAGGTGACGTTGTTGTTTATGAATTTTCAAGGATTCTCGTCCGGAATTGTTGCATCGTTATTGTTATTCAATGCAAGGTAAGTGTAGGCATTTTTCCACTCTTCCATGGTAGACTCGGAAACCTTTTCACCATCAACTTCCGCCTCCCATGCGTCTTTATATGTGTCAGGCATGGTCCATTTCACCTTTAACGACACTTCACCATCGATGCTCACCTTTGGAAGAGTCTTACCCTTATAAAATTAATTTCAACAAATAAAAACTATATGAGGAAATAATCATATGCTACATTGAAGAAGTATGTAAGTTAATAACAATAGAGATTTCATATACATGCCCTTCGAATCAAATAAAGTTTTATCATAAAATCAATCGATGATGATAGCCCACCTATCATATATATTAGACTCATTTTACATTTATAATCAACGTGGAATACACATCATGAAGTTAGGGTTTTAAATTTTTGTATAAAACTACCTATAGTAGTCTCAAAATCAAAATCATCAGGTTTCTACTTTCCAGATCCAGTTACCTGAGTTTTCAAGACGGACAACACCTCATTCGACTTCAACCATTGGTTTGTCTCTGCATCTTTATAGTACTGACGAAAACAAAAGGTATTGTTAGAGGTGTTCCTCTTTGACTTACTAGACTAATCACACATCCAAGTATGATCTTGTACTAAAATGTTGTATTTAAAATATAAGTAAATACTCCCTTTCTTTCCGTGTGTCATGCAAATTTCATTTCATTCTAAAGCATATATTGATTTAAACCATATGTCAATTCATGCACATTGTCAATTTAAAAAACAATGTGAAAATAGTTACAACAATATATAATGATGTCTTTTGTATAAAAAAACATGCTCAGAAGTTATTTAAAGCAACTTAGGTTGAGATAAATGTTTTGTTTTCTCAAAACACATAATTGAGCAAAATGTTAAAACATGAAAACAATAAAAATCACCCTTTCTTTCCGTTCAACTCCAAGGCTAGAAGGATGTGTTTCAACTTTCATCAACCAATCACTAGGCATCCAATCAGGTTTCTTGAGGTTAGCATAGTCATCATTCAAATTCATATTGCTAGATGAACTAGAGGAAGAATTGTTCTTCATGTGGAATTACTTCTCTCCTTGGATCGATGATATTTTTATTGTTTTTATGTTGTATTAACTGTCTAGAAATGAAGAGAAAAGGGTTTATTTATATTAATTTTTCTCCACAACTTGACCATGAAGAATTCAGATGTACGTACAAAGATAAGATCATGTGTTATAAGGTAAGTTGTACCTTGAAAATAATCTAGGTGCGCCGTATTTTTTTTAATGAAAAATAAATTGGGTAAATATATCATACATTTATGTATGCGTGCAAAAATATCGTCCCTTGAAGTAATAAATCACAAAACGATACGCTTACACAAATAGATATACGCTATGAAAAAAATCAATTCAATCAATATAACGAGAGAAAACTTATAAAAATAGAGGTGATATTTACGCGCCCCTCGATCTACAAATTTTCGACGAAAATAGCAGGCCAACGGTGGATGACGAGCGTTGGTGCAAGCGGTGGGCACTATTGGTGGGAGTAGTAATTAAAGGCCGTTGGCAGAAGGTTGGGTGTAGTCAATCGCCGGCATAGGAATTACAACTCGTCAAATAAAAACTTTGGCCAACGAACATATATATTACCTGTTGAATTTCAAACGCCGGAAAATCACCTATAAATATGAGATAAACTCGTAGTCTTTTCATTGTCACAATTCTTATATCTTACAACATGTAAAAAATTACGTAAAATATCTTCATATATTAAGAGGACGATAAAGTTAATCTTACATTCGACGACAATAACTAAAATGATTCATATGAACTTTTTGCACCCTTAGTTGTATGTTTTGTAATATATTTTTTTTCATTGTAACCTAATTTAAGATTTGAAAGAAATTGTAGAATATGTTCTTACGTATACTTTTGTTGTTAGCGGAACCCCCCCCCCCCCCAAATAAATAAAATAAAACAAACCAAGACCCAAAAGAGCTAGAGCTTCGTTTCATATTATTCCATCACATTTTATTCCGGGGTATACGGTGGATGATAAGATACTTAGGTATATCATCGAGTTGGAAATAGACCTATCTCCTACCAACTTGCAATTCAAATTGGCAAGAATAATGTCTCCTTGCATATTCGATTCATTAAGGTCGTCATCTTCTACCCAACTAGTGGAAGAATGTGTAACACCCCAAGTTCTCGGAACTCGAAGCGTTACGGGCTAGGACCTCACAATGGGTCCCGACCCTCAGAGTAACAACAACAAAACAGATCTTACAACAAGGCACAGACGAATGAAGACCAACACAGTTTATAAAACCAAAGGTTTAAACAAAGGAAGCGTTAAAGACTCACAACCGAGTTCAAAGCAAAAGGGAAAGCAACAACATAAACACGATCCTGTCCTATAATGTACGGGAACCCCGGCTGAAAACACCGTCCGGATCACTCAACAACATTCTGAACCTGAGGAACATCTACAATATCGCTATAAACCGTTAGCTAACATTCTAGATATCAGAATGAATGTAAAGACACAAACACACATAAGGTAAAGTAAACATATAGCATGCTCGCACTCAACCGATTATTATCTCTAATAAGGTTATCCATTACTGATTCAACATCTTTTGTCACACGAGAATCTCCCGAAACTCGCCTCCGCTTCCGTCTACCAATAGGAATAGATCAGTATTATCCGTTACCTACAGGCTTGGGTTGCAAGAGCACATTCTAGTCTCCTGAAGAACTAGACAAGTGGTCACCGCCCTGTTAACATACACTTGGGCCAGTTAAGGCTGTAAAGGGTGATTCCTATTCCGGTTATCCATTATAACAAGAATAAACAACACAAACAAGCAAATACAATCCAACTAATACGCGAAATGAAGCTAAGTAAGTCCAAGGGACTTACTTCACTCGAAGGTAATCTAAAAGCTCAGCAAAAACTCAAAGAACAACTCAGTTTCCCTCAAGAAAGGAGGAAGGAAAACCTATTCACACAAGCATCACGAATCAGGAATGAAACGGTTGCTAGAAGTCTATAACTTCTAGTATCAATGATCTCTAAGAGATCTCAACAAGGTAAGGGATCAACCATAGTCTTACAGCATACTCAGGGGGCAAGAAACATCCATAAGAATCAAGGAAAGGAACAAGGAAGGAAAAGAAGGAAGAAACTCACAAGAACGAGAGTTACTGCAGAAGGAACCGTAGGGGCGGCGGAGCAAGGCTCAAGGGCGGCAGTATGCAGACGCGGGGGCGGTGCACTGACAGAAGACGCTGTTGGGGTTTCTTCTCGACAAAAAATCTCAGAAGGGATCCAAAGCCCGAACTTTTGAGTTCCGCAGGGGCGGATTTCCCGTGCCGCAGGGGCGGTCCTTGTTACCGCGGGGGCGGTGACAGGCAAGGCAAAAACTGGGAACTTACATCCGATCCACCTAAAAAGAAGTTTCGTCCCGAAACTTGCAACAAACTGACAATCACATAACAACACAAGATGTTTAACACAACTCATATATTCCCACTCGGGGCACGTAACTCAAAACGCCACAAAAGTGTGCGCAACACAACAAAGGAAAAGCCAAACATAACAACTACGCTAAAGGTGCATCAACCTTAGCGTAAAAATCCGGATAGTTCCTCTGGAACTATCCTTTGTCTCCCAAGTCGCCTAATCAGCTTCTCGCATCGACCACTGAATCTTCATCATCGGTATGCCCTTCGAACGCAAGTGTCTCGTACTACGCTCTAGGACAACTATCGGATGCTCGACGAACGTGTGGTTTGCCTTGACCACTAGATCCTCATGACTGACAATATGTCTTGGGTCCGGTATGTACTCCTGTAGTTGAGACACATGAAAAACCGAGTGGACACCCTCCAGCCTCGGTGGCAAAGCAAGTTGAATGTTGCCTCTCCAACTAGCTCCGGAATCTTGAAAGGTCGGACGTATTTGAGACTCAGCTTCCCCTTGACACCGAAACGTCTGACGCCTCGTGTCGGTGAGACTCTCAATTTAACCTGAGCTCCAACTCTGAACTCCAGAGGTTTGTGGCTCTTATCTGCATAAGACTTTCTCGACTCTGTGCTGCTAACATCCGTGATGACATGAATTATGACCTATTTTTAGGCATGTATTTATATAGATTTTCCCTTTATTTTGCATGCATAGACATACATTCATGACATTTATGGTTATATTCACCTACTTTGCAAGAATAGAAGTCTACACAGAGTTTTATTGCATTTGTAGGTAATTTGGCGAATTATGGAGCGAAATAGCATATTAAGGATTAAGCCTTGAAGCGGGAAAAAAAGGAGCAATAAAAGGAAGTTAGGATGGCCCAAAGTATCTTCTGATACAGTCTGACGCGACCCAAAGTATCTTCTGATACCTTCTGACGCGGCCCAAAGTATTCTCTGATACCTTCTGGCGCGGCCCAGAGTATTTTATGATACCATCGGCTCGACTTCTTTTCAGCCCAAATATTTAGGGTTTCATCGTTAAACCCTAGATTTATCCCTACAAATATTCGATAGCCTTCAACATTGAAGGACGGACGGTGACAACCCCAAGATTTGGATCCCCAAAGACACGTGCTTAGGGCTGCATTGGACGTCCGGAGATTTTGCACTTGCAAACGGTGATTCGCGAGGGTTTGAAGATTTGGAAGTTGCTTGTTGCGGAAGTTACGCCTTTTGTCCTTAGGTTTGATTTGAAGACGGATTGACATCCCGTTCTTCGTTCTTATCAAGGATTGTTATTGGTTTGTGTTTATTCCAAATCTGATATACATTATTACCTTTGTGTGTGGATTTGAGATCGGTTTGAGTTTTATTGAAGGTTTTCGAAGGTTTTCATCTTTCATTCTTCTTAAACTTGATTTTGATATTATAATGACAGTTATTGGCTAAAACCCTTTAGCAATTCTAAGGTGAAGGGTTGATAGTTGTGGCTTAGATGATGATAGATCGATCGTAAATTGATTGGACCTTGAGAGTTAGAGAGATTTCGCCGACACCCTAAATCACGGTTTGTTCTTGAGATTTCACGGCCGTGGAACTCAAGATCTGCCCGTAATTTATACCAGTTTACGAACATTGCTTTTACTTGATCAAAGGTTAAAGATTAGCTTTAATCTAGTCTAGGTTTACCATTTTCTAGGTAGTAGTGAAGCCTCAACAACCTCTACTTCGATTTCGAGTGTCACAACCTTAATCGGTTTAGTTAGTCTTGATCCTTGGGTTAAAAGTTTGGGTATTTGAGATTAATTCTTGTCTTTAGATCCTTTCTATACTGAAGCCTCAACAACCTTTATATAGAGTGTCTTTGGATAAGTCATATAGGGTTTTGGAACTTCACCGTACATTACCTTACCTTAGTATACTTTTGCAAACCTCAACTCTATCGTTATATCTATAGTATATCTTGAATCGATTGCCACAATTAGATACCTGGATCTTTAGGGTTGTTGTTTTCCCAATATATTTGCAAAGGTTTACCCTTTTACTTGCTTGACAACTAAATTTGTTCCCCCCAAATCCTTGTGTTCGATACTCTGGAATTCTTGCTTTACTACGCCGATCCGTACACTGCGGGTTCGCTTGGTTGATTCTAGTTTTATAAATTTAAAACTTATTTGCACGCACGCTAAGTGGCGAACAATCCGCTCTCGGATCACTACCACTCGAGTCATTTCAGCCTGAATCTGCTCAGGTGCTACACCGCTAGCACTACTAGGCACGTCCCAACATAGGTGCTACACCGCTAGCACTACTAGGCCATCCTAATCAATGTGTGCCAACTGTTGTTATATGAAAACTCCACTAAGGGAAGGTGATTTGGCTACACCTTTCCCCAATCTAAAACACAAGCTCTCAACATGTCCTCCAGAGTCTGGATGGTCTGCTCGGACTGACCATCAGTATGAGGATGATAAGTAGTCGTGAACTGCAGACTCATACCTAGGGCGACATGCACCTACTGCCAAAACCTCAATGTGAACCGTCCGTGTCTGGTAGATATTATAGTCCTAGGTACTCCATGAAGTCTCACAATCTGTTTAGTGAACTCCTCTTCCAATCAACTCACCGGCCACGTTCCTTGATAGGAATGAAACGTGCGGTCTTCGTCAATCGATTTACTATCACCCAAATAGCATCAAGCCTCGACTCAGTCTCAAACCGGTAACAAAATCCATAGAGATATCCCTCACTTCCACTGAGAGACGGGAAGTGGATGTAGCTCGCCTCTTTATCGATGATGCTCGATCTTGACCTACTGACAGGTCGCACACTGAGCTACAAATCTCGTGACATCTAGCTTAAGACCTTCCCACCGCGTCTGATATCCTGATACATCTTACTCGCACCGGGATGCACAAAGTTAGGTGAAGAGTGAGAATCCAAGCCCTGCTTGAATACATCGCTATAGACCACAAAATCCTCAATGCCCTCTGCCTGAGCTAAGATAGGAGTAGAGGTCAACCTCTTCTTCAGCTCCTCAAAGCTGTGAAGGCATAACTCGGACCATACGAACCTCGTATACTTCCACAGCAAGGAAGTGAGCGGACGGGCGATAACTAAAAAGCCCCAACCTAACGCCGGTAGTGGCCCGCCAATCCTAAGAAGTTGTGTACTTCCTTGACGTTCTTAGAAGGTGGCCAAGATGCTACTGACTCAATCTTCGCCGGATCTACCTTGATCCCTTCCGTTGAAACGATGTGACAAGGAATGCTACCTCGGACATCAAAAACTCGCACTTAAGGGAGCTTGGCGTAAAGCTTTCTATCCTGTAAGACCTTAAGAACGATCCTCAAGTGTCCTGCGTGCTCTTCTTTGTTGCGAGAGTATACCAGAATGTCATCTATGAAGACAACTACAACTGCTCTAGAAAGTCGATGAAGATGTTGTTCATCAAATCCATGAAAAATGCGGGCACATTCGTAAGTCCGAATGGCATCACTACAAACTCGTAGTGTCCATATCTGGTCCGAAATGCCGTCTTGGCTATGTCCTTCTCTCTCACCCTCGGCTAGTGATATCCGGATCTAAGATCGATCCTCGAAAACACTGAAGCTCCATGCAGCTGATCCAAAAGATCGTCGATACGGGGCAATGGATACTTATTCTTGATCGTCACCTTTTTCAACTCTCGGTAATCGATACATAACCTCATTGACCCGTCTTTCTTCCTGATGAAGATAACTGGTGCGCCCCAAGGAGATATACTAGGGCGGATGAAGCCCGTCTCTACTAACTCCTCGAGCTTCTTCTTAAGCTTAAGCATCTCGATAGGCGCCATATGGTAAGGAGCCTTAGAGATCGGTCTTGTACCGGGCTCTAAGTCAATACCAAAGTCTATACTCTGATGTGGAGGCAAACCTGATGGCTCTCCAAAGACGTCAGCAAACTCGTAAGCTTTTGGGATTTCCTCCAAAGCTGGGCTAGTACTATCTTTCATGGCATAGCACCAAAAAACCTCGCAACCCTATCCGATAAGTCTCACAGCTCAGACTACGCTGATGACTAAACCTGTCTTCCCAAGATCCCATCCTCTAAAGATCTCAACTTGGCCTGCATCTCTAGTTACCGTCACTGTCCTCTTGCCGATGTCCAGAACTGCTCAGTGTCGATCCATCCAATCCACACCCAGAATAACTTCTTCATGTACTAAGTACATGACGAAGAAGTCAGCTGGCCAATGGCGACCTCCGAGTCTAATAGGGCAATTATGAACCTCTCGTGTACCTCTAATCTTACCCCCATCGGGTAATCGAATAAAGATATACAAGAATGCGTAACACCGGTATCGAAAAGAAAATTGACAAGAAAATCATTAATATGAATGGTACATGTGGTCGCTGGAGCGGTCGGCTCCACTGTACTCATCAGCTCATAAACTCTAGTTGAGGCACCTCTGGTGTGAGAAGTACCACCTCCTCATCTGCTACCCTGTCCTGGAGTGGAACCCTCAGGAGCGTGTTAGCATGAAATATGACTATATTTTAGGTACTTGTTTTAGTTGTTTTTCCCTCTTTTATGTGACATAGATATGAGTTTGAAGCATTTGTGAGCTCATTCGCCCACTTTGTCGATATAGAGATCTGCACTAGCTTTGTTTGGTTTATAGGTGAATAAAGGCTTGGATTGGAGCAAAATGTGGAAGGAAAGGAGTATTTGATCATGCTAGATGTCAAGGAGATGCTTTGGAGGAGCTAAGGAAGGACCATGAGTGAAGAGCATCACGAAATAAAGGCAGGCTTTCACAAGAATTTGGATTTCCACGCCCTAAATTACAGCCGTGGATTTGGCATTGGATCGTGAAAAGTGAATTTGAAGCACAACAGAAAGTTACACGGTCTAAAACACGGCCATGGAAAGTTATGAGCCCGTGATTTCCATGACGAAGGTGACGTGTCATATTTGCCACGTCAGCAACGGTTATTGGGCCTTTCTCGTAACCCTATTTCGCCCTATAAGAAGGCTTGAGAATGGAGTTTCGAGCACGGAGGCTTTAGGGTTCATTTTACTTTCGGGATTGAGACAAAAGATTGGAGGCTCGGATTGTGGCTTGTGAAACACGTGATTTTGGGGATTGTGTACTTTCGAGATATCTTAAGGTTTCGATTGGAGGACGGATTGACATCCCGTTCTTTGTTGTTTCTCTGGATCGTTGTGAGGATTTCTATTCCTACTTTTCTACATTCATCGAACATACTTTGTTGTGGATTTGAATTTTGTTATTGGATAATTAACGAGTTTTCGGAGTTTTATACCTTTTCTCTTTTAAACTTGATTTTTGATATCATGAATATGATTGTTGGCTAAAACCCTTTAGCTATTCTAAGGTGAAGGGTTGATAGTTATGGCTTTGATAATGATAGATCGATCATAAACAGATTGGACCCTGATAGTGTGAGAAACCTCGTAGACACCCTAAACCACGGTCTGTTCTTGAGTTCCACGGCCGTGGAACTCAAGATCATAAACATATTTGCTTTAATCCAAAGTTAAAGATTAGCTTTAACCTAGCCTTGTCTTGCCTTTTCTAGGTAGTAGTGAGACTCAACATCCTCTATTTCGGTTTCGAGTGTCACAACATTAACCGTTTTAGTTTATCTTTGATTCCTTGGGTTTGGGCATGGGTATTTGAGAGTAATTCTTGTCCTTAGATCCTTTCTATACTGCAACCTCAACAACCTTTATAGAGAGTGTCCTTTGGTGAGACATATAGGGTTTTGGAACTTCACCGTACTCAACCTTACATTACTTATACCTTTGCAATCTCGACTCTGTCCTTATATCTATAGAATATCTTGAATCGATTGCCACAATTGGATACCTGATCTTTAGGATTGCTGTTTTCCCCAATATTTGCAAAGATTTTATAGTTTTACTTGCTCGATTATTCGAAACTGAATTTAACTCACCAAATCCATAAGTTCGATACTCTGGAATACTTGCTTAACTACGCCGAGTCGTACATTGTGGGTTCGCTTGCTTTTATTTCAGTTTTATAAATTTAAAGCTTATTTGCACGCACACTTTGAGGCAAACAAGTTTTTGGCGCCGTTGCCGGGGATTTTGTCTACACCAAATTTCGATTCTCGGTTGTCGAGCTTGGGAGCTTTGCTCTTGTTATTTGATATCTCTTTTTTAGTGATTTTTGCAGATTCTTTAGGTATATGCAAAAGACTAGATCTACCAAAGATCTAGTTCCTTTCGATCCAGAACTTGAGAAAACTTTGAGAAGAAAGTTGAAAGAGAACAAGATGGCTTAAAACAATGAGAGAAACATCCAAGAGGAGTTGGATGAAGTTCAACTTCAACTCAAGTTGAGTGAGAAGGCTCGTATGGAAGAATTGGAGCGTCATCAATTCCAAATGGATGAGCTCAAGGCTATGATGCTGGACATGAAGTTGGAGACGAATGATGCTAAGAAGAAGAAGGTCAAGAAACCAAAGTTCATTAGAGCTGAATCATCCGACGATGAGGATGAGAATATGCCGCCACTAGAGGACATTGATCCGGTGATCCATCCCGTTTGTAACAGCCCTAGACCACCGATTGTTCCTCGCATTCCCGCTGGAGATGTGAGAGTTTCTCGTGAAGGGGATGAACCACGGACTCTTGGGCAAAGAATGGATCCAATTCAGTAACCACGCCGTCTAGGTGTGAATTTCGGAGCTGAAGATATCCAGGAATTCAGTTTTAGCCCACAAGTTATCACCATGGTTCGCCAAAGTCAATTTGGTGGAACGAGTGCTGAATCTCCACACCAACATTTGCAGATTTTTGAGTCGTCTACAAGAATTCGATCTAGAGATCCGCGACAAGAAAGGCTCAGAAAATTCTGTTGCGGATCATTTGAGTCGTCTACCATACATTAAAGACGACGATCTACCCATTGATGACTCTTTCCCGGATGAGCACCTACGCATCATGGAAGAGTGCATCGACAAAATCTCTAGAGGTAACGAACCTTGGTTTTTTGATTTTGTAAATTACTTGGTTTGTCAGGAAATACCTCCCGGATTATCCTATGCACAAAGAAAGAAGTTCTTTAGGGATGTCCGGCAATACTTTTGGAATGAACCTCTACTCTTCAAGAGAGGTCCCGACGGCATCATTAGGAGATGTGTGCCGGAAGACGAAATGCAAAGCGTCATTCATCATTGTCATTCACTACCTTGTAGAGGACACGCTAGTTCCAACAAAACTAGCGCTAAGGTATTGCAATCCGGATTCTTTTGGCCTACTTTATTTAAGGATGTGCAAACCTTTGTTTCTTGTTGCGACGAGTTATCATGAAATATTGTGATATTGTAGGCACGTTTTCTAGATGTTTTTCATCCATTATAGTGTTCATTGATAAAGCATTGAAGCAATTGTTAGCTAGTTCGTCTATATTGTCGATATAGAGGTCTACATAAGCTTTGTGTTGATTGTAGGCGAATAAGAGCTAAAACCGAACGAATTAAGAGAGGACGGAGATGAACTGAGCACATCCAAGGATTGAGGACACCCCAAAGAAGCCAAGGAAGATGCTAGGATGAGGAATGGCACGAAACAAAGGGAATTACGAGCAATCTATGCTTCCACGCTCTAAAATACGGCCGTAATGAAGTCCACGCTCTAAACCACGGCCGTGGAACTTGGCAACATGAACGTGGAGTATTCCAGAGAGTTACACGGTATAAAGTACGGTCGTGGAAGTTGTGAAAAACTGTAATCCACTTCCACGCTCTAAACCACGGCCGTGGAACTCCATGAAACCGTGCTTTAGGCAATCTTTTGACGAATAAAATATAGACACATTGTCTACACATATGGGCCGGACGTTTATTCTATCTTTCCCTATAAAAGGACTGAAGGAGAGAGATTTCGGCACCTTCGCTTACGCTTGCTTGAACGTGCCTAGGGTTTCATTGGACGTGCGGAGGATTGCTATTTTGCAACGGAGATTTACGAAGGCTTGAAGGTTTGGAAGTTCCGCTTTTGTTCCTAGGTTTGATTAGAAGACGGATTGACATCCCGCTCTTCGTTCTTATCAAGGATTGTGATTGGTTTGTGTTATTCCAATTCTGATATACATTGTAACCTTGTTTGTGGATTTGAGATTGATTTGAATTTTACTGAAGGTTTTCGAAGGTTTCATCTTTCATTCTTCTTAATCTTGAATTTGATATCATAATGATTGTTGTTGGCTAAAAGCCTTTAGCAATTCTAAGGTGAAGGGTTGATAGTTGTGGCTTAGATGATGATAGATTGATCATAAACAGATTGGACCCTGAGAGTTAGAGAGATGCGTCGACGAACCAAAATCACGGCCTGTTCTTGAGGTTCCACGGCCGTGGAACTCAAGATCCACCCGTAATTTACACCAGTTTACGAACCTTGCTTTTACTTTGATCCAAAGTTAAAGATTTGCTTTAACTTAGTCTTGGCTTGCCTTTTCTAGGTAGTAGTGAAGCCTCAACAACCTCTACTTCGATTTCGAGTGTCACAACCTTAATCGGTTTAGTTAGTCTTGATCCTTGGGTTACAAGTTTGGGTATTTGAGATTAATTCTTGTTTTTAGATCCTTTCTATACTGAAGCCTCAACAACCTTTATAGAGAGTGTCTTTAGATAAGTCATATAAAGTCTTGGAACTTCACCGTACATTGCTTTACTTTAGTATACCTTTGCAACTCTTAACTCTGTCCTTAATTCTTTAGTATATCTTGAATCGATTGCCACACTTAGATACCTGGATCTTTAGGGTTGTTGTTTTCCCAATATTTGCAAAGCTCATATATTTACTTGCTTGACGATTCATAACTGGATTTAACCCCCCAAATCCCTATGTTCGATACTCTGGAATTCTTGCTTAACTACGTCGATCCGTACACTGCGGGTTCGCTTGCTTTTATTCTAGTTTTATAAATTTAAAGCTTGATTGCACGCACACTATGTGGCGAACACGATGCTTGTCAAAGAACAGGAAATATCTCTAGGAGAAACGAGATGTCTCTCAATATTATTCAGGAGGTGGATATCTTCGACGTTTGGGGAGTCGACTTTATGGGACCTTTCCCATCATCTTGCGGAAACCAATAGATACTTCTAGCTGTAGATTATGTTTCGAGATGGGTTGAAGCTATTGCCTCTGCAACTAATGATGCCATGGTTGTTGTCAGGTTCTTTAATAGAACTATTTTCCCAAGGTTTGTGACACCACGGACCATCATTAGTGACGGAGGTTCAAACTTCATTGTCTGATGATTCGAAGCTCTACTAGCTAAGTATGGGGTGACTCATAAGATTGCCACTCCCTACTATCCACAAACAAGTGGGCAAGTGGAAATTTTGAATAGAGAGATCAAGGGCATCCTTGAGAAGACGGTGTCAAAGACAAGGAAGGATTGGTCCTTGAAACTAGATGATGCGTTATGGGCATATAGGACTGCATACAAGACTCCCATAGGTACAACACCATACAACCTTGTGTATGGGAAGTCTTGTCATCTCCTGGTGGAGCTAGAACACAAGGTGTACTGGGCTGTGAAGTGGCTGAACTTTGGCATGAAGGAAGCGGGCGAGAAGCGCCTCTTGGACCTTAACGAGCTTGAAGAACTCCGCTTGAACGCCTATGAGAACGCAAAGATTTACAAAGAAAGGGCGAAGCGTTGGCATGATAAGCATATCAATCCAAAGGACCTCAAAGAAGGAGATCAAGTTCTCCTCTTCAGTTCGAGACTTTGGCTCTTTCCAGGTAAGCTTAAATCTCGTTGGACTGGACCTTATTTGATTAAACGTGTCTTTCCCCATGGCGCAGTTGAAGTATGGGGTGAAAAGAGCGGAAGTTTCAAGGTGAATGGCCAACGACTTAAGAAGTATTCACCGGAGCTCCCAGTTGAGGAAATCGCTCCGATTGTCCTTGAATAAACTCAGGAACGGTCTAGCTACGGACCCAAAACAAGCGCTTCTTGGGAGGCAACCCAAGGTATTGCACTTACGTTTTTGTTTTTCTTTCTTAGATTAGTTTAGTTGAGTTGTTTTTGTTTTGTTTTCCCCTCGATACCTCCCGGTATGTTATGTTTTTGGATGTAGGTATAATGAATGGGCAAAGGAAGGAAGAAAATTTTGGAAGGAATCGACGAAACTTGGATTTGTGGCACACAACAGAGACTTCCACGCCCAAAACCATGGCCGTGGAAGTAGCAGATGGCCGTACTGTTCCAAAATTTGACACAAATAAGAGAAAATCCATGGGTCCGTACATTTCTACGGCCGTGGAATGCCTCGAGTGACCGTTGTTTTCCAAAAAACTACAGCCACTATATAAACCACTTTCCTTCACAAAAACACAACCATTCTTACCTTCCACGCCCAGAACCACGCCCAAATCGCCGACACCTTTCCTCATCCTGTAATTCCTCGTCCGGAGTCCGATTCGATCGATTCTTCAACCTAAAGTGGAGCATTTTCAATCATCTACAAGATCCAAGCATCAAATTGAGTGAACAATCCACATTGGAGAAGGAATTTGTATTTTTCAAATCCAAACCTAGGTTTTTACTCACTATTCTCTCCTTTGTCATTTTGGTTCAATTTCTTTGCAAGAATTTAGGAGAACTGGACGAAATTGAAATTAGAAGTAGTCTAGGACTGTGATTGTTGATTGTTGACTATCGTTTGTAATAACTCTACTCACTTTGTTTGCTTATGTCTATGAACACTTGCATGTTTCCTTTCATTGTCACACGTTTCATTATTGCATTGTATGAAAAAGGCTTTGAAAAACCCATAAAAATTTGAAAATTTTGAAACCTTTTGTGCTTCTAAGATTAGAGATTTCTATGATGAATCTACTTGTGGAATGAGTTTTTGATGACAATTGTATGCTTTAATTGAATTATGGATTGTGAAGAGATTGAGTATGTTGTTTAT
Source organism: Fagopyrum esculentum (assembly GCA_033239045.1). NCBI lineage: Eukaryota > Viridiplantae > Streptophyta > Magnoliopsida > Caryophyllales > Polygonaceae > Fagopyrum > Fagopyrum esculentum. The sequence continues at coordinate 136,699,547 of BSUD01000002.1, read as the reverse complement.
CCTTTCCTGCAAGTTTCATAATGTGAAGGTTTTTATCTAAATCATATTGTGAAACGAAGGTTGAAATCACAATATAAGTTCTTATAACTCCTTATGAGATTATTAAGGCACCTCGATTTTCTTACTTCTTTCTTTGATCATTTAGCCCCTCAATGAAAACATTTGCCTCCTTTACCTATCCGGGATTTAGGAAGAGTTGATTTTGGCATGTTTGATGTGGGAGGGCCATGAAAGAAATTGTTTGAATTCAAAGTGTAGGAAAATATAGGTTTGGGGAAGTCAATCATGACGATGAGTAACTCGGTACCATTCACATAGCCGGGTGTTTGTGTCTTGCCAAAGTCGGATTGAGCGATATTCCTAACGGATTATGGTATGTGCATCAAGGGTTTGAGGCATCTCGAAATTGAGAAACGTCAATCTCCTAGGCTTCGGTATTTGTGCACCGCTGTCCATAACTCCAAAAGTAAAGTCAAAAAATTATGTGCAAAAAGTCTAGAGCAAAGCTCTAAGTGTGTGGTTAGTTCAAATGGTGAAAAGAAAAGAGTTTGTTGTTCCTTCTTCCCGGATTCATACACCACATTCCTTTACAAGTTTCCCAATTTTCCGTATTCTTTACCTTACTTGAAAGTCCTTGAGATCATAAGAGTGTTATTTGACTTGGTGATCTAAATTGAAGTTTCACATTCTTGATTTTGACAATGCTTGAAGGTAATGATGTTTGTCTTGAAGTTTAGGCAATTTATGGAGTTCCTTTGCTTTGCATATTTTGGTTTATGTGTATGAACGTTTTCAAGGATGAATGAATCAAGATTTGAGGATGATCTATTGATTAGAAGCACATTACCAAAAAGTTTGTTTTGTTTTGTTTTGCATCCATATTTCATTATACCTTATGTTCTAAGCTTTTTAAAACCTTGCTTAGGGACAAGCAAGTGACAAGTATGGGGTATTTTGTTAGCATGAAATATGACTATATTTTAGGCACTTGTTTTAGTTGTTTTTCCCTCTTTTATGTGTACATAGATATGAGTTTGAAGCATTTGTGAGGTCATTCACCCACTTTGTTGATATAGAGATCTACACTAGCTTTGTTTTGTTTATAGGTGAATCAAGGCTTGGATTGGAGCAAAATGTGGAAGAAAAGGAGTATTTGATCATGCTAGATGTCAAGGAGATGCTTTGGAGGAGCTAAGGACCATGAGTGAAGAACATCACGAAATAAAGGCTTTCACAAGAATTTCGATTTCCACGCCCTAAATTACGGCCGTGGATTTGGCATCGGATCGTGGAAAGTGAATTTGAAGCACAACAGAAAGTTACACGGTCTAAACCACGGCCATGGAAAGTTATGAGACCGTAATTTCCATGACGAATGTGACGTGTCATATTTGCCACGTCAACGACGGTTATTGGGTCTTTTCTCGTAACCCTATTTCGCTCTATAAGAAGGCTTGAGAAGGGAGTTTCGACGACGGCGGCTTTCATTTTACTTTCGGGATTGAGACGAAAGATTGGAGGCTCGGATTGTGGCTTGTGAAACACGTGATTTTGGAGATTGTGTACTTTCGAGATATCTTAAGGTTCCGATTGGAGGACGGATTGACATCCCGTTCTTTGTTGTTTCTCTGGATCGTTGTGAGGATTTCTATTCCTACTTTTCTGCATTCATCGAACATACTTTGTTGTGGATTTGAGTTTTTTTATTGGATAATTATTGAGTTTTCGGAGTTTTATACCTTTTCTCTTTTAAACTTGATTTTTGATATCATGAATATGATTGTTTGCTAAAACCCTTTAGCAATTCTAAGGTGAAGGGTTGATAGTTGTGGCTTGGATAATGATAGATCGATCATAAACAGATTGGATAAAAAGGGTGCTAATGGCAGTTGGACTCCTGCGGGTAATCCTGAGTGTGTGAGAAACCTCGTCGACACACTAAACCATGGTCTCTCCTTGAGTTCGAAGGCCGTGGAACTCAAGATCATAAACAGATTTGCTTTAATCCAAAGTTAAATATTAGCTTTAACCTAGCCTTGGCTTGCCTTTTCTAGGTAGTAGTGAGACTCAACATCCTCTATTTCGGTTTCGAGTGTCACAATCTTAGCCGTTTTAGTTTATCTTTGATTCCTTGGGTTTGGGCATGGGTATTTGAGAGTAATTCTTGTCCTTAGATCCTTTCTATACTGCAGCCTCAACAACCTTTATAGAGAGGGTCCTTGGGTGAGACATATAGGGTTTTGGAACTTCACTGTACTCAACCTTACATTAGTTATACCTTTGCAATCTCGACTTTATCCTTATATCTATAGAATATATTGAACCGATTGCCACAATTGGATATCTGGATCTTTAGGATTGTTGTTTTCCCCAATATTTGCAAAGCTTTTATAATTTTACTTGCTCGATTATTCGAAACTGAATTTGACTCACAAAATACCTGAGTTCGATACTCTGGAATACTTGCTTAACTACGCCGATCCGTACACTGCGGGTTCGCTTGCTTTTATTTCAGTTTTATAATTTAAAGCTTATTTGCACGCACACTTTGAGGCGAACACAACATTAGAACCAAGAACTCTCTACTGCTTCTACTGCTGATTCTGGGGTCTTTGTCCTCCTCATACAACACTAGCAGGTGAAGAACCCTACTACGATAGCATCTTGCCCTGACGGAAGAACGCAGCTCTGTGTCCCGGCTTACCACAAGAAAAGCAAGTCACTGCAGGCTTCTTGCAATCAGCTCGAATGTGTCCATCACCTCCGCAGTTATGACATTGTCGTCCTCTGTCAAAACTCTGCTGGAAACTAGAACGTCCCGGCGTCTAACTACGCCCAAACCCAACTGCTCCAGCTCCAACACTAGCTCATCCAGTCCGTTGTGTCTTCTCAAGACCTCTTGCCTGAGAAGCTCTCCTCTGACCTGGTCGGTCTCTCTCGTATGCAGAAGCTCTATCCTAATAGTCCGCCAAAGAATCACAATGGAAACCAGCAAGATAAGAGCGTGTAGACTCTCTCAACCTCCGAGAGAAAAGATAAACATGCTGATCTTCAGGTGATGTAGATGGACCCATCAAAGACAACTCATCCTGGAACTTGCTGATGATCTCAACACTAGGCAAATTCATGAATCCAACCTCGAGAAAATCTTGAAGACGGTCCCTCCTCATAGTTGCAGGACAGTAGCAATCCCTGATCACCGTCTTCATCTGCTCATAACTGTTGACCTTACTGCGAATGGTCCACCATCAAGAATGAGTCTGATCCTTCAGCAACGTATGTGCTATGTTGACTCAACGTCTCTCTAGGCAATTGATCGCTTCCATAGAAGAATCCAGTTGTCCCAGCCACAACTCCACCTTCAATCTAGTATTTCCCATGAAATAGGGAACCTTCTGCTGATCAAAAGCCTTCAACCAACTTTTGGGCTTCGGCTCCTTTGCTTCAGCCTCTCTAACAACCTCATCAACTCTAGCAGGCGGGGCAACGATCTGTGTAACTCTCAGCGAAATCTCAACTGATCTCGCAGGAATTGGCGGTGCTGGTGCGTGTCCTCTGATGACATGAATTATATACCATTATAATCATGCATATTGTAGAGGTTTACCTCGATTTGCCTTGCATTTAAGGAGAACTTGTGTACCTTTTGCGTTGTATTCAATAATATTTCAGAAATAGAGGTCTACACGAGTTTTGGTTGAATTATAGGTAAATGGAGTGGATTTGAAAGCAAAAGTGGAGCAAGGAGCATCTAAGGTCATTAAAGAAGCTAAGGGAATATTAGAGGAGTCGCAAAGGGCAAAGGAGTTACGTAAAAGAAGCACAAGGAAGAGGAAGAAAACAAGCCAAAAGACGAGCACTTTCTGTTGAAGAAAATCGTGCCATTATACATATAAATTGGACGATTTTTTATGACATGAATTATGACCTATTTTTAGGCATGTATTTATATAGATTTTCCCTTTATTTTGCATGCATAGACACACATTCATGGCATTTATGGTAATATTCACAGGTCTACACAGAGTTTTATTACATTTGTAGGTAATTTGGCGAATTATGGAGCGAAATAGCATATTTAAGGATTAAGCCTTGAAGTGGGACAAAAAAAAAGCAATAAAAGGAAGTTAAGACGCGCCAAAGTATCTTCTGATATCGTTTGACGCGGCCCAAAGTATCTTCTGATACCTTCGGACGCGGCCCAAAGTATTTTCTGATACCTTCGGACGCGGCCCAAAGTATTCTCTGATACCCTATGACGCGGCCCAGAGTATCTTCTGATACCAGCGGATTCGACTTCTTTTCAGCCCAAGATAGATCCATACATATATTCGATAGCTTCAACATTGAAAGACGAACGGTGACAGCCCCAGAACTAGGGGAGTGAAATTCTCCAAAGGGAGATTAGACGTCCGCAGCGGGAAATCTTTACGCGTTTGAGAGAGATTGACGATTCTTGGAGAAGGATTGAAGGACTTTAGCCGGAAAGTCAATCTTGATCATTGTTTGTGAGATTTCTTTGTCCATTGAAGTAATTGTGGTTTTTGAACACGAATTTGAGTTACTTAAGAGATACATTGATTAGTTTCGAGGATTGTTTACAAATTTGAAGGTTATTGAGTTTTTATTCAAGATTCGGTTTTATTTGCGATATTTCACTCAATCTTTAATTTGATTCGATTTTGAAAATGGTTGGCTAAAACCATTGTGATTCTGGGGAGAATAGTTGATGATTAAGGCTTAGATGATGATAGACTGAACTCATTTATACATTAGGACCCTGAGAGTTTAGATTTTAGTTTTGCGATAACAGGAAAATCGGAGTGTTCTTGAGTAAATCGGCCGATTTAATGATGAACAGCCCGATTTATTCTTCTGACGAACTTTAATCGAATTAATCTTTAACCAAAACTAATCCTTGTCTAAATCTCAACATTGATTAACCTTTTTAACCTTTAATTGAATGTATGAAGAGACTTCAAACTTAATTCTACATTTAATAGATTAAGGTTACAAGATTTGGGTAATAGAGAGACTCAACATCCTTTATTAAGATTTTAAATGTGCTTTCTATTCTTTACTCTGGAGAGTCATATCCTGGAGTTTTAGATAGTTAGTTTGAACATAATTCTTGTCTTTAGATCTTTCTATATTGCAGCCTCAACAACCCTTATAGAGAGAACCTTTGGATTAGATAAATAGGTTTCGGAACTTCACCGTACGATATCTACCTTTGAACACATAATCTTGGCAATATAAACTCTGTCCTTATATCTATAGAAGTGTCTTGAATTGAAAGCCGAAGTCGGATACTTGAATCCTTGGAATCATTTTACCCTTATTTGATCACAAAAGCTTTTTGCATTTTCGCTAGATAATTGAAATTGAATTTACTCTCACCAAATCCCTGAGTTCGACTCTGGAATTCTTACCTCACTACAGCCGATCCGTACACTGCGGGTTCGCTTTGCTTTGAGTTCTAGATATAAATTCAAGACTTTGACGCACACACCTTTTGAGCGAACAATTTTCTTCATTAAAAATCGAACGGTTTTATGTATAAATCGGTCAGCTCGATTTACTTTGTTTTTCGGCCAAATAAAAAGACGACATAAAGCCCATCAACTTTGGGCTCGAGAAGGGTTTTGCCAAACGGCCCACTAGCAGGAAACTATAGTTGGGAACCCTGGGAACAAAATTGAGGAGGCCGCAGCGGAAAATCTTTACACGTTAGTGAGACATTGAAGATTCAAGGAGGAGGATTGAAGCACTTTCACCGGGAAGTAAATCTTGATCATATTTGTGAGATTTCTGTATCCCATTGAAGTCTTTGTGGTTTTTGAACACGATATTGAGTTAATTGAGAGATACATTGATTACATTTGAGATTGGTTTACAGATTTGAAGGTTATTGAGTTTTTATTCAAGATTCAGATTTATTTGCATTATTTCACTCAATCTTTAATTTGATTTGATTTTGAAAATGGTTGGCTAAAACCATTGTGATTTTGGGAGAATAGTTGATGATTAAGGCTTAGATGATGATAGACTGAACTCATTCAAGCATTTGGACCCTGAGAGTTTAGATTTTAACTTTGCGACAAACAGGAAAATCGCCCTGTTCTTGAGATAAATCGGACGATTTATTTATGGTAGGTCGATTTAATACCCTATCGAACTTTAATTGATTCATTCCTTAACTAAAGTTAACCCCAGCCTAAATCCCAACCTTGATTAACCTTTTTAACCTCTAATTGAATGTATGAAGAGACTTCAAACTTGATTCTACATTTAATAGATTAAGATTACAAGATTTGGGTAATAGAGAGACTCAACATCCTTTATTAAGATTTTAAATGTGCTTTCTATTCTTTGTCTTGGAGAGTCATATCCCGAGGTTTTAGATAGTTAGTTTGAACATAATTCTTATCTTTAGATCTTTCTATATTGCAGCCTCAACAACCCTTATAGAGAGAATCTTTGGATTAGACAAATAGGTTTCGGAACTTTGCCGTACGATACCTGTCTTTGAACACATAATCTTGGCAATATAAACTCTGTCCTTATGTCACTTAGAAGTGTCTTGAATCGAAAGCCGAAATCGGATACTTGAATCCTTGGAATCATTTCTTCCTTTATTAATGACAAAAGCTTTTGCATTTTCGCTAGATAATTGAATTCGAATTTATTCTCACCAAATCCCTGAGTCCGACTCTGGAACTCTTACCTTACTATAGCTGATCCGTACACTGTGGGTTCGCTTTGCTTTGAGTTCTAGATATAAATATTAAGACTTTGACGCACACACTTTTTGAGCGAACAAGTTTTTGGCGCCGTTGCCGGGGATTTGGTCTAGACCAAATTCGGTTTTCGGTTGTCTAGCTTGAGAGCTCTTACTCTTGTGATTTGATTAGTCTACTTGAGTGATCTTTGCAGGTTCTTTAGGTATATGCGAAAGACTAGATCCACTAAAGATCTAGTTCCTTTCGATCCCGAATTGGAGAAAACTTTAAGAAGAAAGTTGAAGGAAAAGAAAATGACTGAAAATAACGAGAGAAACATCCAGGCTGAGTTGGATGAAACTCAACGTCAATTAAAGTTGAGTGAGAAAGCTAGTGTAGATGCTAAAACGAGTCATGAATTTCAAATTGATGAACTGAGGGCTATGATATTGAACATGAATTTGGAATTGAAAGAATCCAGGAAGAAGAAAGTCAAGACACCGACTAAATCCATTAGGAATGACTCATCCGATGATGAAGAACTTGACCCGGACATGCCGGCACTTGAGGAGATCGATCCACTGATTCATCCTGTTCGAAACACCCCAAAACCACGGGTTGTTCCTCGCTTCCCAACTAGGGATGTGAGAGTTGCTAATGAAGGTGATAGACCCCGAACTTTGGGGCAACGGATGGACCCAATTCAGCAACCACGCCGTCTAGGTGTGGATTTCGGAGCTGAAGACATCCAGGAGTTTAGCTTCTCACCACAAGTTATCACCATGGTTCGCCAAAGTCAATATGGCGGAGCAAGTGCTGAATCTCCACATCAACACTTGCAGAATTTCGAGATTCTCATGGAGACTATGAAGCCAAAGAAGGCTACTACAAGCAATTACAAGATCAAACCGTTCTTCTTTTCTTTGAAGGACAAGGCTCTAGCTTGGTACCAAACACTTCCAGCTGCAAAGCTGGCTACATGGGAGGAATTGTCTTCGGAATTCCTCATCAAGTTCTTCCCGCCATCCAAAACGGCGGAATGGAGAGGTAAGATAAATGCTTTTTCTATGAAACCTAACGAAAGTTTGTTTCAATCTTGGGAAAGGTTTCAGGATCTCTTGTTGGATTGCCCACACCATGGCATTTCAAAACTGGAATTATTGGAGATCTACTATAAAGGATTGGATGTGGAAACACAATTCAACCTCCAATCTCTCTCTTGTGGCACATTCATGGACATGAGAGAGGATGACGCTTGGGACTTCATTGAGAAGCAAGCCCAAGTGATTGAGAAGTATTCCCACCGGAAGGTGGAACCAAATATCCGGAATCAAGGTGATCCAGGAGCTAAATTGAACCATGCTTCTCAAACACAAATATTCTCCCTCAACAATGAGATCAAAGAGTTGAAGGAAGTAATCAAAATGAGTCTCCAAAGGACTAAGGAGCAGGAAGCCAACTATATGTGAAGGGATAACGATCAAAGGAATGACTACCGGAATAACAACCGGAACTCTAACTGGAATAACAACAATAGGAACTCCAATAGCAACAATTGGAGGTCGAATCAACAAGCTCCAGGTAATCCTTATTCCCATGCTGAAAAAGCTCTAAAACCTCCATTTTCCTCTACTCCTTTGAAAAGCCAGGAACAGTCATCAAATGGATCGAACAAACCCGATCCCATGTTGGAAACGATCCTAGGAAAACTACAAGGATTGGAGATCTATATAACTTCGGTTGATAAAGCTCACAAAGCTTTGGAAAGCCAAGTATTTAACAAAGCCGGAGAAGTTCCAAGAGACCAAGGGAAACTTCCCGGAAAGACAAAAGATAACCCAAAAGGAAGGGTTATGGCAATCACTACTAGGAGTGGCGTAACAACTACCGATCCTCAACCTAAAGTAGTTGAAACCACCACCAAAGAAGGAGAGGGAAAAGAGAAGGAAGATGTCTATGTTCCTCCTCCCGCCTACAAACCACCTCTACCTTTTCCTCAATCTAGAGCGCGTGCACGCCTAGATAAACACTTCGGTAAGTTTATTGAACTTATGAGTAAGCTGCATATTAATATACCTTTTATGGATGCAATTTTAGGTATGCCAGCTTATGGGAAATTCCTCAAGGAGATCCTCTCTAACAAGAGGAAATTAGAAGACATTGGAGAAGTCAAGATGAGTATGGAGTCTTCTGAACTCATCAAGACTATGACGGAGAATATGCCACCTAAGCTACGTGATCCATGATCCTTTTGCATACCCATCACTTTGGGAGAGGCTACTTATGATGCACTTTGTGACCTTGGGGCTAGTGTGAGCATCATACCACTTGCTCTATGCAAAGCATTTGGTCTAGGAGAGCCTAGACCGGTGAAGATCACACTCTAAATGGCTAATCGTTCCACCACTAAGCTAGTTGGGATATTAGAAGACATTCCTGTAAGACTCGGTAAGGTTTACATTGCTATAGATTTTGTCGTTCTTGATATCCTTGCAGATTATCCAGTTCCCATCATTCTTGGGAGACCATTCCTTGCAACATCCGGATGCATGGTGGATTGCAAGAATGGCCAGCTATCCTTTAATATAGGTGAAGAGAAAGTGGAGTTCATACTCTCCTCTTTGATCAATGAGCCAGCCTTGAGAGAAGATGTCTTTGACATCTTTGATGAAGAAGAATCTAGAGAGGTAGTAAGTTCAATCTTAATGAAAGATCCTCTTTAAAAGGTTCTTAGTATGAGCATCGTGGAGGAAGGAGTAGAACATGATTGTGACGATGACGTGAAAGCATGAGAAGATGGTGAGGAAGAATCTGGAACAGGATTTGAAGAGCTGAAATCGACCCAGAAAACTGTGAAAAAAATCGGCTTTCACGAATTAAATCGTTCGATCTCTGAAGAGGTAAGTCGATTTTTGACAACAGAAAGAAAAATCGACCCACAGATCGTCCGATTTTCTTCAGGGGAGGTCGATTTATCGAAGAATTCTCCGGATCCTACAAACTTGACTGCAGTTGTTCTCAACTGTAATGATACACCCTCCCCACCTTCAGAGGCTTCTCCCATGGCATTGGAAGGTCATGAATCATCGGTCAAAGCACCTCCATCATTGGAATTAAAGCCCCTCCCTACACACCTAAGGTACGCATTCCTTGGCACTAATTCTACATATCCGGTTATAGTTAATGCGAATCTAGACGATGTTGAGCTAGAGAAGCTCATGACGGTTTTAAGGCATCATAGGAGAGCATTAGGATATACTATTGATGATTTGGTAGGTATAAAACCTTCCCTATGTATGCATAAAATTTTAATGGAAGAGGACTACAAACCTTCACGTCAACCTCAAAGACGGTTAAATCCGGCAATGAAGGATGTCGTGAAGAAAGAAATCCTTAAGCTACTTGATGCAGGTATCATCTTCCCTATTTCCGATAGCAAATGGATGAGCCCAGTACAAGTAGTTCCAAAGAAAGTAGGCATTACCGTTGTTGCCAACAAAAACAACGAACTTATTCCCACAAAGACGGTTACGGGGTGGCGAATGTGCATCGACTACCGTAAGCTGAACGTAGCTACTAGGAAGGACCACTTTCCCCTTCCTTTTATTGATCAAATGTTGGAAATGTTAGCCTAACACTCTTACTTTTGTTATCTAGGTGGATATAGCGGTTTCTTTCAGATTCCCATTCACCCGAATGATCAAGAGAAGACGACTTTCACATGCCCTTGGGGTACATTCGCCTATAGAAGAATTCCATTCGGTCTATGCAACGCTCCAGCAACTTTTCTCCGAATACGTAGAGAACATCATGGAAGTCTTTATGGACGACTTTTCGGTATACGGTTCTTCCTTTGATAACTGTCTCTCTAACCTTTCTTTAGTTCTTAAAAGATGTGAGGATACTAACTTAGTTTTAAACTAGGAAAAGTGTCACTTCATGGTCACTGAAGGGATTGTGTTAGTTCATCTAGTATCACAAAGAGGAATAGAGGTTGATAGAGCTAAGATAGAAACTATTGAAAAGTTACCTCTTCCCTCTTCTGTAAAAGGAATAAGAAGCTTCTTAGGACATGCAGGCTTCTATAGGAGATTCATAAAGGATTTTTCTAAGATTTCAAAACCCTTAACTAATCTTTTAATGAAAGACGCAACTTTCGAATTTTCGAAGGATTGTTTAGATGCTTTTTACAGGATCAAAGAAGCTTTGATTTCACCGCCAATCATCCAATCACCCGATTGGACTCTTCCTTTCGAGGTTATGTGCGATGCAAGCGATGTCGCTATAGGAGCCGTACTTGGACAGAAGAAAGATGGTCGCACTCATGCCATCTACTATGCTAGCAAGACGCTAGACGAGGCTCAATACAACTATGCTACCACGGAAAAGGAACTCTTAGCTGTAGTTTACGCTTTTGAAAAGTTTCGTTCCTATCTTGTAGGTGCAAAAGTGATTGTCTATACAGATCATTCAATAATACGCTACTTATTCACGAAGAAGGATGCAAAGCCAAGGCTTCTAAGATGGGTCTTACTCTTACAAGAGTTTGATTTGGAACTTCGTGATAAGAAAGGGTCGGAAAACTCCGTTGCTGACCATCTTAGTCGTCTTCCACATTTCACCGACGAGACGGATGAACTCCCTATAGACGACTCATTCCCTGACGAGCAACTACATGAGATTGAAGAGTGTCTTCAACACATTTCAAAAGGTAATGATCCATGGTTTGCTGACATTGTAAATTACCTTGTTTGTCAGGAGATCCCCCCCGGACTTTCGTATGCTCAAAGGAAGAAGTTCTTTAAGGACGTCCGACACTTTTATTGGAATGAACCTCTTCTATTCAAAAGAGGTCCCGATGGCATATACAGGAGATGTATTCCAGAAGATGAGGTGGAAAGTGTCATCCGCCATGCCATTCTCTTCCATGTGGAGGACACGCTAGTTCCCACAAGACTTGTGCTAAGGTACTTCGTTCCGGTTTCTTTTGTCCTACACTATTCAAAGATGTGCAAAAATATGTTGTTGCTTGTGATGCTTGTCAAAGGACAGGTAATATATCTAGAAGAAACGAGATGCCTCTCAACAACATACAAGAAGTAGAGATCTTCGATGTATGGGGAGTAGACTTTATGGGACCTTTCCCATCTTCTTGCGGAATCCAATATATACTTCTCTCCGTAGACAATGTTTCGAGATGGGTTGAAGCAATCGCTTCTCCTACTAATGATGCAATGGTAGTGGTGAAGTTCTTCAATAGAACGATTTTCCCAAGGTTCGGAACTCCCCGAACCATCATTAGTGACGGAGGAATGCATTTCACAGCCCGTCGATTCGAGACTCTATTGGCTAAGTATGGGGTGACCCATAAGATAGCTACGCCATATCATCCGCAAACTAGCGGACAAGTTGAGATATCTAATAGAGAGATCAAGGGAATTTTAGAGAAAACTGTCTCTAAAACAAGGAAGGATTGGTCAATGAAGCTTGACGATGCATTGTGGGCGTACAAAACCGCCTTTAAGACACCAATAGGTACGACTCTATATAATCTCGTTTATGGTAAATCTTGTCATCTTCCTGTAGAGCTAGAGCATAAAGCATATTGGGCAATCAAGTGGCTCAACTTTGACATGAATGAAGCCGGAGAGAAGCGGCTCTTAGACATCAACGAGCTGGATGAGATCCGGCTAAATGCGTATGAGAACGCAAAGATCTACAAGGAAAGGACGAAGAGTTGGCATGATAAGCATATCATTCCAAAAGATCAGAAGGAGGGAGATCAAGTCCTTCTATTCAACTCGAGGCTTCGTCTATTCCCAGGTAAGCTTAAATCCCGTTGGTCAGGACCTTATGTAATTAAACGAATTTTCCCCCATGGTGTAGTTGAAGTATGGGGTGAACAAAGCAGAAATTTCAAAGTTAATGGCCAACGGTTGAAGAAATACACACCGGAAGCTCCGGTCGAGGAGATAGCTCCTATCCTCCTCCATTGAACACAAACCATACACCGTCCAGCTAAAGACGATAAACCAAGCGCTTCTTGGGTGGCAACCCATGATAGTATAGTTTTCCCTTCTTTCATCACTTAGTAGATTAGATTAGTTGCTTTGTTTCTTTTATTTTTGCTTTTTGTTTGTTCCTCGATGCACTCTTGGTTTGTCGTGTCATTAATCGCATGAAATTAGGTCCAATTTGAGAGATCCATGGAATAAGGGAGCATAAATTAGTTCAAATCTCAATTTCCAAGAGGAACAAGGAAGGAAATCGAGGTACACAAAGTAAATCGTTCGATTCTGGAACAGAGCAAGTCGATTTTTGACAACATAAAGAAAAATCGACCCAGAGATCGACCTACCCTATTAAATCGTCCGATTTTTCTTGTGTTCAGAGGAAATGAAAGAAAAATCGCTCCGATGATTAAATCGACGACAAAGATCGTCCGATTTTCTTCATTAATTCTCAAGCCTATATAAAGACCTAAACACTCGATTCCCTCATTCCAAAACACCTCCACTCTCGATTTCTCTCTCTCAAAAGCTCCGAAAATCGCCCACCCCCTAAATTCCTCATTCCTTAATCGTTTTGAACGATTCTTGGCTCCAAACTGAAGCATTTTCAACAAAAAACAAGGATCTAGCAACAACAAACTCGGCAATCGACTCTTCCATCCGGAATTCAGGTTTTTCATTCCGAAACCTAAGTTTCTCATTCGAATTTGAATCTTGCTTAGAAAGTGTTTGTTTGCTGAGATTGATTGAGGGGTTTGCTTAGGAATTACTATAGGAGACTGTGTGTGGTGATTGTTGAGTCAGAACTTTACAGAATTGTGTTAATCGTAGAAATCGACAAAAAAATCGACCTAACCCACAAAAATCGGACGATTTTTATCAAGAACAGGCCGATTTTTAGCCGCAGAAATGGATATTGTGAAGAGAATAACTAGAAATACGGGGAAGAAGAAGGGATCTTCTTCCAAAGCCCCTCCCCCACCTCCACCACCCTCTCAAACCATTCCCAAACTTCCACCTCCCGCATCCAAACACAAGAAAAGATATGAACGTATCTTAGATCGCCCATTCACCCCTCCTAGATACATTGTGCTAGATGACTTAGACTCCTTGTTTGTTCGAGAAGATGTGGACATGATGTTAGATAAAGCTGGGTTGAGTCAGTTTTCTATGATAAGAGAAGATGCTTACACCGAGATCACCTTAGAATTCCTTAGCACCTTCGAGCATGACCCTAGAGAGAGAGCGGTTTCTTTCCGTCTCATGAACCGCGACCATGCTATGAGTATAGATGACTTTGGGGATTTGTTTGGTTTCTCTTACTCTAATACAGGCACATTTGCGAGAGGAGTAAGCGCTAGCGCTTTTTGGGAAACTATTTTGGTGGGAGAATATGAAGGAGATAAGTGGAGACCCGGGAATTCAAAGGAGGCTAGTATGTACAACCTCTCCTTTAAGGTAGTACATAGGATCCTTAGTGAAAGCCTATTTGCTCGTACGGAGATCCCACAGAAGCTCAAGGCTGATGAGCTCTTCATCCTATACTGTATGACATGCACTACCGTCCCCGACATCACCTCCATGCTTGCTGACTATCTAGGACAGATAGCCAACTAGGCAAAAGGTGACATTTGTGCTGGAGGCCTTGTCACTCATGTGGCTAAGGCATTGGAGTTAGACTTCTCGGGTTGCACTCTAGCTGAGAGTGCCCTTCCATTAGGTTCACAGAGATTGGTTGTCCGACAGGTTTTGATTCCTTGAGGGAGAGGAACCCTTCGTGTGCCCATGCCGTGGGCAAAGGATCCAAAGAAGAAGCCATCCGAGATTATTTGGAAGTCCGAATACACTATTCGGAATAGGAGGAATTGGAAGGAAATGTTTGAATCGATGCTTGAGGAGATGTCTCCTCCTATGTAATATGATGATGATGCAGGTGACGCTGAGGACGAGGAGGATGATGAGGATGGAGCACACCAGGGGAACATGCTTGAGTTCGGGGTGACACTTATAGTGGTCACGCCACGGATGCCATGGACACCGACACTCATGGTGGGGGACCTAGCAGGACTAGTAGAGGTGACGAGGAGACAGAGGATGACATGCAGCCACCTCGCCACTCTTTTGCACATGCCCCAAGCCATGGACGAGGACGTCGACTTCCCCGCCACTTTAGAGACTTAGTCTCTAGCTTCCAGAGCCTCCGCACCGACTATCGCGCTCTCCACACCGACTATGACACCTTGAACACTCAGTTCAGGGAGTACCGGCAAGAGACGGATGCTAGGCATTCCTCCTACGACGGCCAGATGAGAGACTTATACTACCATCAGTTCGGCCACTTCTACGATTCTAGTGCACCGATGTACCGTATCCTCCACCACCACCACCGACCGAGGATTGAGCTTCCACTTCTTTTACATTGTAAGTATTTTTCTCCATATTATGCTTGATTTTCACATTGGGGACAATGTGGATGTTAAGTATGGGGTGGGGGTACTTACAATACCTTTTGCTTCATCTTAGCACTCTATGCACTTTACACTACTCTTGATTATTTGGCTTGTAATAACTCTTACACTACTTGCTTTCCACTTTGACATTTGCATTTGCATGATCTTTTTCAAAAATTATGATTCTTTTCAAAAAAATTTGTGCTTCTTATGATGGAAATGACCTCTATGATGAGAATTGTGATGTGGATAGGCAAAAAGATGACTTGGTTGTGTTGAAACTTTAATCATAGCATGAATGAGCTTACTTTTGTTACTTGAACTCATGAATAAGTTATATGATTTAGATGTTTTGATAAGAGAACGAAATAATAGTCGAAGCTATATTGCAAGTTCTTTTACGTCATATAAGGATGACTAAGGCAATTCACTTCTTTTCTCTTCTCATATCTTGATCATGCTAGTCCCTCAATGAAATATGTGACCCTCCTTTTACCATCCAGGAATTAGGATAAGTGATTGAAAAAAAAAGGCATGTTTGATGTGGGAGGGCCAAAGAAAATGTGTTAAGTGAAAGTGTAGCAATTCATAAGTTTGGGGACGTTGAACATGAGGATGAGTAACTCGGCACCATTCACATAGCCGGGTGGTTGTGTCTTGCCAAAGTCGGATTGAACGACAAGTCCTAATAGGATATGGTATGTGCATCAAGGGTTTGAGGCATCTCGAAATTTGAGAAACGCCGATCTCTTAGGCTTTGGTTTTTGTGCACCTCTATCCATACTCTCAAAAAGTAAAGTATAAAGAAAGCAAAGCTTTTACATGCAAAGCATGTGTGGTGAAGTAAAGTTCTTGAAGGTATTATGTTGTTCCTCTTTCCCGGATTAGCACCACAATTGCCTAAAAGAATTCCCTCCCTTAACACGTTTCTTAGACCTTATCCTTGATTAGAAGACCTTGAGACTTTTATGCATGTATTTAAGACTTCATAGCTTAGACTTGTTTGATTTTAACTACCTCTACATCTTTATCATGTCCTTTATTTGTGTTTTCAAGAAAGAAAAGAGAGTTAGTCCATGTTATTGTTATCATTGATACATACTTTGCCTTCCTATGCCTTGAAACATCACTTTGAGGGTGATCCAATAAGAAGAAGCACTATCAAAAGAAATGTTTTTGAGTTTTCATATATATATAATCCATGACATCATGTATTCTAAATTTGAGTCTTGCTTAGGGACAAGCAAGGGGCAAGTATGGGGTATTTTGATGACATGAATTATATACCATTATAATCATGCATATTGTAGAGGTTTACCTCGATTTGCCTTTCATTTAAGGAGAACTTGTGTACCTTTTGCGTTCTATTCAATAATATTTCAGAAATAGAGGTCTACACGAGTTTTGGTTGAATTATAGGTAAATGGAGTGGATTTGAAAGAAAAAGTGGAGCAAGGAGCATCAAAGGTCATTAAGGAAGCTAAGGGAATCTTAGAGGAGTCACAAAGGGCAAAGGAGTTACGTAAAAGAAGCACAAGGAAGAGGAAGAAAACAAGCCAAAAGACGAGCACTTTCTGTTGAAGAAAATCGTGCCACTATACATATAAATCGGACGATTTTCTTCATTAAAAATCGAACGGTTTTATGTATAAATCGGTCAGCCCGATTTACTTTGTTTTTCGGCCAAATAAAAAGACGACATAAAGCCCATCAACTTTGGGCTCGAGAAGGGTTTTGCCAAACGGCCCACTAGCAGGAAACTATAGTTGGGAACCCTGGGAACGAAATCGAGGAGGCCGCAGCGGGAAATCTTTACACGTTATTGAGAGATTGAAGATTCAAGGAGGAGGATTGAAGCACTTTCACCGGGAAGTCAATCTTGATCATATTTGTGAGATTTCTGTATCCCATTGAAGTCTTTGTGGTTTTTGAACACGATATTGAGTTAATTGAGAGATACATTGATTACATTTGAGAATGATTTACAGATTTGAAGGTTATTGAGTTTTTATTCAAGATTCGGATTTATTTGCATTATTTCACTCAATTTTTAACTTGATTTGATTTTGAAAATGGTTGGCTAAAACCATTGTGATTCTGGGGAGAATAGTTGATGATTAAGGCTTAGATGATGATAGACTGAACTCATTCAAACATTTGGACCCTGAGAGTTTAGATTTTAACTTTGTGACAAATAGGAAAATCGCTCTATTCTTGAGATAAATCGGACGATTTATTTATGGTAGGTCGATTTAATACCCTATCGAACTTTAATTGATTCATTCCTTAACCAAAGTTAACCCCAACCTAAATCCCAACCTTGATTAACCTTTTTAACCTCTAATTGAATGTATGAAGAGACTTCAAACTTGATTCTACATTTAATAGATTAAGATTACAAGATTTGGGTAATAGAGAGACTCAACATCCTTTATTAAGATTTTAAATGTGCTTTCTATTCTTTGTCTTGGAGAGTCATATCCCGAGGTTTTAGATAGTTAGTTTGAACATAATTCTTGTCTTTAGAACTTTCTATATTGCAGACTCAACAACCCTTATAGAGAGAATCTTTGGATTAGACAAATAGGTTTCGGAACTTCGCCGTACGATACCTGCCTTTGAACATATAATCTTGGCAACATAAACTCTGTCCTTATATCACTTAGAAGTGTCTTGAATCGAAAGCCGAAATCGGATACTTGAATCCTTGGAATCATTTCTTCCTTTATTAATCACAAAAGCTTTTGCATTTTTGCTAGATAATTGAATTTGAATTTATTCTCACCAAATCCCTGAGTTCGACTCTGGAATTCTTACCTTACTATAGCTGATCCGTACACTGCGGGTTCGCTTTGCTTTGAGTTCTAGATATAAATATTAAGACTTTGACGCACACACTTTTTGAGCGAACATCCTCCAGTCCTGATAGTCTCCTCAACTCTCTGCACATAATCGCGGTATACAGAAGCTCCGATAGACACTCGTCTGGACTCCGTCGAAGGCGCTCTTTGTGCTCCGGGGATTTTCCTACACGTCCTTGTCCACGGACGGATGGTTGAAGTGGTGGTCAACCCCTTCCTCGTCCCATAGCAGATGTAGCTCTAGTACGCGCCATCTGCTATAAGGATATATATATATATATATATATATATATATAAGGCCACACTACAGCTGAAGTAGAAATCTAGAAGAATCACATATAAAGGTCAACATCAAAGAAACACTAACTGTTGAGATCCGCAGAGGTAGTGGTGGTCGTCCGTACATCTATCCCAAACCGACAAGTTTAAAAACAAAAACCCCCTTTTGAAAACATTAGACCCCTTGCGAGTTCTATTTATTTCTCCATCCGACCTTTAGAAGATTTCGAGTGCCATTGTTGACAACCTGGCTCTAATAGCATATTGTAACACCCCAAGTTTTTGAAACTCAAAGCGTTACGGGCTAGGACCTTGCAATGGGTCCCGACCCTCAAAGTAGCAACAGCACAACAGATCTTACAACAAGGAACAGAAAAATGAAAACCAAAACAGTTTATAAAACCAAAGGTTTAAACAAAAGAAGCGTAAAAGACTCGCAACCGAGTTCAAAGAAAAAGGGAAAGCAACAACATAAACATAAACCCGATCCCGTCCTATAATGTACGGGAGGAACATCTACAACATCGGTATAAACCATTAGCTAACATCGGTATAAACCGTTATCTAACATTCTAGATATCAAAAAGAATGTTAAGGCACAAACACACATATGGTAAAGTAAAAATATAGCATGCTCACACTCAATCGGTTATTATCTCTCATAAGGTTATCCATTACTTATTAACCTTCTTTTGTCACACGAGAATCTCCCAAAACACGCCTCTGCTTCCGTCTACCAATAGGAATAGATCAGTATTATCCGTTACCTACGGGTCTGGGTTGCAATAGCACATTCTAGTCTCCTGAAGAACTAGACAAGTGGTCATCGCCCGGTTATCATACACTTGGGCCAGTTAAGGTTATAAAGGGTGATTTCTATTCCGGTTATCCGTTATAACAAGAATAAACAACACAAACAAGCCAATACAATCCAACTTATAAGCGGAATGAAGCTAAGTAAGTCCAAGAGACTTCCTTCACTCGAAGGTAATCTAAAAGGAAACCAACAACTTAGTTTCCCTCAAGAAATGAGCAAGGAAAGCCTGATCACACAAGAATCACGAATCAGAAACGAAACGGTTGCTAGAAGTCTATAACTTCTAGTCTCAATGACCTCTAAGAGATCTCCACAAGCTCAGGGCTCAACCTTAGTCTTACAGCATACTCAGGGGGCAAGGAACATCCATAAGAATCAAGGAAAGGAACAAGGAAAGCAAGGAAGGAAGCAACTCACAAGAACGAGAGTTACTGCAGAAGAAACCACAGGGGCGGCGGAGCAAGGCGCAGGGGCGGCGGAGCAAGGCGCAGGGGCGGCGGAGCAAGGCGCAGGGGAGGAAGTGTGCAGACGCAGGGGCGGTGCACTCACAGAAGACGTTGTCAGGGTTTCTTCTCAACAGAAACTCTCAGCAAGGGATCGAAAGCCCGAACCTTTGATCCAACCACGTCAAGACTCAACTAAAAGAGCCTGAGAACAGCAACGCAGCAACAACGGGGATGCAAACAAGAATCAAGGTTCAAACTTGATTCTTGAAGAAGAATAAAAGGAAGAAAGAAAGAAGAAAAATGAAGCAGAAGGATGGGCATGCATCCACAATATGAACGTGATGAAGAACAAAGGAGTAGGAACTTACACGTTCAGCAAGATCAAAGGAAGCAAGACTACAACACTATAGGGTTGAAGAAGACGTAAGCAAGAAACGGGAAAAAGGAGAAAAGACGGGAATATATAGAAGAGGCGGGAAAGATAGATGGAAAGGACGTTTTAGGGTTTAGAAGATCCAGAAAAGACGTCCAAAGATAATAAAATCGAATCTTCTAAGATAGAAAACAAGATTGAACCGAAAAAGAAAAGAAGATCTTCGCGGTCGGTGGCAATTCCGCAGGGGCGGATTGCCCGTGCCGCATGGGCGGCCCCTTGTTACCGTAGGGGCGGTGACAGGCACCAAGGCCGCTGGGGCGGCCTTCTTCACCGCGGGGGCGGTAAAGGCGAAAACTGGGATCTTACATTATCCACCTTTTTGTTTGTTAAGCCTCACATCTAAGCTATGGTACTTCCTAAAGAAAACTGTAATAGTAGTTTATCAACCACTCACAAGACCACCGAGATCTTTAACTTAGCTCCCAAAGGTCATAATCCACCCGACCCTTCCCCAACATATACAAGGGGAGTAGAAGATAATGAAAGGGAGACAAAGATCTGAAAAAAGAATAACATAAGCTATTCCATTCTAAGCAACAAGTTAATACACTAACCTATAACCGGTCTTGAGAGTGAGTAAGTTAACCCAATAAGGGTAAGGTCCACCTCAATACATGTGCCACATTCATGTTGGACGACAAATTAGATATGGATAAGCATAGAGGGATTAAGAAGTGTGGCTTGGTTGATTGGCACTCATATAGGGACATCTTGCGTACAAATTATTGTGGTCCCACGTCCTACATCCACTAAGAACCATATTGTAAACTTGTAGCAATTTAATATGGTATTATGCGGATTTTGTTATCAGCGAACTTGTAGTTATTTAGTATTTTATTATACATTTTTTTGTTATTATGTGTTTTGGTTACTATAGGTGACTGGTTAAATTCATTTCAAAAATAATTAGGGACAGTTGGGACATATGCACTTTTGTTGACACAAAGTATTCGTATATGTGTTATAGTCTCGGCTTATTCTATGACCTATACACTTTAATGGGATGATCTTGGTATATCGGAATTACGAAAAACCTGGTGTTGATCACCCATAGATGTTGGTCAAACTATGTCGGATTTCGTACATTTGATTGGTGTGCCGACGATAGGAAAAACCGAGGAAAATGAAGAAAGGTGTGGATTCCAGGTTTGTGGCTTCAAGTAGCCAACACAAAAGATTAAACAGAGACGGATGTAAGTTTGAGCTCGAGGTGATGCAAGAAGAGGATAAGAATAGACCGTGAGGGTCATATATGTAGTGCACAACCACACATTTCCAAAAATCATATAGGGGCATGCATACTCCGGTCGGATAACACACACACATTACCAAAGGGTGGAGTGTGAAATGGGTGACAACATTAAATCGAAAAACATCATAACATCACTATGGAATACCCGAACAACATTAGCTCCATTCGGCGCAAATATACCACATTGATAAAGTAGAAGGTGGAAGATGCCGAAAGAAGTGCCCTTGATGCGGGACCATCCATAACATCTCCTACTACAAATAGAAGCACTACTAAATCAAGATCAAGATCCATCCAAGAAGAGGGTACTAGCTTATTGGCCTCATGTGCATCTAAGGAGACTCTACTTGTGTCTAAGTCTTCCTTATTTACATTGATATCTATTGTAGAGGAGCCATACATGTTTGAAGATGATCAAGGAAGCAAGGAGATCAATGGAGATATCGGCCCCAAATAAATTCAGTAAAGATATGGATATCTCTTGCAGTGGAGATTATCCAAAATCTTGTTAAGATTTATACAAGATTATAGTTATTTTATACCTTCAAAGCTCTAAACATTCTAAAGGTTTTATTTTTCTATCCTATATTTTATAGAATTATTTTATTATTTATCTTTAGACAAATCTCACCTATTTATACCCTAGGAGGCCGAGATTCAAGTTAGTTGATTTTTAAAATTTTTCCACATACATTGTGAGATACTCGTTACCTCATTTACGAAGTGTGTGTTTTATTCATTCCAATTCAATCAAAAATAGATTCTTTGATTGAATAGTCGTGAGTCCTTACTAAGTTGTTCATGTGTGTGTTAATCTTCTTAAAGATTGATGTTACTAGTCAAACTAGTCCCTCCTTGTGCCCGCCTTAATTAGAAGTGTTGTTTAAGGTTGAAGAAGGAAGGGTTAAGGTTACTCTTTGTTAAGGGTTTTGATCCAATTGGTCAAGATTCTTTGCAAGTGCCTATCTTGGTTCTATCTTCCTATAATTTCCATCAATTTCGTCCATTATCAACTTCTATTATCTTTCCATTATCATCCATAACATTCACGTTCTCTTTCTTTGAGTTTTCAAGAATCTCGATGTTACCATACAAATATCGCACGAAATTTGCCACCGAGATTCCTTATGTCGTCGATTTTGGGGACTTTATTCTAGATCGTAAAAATGTGGCATCAACCCGCATGAAAGTAGTATCAAAGCTAATCGATTCAAGTTCAACTCAACCAACACAACACGGTTTGAGTATTTTTATTTGAGTCTTCTTTGAGTATATAAAAATTGAGTCTTTTCTTTGTTACTATATCTTTTGTGAGATTTTTTGAGTTTAACGTGCTTTATCTTGTGTCTATTGGAGAAGAGAGAGACGTCATAATAAAACACAAGTCACCCAAACCCTAAACTTAAATATCGCTTGAGCTCCAAGCAAATCTCGCCCGAGATATAGTGCACAACGCCGAGATTTTGGCATGACTTGGCCGGTAAGTTGCATGATCTTCTCCATATCCAGTCGAGATCCATACCTAGATTTGAGTCAAATCTTGTTATATTCAATTGTCATATCCAAGGAGGAAAGTCATTTACAAATGATCTTATTGTTAAGATCTTATCTAGTAGGTTAGATCTTATCATATAATTCAAATCCTATCCGAATATCTTTCGATAATCTATCTACTTTGTGTCAATTGGGTGAAGAGAACTCGAACAGGATAACCTTAACTATCTTTCAACACAAGAAGCTTCTTCCAAGCCAAGTTGACTATTTGATTCATCCAAGGAGTTCTAGTTGAAGTTAATAATTAATTTTAAAGAAGTATTAATCCATCCAAGGAAATTACATCAAATTAGCTTCCGATATCAAAACAGGGTGTGAGTGTGAGAGAAAACAAGTAAGGAACCTTCGTTTTCACTAACTTTTCAAGTTTGTTATTACTCAGTGTGCTTGTGCAGGATGTCTAGGTCTAAACATTTCAAAGAGGATTTGTTAGACGGTCCCGAAGTTCATGTCATGATGAAACAACTCATGGTGTCTCTTACAAAACTAGAAGAGGATGTCAGAACACTAAATTCTAACTTCAACAAATAATCTCGCCACCAGTCCAGTCGAGTTCACGACCAAGATTTGATTATAACACCCCCCTAGGTTGAGATTTGATAATTACGTTCCTCAACGGAGATCAATGTATGAGGATGGAGGACGTTCACATGTTCAATATAGAAACCCACCCCTGGAATCACCTCCAATAGTCCATCATGGGCAAGGTATGAGATACTCAAATTCTTGTCATATTACATCTAGCATTCCTGAGTTTGTTGATTTTCAGGAATTTGGGAATTAAGATGATGAAGACATGTGGAGAGATTATCCCATCTACAATCAATGTCCTAGCAGAGGTTGAGATTGTGAATAGTTTAGACCTTACCAAGAGCATAATAGAAAGGGAAATTTGAAATCTCGGTCCCAGTATCTCGCCCCCTTTCAACCGAGATTCAGCATCGAGATTCCTCAAGAGCACCCAAGAAGTGTTGAACTATTCCCTAGGCGTCAAGCACTACCAAGGGAAATCGAGATTATGAGCCATTTAGGTTTCATCAAGAGCATAATGGAATTGGGAAAAAAAGGTTAAAAACCCAGATTTAGCAGAATCTCAGTCCTATTATCTCACCCCTTGTCAACCGAGATTCAATGCCAAGATTCCTCAGGAACGAGTACCACGAGCTCTCCGGCCCCGGAAAAGGGAACCTTCAGCTGAGATTATCAAAACTTGAAAGACGGGTATTTCTAAATCCCCTACTTCCATGCACGATCACATAGATTTGTCAAAATTGGATTCTAGCATTGTATCACATGCTATGACTAGTATGGAAGTAATTAAGCATGAATCTAATGTGGTAGATAAAATTGAAAGTGACGAGTGTGAAGTATTGGGACATGCTTTGTATGCACATGCATTTGCTTTAGGTGATACTATTGAGTGTGATGCCCCTAAGAATAGTATGAATGATCTTGAGCTCAGCATGCATGATCCTAAATTGGAATATAATAATTATATTAATTGGAAAGTGCATGAGCCTAAGTTGGCATAAGATAAATCTCTTGATCGCAATATACCTAAACCTAAGTAGCAATATGATGATTCTTTTGATTGTGATGTGCATGAATCTAAGTTATTTTTTTCATCCTTGGATTGTTCTTTAGATTATTCTCTAGAACCTTTACCTAAGGAGATACCTTTTTCTTTGCCTTTAATGGAAGACATAGAGCATTCTAAACCCCCTAGGATCAAATTGGAAGAGAATTGTGTGGTGCAATCTCAAGTTGTGACATTGTTAGATACTTTTAGGAGATGCATAAAGGATGAGATCGTAGTACCATCACCTATGGAGTTTGCTAATCCTAGGATTTTCCGCTCATATCTATCCTTGAATTACTATGACTTTGTTGATGATTTTTTTCCCTCAACCTTTGTTAATCTTGCACCATTGTCCATAAGGAAGCGAGTGAGTCTTATTGTAGGATTGCAAGTTGAAAACACCAAGAAGAAGGGAAAGCACAAAGTCTATGTATTAGAGATGCCATAAGATTATGGTGAAGGCAATCCTAACATGACTAGAGGAGAACTTCGGCATAATGTAGCAAAATTTCATTGCAGTGGGAGATCTTGCCCCAGGTGAGCGAAATCTTGTTCGAGATTTGTACCCGAGATTACCCTTTGTCAAAGATTACTTCGCCCAAAGATAGAAGAATCTCGCCCCAGTCTTTCAAGGGTTTTTTTATTCCAAGGAAGAGTTATTTAAGGAGCCTCAATGTAATATCCGGAATTTTTATTCCGTCTAATTCCGCCGTTGACGGTTTCCCATTCTATCTAGTATCTCTTCCTTCACAAATTTCATTATTTTATGTAGAAGTTAATTCACATAAAATGATAAAATTATATCAAACTCTAATCCTTATAATTATCTATTATTTTATGTAGAATTTAATTCACATAAAATGATAGATTTATATCAAACCCTAGTTATTATAATTCATTCTTATCGATGACAAGTTGTGACGAGATCATGACTAAGCTGAGACGAGATCATGACAAGCTGTGACGAGTTCAGGACTAAGCTGAGACGAGGCCATGACAAAGCCCGACAAATCTGTGACAAACTCATTCATGGGCCTGACAAGGCCATGACGAGTTTTGACAGATTTTTGACAAGTAATTCAGCCCACCTTTCTTGCATGTTTCAGCCCACTGTTCCTACCTTAAGCAGCCCAGTTCACTTACCCACAACAGCCCAACAGTGTGACTTCGAGCCAGGCCAACAGTAGCCCAGAAGAGGCTGGTTACGAGCCCATTAACAGCTCCTTCAGGCGGACCACACAGCTCCTTCTCAGCCCAGCATCTGCGTAGCCCACAACAGCCCCAACATCCTTTGCATTCCAGCCCGGAACAGCCCAAGGAAAGCCACGCCAGAACGTTCAGCTGCTCCTTCTCCCATCTGCTTGTAACAGCTGCATAAATGAGATAAATAAGGAGCTGTAACAGCCCTATAATCACGCCAGAAGAGAGAGAGAACTCCAGCAGCCAATCGTCCCTCCTTGCTCCAGATTCACGCCAGAAGAGAGGGAGAACTACAGCAGCCAATCGGCTCTCCCTTGTGCCCAGATTCACGCACCAAGCAGCCCCTGCTGTTGCCCACATTCTGCACACATTCCTTCACGCAGCGGCTGTGGTGAGTTTAAATCCTTAGACCCCCCCTCTTCACATTCTATTCTATCGTTCCTAACCATCTGAACGAGATCTTCTGTAGTGGTAGTCGAGGGCTGGTTTGGACGACCTTCAGCACAGCAGTGAGGAAGTTCTACACACCCTAGTATGTAACACCCCGAATCCGCGGGACTCGGGATGTCACTGATAGCATGAATTATAGTCTATATTTTGGGGTTTGTTTGGACGTTTTATCTTTCATAATCTGCATGTTTGTATGTGCATTATGTGATTTTACTACCATTTCATCTACCTTTGCGAGAATCGAGGTCTACACCTAGTTTTGTTGTAATTGCAGTAATATGGTACGTTTTTGCATCAAAAAGGAGCAAAAGGAGTCATGAGTCATTTGGAGCTACATCCAGGGAGCATAGCCATGGATTAAAGATTTACTTTGGAGCAGATTCAAGAGATTTCACATTCTGTTGTGACTCACCTCGGTTGACCAGAAATTCACCTCGACCGAGGCGATCCAGAGACGCCGACTCGACCGAGGCGAACACCTAGGACGCGGCGAGAATATTTTATTCTTGGATGAGATCTTTTAAATTTGGAAAGTGATCTTATATTTTTGGGCTTGGCTCCTGGAAGGAAGGAGATATGCAAAATCATATATTTTAGCTATTTTTATGGGAAAAGATCTTCCTAAGATATCTTATCTTTGGAGGGTTATTTTCCTATAAAAAGGGTTGGATTTCCACAAATCCAACATCCCGCTTACACCGAAAGATCCGCTATCACCTATTACGCAGCAGCAGCAGCATACTCTAATTGGGGAGTTTTGAAGAACCTTTTTGAAGGTTGAAGGAAGATTGAAGATATTAGCTTTTATAGCTTTTGGAGGGTTTTGTAAGATTGTCTTTTATTCCCTTCTTTGTTGTCTTCTCTTGTTGGATTTATATCCAAAGGAACGCTTTTGTTGTGATATTTGATTTAGTTATTGAAGTCTTTTCATTAAATTCTTCTTGTTCAAATATTCACCTTCTTTCCATATATTTGATTAATACTTTCATGATGATGATGAGTGGCTAATTTCCTTGTGTGATTCTAGGGTGATTGGCTGAAGGTTGTGGGAAAAAAACAATGATAAAATAATATTAGATTCCAGTAGGATCCTGAAAGTTCGAGTCTTTAACCTTAACCCTAAGCATCTCGTTCAGTCGATGAACATCTCGGCCGGGGTGGAGTTCTTCTGATCGAGGTGACTTATCCGATTCTAAACAGAAAGTTAAGTGTTAGAATTTGCTAAATCCTATTCTTATTACACCTCTCTGGTTCAATGCAAGCTTAGGATGAGACTTACCCGGTAATTCCTTAGTTTGTGTATTAACGATCATAAGTGTAGGTAATAAAGGATTATCCTTTATTGGGGTTTGAGTGTGCTTCCATCCCATCTTTGTGAGTTAGCCTGAGACTTACCCGGTAAAGGTTGATTCTATTCCCTTGGATGGTGTGTTAGTTTGAGGTTATAGTTCTTTATCTTGATTCCTTGAGACTTACCCGGTAATAGGAGTTACGGTTTAGGATTAGTGTGTAGTGAGACTTACCCGGTGATCTACTCCACTTTAGTAATACCTTCCCCATGCAAAAATCTCAGCTTTGTCCGCTTATCTTTAGATCTTGAGTTGGAACCACAACTAGATGCTTTAATCCCTAGAATTACATGTTTGCTTTATTGACTTCTTATTCATCTTTGATTGTGTTAATTGCTCTTGTGGTTAGTATTCACGAAGCTTACCGTTATTGACTTTGTTTCACCGAGTCCCTGTGATCGACCCCTGGAATTTCTTGCTTTTTACTACGATTGACCCGTACACTGCGGGTTCGCATCCTTGTTTTAAGCTTAAGTCTAGGGTTATAAATTTAAAGCTTGCACACACCGTTTGGAGCAAACAAGTTTTTGGCGCCGTTGCCGGGGACTTGGTCTAGACCGAGCCGGTACGGTTTGCTCTTGGGGCGCTTGCCCCGTGTCATCTAACCACTCTACTTGAGTGACTTTCGCAGGTTCTTTCTTAGGTATATGCGAAGAACCCGCACTGGGAAGGAAATCGTTCCTTACGATCCCGAACCAGAAAAGACATACAAGAGACGCTTAAGAGAAGCGAAGATGGCCCAACAAGACGATCGCGATCTTGCGGCCGAATTAAAAGAGACGCTAGAGCTGCTACGTCTCAGCAAGGAAGAACTAAGGCAAGAGAAAGAAGAGAATCGCACCAGGACTGCAGCCATCGAAGCGGAAATAGCAGTCATCCGAAATCAGATTCTACAGCCACGAAGGGAAGATCCTCTTGTTGATCCTCGACCGATGCAGGATCCAGTAGTTGACCCTCGACCGAGGCAGGTTCCAGTACCTGATGCCCCGGCCGATGTACTTCCACCTTGGAGACCATTCCGAGATGTTCTTCTTGCAGGAATCCCACAAACCCTAGGTCAAAGGATGGACCCTAATCAACAACTGAGGCGTCCAGGAGTGAACCTAGGAGATCCAGCGGACCATGACTACGAACTTCGACCGCAAGTTCTATCCATGATTCGCCAATGCCAATTCGGAGGGCTACAGAAGGAGTCACCGCATCAACATCTTCAAAACTACGAGATCTTGATGGAAACCTTGCGACCTTCCAGAATTGAAAATAACAACTACAAGCTAAGACCTTTTTACTTTTCTTTAAAAGATAGAGCTCTTACTTGGTATCAATCTCTTCCTCCAGGAAAAATTAGCACATGGGAGGAGATGACTACGGAATTCTTGACCAAATTCTTCCCCCTTCAAAGACCGCTGAAATAAGAGGGAAGATCAATGCTTTCATCATGAAGGACAAGGAGAGCTTGTCCAAATCTTGGGAGCGGTTCAAGGATATCCTTTTGGATTGCCCACATCATGGGATTCCAAAGATCGAGTTGTTGGAGATCTACTTCAAAGGGCTGGACGGAAGCACCCAGTTCAATCTCCAACTACTCTCCGTCGGTACCTTCATGGACATGGCGATTGATGAGGCTTGGGACTTCATTGAGAAGCAAGCCTTGCACATGGAGAAATATACCCACCAAGGAGCTGAAGGTGGAGTTAAAAGAGTCAACTTTCAAGAGACTCAATCCAGCAACAATCAACTCACGTCTTTGAAGAATGACGTGAAGCAATTGAAGGAACTCTTGATGGCTCAAACTACGAAGGAAGAGCAAGGGCAAAGGAACAACAACAATAACGGGTACCGTAACAACAACAACGGTCCCTGAAACAATAACTACAACAATAACAATAGAGGATCCAATAGAAACAATTGGAGGACGAACAATCAAAGCAACCAGAATCCTGGTAACAATTATTCTAACTCCAACTCTAGTAATTCCTCTAACCCTTTCCTCTCTTCCCCTTCTTCTTCTTCTACTCCATTAAAGAGCCAAGGGCAAGGATCAAATTCGTCTTAGCCGGAAAAGAAAGACGCAGTTCTGGAGGCTATCTTGATCAAGCTTAGCGCTATGGAGAATTCTATGACTTAATTTTCGAGGGCCCAAAAGTCCTTCGAACAACAACTTGCTAATAGGGCGAATGAAGCGCCAAGAGATCCAGGGAAGCTTCCAGCAAAGACGGAAAGCAACCCTAAGGGCCAGTGCATGGCCATAACGACGAGGAGTGGACTCAAAACTGCAGATCCAGTACCTCGCTCGACGCAGACCACCTCGGTCCAGATCCAGTCGAAGAACACCTCGACCGAGATGCCAACCGAGGCGGAGCAACAGAAAGCAGGAGGGACGACAGAAACTTATATTCCACCCCCTGCATACAAACCACCACTTCCATTTCCACAGTCCAGAGCCAGAGCACATCTAGACAAGCACTTTGGTAAGTTTCTTGACTTGATGAATAAGCTACATATTAATATTCCTTTCCTTGATGCTATTTTAGGTATGCCCGCCTATGGGAAGTTCTTAAAAGAAATCTTATCAAGGAAGAGGAAGCTGGAGGATGTTGGTGAAGTTAGGATGACATCTAAATCTTCGGAGCTTATCAAGATCATGAAGGAAAAGATGCCACCTAAGTTAAGAGATCCCGGCTCGTTTTGCATTCCCATTCAAGTTGGGGATGTCACTTGTGAAGCCCTTTGTGATCTAGGAGCCAGCGTGAGCATCATCCCGCTGGAGCTATGCACGAAGATCGGTCTTGGAGAGCCCAAGCCGGTCAAGATTCGACTTTATATGGCGGATCGCTCTATTACCCATCCCGTGGGCATCTAGGAGGACGTTCCGGTCAAGTTAGGTAACTTCTATCTACCTATAGATTTTGTTGTACTTGACATTCCCGCAGATTATCCTGTTCCTATTATTCTCGGGAGGCCATTTCTAGCAACTTCGGGTTGCAACGTGGATTGCAAGAACGCCAAGTTGAAATTCAACGTAGGTGGCGATGAGGTGGAGTTCGCACTACTTGCAGCCATGAAAGGAGAACAGCTAACTGATGATATCTTCAACATCTACGATGAAGAAGAATCAAGAGAATTGGTGAGCTCTATCCTTATTAACGATCCACTCGAAAGAGTTATTAGCTTCAGTTTAATGGAGGAAGGTATAGATGCTTCTTGTGATGCAGATATACGGAGCTTAAAGGCACTGGAAGAGGATCCAGGAGCTAAAACTGAGAAGCTAGTCCAGGAGACGAAGATCTCCAGTTTCGGATCCAGCAGCAGTACCTCGACCGAGGCACTTTCTGGATTGAGCGAGGCGACCGAAGAACATCTCGGTCAACGCCTATGCGCCTCGACCGAGGTCGATGGCGAGATGATGTCAACTGAGATTGCTGAGAATAACAAATTTCTTACTCCCTTCTCTGACATTCACCCACTGTTGGCGGACCATTCCATCCACCAACTTTCTGATAATAAAGGTCCTTGGTATGCTGATATTGTGAATTATCTTGTTTGCCAGGAAACACCGCCCGGATTGACGTACTCTCAAAAGAAGAGATTCTTCAAGGAAGTACGACATTACTATTGGGATGAGCCGCTGATATTCAAGCGCGGGCCGGATGGGATGCTTCGAAGGTGCATTCCAGAAGATGAAGTTAATAGTGTCATAAGGCATTGTCATTCACTTCCTTGTGGGGGGCATGCTAGCACCGATAAAACATGCGCTAAGGTATTGCGTTCCGGTTTCTTTTGGCCTACATTATTTAAGGATGTGCAATCTTTTGTTGTCTCTTGTGATGCATGCCAAAGAACAGGAAATTTATCAAGGAGAAACGAGATGCCACTTAATAACATCCAAGAAGTGGAAATCTTTGATGTATGGGGGATTGACTTCATGGGACCTTTCCCATCCTCCGGAGGAAACCTCTACATTCTCCTTGCAGTTGATTACGTCTCTAGATGGGTTGAAGCCATTGCTTCTCCCACTAACGACGCCAAGGTGGTTGTGAAGTTCTTGAATAGAACTATCTTTCCACGATTTGGAACTCCACGCATCATCATTAGCGATGGAGGAACGCATTTCATCAACCGAAAGTTCAAGGCACTTCTATCGAAGTATGGGGTAACCCACAAGGTATCAACCGCTTATCACCCTCAAACTAATGGACAGGTCGAGATCTCGAATAGAGAAATCAAGGCAATTTTGGAGAAGACCGTCTCTAGAACGAGGAAGGATTGGTCCATGAAATTGGACGATGCTCTTTGGGCATACAGGACCGCATTCAAGACTCCCATAGGTACCACTCCTTATAATTTGGTATATGGGAAGTCTTGCCATTTGCCCGTCGAATTGGAACACAAAGCGTACTGGGCGATCAAGTGGTTGAATTTCGACATCAAAGAGGCTGGTGAGAAGCGACTATTGGAACTCAACGAGCTGGAGGAGCTGCGTTTGAACGCTTATGAGAATGCCAAAATCTACAAGGAAAGGACGAAGAGATGGCATGACAAGCGTATCATCCCAAAGGAGCTTAACGAAGGAGACTTAGTTCTACTCTTCAACTCCCGCCTCCGCCTTTTTCCAAGTAAGTTAAAATCTAGATGGACCGGACCTTATGTAGTGAAACATGTTTTTCCTCATGGTGTAGTTGAGATATGGGGCGAAACTAGCGGAAGCTTCAAGGTCAACGGTCATAGACTTAAGAAATACCAACCGGAAACGCCGGTTGAAGAGGTTGCACCAATATACCTCATTTGAGACGCATCATGGTCCAACTAGCGACCTTAAATCAAGCGCTTCTTGGGAGGCAACCTAAGGTATTGCTTTCTTTTCCCGTTTCTAGTCTAGCTTAGATAGTTTTTGTTTTTGCTTTGCTTTGCTTTGTTTTTGGCGTTCTGGACAGACAACAGGGAATATCTAAGGAAGGAGCATAACTGGAAGGACAGAAGTTCGAGATTTTGAGAAGACAGAAGCATCTCGGTTACTGTCAGAGCACCTCGACCGAGTTGATTCTTGAGCAACCGAGGCGACTAGGGTTTCTGCAGAACCACCTCGGTCCATACCACCTCGGTCCAGTCGAGACCATCTCGACCGAGGTGACAGCAGATCCAGGAACAATATAAAAGGGGGAAAATTTTATTTTTTCACTTTTTACCTTATCCAACTCGACCGCGGCGCCCTTCCCACCTCGCCTCCTCTGTTTTTGCTCATTTTCGAAGATTTCCGCTTCCAAACTGCGATTGAAGGGTAGAGGAACCTATTGCAACAACAGATCTGCAAAGAAATCGAACGAATCGACCGAAACGAGGTAAAACAAGTCGAAACCCTAACTCATTCATTCGTTTCGATTTGGGCTTTGGTTGCCCTTGATTCTGCTGAGAAAAGACTTAAGTACCCCATAGGAAGCAATTGTAGTGATTTTTGGGGGAAAAGAACTGAATTTCTGAGAATTGGAATCGCGACTGTTGCGCCTCGGTCCAGTCGAACTGCATCTCCACTGAGGTGATTCTTGAGGGTTGTCAGTGACCGAGGTGTTCTGACAGTGTTGAGAGAAAATGAGTTCCGATCGTCGCCTAGCCCTCAGAGACAGATCCTCACCTTCCCCTTCTTCCTCTTCTTCCCGTCCTTACCGCCCGGTGATCCACGAGAGATGCCGGGTAGATTATGAGCGCATAGCTAGCCGTCCAGTTATTGCACCACGTTTTTTGGACGTGTCAGCTTTCGATTGCCTAGGGTTAGATGGTGACCTTAGGAGGATGATCGCCACTGTTGGGCTGGATCAGTTTACTGAGATCCGAGCCCCAGCCTATTTGGAGCCGACCTTAGAGTTTGTTAGCTCCTTCTCCTACCTCCCCACAGACCAGTCTGTGAAGTACCGGTTGATGAACCGGAATTTCATAGTTCCCCTAGAGGTTTGGAGAGAGATGTTCGGCTTTTCTGAGCCCACCGCCACTGATTTCCCCTCCCGATCCGTAGCTAGGGAGTTCTGGGGGCAGATTGCCCATATTACCGAGCATGCAGACAGATGGCGCCCTGGAGATTCCAAGGAGAAGGTCATCTTCCACCCAGCCTTCAGACTAGCCCATAGGATATTCAGCGAGACACTTCTGGCGCGCACTGAGACGCCCCAGAAGATCCGACAGGGCGAGCTCTTCAGCCTCTACTGTATGGTCACGGGCGGTTTTCCAGACTTTGGCTTGATCTTGGCAGAGGACCTGCACAAGATCAAGGCCAAGGCGAAGGGAGACATTTGCTGCGGAGGTCTAGTCACCCATATTGCTACCTATCACGGGATGGACCTCAGTGTTTGTACGATGGTGGCGGCTCCGAAGCCGCTTGGATTACAGGAGATGATCACACGGAGGATTCTAGTTCCCCGTGGCTTGACCACTCCATATGTTGCTATGCCTTGGGAGCGGACTGCACCACAGGGGATCCGCTGGTCTGCACAGTTCACAGTTTTCGATCCACACTACTGGCAGACAGCTTGGGCTCCACTGATGGAGGATCATAGAGAGGCAGCAGCTGCCCCGGCTGAGGAGGAGGGGGATGACGACGACGAGGAGAAGGTAGACGAGAGAGATGGTGGAGTCCCGATGGATACAGGGACGGATACTGCAGGTACGAGTGCACCGCCGATCATAGACTTGGATGATGAGGAGGATACTGAGCCTGCACCTGCTGCACCTCCCGCTAGATCTGCTAGGCGTCGGACACGCCGTCATAGAGATTCTGAGGTTCATCGCCGGATCGACGACCTGACAGATCAGATGATAGACTCTTATGCTGCCCTTACTATGGACATGCATGAGAGATTTGCTGCCCAAGACCGACACATTGACCGCTGGACTCATCAGATGTTAGAGGAGCAGCACTATCAGCGCAGGATGATGGAGCTACGGTTCCAGCAGACTATGGGCTATTCGTTCGACCCGGCTCAGTATCCGTACGTACCACCACCACCACCGCCGGATCAGGATTACTGAGGAGCTGCAGGATTTTCTTTATTATATTTTTATGCAGTTCAGCTATTTATCCGGTGAGTACTCTCATTTTTCAGACTTATATTGACCCACTGGGACAGTGTGTCCCAAGTATGGGGTGTTTGTATTTATTTGACTACTTGATGTTATTCGACTACTTTTGATGTATGACATTTTATTTATCAGATATTTTATTTATGCTTCACTTCTGCATTTATATGATTATCTGATATTACATGCATACCTACATGTTATTTGATTGAGAAAAACGTCGAAACCGAAAAAATAAAAAAAAATAGTTTTAAAAAAAAAATTTTTGACCTCGACCGAGTCAGTCTTGGCCAAACGAGGCATTTCACCTCGGTTGAACCAAGAACACCTCAACCGAGGTGCGTAACAGAAAGTTTTCGAAAACAATTTTGTGCTACTTGTCTGGATATGATCTCAGTGAAGATTTTGTTTACTTACTGGTTTTAAATTGTTTATGTGTTTGAAAGGTTTTATAATATGTTTAAGTTGCTAAATGCTTTGTTTAAAATTATTAGCATGTTTAATACTTTATTTTTATCCAAATTATGTTGAATTTGAAGGTTGACATCGCAGGTTAAGTTCTCTCACTTTCTTCTTGGAAAGACCAAGGCAATTCACTCTTTTCTTCTTCTTCTTCTTGATCATGCTTAGCCCCTCATATACATTTTGCCTCCCTTTACCTATCCGGGAATTTGGAAGCAAGCGAAGTGGTGAAAGCAAGTGGAGTTAAAGTTGAGAAGTGGCTGGAAGTGAAAGTGTTAGAAAGCAATAATAGGTTTGGGGAAGTCAATCATGAAGATGAGTAACTCGGCACCATTCACATAGCCGGGTGTTTGTGTCTTGCCAAAGTCGGATTGAGCGATATTCCTAACGGATCATGGTATGTGCATCAAGGGTTTGATGCATCTCGAGAAATTGATGATTGCAGATTTCCTAGGCTTCGGTTATTGTGCACCTCTGTCCATGCATCCCAAAAAGTAAAGAAAAAAAGAAAAAGTGTGAGATAAGCGAAGCTTATTGGTGGAAGATGTTGCAAGCCGAAGTGAAAGTGAAGTTCATCCTTTTCCCGGATTCAAGCACCACATCACCTTACATACATCCCTACCCTACACGTTTCTTGACCTTTTCTTTTGGGAAGCCCTTGAGACCTTGAGCTTGTTGATTGACTTAGTGGTTTAAATCGGATTATACATGATTAATTCTGATAATTATGATTTATTATGCATTCTATGGTTTTATGCAAAGATGAACAACTTTCCTATATTTATAAAATGTTTTGAGCATATTGAGTTTTTAAATGCCAGGAAGTACTCTCTTAGAGTGATCTATGATAGTTGCACACCATAAAATGTTTTTGAAAGGCTTTTCATTGATTTTCTTGACTTATAATCCATTCTATCTTGTCTTTTATATGAGGAACTTGCTTGGGGACAAGCAAGGGCTAAGTATGAGGTATTTTGATAGCATGAATTATAGTCTATATTTTGGGGTTTGTTTGGACGTTTTATCTTTCATAATCTGCATGTTTGTATGTGCATTATGTGATTTTACTACCATTTCATCTACCTTTGCGAGAATCGAGGTCTACACCTAGTTTTGTTGTAATTGCAGGTAATATGGTACGTTTTTGCATCAAAAAGGAGCAAAAGGAGTCATGAGTCATTTGGAGCTACATCCAGGGAGCATAGCCATGGATTAAAGATTTACTTTGGAGCAGATTCAAGAGATTTCACATTCTGTTGTGACTCACCTCGGTTGACCAGAAATTCACCTCGACCGAGGCGATCCAGAGACGCCGACTCGACCGAGGCGAACACCTAGGACGCGGCGAGAATATTTTATTCTTGGATGAGATCTTTTAAATTTGGAAAGTGATCTTATATTTTTGGGCTTGGCTCTTGGAAGGAAGGAGATATGCAGAATCATATATTTTACCTATTTTTATGGGAAAAGATCTTCCTAAGATATCTTATCTTTGGAGGGTTATTTTCCTATAAAAAGGGTTGGATTTCCACAAATCCAACATCCCGCTTACACCGAAAGATCCGCTATCACCTATTACGCAGCAGCAGCAGCAGCATACTCCAATTGGGGAGTTTTGAAGAACCTTTTTGAAGGTTGAAGGAAGATTGAAGATATTAGCTTTTATAGCTTTTGGAGGGTTTTGTAAGATTGTCTTTGATTCCCTTCTTTGTTGTCTTCTCTTGTTGGATTTATATCCAAAGGAACGCTTTTGTTGTGATATTTGATTCAGTTATTGAAGTCTTTTCATTAAATTCTTCTTGTTCAAATATTCACCTTCTTTCCATATATTTGATTAATACTTTCATGATGATGATGAGTGGCTAATTTCCTTGTGTGATTCTAGGGTGATTGGTTGAAGGTTGTGGGAAAAAAACAATGATAGAATAATCTTAGATTCCAGTAGGATCCTGAAAGTTCGAGTCTTTAACCTTAACCCTAAGCATCTCGTTCAGTCGATGAACATCTCGGCCGGGGTGGAATTCTTCTGACCGAGGTGACTTATCCGATTCTAAACAGAAAGTTAAGTGTTAGAATTTGCTAAATCCTATTCTTATTACACCTCTCTGGTTCAATGCAAGCTTAGGATGAGACTTACCCGGTAATTCGTTAGTTTGTGTATTAACGATCATAAGTGTAGGTAATAAAGGATTATCCTTTATTGGGGTTTGAGTGTGCTTCCATCCCATCTTTGTGAGTTAGTCTGAGACTTACCCGGTAAAGGTTGATTCTATTCCCTTGGATGGTGTGTTAGTTTGAGGTTATAGTTCTTTATCTTGATTCCTTGAGACTTATCCGGTAATAGGAGTTACGGTTTATGATTAGTGTGTAGTGAGACTTACCCGGTGATCTACTCCACTTTAGTAACACCTTCCCCATGCAAAAATCTCAGCTTTGTCCGCTTATCTTTAGATCTTGAGTTGGAACCACAACTAGATGCTTTAATCCCTAGAATTACATGTTTGCTTTATTGACTTCTTATTCATCTTTGATTGTGTTAATTGCTCTTGTGGTTAGTATTCACGAAGCTTACCGTTATTGACTTTGTTTCACCGAGTCCCTGTGATCGACCCCTGGAATTTCTTGCTTTTTACTACGATTGACCCGTACACTGCGGGTTCGCATCCTTGTTTTAAGCTTAAGTCTAGGGTTTTAAATTTAAAGTTTGCACACACCGTATGGAGCGAACAAGTTTTTGGCGCCGTTGCCGGGGACACACTGTCGTAACCCTAGCCTGACAACAAGTTCACTGGACCTTACAACATGGCACTGGCAGATATAAAACAAATACATAAAACAATATAAACTATATGACCCAAAGTAAACAACAACATAGCCGAGTATATAAAACGACATCCTCACATAGGAGGTACAAAAGATCATCCTCGCGCAGGAGGGGAAACACAACAACCCCAAACCAACCACCTAATGTACGAGAGTCCTCGGTCTGTCACCCTGTCAGATCACCTAGTAGCACCTAACCTGTAAACATCTACAACACGGTATGAAACCGTTAGCTAACCATACATATATGAGGTAATGCAAAAGCACAAGCACAATCATGAAAGATAACCACATCAGCATGCTATCACACATTTACCAATTTATTATCTTTATATAATAACCATTCACTCAAAAATCGTATATATATATATATAGATAGATGAAAGTATGTGACACGAGGACCGATACATCCCCGCCTCTGAGTACAATGTCCAGCTGTACGAGTATCGGTCACACAATCCGTGTACCCTATGGGAGTGGATTGCGCCCTTCCTGTAAACCAGTCTGGCGCAACATCAGAGAACCTCCCAGACTCCACGGCAGGATGAAAGGGAAAGGTTATCACAGCCACGTAGTGGGGCAGTCAATAGAACATAGGTCGATAAAAACGACAACTCATGCTATCATAGCAAACATATAAAGCACACACCACTCATGCAAACACCCAATATAGGGATGGTAGCTAAGTAAGTCCTACGGACTTACCTCAACCTCGTACAAACTCAACCACAATCACCTCTACACTGGAGGGACAACACGGCCTATAAACAAGGCATAAAGAGATATATCAACCTCTATTCATCAGAGGGGTCACACCTAGACCCAAAGGGATCCATGAGGATCATACTCAATCTATAAGCCTCACAACCAACTAAACCTCAATATCTCAGCATAACTCACAATTCCTCAAATCTCAAGGTAGTATCTAATCAACATTCCTCAATCTCAATTCTAATCCTAATTTAATTAATTAACCTTTAATTAATTACTTAGATTTCGCCAGAATAACGTTTTGCCCGCAGGCAATTTCTAAACCCCTGTCATCAGATTTCATCAAACAAACAACCCATAATCACCAGAATAATATAACGACCATAATGGAATTTCTAATAGTCCTATTTGACAAGCCTAAAGTCAATTTAGGCTAAATCGCAGTACGGAAAACGAATAAATTCATAACTTATTCGTTACTAACCCGATTGACGATCTGAAAGAAGATTCGGAAACACAACGACGCAGGCTACGCATGAACAACATCAAATTCACCGGAATTTGAGCGACGGAACCGTCCTGGTGACATATATGCTCGACCAGCCCTCCATATACTCGGAAATGCAGAAACTCGGTACCATTATGAAGAGAATGAAGAGAGGAATCCAAAAACTCAAACGGAATTGAAATCGGATTAGAAACGGAGAGTAGATCTGAGTTTGAAGGTTGAGAGAAATCAGAGCTTTTACGAGAAAACGTGAAAGGAAATGAATTAATAAAGGATTTTCCGCTATTTATAGTGAAGACGATAATTATCCTTTAGTAAAGTCGATAATTATCCATTAACCGATCAAAAGGCGGGTCGAACCTCTTTCTCCAAACTTCTCGAGTTTGGAACATTAAATCTGGAATATTGTAGGGATAATTATTCCACAAGTGCCTCGGAAAACGTGTATTCCTAAGCCGTCTTTCTTAGCCGTTAAGAAACGAAATAGCGACTCTTTTGGCCGTTTTGCCTCTCCATGTTATTTCATATCTAGGACATATCCAATGTCCTGATCATTTCTCTCAACTGCATTTTTATTAATTGGAGCTCCCAAATGCTCCAAATAACACCGGAGGGTAAAAATAATTACCCGGGGGAAAAAGTAAAAATTTCCCCAAACGTCCAAAATTACGCCAGGAACATGACGGTGGGACTCTTACTCATCACTTGCGCAATCTTCGCGAGTTATATGTCAATTACTATCAACGATTAAGTTAATCAACATTAATTAGAATTCGGAAATCCTAGCTATTACATCACACACCCCTAAAAAAAAGTTTCGTCCCGAAACTTGAACAATTCCCAAATCCTCTCGGACCCATACGCCGAGGTAGAACTCTCACTCTTTCTAACGGAGGTATCACATCTCCGTTCAAAAGATCAAAACCTATAACAATCTATAACCTCAAGTATAAACATGGAGGAATCATCACTCCGGGAAACAGGGTCATAACGCTACCCAAAGGCGTAGAGGAATCACGTCTCTCGCCATACTACATCACAAGGCATAGAGGAAGCACATCTCTAGCCAAAACATATCACATGCATAGAGGAAATACGTCTCTAGCCAACCCATAAACATATATATCGCATGGAGGAATAACATCTCCACTGAACTATGTCCATCAAGGTAGCATGGAGGAAAGACCATCTCCAGCTATAAATATAATCATACTCGGGTAGCGTGGAGGAAGTAATCATCTCCAGCTATAACATACATCACGCTAACACATCAAGATCTACTAAGATCATAAATCACATCACAACTAGCATGGAATAACACATCAAGGCATATAAGCACATAAGCACAACATTCATCAAGATAGCACTAAGATCTACTCGTGCTCCCACAAATAGGTCTGTCCCAACATATACTCTGATAGTTCCTCAAGACACTATCCTCAGTCTCTCACATACCCTCTTCAGGTCTTCATCTCGACCATAATATCCTCAATATGGGAATGTCTTTCGAATGCAAGCGTTTCATATCTTATTCCAAGAATGTAATCAGATGCTCAACAACGATGTGGTTGGACTCAACCACCAAATCATCGTAACTCACAAGGTGTCTCGAGTCTGGTATATACTTCCTCAGTTGAGACATAAGAAACACTGGGTAGATATCCACCAACTTCAGAGTGAAAGCTAAACATCATGTTGCCTTCACAAAACTAATCAAGATCTCAAGTAACTTACATATTGGAAACTCAGTTCCCCTTTCCATAATACACAACTAATGTCTCACAGTTGAGATACCTCCAGCCGGACATGAACTCTCGCTTGAACTTTAGAGATTAACACCTCTTGTCTACACACACAATATGGCGACTATATAGAGCCAACACTCTTCCTTTAATCATCGTTACTCGAACTATAAAATCTTGAGTCTGGTCATGTGTTATTTCCACTACTACTACTAGATCACTTCTAGCATAAAGATACGTGTATGGCATCTACACCCATACAATGCTTCTCAAGGACATTCCCGAAGATAAACGTCAATCACTGTTATATAATAACTCAATAATGGAAGGTAATATAACCATCCATGTTTCCCATTCAACTTACAACTTATATTAGATCTTTAAGATCTAGATGATCCTCTTTAACGGACCATTTGTCAGGGGGTGAAGTGTAGTCATGAGGTACAGACTCGTCCCCAAAGCAGTCTGAATCTTCTACACAAAATCTCAAAGTAAAAACATAATCTCGATCAGAAATGATCGTTCTCGGTATACCATGGAGTTTCACTATCTGTCTAGTGTACTCCTCCGCCAACTTACTCACTGGCCACGTTTTTCTGATAGAAATTAAACGTGCCAGTTCTGTAAATCTGTCACAAGCAATTCAAATAACATCAAAACTTCTACTGGGCCTCAATCACATCACAAGGTCCATGGAAAGGTCCTCTCACTTCCACTACAACACTGGTAGTAGATGGAGCTAATCTCTAGGTCAGTAATACTCTATCTTGATATGTTGACTGGTCAAACATTGTGTCACAAATCTGGTTATATCGGCTTCATACAGTATAATCGTCTCATCTCGTGGTCCATCTTACTCGTACCTGAATGTACTGAATAAGGCGTACAGTGGGTATACCGTAATATTCTCTGTCTCCATATGCATCAGCAGGTACACAAAAGTAGTCATGACTCTTCATCAGTCCATCTACTCCCATGGAGAACTATGGTGCCTCAGTACGAGACATCCTTTCTCTAAACCTTGTCAAGGCCGGGCAGGTTTCCTACTTCTGTTGGACCTCATCCAACAGACCAGGTAGAACCTCTGAGGTATAACTGGGTATCCTCATCAAGGAACTGATTGTCCAACTCTAGCCAAGCTAGATCTCTTTGAAGCTGAGGTTTCACTATCAGTCTCACAATCATCTTCTCTTGGAGCGTCTTTCCATTCAAGTTATCGGTGACAACATTCAACTTTCTTGAATGATATGGAATCTTCAAGTCAAAGTCTTGATCAACTTAAGCTCTTAATACTGGCGGTTATTCAACCCCTGTTGCATAAAATATACTTCAGATATCTATGATCTATAGAAACCTGACATGAAGATCACACCGGTACGGTCTTCAAAACTTAAAGGCTTGAACTACCACTACTAACTCTAAATCATGAGTCGTGTAGTTCTCATCATACGTTCTCAACTGTAAACACACATATCAATAACCCTACTCCTCTGTAGTAATACACATCTCAGACTTAGCTGGGATCTATCACCGTAAATCACGGGATCCCAAAAATCTTCTAACTACAACAGAATGGAAGCAGAGGTCAAATGCCTCATCAACTCTTCAGAACATAGACAAACTGCTTTTATCACGTAGTTATGGTGGTCTTCTCAAAAGACTCACAAATGAATACGTAATCATATAAAATCCTTCCTCAAAGCATTGGTAGCAATCGGTTGAGCCAAAAAAACTACGTATTCCTTAATGTTCATCAGTATCTCCCATGTTACAACATACTTAGTTCTCGCCAGGTCAACCATGATCCCACTGGCAGAGACAACATGGCCTAAAAAGGCTACCACTGACATCTCAACTTACACTTAGAGCGCGTAGCATACAACCCTCTATCTCTCGAAATCTACAAAACGGTCCTCAGACGATCGGTCTACTATTCTCTGCTATGAGAGTATACCGACATGTCATCCATGAAGTCCACCACCAACTAATCAAGGAAGTCGATGAAGATACTATTCATCAACTCAATAAAAACTACTAAAACATTCGTCAACCCAAATGACATCACTACAAACTCGTAGTGTCCATAACGGGTATGGGATGTTATCTCATACACATATTGCTCTCTCATCCATGACTAGGGATATCTTGAGCACAAAGGAATCCTGAAAACACAATTGCTTCTTGAAGCTAACTCATCAGGTCGTCAATACGGAACATGGAACCCACTAGGGTAAACCCGTTTCAGTCAACTATTCAAGTTATCAGTACAATATCTCAACAAGCACCATATAGTGTGGCTTTCCCATTCAATATTGTATCATACTTCAACTCGATAACAATGTCCACACTCCGCTAAGGTGGCAACTAGACGGTTCAGTAACACGTCTATAAACTCATAAACAGCTGGAATACCTTCCAATGTTGGACTATCTCGCTCTTTCATGGTATAACACTAGAATGTGTCACATCCCTGTGCTATCAGCTCGCTACGCGTACAGTCCTGATGACAAACCCGCCTCTTCAAAGGTCTTAACCTCAGAAGACCTCTATTTAACTCAACTCAGTAAAGACTATAATAGTCTTACTATTAAAAACTAACACCACATGATATCTATTCATCCAAACCATACAAATATTGACTTTCTCATGCACCTAAGGCATGACAAAGAAGTCTATAAACCATACACAAGTCCCTAAATGAATGGGACAATCACAATCTCGCGGGTACCTCAGACCCCTAACTGGTAATCATGTAAAGGAAAGTCTATATTCTACTGTTTCCACAATCAACTATTAACGCATGCATCGAAAGACATGAAGTGCATAGCACTCACAACAAACAAAACTCCACTAGGTAAACCATTAACAAAAATGGTACATGTACAGCTAACACCAGAAGCTCCACTACATATCATCACTCAATGTCAGATCCATGCCCCTCAGGTATCACTGAGGTCATTACTATAGCCGCCACTTCCACTCTTTCTGCACCGAAAAGAGGAAGGTCTTGCTGGAAAGAAACACCACCGTGCTGACAAAAAGGGCTAGATGACCTAACTCACCACAAGTGAAACAAGCTATCAGTGCCAAAGGGCACACAAAACGCAAATGATCTGGAT
The DNA here is from genome assembly GCA_033239045.1 of Fagopyrum esculentum. Taxonomy (NCBI): domain Eukaryota; kingdom Viridiplantae; phylum Streptophyta; class Magnoliopsida; order Caryophyllales; family Polygonaceae; genus Fagopyrum; species Fagopyrum esculentum. The sequence goes on along the minus strand of BSUD01000002.1, from coordinate 136,655,711 downwards.
AGCCACAACTGAAACATAATCTTCCCATCCTTGCAACCTGTGCAACTGAAGGGTAACTCGACCTTCGTCGTCCACCTGGAATGATCTCACTCTTGAAGGGAACCTGTAAAGGCAATGCCTTACCCTGTCGACAAAACTTCGCTCTATGCCCTGCTTTACCACACGTAAAGCATATGATGGGCGCCTTTGGGCACACAGCTCGCCAGTGTCCCAACTTCCACACAATTAAAACATTGTAGTTCCTTGCTAGTCATCTTCATGGCCAAAGGATCACTAGATTGTCCTGATATTGGACTTGGTTCCCCATTCATCATCTTTGCTTCTCCAGTAACTGATTCAGTCCATTGCTTCTTTCCGGATCCAGAAGCTTCAGTTGATCTCACAATTGTTGGTAAATCCGGTGTGGATCTACCCGCTATTACCGCTTCATATACTTGTTACATATATTCTTGAAACTCGGATCTACTCATGGAGACACGATCAGCCTCTTCAAACTCGTTCTCTGCCATAGGCGAAACAACAGCAGAAACTGGTCCCTAACTTATCACCACTAGAGGAAGAGGGGGTGTACCCTACCTCATCCCACTACAGATACTACTCTAGTCTGAGTCATCTGTAGGATATACGCACCTAATCTTATAAGGCTATATATATGCCATAGGTATCGATATATATATATATACATATAATACATCCACATAATCCATATTACACACAGATATATATATATATATATACATATCTACGCTGCAGAGATCGATGGCAGAGGTGACGACTTCTCGTACATTCTATCCCAAAACCACACTTAAAACCAAAACCTTTGAAAACGTCAGATCCCATGTGGGCTCTGTTTATTTTACCTATCAAACCTCATTGCAGGTAGCAAGTGCGATTGTTGTCAACCTGGGCTCTGATACCAACTCTGTAACACCCCGAATCCGCGGGACTCGGGATGTCACATTGGGCTAGGATCTCACAATGGATCCTGACCCTAGCCTGACAACAAGTTCACTGGACCTTACAACATGGCACTGACAGATATAAAACAAATACATAAAACAGTATAAACTGTATGACCCAAAGTAAACAACAACATAGCCGAGTATATAAAACGACATCCTCACATAGGAGGTACAAAAGATCATCCTCGCGCGGGAGGGGAAACACAACAACCCCAAACCAACCACCTAATGTACGAGAGTCCTCGGCCTGTCACCCTGCCAGATCACCTAGTAGCGCCTAACCAGTAAACATCTACAACACGGTATGAAACCGTTAGCTAACCATACATATATGAGGTAATGCATAAGCACAAGCACAATCATGAAAGATAACCACATCAACATGCTATCACACATTTACCCATTTATTATCTTTATATAATAACTATTCACTCAAAAACCGTATATATATAGATAGTTGAAAGTATGTGACACGAGGACCGATACATCCCCGCCTCTGAGTACAATGTCCAGCTGTACGAGTATCGGTCACACAATCCGTGTACCCTATGGGAGTGGATTGCGCCCTTCCTGTAAACTAGTCTGGCCCGACATCAGAGAACCTCCCAGACTCCACGGCGGGATGAAAGGGAAAGGTTATCACAGCCACGCAGTGGGACAGTCAATAGAACATAGGTCGATAAAAACGACAACTCATGCTATCATAGCAAACATATAAAGCACACACCACTCATGCAAACACCCAATATAGGGATGGTAGCTAAGTAAGTCCTACGGACTTACCTCAACCTCGTACAAACTCAACCACGATCACCTCTACACTGGAGGGACAACACGGCCTATAAACAAGGCATAAAGAGATATATCAACCTCTATTCATCAAAGGGGTCACACCTAGACCCAAAGGGATCCATGAGGATCATACTCAATCTATAAGCCTCACAACCAACTAAACCTCAATATCTCAGCATAACTCACAATTCCTCAAATCTCAAGGTAGTATCTAATCAACATTCCTCAATCTCAATTCTAATCCTAATTTAATTAATTAACCTTTAATTAATTAATTAGATTTCGCCAGAATAACGTTTTGCCCGCAGGCAATTTCTAAACCCCTGTCATCAGATTTCATCAAACAAACAACCCATAATCACCAGAATAATATAACGACCATAATGGAATTTCTAATAGTCCTATTTGACAAGCCTAAAGTCAATTTAGGCTAAATCGCAGTACGGAAAACGAATAAATTCATAACTTATTCGTTACTAACCCGATTGACGATCTGAAAGAAGATTCGGAAACACAGGGACGCAGGCTACGCATGAACAACATCAAATTCACCGGAATATGAGCGACAGAACCGTCCTGGTGACATATATGCTCGACCAGCCCTCCATATACTCGAAAATGCAGAAACTCGATACCGTTATGAAGAGAATGAAGAGAGGAATACAGAAACTCAAACGGAATTGAAATCGGATTAAAAACGGAGAGTAGATCTGAGTTTGAAGGTTGAGAGAAATCAGAGCTTTTACGAGAAAACGTGAAAGGAAATGAATTAATAAAGGATTTTCCGCTATTTATAGTGAAGACGATAATTATCCTTTAGTAAAGTCGATAATTATCCATTAACCGATCAAAAGGCGGGTCGAACCTCTTTTTCCAAACTTCTCGAGTTTGGAACATTAAATCTGGAATATTGTAGGGATAATTATTCCACAAGTGCCTCGGAAAACGTGTATTCCTAAGCCGTATTTCTTAGCCGTTAAGAAACGAAATAGCGACTCTTTTGGCCGTTTTGCCTCTCCATGTTATTTCATATCTAGGACATATCCGATGTCCTGATCATTTCTCTCAACTGCATTTTTATTAATTGGAGCTCCCAAATGCTCCAAATAACACCGGAGGGTAAAAATAATTACCCGGGGGAAAAAGTAAAAATTTCCCCAAACGTCCAAAATTACGCCAGGAACATAACGGTGGGACTCTTACTCATCACTTGCGAAATCTTCGCGAGTTATATGTCAATTACTATCAACGATTAAGTTAATCAACATTAATTAGAATTCGGAAATCCTAGTTATTACATAGTCGACTCCAGGAGCACGTTTCCGCTGAGCTGTTGCAGTCCAGTAAGTGATTAATTCCCGGATGTAATTTCTGTACAACTCTTAGATGGAGTCTATAAATGTATAGATCACTGTTTGTCTCCATAGGTTGAACATAGGAGGGGTGAGAGTAGTTTGTGTTGATGCTGGATAGTTGACAGTGATTATAGAACTCGGGATCTCATGAACTCTTTGTGTACAGTTTTTGTTTCTTCCATTTTTGATGTGGAAGATTACCCACTGTTGTGAATCAATGTTAAAAAGATTGGTTGAAGATCCACCGTTGAATTTTTAATAGATCATAGATAGATATACATAGTTTACCGTGTTAAAATTTGGGAAGAATCGGAGTTACGGTTTGAGAGTTATTGTGTTTTGTATGTATGTGCTGAGTGTTGGGGAAAACAGCAAGTGATGCTGTTTTGTGAGATGGTTTTGAATAAGCTCTTGATCTCCGTTGGGCTTGAATTTTAGATATGATATAGTTGACATATTGTTGTAGAACATAGTAAAATTTGAGAGGCATCCAGCGAGTGGTTTGGGATTTATGATTTTTCCAAGATTGAGTCGTAAGCAGTTTTTCTGCTGTGCTGAAATTCGGTTTTGTGAGATAGTTTTAAATAGGATTTTGATCTCCTTTGCGTCTGAATTTTGGATATATTAGAGATAAGATTTTATAGTAGAACATATCAAAATTTGGGATAAATCCAGCGAGTATTTTAGGAGTTATGATTTTTCAAAGTTAAGACAGTGTGTTGTTTGTTAAGTGTTGTAACCAACTTTAGAAATTTTTGTAGAAGCGATGTTTTAGCAGTTTTAAGAAATTCTTTCTCCTACGAGTAGATGGGATATCATAGATGATCTAGGAAATTATTTCTGAATTTTTATAAGATTATTCGAATTTTATATTTGAAGCTGTAGTTGGACTTTAGTGACTTTTCGGGAAATAGAAAATGGGTAGTTTTTCTAGTTGTTACCAAAAATCATCCTAGGGAGTAGAATATGGTTAGTTAGCCTCAAATTATAATTTAAGTACATATTCCGAATTTTTGGAAATTCCGGGACCAAGGGTAAAATAGTCATTTTACCATAAATTGGTACTGTATTAAATTCTGTTCTAATAGGACCTACTACCTTAGAAGTCTTAGACTTCTAATTACCAAGAAAGTGTGCTGACACACTTGCCTCTTTTGACAGGCAACCGAGTTATACAGTTACAGATTGAGTTGTGATTAAGAGAGTCGAGATCTGATTCAAGTAAGTCCACGGACTTACTTAGCTGACTTCTTGTATGAGTGTAATGTGTATGAGTGGTGTTTGTTAGTTATGATAAACAACGAAACCGGATTAGGCCGACTTTATTAATTACGTAATTGACCCAAGTGTATGATAACGGGTCGTGACATCATCTGCCTAGCTCTTGCGAGAGTCTAGGAGGTTCCCTGCGACCAGCCCAGTCCGGTAGACGGTCAAATGCATTAGTACCATTCCGCGTTGGTAAACGGGGACAGGGGCGAGGTTTGGGAATCCCTCGTGTCACAAAATAAGTATCATTAGTAATAACCTATCACCAAATTAAAGATAATAAAAGGATTGAGTGTTGCATGTTGATTGTGTATGTTGTGTGTTTGTGCTTTTACCTTTATACTTATGCATAGAATGTTAGCTAACGGTTTTATACCGCTTGTAGATGTCTTGCAGGTTAAGACAGTTGTAGAGAGATCCGGAGGGAATGGTCAGCCGGGTCCACGTACATATTTAGTTGGGGACGGGATGTCTTCTGTTCTTCTTATGTGTCATTTTAGTACCTTTGCTTTGTAAGGCTGATACATATTCTTCATGTATATATTGTTTAAAGTTTTCAAATGTTTTAAATACTTTTGTGCCTTGTTGTAAGATCCAAGTTAAATTGTTGTCAAACTAAGGTCGGGACCCATTGTGAGGTCCTAACCAGTAGCTCCCCGAGTTCTCAGAATTTGGGGTGTTACACTCAACCTATTGACGTTAGTGCTAGATGTTTTTTTCATGACTTATGTTGGCCCATGGAGTTTAAAGTCATTTCGTTTGGAGACATTAGTTTGAGATTATTGAGGACTTAGTTACACCTAAGAAGGGGAGAAATTGCATCTTTAAACTTGTATTGTTATCGCCTATAAGTCTTGCTTGCTCTAGGATTTTCCACCCCTATCTAGCCTTGAGCTATCATGACTATGTAGTTAAGTTATTTTCCTCAACTTTATTTGATCTTATATCGATTCATCTAGAGGAACAAGCAGAGTTTATTGTAGGAAAATAGGAGGACATTGGCAAGGAGATGCATGAGGAATCACGCAAGAGGCTAGAGGATGAAGGGAATCTAGTTATGGACAAGGCTAGTCAAGTGTCCAAGGAATTGATGCTCGATCCATAAGATCTAGTGTGGTTGCAACTAGGAATAAATAGGTTTCCGGAGTCTATCCAATTTTCATCATCGAAGAAGAGATATAGACCTCCAAAAGAAATCTCGGCCCTTGAAATCAAAATTTTGCCCCGAGATATTGAACGAGGTTCTCTACTGTTGTGAATTATGGAGACAATTTTAAGGCAAGAGTGGTGCAAAGTTTGTGAAATCATCCAAGGAGAAGGGGGTCACTCATGAATTTGGTTCGAAGGGCGGAGGCGGAGGCCGAGATGCCGGCCTTCATATGCATGTCCTCAAGCTCGGCTAAATAAGCCACCGGAATAAGACTTCCTTGTTGGAATTCGGCAATTTGCAACCACATGTCGTTTTTGAAGTCGTCGGCACGTACTTCTTAGTCATGACATAGATCAATTGATCAAATGCCGCAACCGGTGCCCATCCTCATTTCTCATGATTGGTCTCGTACGGGTTCCACCAAGATTTGGCATCACCTTTAAAGTAAAGGGTTTCCGCTTCGATTTTCTCATGCTCCTCATAATAGCAATGATTTAAATCTCGTTTCATATCTTGTGCCCAATCAAGAAATACACTAGGGTCATATTCACCATAAAATATTGGAAAGTTAACCTTACCTTCCCTACGATCTTTGTGGGGGTTCAGTCGAGGTGTTTCCATATATGCCTCTTCGTAATGGGCTCGCCGGTGACCATAGTTATGCCATTGGCGCCCATGATTGGAGTGTGCACGCTTTGGTGGGTTAGGAGGAAGCAACCATTCTTCTCCTCAATCTTGGTTCTCAAATGGCTCTCGAATGGGCGGGTGTCATGGACGGACATGTGCCACCCAATCCAAGTCTGAATCATCGTTGGAAAACTCGTTAAAGTCATCTCTCTCGTCATATTCTTCATAATCATGATGTATCCATTGCCGGCTATGTCGTTGGCGGCGTTGTCCGGACTGATCATTCTCTGGATGTTGAGAGATCGTTTGTTTGATGATGGTATCGGGGCTCAACCAGGGAGGGACGGTTGGTACGTTGAGCACTAGATGGAGGAGGGTACGTTCCATGCCTACGTCGGTTGTGCTCATAACGCTTGTGCCGATTCTCCGTTTCAACATAGAGCAAATCATTTGGAGAAGGGTCAAGGTTCAGTCGCCCTCATTGTGGGATCCATAGCTGTCATCTTGTAAGGGTCGTTGATTTTCAATGACGGAGGCAAGCCGTCGACAGTTAGACGGTTCGGCTCCCAAAATACCTTTATCTTTACGACGTCCATCGGATGTGGAAGCATCGACCAAGGTTCCATTTTGATTCGGTGGGGCGGGACATGGGGCGGTCGTAAGGGCAATCACTTGTGCCCTCCAAGCTTCAAGTTCTTGCCTAAGAGAGGCGTTTTCTTCGGTGAAGGTATTGATCTCTTGCCTTTCACAAGATTCCTCATAATTTTCCATTTCGACGTTAGTCATAACTACAATTTAACACACACAATTGCAAGCAATCAAATGAGCAAGGTGACAAGTTAAGTCAACGTTATCTAAGTTCAAGTGCGTTAGGGTTCTACCTTTGGAAAGGCCGTGTGGAGGTTAGGCAAGGAAGGCAATCCAAAAATTGTGAACCAAAATGCACACAAAATCAAGAAATAATTTGCAACGTGTAAGAAAATGGAGAGATAGAAAATGGACGGATTGTTTAACAGCAAGTACTACTTGCTTTGGTCTATTGACCTTTTTTCAAAAATCAAAATTTTCGGATGGACTGGTTTGCTGGACGTCTTTTAAACTTTGTTTTTGTGGAATTGTTTCTTTTTGAAACTTTTGAATGCAACTTTTGAATGCAAGAGATGAATCCACTTTTTCTCTTTTTTTTTGAAACAAATCTGTTTTTTTTTAAAATTTTTTTTTTTGGACTATCAAAGATGCAATATCCGATTTTGTCAACAAAAAAATCTCAAGAAATTGGTGAAATCGATTAACAAAGTTGTCGGATTGGGTGAGGAAAAACGCTTTTTTGTTGTTTGATTAATGGTTTGATGGAAAACCAAAAATCTCCTAAATTTGCTTTGCATAATAGATCGAGAAAAAAAAATTTCAAGAACTTGGATTAAGATGCGAAGAACGAGATGAAGATGATGATGAACAAAAGGCAAAAAGGATGAATGTGATAACGCACAAAAACAAGAGTAAAGCTAACTTAGCTTTGATCCCTTTGCTTTGATACCAATTTGATGCGTCCTTGGACACGTCAAGGAAATATTCTGGATCTAGATCAAGTTGAAGCGTCAACTACTCCTTAGTTGAAGTGCGGATGCGTTTGAAGGTGGGTTGCGGAAGCTTAGAGATGGAGGCGGAAGCTGATGGGTTGAGTTGATAGATTGATCGATCAAGCCTTGAAGTAGATCGGTTGAGTTGATTCTTGAAGAATCCTCGAAGATGGATGAGTTTGGATCGAAGATCCAAAAGAAAAACTTTGAGAGGATGGAAGAGAGATCGATGCTCAAGTAAGTAGGAGGAAAATACTTCTCAAATACTTAATCAAATTGAACATGCCTTACAAATGAGTCAAGCATCTTCTTATATGGTCGATGTGGGCATACAAAGAGTCGGAAAAGTAAATGACGGAAATAAAGTCGGAATGAAAGTTCCGAAAATGAAAAGCCTAGAAATGTGAAAGATTTGAAATTTAAGTTTGGAATTAAGTTTCCGAATTAAATTCCGAAACCAAAAGTTGACTCTTAAATTCGGAAAATTAAGTTCCGGAAATAAAGTTCCGAAAATTAATATTCTGAAAATAAAAAGACTTATTATTACAAAACACTAAATACGGAAAATGTGTCGGAACGGTGCCGTCTTGGCAAGCTTCATGCCATGGTGGCATAGAGGCATGGTACGCTACTAACGGGCCCGTGACAAGCAACGGTGCGGGCAATGATGGAGCCGGTAGCTTGGGTGATGGCCTTAGCAGGGGAACGGATGAGCGGTCCATCGGAGTGAACCCGGAATGCCTCGTCTTCCTCATCGTGGGATATGGTTGTTAAGGGCGCATCAATACACTGAAAACATAAATTTTTGTATTATGTACATATTTCACATGCATTGGTTTGAAATACGCAAACAAAATGGAAAATAAACACATAAATATACCCATATGTACACATATTACATTTACAATATAAGTCGAACACAACAATTACATATTATACACAGCATCCCTCACTTAACAACATATCGTACAAGTTATAGAATACATAAACATGTATTTACACAACCCCAAAATAATGTGGTAAACAAGTTGAAAAACGTTCACATTCATGCATACACAACTTTCAAAATACTATTACAACCAAATACTTACCTGGAACACAAACAACAAACTTTGAACGCCAGAAAATAGTTTTGAAGATGATTGGTTCACCGTTTTCCTTGTGACTGCACAAACTTATGTATGACAGATCTTCAACGGCAAAACTCCATTGAAGCAGTCGAACAAGAACTCCAAGATATTATTCGTTAACATTGGAGACAAACAACAAGAGCGTTTGATTCTGTTATTTGCCGTAAATATAGGGAGAGATATCAGGATTAGTTACAATTTCATTCCTTATTTAACGTTGTAGAATATTTATTAGAACACTACTAAATAAATGGCTTGTTGTAACCGTTAAAATTAGTTACTTAAGGCTTCAAAACTGTTACAGTAAGGCTTTAGTAATGGATTATGCTCCGCTACAATAGCCTGCCTTGCAATAGGTATGTAGCAACGAACATGAACTCTACTGTAACGGTTTACAGAATCAAGTCCAAAACAATTACAATAGACACATAACTATTACTATAGGTAAAACCATTACAAAAATAAATTATTATTACAATAGATCTTACCATTACAATATTGATAGACCCGTTACCAAGGAACAACCATTGCAAAACGTAGATAATTGTCGATCACCTTACATATAGAACTATTGCCATATGATCTACAATTGTTACCATAATACCTGATGTGTACAATTAATTAGATAATTTATAAATTATACAAATTTAGTATAAAATACTAATGATAATCCATAATAATACAAATGCATAAAGTGTACATCATCATTCTCAATAACCCGAAAGTCAAAGTAGAACTTTACAGAATGAACACACTCCTTTCTACTTGTACTACTTGAAGTGCAGTTGAACTTCACAGAATGAACACTAACCCTTATTGGAAGCTTGTGTAAGTAGTAAGCTCATCTTAGGACTGCTTTTTCTACAATCTGCAAGTCCATGAAATTTGAGCCATTGTGTGCGAAAAATCTCCGGAGATTAATCACTGATAGTTCGTTGAAGTTTCCAAGAGCAAGATAAGCTTGTCTCAAGTTGTAGCTGCAACACAACAATCAAGCAAAAAGATAAGTTGATTTGTTATATCTCTAAGAGTAAGCTTGCATTTTCTATTTTTCTACAATAATTAAAAGATTTGTTATATCTCTAAGAGTAACCTTCACTTTCAATACTACCAGCACAAAAACAAGATAAGGTGGTTTCAAAGTTGTTTCGTTTTGCAATAATACACTGAAAAGTGAACCTTAGATTTTAGCTTAGTATTCAAACTGAGACAAATTTGGGGGGGGGGGGT
>BSUD01000002.1:136578556-136645507 GCA_033239045.1 Fagopyrum esculentum | reverse complement strand
GTGGTTATAAAAACAGTGTTAAACTACATGAAAACATAGAGTACTTATGATTCACAAAAGAAAAAAAAACATCTCCACTGAACTGTTATAGTTTGTCTTTGCTTACCCGGATGTTAAAATCATTGAAAGTGAAGCATCAGCAATGTCCTTGAAAATAACTGCTGGATGCAAGCATGATAGGATGAAAACATATTGCAAATACACAGAAGGTTTCCCTGATGCACATCAACACCAGAAATTCAGATAAATAAGTAGAAATGTAATTCGAACACAAGTAGCAAAATACAATCAGTTACAATTCAGCCAATCCATGAAGACTATTTAATCAAATTTAACATTAACAAATCCATTAGAAAGCATGGTAAACACAGATGTTGCAGAATTGTGAACTAGCAAGAAAAAGGCGTGATGATCTCCCGTATATTTTGGGAAGATCCAAAACTGAGATAAGATCTTTCTAATAAAAATCTCTCTCCCTTTTAACCTAGCCCCTTTCAAGATTAAGAAGTAAGAAGGAATTAAGACACCAAAGCTAAAAGTTAAAGACCATCCATTTTATAATAGATAAGGCTTAAGAGCAACTCAATCATAGGTAAACTAAGAACATAACATATCTCTCTATGTATACTTATGTCATATTACACCGCCAATGTCCTGTTCAAACCTCACTGAATATAACCAAAAAGGGAAGGTCATTGAACAATTAACTTAGAAATTTCAAACCTCACTGAATAATACACCGCCAATGTCCTGTTCTTCTTGCTAAACTCGGGTATTTTAGCTGAAATTGCATAATGTTTAGCATCATTATGCATCTGTATACCTAAAATGTGACACCAAGCTATCAAATAACAAGCACAATCATTGAACAATTAACTTAGAAATTTCAGATTTTTAGCAAGACCCACTAAAAATCACTTAATATAAAAAGTTTTAAAGACTAAAGAGTTAAAAAGAGAAAGGAACCTTCTTGAGAGCGAGGGCTAAGCGTTTACTATCAAGCTTCTTGGGAGGCATGAAATCAAGATGGTCTCTGGCACACTGAAATGCCTTATTTTGCAAAGCCAAAGGCATATCACAAGCTCTAACATGTACATTAAGAAACTGAAGAAGTTGTTGTTCGGTTGCCTTTTTCCTTTGAATAAGGCTGCTGAAGAAATTGCTTCTTCTCTCTAGCTCCATCTCTACCACATTGTGCTGAAATTTAAGCCATGAAGAATTTCAAAGGGAAGGTCATATTTGGCCTCAGACCAAGGATAGTTTATAAATCAAAACTAAAACTAATTAGCTACAAGAAATGAACCAATTGCAACCAACATAAACTGTTCATAATTGAATCGGAATACGGCCCTGCCAAAGCTAGCAAAAAATTGAATTAAGAGTTAATTAAAGTTATTTCAGTTTAGTAACTAAACCATGAGGAGTTGAACTCTAATGTGAGATGGATATGGGGAAGTCTAGCAAGATTCTGAAACATGCTCAAATGAAATCTCAATTTTTATGCAAGATTTTAGACCCACGGATTTCAAATGGTACTAAAGCAAAGATTCAGAACTAGCAACGAGGAGAGTAAAACGAGTAAAGAAAAGATTCACAACTAGCAACAGGGGAAGTAAAACGAGTAAATACGGTGATATGTTAACTGCAATACTCTATGATTAATGACAATTTTTCCGAAACTGGTATTCAGCATTTGCATCACAAAATCAGGAAGAAAGAAGCTCGTTACCATTCTCCTAGACAGAGCATGAAAATAGACACAACATGTAAGTATGTAACATACACATGAAGACCATCTTAGAGTGGCCAACTTATCCAATAAATTTTTGTTTGGGGTAACATTGTTTTAAGCAGTAGAAGAAGAAGCTAAAGAGCATTTAATCCCTATATTCAAAATTTACAGCTTGAAGATCAAAATTTACAACTTCAACTTCAAAATTCTCAAATTCTTAACTGAATAAAGCGTTTCAAGTTGTAACACACGCAATTATTCTCAAATTCTTATCTATGAAACTGTTCGGGTTAACTTTGTGCTCTTACTCGAGCTTTAATACCGAGGTGGCTAAGCTCAAGGGCCCGTAAACTTTTTTAAAAATAAACTGCATAATCAAGATATATAAATGATAGAAACCTTACTAGTGGATAATAGTTCATAAGTCATCCAGCTACACTCACTTCTAATACACCCTTCAACCTCACAACTTCTAATAATATCCAAACAAATTTAGGCTATGTTTGTCAGTAGTGTCTTTAAAGCTAATCACTAAACTTAAGCTAATAATAGTAATAGTTTATTAGAGATCATAAATTAAACATTAACCTTAAGCTATTATTAGTAATAGTTCAGAAGTCATCCAACTACACTCACTTCTAATACACCCTTCAAACTCACAACTTATAATTATTTCCAAACAAACTTAGGCTCTGTTTGTCAGTATTGTCTTTAAAGCTATTACCTTAAGCTAATAATAGTAATAGTTTATTAGAGATCATAAGTTAATCATTAACCCTAAGATATTATTAGTAATAGATTATTACTTATTAGAACTCATAAGCTATGCTCACCTCATTTTGAGGCTAAACAATAACCTATTCAATGATTCAGCCCAATACATGGATGGTCATGTTTTTTGCATATAATGTGTTAGGACTGAAGTGAACAATAACATCAACAAAACTAGAGTCGTTTAATAAAACCATTAGGACTATATAACCAGAACAACACAGCACGAACCAATGAACAATAAAATCAACAAAATCGATACTTAAAAGCAAAAGGCTCAATTAACAGTGTGTCTAACAACAATAACGAAATCAAAACGCAAAGGTTTATATTCACCATCATCCTCGAATCATTGTTAGTACACAACCAAAACGCTCAAGAGAAAGTAGTGTTCAAGTTCATTCTAGCCATAATCGATACTCAAAAGAAGCATTAAAATTGAAGTATTACAGATCCAAGGCCAAACTTGAGCATTGACTAACCTGGTGGTGCACGATTGTAGACAAAGGAAAGTGAGACAACACGAATTAACAAGGAGAAGAGTAGTAGACACTGAATCAATCCATTCCAACCGTAATCGATACTAAGCTCTCAACAAGATAAATTCGAGGGTTTCTTCTTCCTAGTCGACTCCATGGTTGCGGTAGAATAAAAGGGGAAAACAAGATGAATTTGAGGGTTTTTGGGGACTGCGGTGAGACTCTCAGGGAACTCGTGAATAGAGATGGTCCGACCGTCCGAGAGAGGCAGAGAGTAGGACGTGCCGGCGAGGTGTGGTCTCGGTGTGAGCAAGGGAGACGCAGGGAGAAGAGAGAGAGAGACGGCGAGACAAACTTGAGAATGAATGTGAATCCTACTGAACGATCTCTTTATCTTTTACATTAGGGTTTTCTAAATTAGAAAAGTAAAAAAAATAAAAAAAAAATGGAGGCAAAGGATTGAACAAATTTCATTTTGTGTGGCGGTATACTTTTTTACTTTTGCGCCAAATATTTTAGAGCCTACCATTACAATTATCATTACAGTAGGGTTAGTTTTGTAACTTTTTATAATCATTACACAAGACCATTACCATAACACACCTATAGTAACATAAGTAAACATCTATTACAAGCATGGCATTACAATAAGTCAATCTTGTAAAAACATTACATAAACCATTACCAAAAACTTATATAGTAACACAATAAAAATTCCGTTACAAATATTTAGTTACAATAGGTCAATTATCTAGTAGTGGAATCTTTAATTAGGAAAAAAAAAATTTAATTATATAGGAGATAGGAGGTTGACTAATTATGTAATATCTTTAATGATTTTCAAGTAAACCTATAGAGGGTGTCTAATTTTTCTACGCATAACAAAATTGTCTAGTTTATACTACATGTTACATAAACTACCGGCTTATCCAGCTCTTCAATAACCTTCAACTTCAAGTCAATATGTCCAAACCGATCATTCATTGTCCCATTTAGGTTAAATAAACTAAACACCAAACACGTCCTATTAGAAACTTTGAGACTTTTTGTCAACAAAAGGATGGATAAAAGTCATAAAACAAATAAAATAAAAAGTAGAGTGAAAAAGAAAAAGGAAGGGCAATAAGATAAAAACCCTAAAAGGATGTAGTAGGTGAAGTAGCTTTAATTGGAGGCTACAACTCCTAGAAGAGAAAGTAGTAACAAGTCAATCCCTTTGACAACTGCAAACTCTGCAAATCGCAAGGAGGGTTGCAGCAGCAGCAGCAGCTACGACTAGCTTTCAAATATTGGTCCCCTTAAATGCAAGTCATTCACCAGAGATCACCAAATTCGGCTTTAAATCTTAGATATTACAAATTCGGCTTAACCTAATAAATAACTCTTTTACTCCATCTACTCAAACTAGCTTTCTTGGTAAGTCTATTTTGCAACCTTCACGTTCAAAATGTTTGCACATGTACTATGCAAAATATACTTGTCAACATGTGCAGACGTCAAAACATTTGGTTTCAAAGACTGACAAGAAGATGACACATAAAACATATGATAAACCCAATATATATATATATATATATATATAAACAACTCTTAACAAGTAAACATGAGAAAAAAATTACAGAATATATAGTATACGCCGAATATATGTGAATATACCGCTGAATATATACTATATGAGTCAGATATATACCGCTGAATATATGTGACTATACCGCCGAATATTTCTTCCACTAATCACACGCTTTTTTTTCCCTTAATCGTCTAATCTCAACCATCTATTTAATGACAAATCATAATATATATATATATATATATATATTATGATTTGTTATTTTTAGAAAAAGATTTTTCAGTTATAAAATATTTCTAATTTAAAATAACAAATAAGGGTTGATTAAATAAAAATGACTATATTAGTTAAATATAGTAGCCTTATTATATAGTAAAAATGAAAACAGAACACTCAAATATTTAACTCATCGATATGTCTTGAATGTTAAGGGAAACTTAGGGTAAGTTTGCTTTGCAATTTAAACTCTCTTTTTTTTAGTTTACATTTTAAAAAAATTTATGTAAATTACATTTACTTGGTGATTTTAAACTGGTTACAAGAAATAGCTCTGAAATACAAGAGGGTTTCTAATTAAGAATTGTTTATGCACTTCAAAATACCTTTTTATCCCTAGTCTTTGTTATAATAAACAAAACACTAATTATTTTCTTTACCAACTATAAATTATTGTATTTTTTTTTCTAACTACAACACAATAACATCCTTAATGATATGAGTAGTTTAAACTGAACTTTGTTAATTCATCTTTTATATCCGGCGAGCCTAAAACGTTTACGCACACAAGCCTTTAAGATTTCATCCTAAAATCAATGGATAATAGAGAGAATAGCCCTAAAACTTATATATTAGGTTGACACAACGTCATATTGTCGTTGACATTCCACACATCTCAACAGTCTTCCTCCCGTGTAACTATCATGCACTAGTTATCACTTGACATAAAGCCATATGCTGAGTAAAAAAAATCCCCGAAACGTATAGAATATTTAGTTAGATACAAAAACTATTATTCTCACAATCGAACTTAATGAATGGAAATTATTCCTTCTTGTTTAGAAACGTATAGAATATTCTGAGTAAAAAAAATCCCCGAAATCTTGTAGTTAGTACTCCTAACACATCAACGTCACCATCAAAATGGAAGAAGAAAAAAAATAATGTAGGGAAAGTGGTAATACTGCGAAAGCCCATATGCTTTTGTGAGGGACCCGAAGAATGTCAAATTATTTAACCATCATTACACTATGATTTCTATAATTCCACTTTGGGACCCAAAACAGCTTTACACGTGTCACGGTTTCCACTCACGATCAAGACTGCCCCTTCTGCAGCCGTCAGATCATCATCCATATTCTCAAGAAAACGAAAAAAGTAAATAACAGAAAATTGTCCACCACAGGCACTCACGCAGTAGTATATCAGTGTTGTCAAGGCTCTGTTTGGTTGGTGGGAAAATGACTTGTGCGACTCACCCCGTCTTCTTTTTCCTTCAAAACAAGATAAAAGTTAAAATCACTATTATTTTTTTTTAATTTGGAAAATCACTGACTAACTTTTTAAAAAAAATTACCGCATTGTTTTCACACAAAGGTGAAAGGTCCATTGTTAGCAGTGATTTGAGTAGCTCGAGGTCCTCGTCGACGTTGCATGAAAAAAGCTGTAAAAGGATCAACAGGAAAAACAAAATAATTTACAAAAAAAAAGGGAATTTTGAGCAGAAAATAATTTTAAAAAAAAATTGACAATTTTGAGCTTTTTTTATTTTATGAACAAAAGTTTTTTAGTTAAATTTCATAATGCATGTTTGAGTTATACAAATTGTTTAAACATTTTGCTTGAGGATGGGCGATAAAAGGACATAACATAGTATCATCGTGAAAAAAAAATTATGGCATTATAATTATGTGAAATGGTGAAACCTAAAAGGAAAAAGAGAGAAATGGGTGGTTTGAGAAATGAACTTAATTTATGGGTGATTTTTGGTGATTTATGATACTATTTATTTGAAATCGGAAAACCTGATGTGATGTGAAAGCACACCAAAATAACCAAACATTGACCAAACAGAACAAAATGGAAATTAGGGTATTTGCATCCTGTTCATGTCACTTTGACGCTTTGACCTAAGCATTTAATACGATGTCTCTTTGTTCACCGCTGTAAAATGCATAAATTATTGTACTGTAATAAATGGAAAACGGGATATTTCCTTTAATTTTATTTTATTTAGAACTTTTCCTGCAATTATCGAAAACAAACGGTAAAAGAAAAAGAGAGAAAACGGTAAACGAAGCAAAACATCCGAATACTACGGCGAGATTCTCGCGGGGGAAAGAAACGGAAAAAATAGCGCGCGGTATCTGTAAACTGTAACCCCCGGAAGAAATGGTGGGTACAATGTCAATTTTGCCCTTTGGAGATTAAAAATTTTCAGTTTTTGGCACGCAGAACAAATGTTTGGGTTATCCTCGCACGTGCTAAGTGAAAGTGATGTAACATTGGTTTTGCGAAAGCAGCCAAAACGGTACACCACTCCACCCTCATTTAATTACTTATCACATCTTCTTATTCTATACATTCTATAAAAACAAAATTAGGTTAAATAAATTTTTTTTATACGCTTTTATTTTGTGAACCCTTCTAATTTTATCTTATATATAATTCTTTTAAATGATAAAATTGAGTTAAATAAGAGTATATTTATTAAATGAGTTTATATTATGAGTACTTTTAATATAGGAACGGTGGTAAAAGTCTAGTTAAAAATGAAGTTAAATATGTTTTACTCTTCTATAAATATGATAAAATTAGGTTAGTAGTTTTACTCTTCTATAAATATGTTTGTATTTCCTTTTATAACAAACATAGATAATATATATATATATATATATATATATATATATATATATATATATATATATATATATATATATATATATATATATATATATATATTAAACACCTGTTTGGTAACGTAAGATTAGATAAATAAAGTTAAAAATGAAGAGAATTATATAGATGAAAAATTAGGTAGATGAAACTGTTTAATAAGATGACTATGAAAATAAGTCAAATGAACGTTTGATAAATGAATATGATTCTGGGTAAAATTATAAAAAAAAATTACGTATTAAAAAACTTTTTATAGATTAAAAAGATGAAAAAAATTTCAGAATCTAATTATCTTAATCTTTATAGTCCGACTCCTTTAAACTCCGTAATTTTCTTGTCAAACGAGATTATAAAAATTATTTTTTCCTTTTAATTCACGTAATCTTATTCTCGTAATCTTAATCTCTAATTTATACACTAACTAGACAGAGCCTAAATAATATTGCCTAAGGAATTACTACGAGGAATGAATTAAGGTCGACTGAAAATAAAAAAGAAATTGGAAAAATGATATAGTAATCCATTGGTTTATGATTGACATTTCGCTGAGCTTATTTCTCGAAGGTGTCGCTGACGTCTCCGGGCAGGGCGGGCAGTGAGGAGAGCTATGTAGGCAGTTAATGTGTATTTGACATTCGTATGAATAAAGAGCAGAGTGTTGGTGCAGTCATCTGTCCCTCTCCATTATTTCTCTTACACCACCACATCCTATCTGTCACTACCCATTATGTATACAAACAATCTCTATTTTCATCTAATTAATATCAATAATACATCTTCTTCAAATCCAATTACCCTATACATGACCTATAACCAAAGTATGCGGAGGGAATGAGAGCTTTACTGACACCACACCAAAAGACTCTTTCTTCATATTTGGCTTTGGCTTTGGCTTTAACAAAAGTGGTGGCCCTTCTCCATCTCTTTACTTTGAATCATTCATTCATTATTACTTTCTTTTTCATTCTCACTTTTCCTTTTTACTTTTATTTAACGTTTACCGTCTTTGGTTAATTTTGTTTTACCGGCCTCCCCGTTTTTATTGTTCGCTACATCTTATTCACAACAGAAAAAGTGGAACATTGAATTGATTATTCAATAAAAAACTCTCTCTAACCTAGGAGCGAAAAGCCTAGGTTTTGCTTGTTAACTGCGTTTCGCCGGTGGATCTATGGAGGAGGGAACCCCTCCGGCTGCTAATCAGACTATGCTTGTGGAAGGGAGTAGCCCTGAACATCTCGATGTGGTGATGAATGATCAATCCTCGAACCAAGAACCCATACAGCCAGAATCTCAAAGGAATGGAAATCAGTTAGAGGAAGAGGGGAACCGCACACAGTCTGAAACACAAGAGATTGCTGTAACTGCGACCACTGGGAAGTTGGGCCTGAAAGAGACGAAAACCAGTGAGACTACAAGCCCCACTGTTGCATCTACAAACACACAGAATAATGCGTCCGTCACTGCCAAACCTACATCAAAATCCTGGAGTGAGGTTATAGGTGGAACGAAGGATTGCTCCACTAATGGTGATAGGATTAACAAAGAGTCCCTCCATGGTAGAGTTACTATCACTTTTCCTGGCGGAGTGGAAGGTGATCCAGTCATTGAAATTGATAGGGAGGTATCCAAGGATCTAGAGGCACGTTGGATGAACTCGATCGTTTTCAAAGTATTAGGGTTTCCGATAGCCTTCCCGGTCATGGAAAGAAGGATTCGAGAGTTATGGAAGTGTGGAGGAAACGTCCAACTGATTGACCTAGACAATAATTATTTCCTAGCAAGATTTAGTAATGAAAACGAGTTGATGATGATCCTAACTGGTGGTCCTTGGGCTGTGTTCGGTCGTTGCCTCATTATGAAGAAGTGGACTCCGGACTTCATCACGTCTAGCCCCATTACGTCTGCACCTACTTGGATTCGGATCATGGGAGTACCAGTACAATGGTACCATGAAGCGATCATTTGGAGCATGGCGGAGAGTGTGGGTTTACCTATAACCATTGATCCGAAGACACTTCACTTTAATAGAGGGAGATTCATCCGCGTCTGCGTGGAGATAGATCTGCACAGACCATTGAAGAAAACCATCACTATCAATGGTACGAGATGCTCCATTGAGTATGAGGGTTTAGACATAATCTGCTTTAAATGTGGGCGTTATGGACACTATGCCTCCAGTTGTGATTTTGATCTAACCAACAAGGCTGATCCCAAAGAGATAACTAATACAGTAGCTGCTGTTGGCGAGGCATCAAATAACACAACTGAAGCTCAGGAGGTGGGTATCGTAGTACAAACACCGACAGCTCCGGTGACGGAATCCGGCTACGGTCCCTGGATGTTGGTGGCAAGAAGAGGTAGATTTGATAAAGGAAAGAAACCGATGGAGAAGATCACGGGATATACTCCTGCCACTAATAAAAATCAACAATATCATAATAAGGGCAAGAGTATATCTTCCAAAGGAAAAAACGTAGATCATGGCATCAAAGGGAAAACAGAATCTTCTGGGCCAAGTATAATGGGTCAGCCAGTTTTGGGCCAACGTCAGATGAGTCCAGGGGCATCCACTAGCAAGAATGAATCAACTGAAAAATCAGAAAACGTAAGTCTCCAAAATGTAGCACAAAAAGACAAGTCCTCTGCGACTCCACAGGTACTTAATAATGGCAGTAAGAGTAGCAACCAAGCAGCAAAGACCCCCATATTTGGAGCGACTAAAGAGAGTAAAAATGGAGAGAAAAGTAAGGAGAGTAAAAAGAAACCAATCAACAAAATGAAGAACGAAGCTAGAAGAGCAGCTTGGAGAGCCAAAAAGTCGGAAGACAACCAGTCAACACCAGGCTCTCTCAAACGGCAAAGACAAGATAGTAATGACAAACCTGTATATACTAGCACTGAAGTTTGCCAGTTGAACCCATTTATTACCGGTCAGAGTGGCGTGGAAGAGAGTAGTCCTACTGGCATGGATACTAGTAATCAGGAGGTCATCAACCCCAAACACACCTCAAGCCCAAGTGTTGAAACAGGTAAGTCCACTCAACCCAGGCAGGATACCATGCTGTTTGAGGGGGAAATCAGGCATGAGACTAATGGAGTAGAAGTCATTACAGAAGATGAAGAGATGAGGGAAAACTTGGAGATCAGCTCTGATCTAGCTCCCGATCAGAAAGGTCAGTAGTGGTTTCAGATTCCAGGACGTTTGATTCACTCCCACTTGTTTTATAATGAATTGCTTAATGTGGAATGTTTTCGGAGCCGGCAAGAGTGGGTTCCGAAGAGCGATTAAATATCTATGTAAGATGCACAAAATCGATGTGCTTGCTATTTTTGAACCAAGGGTGTCGGGTGTTAGAGCTCAGCACATTTGTGATCGTTTGAACTTTTCGGGTTGTTACCGGGTGGAAGCGGAAGGTTTCAAAGGAGGTGTTTGGCTCTTGTGGGACAAGGAGAAGTATAATATTAGTATCGTCAACAGCAACAGCTGCTTCATCCATGCAAAGTTCTCTGATGGGGATAAGGTGTACAGGTTGCTTGTCATTTATGCCTTCCCTGATCATGTGAGACGAAAAGCTTTTTGGAGAAACATCGACATGGAAATTTCGAGTATAACTGAACCTATGATCCTAGGTGGTGACTTTAACTGCATTAGGTTCATTCATGAGAGGCAAGGCGGTTCGGGTAAGCTCCATGTGGATTCGGATACTTTCAATGAGTTTGTGGCGAATCATGGTTTGATTGATTTGGGTTATACGGGAGCTGATTTCACGTGGGATGATGGAAAAACAACAAAAAGGAAGATTTTAAAAAGACTTGATAGAGTGTTCATGAACCAGGAAGGCCGGTTGAAATGGCCGAACGCTCATGTCAGACACCTTGCCAGGTTTTCTTCCGATCATTCCCCTTTGCTCCTCTCTTTGGATCATTGTTTGCCTTGCAGGAAAGATAGACGCCCTTTTAGATTCGAAGCTGCTTGGATGAGTCACCAGGATTTTATCCCAATGGTTGAGACGTGTTGGGCTAACAATCCCGAGGTAAGTATGGCTATCCCCAACCTTAAAAACTCCCTTATTAATTGGAATAGGACTGTGTTTGGTAATGTGTTCCGCAGGAAACAAGAAACCATAGACGAGCTTGGTAAGATTCAATCCAGAATTTCTCATGGACCCTCTGATTGGCTTATAGAAGAGGAGAGAAGACTTAAAAGAGAGTTTGAACTTATTCTTGAGCAAGAAGAAACTATCTGGTTCCAAAAGTCTCGGGAGCAATGGCTGGAACAAGGAGATAGGAACACTAAATTCTTTCACACATCCACCATCATCCGGAGGAACCGCAACAGAGTTACGGGTCTCCAACTTGAGGATGGTTCCTGGTGTGAAGATCAGACTTTGCTTGAGAAGCATGCCGTGGATTACTTTAGATCACTCTACAGTATGGATAGTAACTCACCCGCCTACACCGGTCAGCTGGAGTCTTCTGAGTTCCCCTTTATTGACCCCGGAGACTGGCTCCATATCCAGAAACCGGTAGATATGATTGAAGTCTGGCAAGCAACTAAGAGTATGGGCGCCTACAAAGCCCCTGGTATAGATGGCTTTCAACCTGTGTTCTACCACAAATGCTGGAACATTGTCAGTCACTCAGTGGTTAGAGAGGTGTCGCGCTTCTTTACTACCCAAAAGTTGCACCCGGGTAGCAATGATACCCTTATCTCACTTATAGCAAAGGTGGGGAAACCGGAGCTTATCAGTCAGTTCAGGCCTATTGCCCTCTGCAACGTGAGCTACAAGATTGTTACGAAAGTTTTGGTGCAACGCCTCCAAAGTGTCATCGAAAAACTCGTCGGCCCTACGCAAGGGAGCTTTATCCCGGGGAGACTGATCCAGGATAACATTGTTCTCATGCAGGAGGTTGTCCATTCGATGAGGAAAAAGAAGACCGGAAAGAAGTGGATGCTCCTTAAGCTTGACCTTGAGAAGGCATATGATAGACTTCGATGGGATTTCATTGAGGATACTATTATCGAGGCCGGCTTCCCTCCGGTATGGGTGAGGATGATAAAAGAGTGTATTAGTACCCCTAGAATGCAACTGATTTGGAATGGGGAACTTACGGAGCAGTTTACCCCGGAGAGAGGCATCAGACAAGGTGATCCAATTTCCCCTTATCTATTTGTACTATGCATGGAGAGACTTAGCCATCTTATTCTACGCTCGGTTGAGATTGGCGACTGGAAGCCCATATCTCTTTCTAGAGGAGGTCCGCCTCTCTCTCATATTTTCTTTGCAGATGATATTACGCTTTTTGCGGAGGCGTCTGTTTCTCAAATGAGAGTTATTATGAGCTGCATTGATCTCTTTTGTAAAGCGTCGGGACAGAAAGTGAGCATCCTGAAGTCGAGGATCTTTGTATCTCCCAACGTCTCTAGGGACCTTTGCAACAGCTTGGAAAATGTGAGTGGAGTGGAGGTTACTAGAAGTCTTGGCAACTATCTCGGTATCCCCATGCTCCAAGGCAGAGTCAACAGTGCTACGTTCTCCTCTCTTCTGGACAAAATCAACAATAAGTTGAATGGTTGGAGAAGCAAGACTTTAAGCTTTGCTGGTCGGGTTACACTAACCAAAGCTGTCCTCACTTCGATACCTATTTATTCCATGGCAACGCTTAAGATACCCGGGAATGTGTGTGATAGTATTGATAAGTTGTGCAGGGATTTTATTTGGGGCCATTCCAATGGAAGTCGAAAACTGCACACAGTCAAATGGAGTGAACTTTGCCTACCGAAGGATAAAGGAGGGTTGGGTATCAGAGATATGCGGCTTATGAATCTTGCCTTGCTTGGCAAATTAGGATGGAGGTTCCTCAATGATGCAGACAAACTGTGGGTCAGAGTGTTGAAAAGCAAATACCAACGTAATCCCGCCCCCCCAGCAATCAAAGGTGCTTCGCCTGTCTGGACTGGAGTTGTGACTGGTCTCCAGGAAGTGGTACCGATCGGAGCTAAATGGAACCTTGGGGACGGCCGCAAGATCAGATTTTGGGTAGACCCTTGGATTGAGAGAACCCCTCTTAATCACCTCGCCACCCAACCCTTAAATCCTGCTGAGCTCCAGTATAAGGTGAGGGACTACTGGTCGACAGAAGCTGGATGGGATTGGCAGGTGCTTGCTGGTAAGTTACCGATGAGAACACTTCTGCAGTTGGCGGCAGCAGCTCCGATACGGATTGAAGATGTTAGCCCCGAGCAGGTTTACGAACCGGCTAATACCTACGACGATCAGTTAAGTTGGTGCTTCACCCAGGATGGAAGTTACTCAACAGCTACTGCTTATAGAGCCCTTTCGGATGCCGACAATCTGCATGACATCGACGCGGCTATTCATTCAGCAATATGGAAACTTCGTGTACAGGAGAGGATTAAGGGCTTTGCTTGGAAGATGATCAGAGGCGGAGTCTTATGCAATTCCGAAAGGAAACGTCGGCACATGTGTAATGAGGATATGTGCGCCAGCTGCGGTGATCAACAGGAAACGATGATACATCTTTTCCGTGATTGCCCAATGACTAAGCACCTGTGGAGAGGACTACGAGCTGCTAACTTTGATGAGAACTTCTTCCATTCCCAATTTGCTTCGTGGCTTCGAGGTAACCTTCTTTCTAAAGTTAAATTTAAAAATTTTGGCTTGTGGAGTGAATGTTTTGCAGTCGGGATTTGGTGGATCTGGAAGTGGCGCAATGAGAAGATCTTCAATAATGCGGTTCACAATGGTGAGAAGAGTATCTTCATCCAAGAGAGATTCAAAGAATATACGGAAATTTGGGCTAGAAGAACCATATCGAAGAAGGGCATGGCAAGAAGCACCACTCATATTGCATGGGAACCTCCTCCAGCTGGATTCATCAAGATCAATACGGATGGTTCTAGGAAGCAAAGTGGGTACGCCTCAGCGGCAGGAGTGGTAAGAAATAGCGCGGGGCTGTGGTTGAGTGGATTTGGTGTCAATCTTGGTATATGCTCCATTCCCATGGCGGAACTATGGGGCATTGCCCATGGATTGAAAATTGCTTGGGAGTTGGGCTTTCGAGCGGTTATCCTGGAAACGGATTCCCAACTGTGTATCCAACTTATCAAGAATTACATCGCCCCTCACCACCCCCTCGCTAGTCTGGTACGTATGTGCCAAGACTTCCTGAAAAGGGACTGGATTATCCAGTCCCGTCATGCCTTTCGTGAGGCGAATAGAGCCGCTGATTTTATTGCAAATTTAGCTCTGAACTTTCCACTTGGATTGACTGTATTGAGTGACCCGCCGGAGGGTATAGTGGATATCTTACTTGATGATGTAAGGGGTCGAGCTATCCCCCGGGTGATGACTACTTAGCTCTTTTTTATTAATAAAAGCGCGTCCAGATGCGCCGGAGACCACTGACTCTCCTTCCCACCAAAAAAAAAAAACAACAGAAAAAGTGCCTAATGAATACAAAATTATGAATTTGTGCAATTTTTTATGTTCGATAAAATTCTAGCCCCTACCTTAGGACCAGTGGGGCCCACCCTTGTATAGTCACTCATCAACACTAAATGAAATTAAACTTGATATAGGAAAAAAAAAAGATAAATTAAATTGGAAAAAAAAACTTTGATTTTGAAACTTGATTACAAGATGACTTGAAAGGTCACTTTTCATTAGTTGCAGCATTGTGGCTGTCTAATTAATTTTAAACTCTCTGTTAAAAAAATTAACATATCTATCTTACTTAGGTAGGGTTCTATGAATCAGTATGCGAGATTTGTTGGGATGTAAGGTAAAGAAAGTGTCTCACACCGATAAAAAAATATATTGTGGGCATAATATGTAAGGTTATGGATATAACAATAAACTAAAATGATATCAGAGGGGGTCCGATCAGGTCCGTTATCCTAATCATCCGTAAAAAAAAAATTTTGATTTAGGTCGAGGGGATGATTAAGAGCCTAGCGGTTGTTAAAATGAAATGGCATTTACAAGATCTTAGCATCCCTACATGTAATATAATGTTGGGAGAAAAAATAATCGTGATTGCTATTCAGTCACACGGAAGGAGGCAACACGCTCGCACTGTGAATGCGCCTCCCGAGCGCATTACAGCTACGCCTTGCAATCGGAATGCGAGTGCGTCGGGAGTCTCCATCTGTCGAAATGAGAGGTAGACGACTGATGTAGTTATGTGACTTATTTTTTGAATATTCCATCTAACCGAATAAAATCACTCAAAATAAATTATAGTTTATAAACACGTGCATTTAGTCAATAATGGGGAATTCATACATGCGAGTTTATACAAAGAATCTGATACTTGGATTCAACTACTGTGTAGGTTATTGGGCTATAGGCCCATATACCCAGTCCAGTTAAAGTGGGCCTCACTTGCTGAGAAAGTTATTGGGCCAGATTCCAAGTCTTGGAGCCGAATATCAAATAACTGCCTTAAGCGGTGTTTGATGTGTTTCTTTTTAATCAGATTGTATTAGTTTTAGTTTTCAATCTCTATACATATGCTCAATTATATTTTCTAACATACTTTTAGACTCTACTATACTCTACATGTAAAAACGATCATGTTAACAACAAAGAACCTTTGTTAATAACATGGTCGAGGTTTGAACCTTAGCTTATTCAAAAATATTATTCAATATTGATTTTTGTTTTCGTTTTTGGTATTATAAGTGTTGTTAGGCCGAGAACGATGAAGAATGTGAGATCGGAATCGAAAGGTCCAGATTGTGAGAACGAAATCGGAAGTCCGAGAACGATGTTGTACTTAGGTGTGAGCCTTAGGATAAACGAGAATATTTTTCATTATTGTTTTTTTAAAACGTTTTTTTGGGAATATTTTAAATACAAAAATTTATATTCGTTTTTTTAGAGAAAGCCTGAAAAAAAAAAAGCAAAGAGATGACAATTGGGTCAATAGAAAAACCAATGAGAAAGAAAAGCGTTAAATGGAGCAACGAACCCTAGTTGAAAGCACGCCACCGGAAAGCAACGATGAAACGTAGTAGTTTTTTTTGCATATGGTTGATACATCAAATTACTTTTTTAACTTATGAGTTTACTCTTATCGTAAATAAGTCTCGAAGTTGTATATTCATGTGGAGTACTTGTGTATGCCTGGAAATATGAAAATAAAGTTGTTAGGATGTCATACTCCGTGGGTGCACTCGGCTATATTTACAAGAGTCGTGGGAGGAATCACGTCAAGGTTAACGTTGTATGTGTGGTTTTTAACCATGCTGCAAGTGATGACATGATTTATGACATTAGTTTAGGCACTCATTTAAGTAGATTTTCCCTTGTTTATTCATGAATTGACATTAGTTCGTGACATTTGCGCTTAATCGAGTCACATTGCTAGAAAAGATGTCTACACAAGCTTATGTTAGTTTTTCAGGTAGTTTGGCGATCTTTTGGATGTTATTGACATACTCGAGGATCAAGCCTCATGGTAGTTCGAATTCGAAGTTCCGAAGGAAGCAAGCTTGGAGCAAAGAAGGAGACAATAACCCTAGTTGGTGCAAGTTTTGCACCAACTCATGGTTTATTAAAGGAGGCAAGTTGAAGTTGGGCAAATCTCGGTCCAGCTCAGGAATCTCGGCCGAGATTTTGGCCCGAGATTCTTGTTCTATCAGCTTCGACAATTGTCACACGATTTCTTTGCTTGACCCTTCATTTCCCTTCGGTGGAGTATAAGATTGGGATTGCAGGCTGACCTTGAGAGAGAGGCTTTCAGCCCCTTGTTGGGTGTTCTTGGGGCTCATTAGATTAGATTCAATTAGAGTGAGATTTGAGAGATTGAAGAGAGATTCGAGAGCTTTTTGAAGAAAAAATTTATTGAAGTGTTGCAAGATCCGTTTTGGAGATACCACTTGGAGAGTTGTAAGATTTGCTTTGAACATTAAATTAACTAAGTTTCATGTCCTTTACTCTCATTTTCACCATGAATTGCATGCTTACCTCTTTGTTATCTTTTGATCTTGAAATGCATGTTATAGGCTAAGTAGTTGTGATTCTAGGGTGATTGATAGACTGTTATGGCTTGGATGATGATAGTATGAACTTGCATGTTAGTTTAGGATGATTTAAGTGCTCAAAACCTAGCTCAGATGAAATCTCAGCCTATTCTTCATGATATCTCGGCCGAGACTCTCATGATCCACCCGAGATTTGTCCTTTGTTGTTCGTATACCGATGAATCTTTATGTTAGGATGTTAGATTGTTCAAATCCTAGTGTTTGTTGACTTGAATCTAGCTTTGAGTGACCTAATCTTAGCGAACTAAGTGAGAAATGAGACTTACAAGGTAATTTCCCCTCTTAGGTATAAATGATGATAAACTCTAGGTAGTAGAGGTGTAAAAACCTCTATTGGATTGAGTGTGCTAGGATTGTTGCGTAAGAATTACCTATTCCAAGACTTATGCAATATCCAGAATTTTATTTCGTTCAATTCTGCTGCAAACCGGATTTCGATCCGTTGATCTTTCTTCGTGCTACCTAGTCATACACACCATTTCAAATTTCTATCATTTTATGTACCTTCCCTTCATATAAAATGATAGAATTTTATATCAAACCCTAGATTTATTCAACTTCTAGTTCATGTCTTTTGACAAGAACGTGACAAGACTGTGACAACGTCACCGACGAGTTTTGACCAGAACATGACAAGACCATGACAACGTCGCTGACGAGTTTTGACAAGACCATGACATACTTTTGGCAAGCCTTTGCTTTGTTTCAGCTCAACCCTTGCCTTGCTTCAGCCCACCCCTTTGCTTTGTTTCAGTCCAGCCTCTTCCTTGCTTTAACCCATCCTTGTGACGCGGCACAACAGCTGGAGAAGGCCCAGGCGGACCTCAAGGCTAGCTTCTCTCTCCCATCTTACGTAACTGGCAATTAGGAGCAAATCTCTCCTCTTAACTACACAAAATCACGCCATCCTTTACTCCATTCTTCCCACGATCTGTTGAGCGAGATTTGACAGTCTATTTACCTCAACTGCTCCAGGATCACGTGCAGCCTCATCGATCTACAGAAGCACACCCAAGTCTACGCAACTGCAGCGATCTTCTTCCTCCCTTCTGTACGAGATCTTCTACCTCATCCTTCACTGAGCACGCTTATCCTCCTCGCTCTGCAACCTTCTTACGCCAACAAGCACACGCCGATGCCACCATTGCTGCTTGGAATATCTTCACTCGACAAGCATCTGCCTCCCTTATGTACAAGAGCGACTCCTCTCTCCGCTAGACAGACAACAAAACAAGAGGTGAGTCTATCTGTCTTCTTCCAGTCACCTCACCTGAGTCAATGTGTTGATGCCTACGTGCTGCAGGAGACAAGGACTTACGTCTAGATCGATCACACACCCGGAAGCGCCACCATCTCGAGCCCCCTGTGCAGCCACTCTCTCGCGAGCCCTATAGGAACCAAGTGAGAGTTTTCATCCTTCCTTCTTCCTCCATAACTGTGTGTATAGAAGATGTTTAAACCTTGAGTTATGACCACCTTAGGAACCGAACTTGGAAGCTCTAGCCCTCCTAGACCTTGGCCTTAGACGCTGCAGGTGAGTCTCGAAACCGAGACCTTCTGCACTCTTAGTTTTGAAGGTCCAGAAACAGTGTTGAGCAAGCATGTTTGAACCTCTTTCTCGATATCTTAGACACGAAATCTACCGTTCAATTTTTAGTATGTTATAGGCTGATATGCATAGAATGATGTATCAAAATTTGGGACTTATCCAATAGTGGGATTTAGAGTTATAGAGGCTCAAAGTTGACTAGTTGTGCAGCTAGAAAACATACTCAGAATTGGCCAAGTATAGAATGTGAGTTGGGGAACCAACTTTGGAGATTTTTATAGAGATGGTTGTGGGGAATTTTGGAGAGATCTTTGCTTGTATGGTTAGTATGTATATAATACATGACCTAAGGAGTTATTTCGGAATTTTTATAAATTTATTCGAGTTTCATATTCGAAGCCGAAGTTGGACCTTGATGACCTTTCGGAAAATAGGAAAATGTGTAATTTGCTAGTTTGTAACCAAACTCATCTTTAGGAGTTAGAATATGGCATTTTAGTCTCAAATAAGAGTTTAAGCATAAATTATGGAATTTTTGGAAGTTTCGGGACCAAGGTTAAAATAGTCATTTTACCATAAATTAGTACTGTAATCAATTCTGTTCTATTAAGATCTCCTATCTTAGAAGTCTTAGAGTTCTAATTACCTAGGAAGTGTGCTGACGCACTTACCTCCTTTGACAGGCAACTGAATTGCTAGAGTTACAGATCGAGTTGTGTTTACAGAGAGTCGAGACTTGTATCAGGTAAGTCCTTTGGGCTTACTTAGCTAATTTCTAGATATGAGTGTGGATAATAATAGTGGTGTTTGAACGATATGTTTATAGTTATATTTTAGTAGTAATTATCTACCGACTTATATTTTGGCCTAAGAGTAATGGGTGGTGGCATTCTGCTCAGTTAGCCTGAGGGCGCTGGGGGTTTCTTTAGGGACTAGTCCACACTCGGTTTGTAGTGATGCTACCGGCGGAGGTAAGCTAGACCTACACCCAGTAGGATAAGGAACGGAGGCGAGAACTGTTAAGAGTTCTCATGCCACAATTGTAAAATTGAATAGATAATAACAAGTTGTTAGCCAGCATGATGTTTGTTTATATTATTTTGAGTGTATTTG
Organism: Fagopyrum esculentum; assembly: GCA_033239045.1. NCBI lineage: Eukaryota > Viridiplantae > Streptophyta > Magnoliopsida > Caryophyllales > Polygonaceae > Fagopyrum > Fagopyrum esculentum. Next base: position 136,625,323 of record BSUD01000002.1, on the reverse strand, counting down.
TGCTATTCTTATTTCTGCTTATATTTGGATAGTTAGCTAACAGTTGTTTTGTTGTGTAGACATACCACAAGTTAGAGGAAATGCCGAGTGATCCGGATGGTAGTGGTCAGCCGGGGTGTCGTACTCATTAGGGCGAGTTGCAGTTTCCTTTTTGTTGGTCTTCCAGTTATGACCCTTGTTTTTCTTTTATCAGTTTGTGATGCCTTGTGTTTTCCGGTTGCTAGTACTTCTGGTCACATTTATAACTTTGTTAAAACTTAATTTATGATTTCTGCTTTTTTTTCCCTTATATGTGTCTTGTTGTAAGATCTTGTTAAGTTGTTATCAAGCTAAGGTCGGGACCCACTATGAGGTCCTAACTAGTAACTCCCCGAGTTCTGAAAACTTGGGGTGTTACAATATGGTATCAAAGTTCTAGGTTGGCAACAATGGCACTTGCAATCTTCTAAAAGGTCAAATAAGTAAATAAGCAGAACCCGAAAGGGGTCTGAGTTTTCCAAGGGAATTTTGGTTTTTAAAATGCATGCATAGTCGGGTTGGGATAGAATGTACGGACGACCACCACTACTTCCGCAGATCTCGGTATTCTTAGTATGATCACTTTAGACTTTTACTGCTTTTGACAAATTAGTCAGATTATAACTGTAGTTGTTATCGCTCGTGCAAACGGAACGTACTAGAGCTACACCAGCGATTGGTCAAGGTAGAGGTCATCCACCTCTTCCTCCAGCTAGACAAGATAGAGTTGATAGGACTTCTACTGTTAGAGGTCGGGGCCGTGAAGGTAGACCTCCACTAGGGAGAGGTCGAGGACGAGCTCCTCGAGAGGATCCACCCGCAGCGAGCATGCTAGATGCTGCTGTGGAAGAGGTAGCTGAGAGTATGGTTCCCGAGGTCGGGAATGAGACCGCTGCTAGGTCTGGAGCACGTTCGACTGAGTCACGACGCGTTTCTATAGGCGCATCTGAGTACAGAGTGTACAGAGCATACATCCAGCATATGGAGGAGGCTGTCAGGGCACAGAGACTTACCTAGGTACCACCAGTACCGGCTAGGTCAGTTCAGGTGACGCAAAGAGTGACTCAGGCGCCGGCTATGCCTGAGAGAAGAGTGGAGGCTGACAGAGCTCCTGCTGGGTCTAGAGCCCCGAGGCCAGATGAGTGGTTGAAGGCTTTCAACTCCCAAAAAGTTCCCTCATTCAATGGAGAGATAGGGTTGGAGGTGGAGCACTGGATAGGACACGTAGAGACTGCACTAGAGGCGATACGTTGCCCAGAGGATAGATAGGTGGAGTTAGTACAGACCTTGTTCACGGAGGATGCTCATTCCTGGTGGCGGACCATTCGTAGCCGCGTCACCAGTTGGGAGCAGATGAGGAGTATTATTAGAGAGAGGTATTGCCCTACCTCATTGAGGAGAGAGATATTTCAGGACTTCATTGAGGCGGGATTCGAGGATATTCCGATTGCCGAGGCAGTCAAGAAGTTTCAGAAGGAGTTGACCCTACTTGGACGAGTTGCACCTCCTGAAGAGCAGCATGTGTACCTCTTCTCCTGGAGATTGAGAGAGAGTACCCGTTCTTATCTGGCAGGATTTCGCTACGAGTCTCTATCAAACTATCAGGATAGGGCTTCTGCATATGAGAGAGATAGGTCAGTTCCGAGGAGAGCATCCGGTCTTCCATGAATCTCAGCCGATAGAGTACATTCCGGACCCGAGTCACGTCATCAGTCATGAGGATCTGATAGTTGAGCCTGACCATACTTTTGCGGAGTACCTAGTAGCCGTCCTTGAGTGCAGTACTAGACATCTGCAGTCCAAGGAGATACTGATGTTGAGGATCCAGTGGTCTAGACGAGGAGCCGATGAGGCAACCTGGGAGACCGAGGAGAGCATTAGACGTAGTTATCCTGAGTTCTTTGTGGTGTTAGCCGCTACTTCTGTACCGACGGGTCAGTCCTTAGACGTGATTTGTGTGACTTATGTGATTATACATTAGATTGAGTGATTATATTTGATGTGTTGCCTGATTATGATGATTAAGTAGTCATGCATGCTAGAAGCGAGAATGAAGATTTTATAGTTACTAAGTTAATCATTTAATTTGTAGAAGACACGGATTGATACTTTATTCTAAGTTTCGGGACGAAACTTAATTTAAGGGAGTACTGATGTAATATCCGGAATTTTATTCCGTTCAATTCCGTAGCAAACCGGATTTCGATCCGTTGATCTTTCTTCGTGCTACCTAGTCGTACACACCATTTTAAATTTCTATCATTTCATGTACCTTCACTTCACATAAAATGATAGACTTTTATATCAAACCCTAGATTTATTCTACTTCTAGTTCATGTCTTTTGACAAGAACATGACAAGACCGTGACAACATCACCGACGAGTTTTGACAAGACCATGACAACGTCGCCGACGAGTTTTGACAAGACCATGACATACTTTTGGCAAGCCTTTGCCTTTGTTTCAGCCTAGCCCTTGCCTTGCTTCAGCCCACCCCTTTTCTTTGTTTTAGTCCAGCCTCTTCCTTGCTTCAGCCCATCCTTGTGACGCAGCCCAGCAGCTGGAGAAGGCCCAGGCGGACCTCAGGGCTGGCTTCTCTCTCCCATCTTACGTAACTAGCAATTAGGAGCAAATCTCTCCACTTAACTGCACAAAATCACGCCGTCCTTTTATCCATTCTTCCCACGATCTGTTGAGCGAGATTTGACGATCTGTTTACCTCAACAGCTCCATGATCACGTGCAACCTCATCGATCTACAGAAGCACACCCAAGTCTACGCAACTGCAGCGATCTTCTTCCTCCCTTCTATACGAGATCTTCTGTCTCATCCTTCATTGAGCACGCTTATCCTCCTAGCTTTACAACCTTCTGACGCCAACAAGCACACGCCGACACCACCATTATTGCCTGGAAGATCTTCACTCGACAAGCATCTACCTCCCTTTTGTACAAGAGCGATTCCTCCCTCTGCTAGACAGATGACAAACCAAGAGGTGAGCCTATCTGTCTTCTTCCAGTCCCCTCACCTGATTCAATGTGTTGATGCCTACGTGCTGCAGGAGACAAGGACCTACGTCTGGATCGATCACACAACCGGAAGCGCCACCATCTCGAGCCCCCTCTGCAGCCACTCTCTCGCGAGCCCTATAGGAACCAGGTGAGAGTTTTCAGCCTTCCTTCTCCCTCCATAGTCGTGTGTACAGATAATGTCTAAACCTTGAGTTATGGCCACCTCAGGAACCGAACTTTGAAGCTCTAGTCCTCCTGGATCTTGGCCTTAGACACTGCAGGTGAGTTTCGAAACTGAGACCTTCTGCACTCTTAGTTTTGAATGTCCAGAAACAGTGTTGAGCAAGCATGTTTGAACCTCTTTTTTGATATCTTAGACACGAAATCTACCGTTCAATTTTTAGTATGTTATAGGTTGATATGAACACAATGATGTATCAAAATTTGGGACTTAACCAACGGTGGGATCTAGAGTTATAGAGAAGTTGACTAGTTGTGCAGCTAGAAAACATACTCAGAATTGGCTAAGTATAGAATGTGAGTTGGGGAACCAACTTTGGAGAATTTTGTAGAGATGGTTGTGGGGAATTTTCGAGAGATCTTTACTTGTATGGTTAGTATGTATATCATACATGACCTAAGGAATTGTTTCGGAATTTTTATAAATTTATTCGAGTTTTATATTTGAAGCCGAAGTTGGACCTTGATGACCTTTCAGAAAATAGGAAATTGTGTAATTTGCTAGTTTGTAACCAAACTCATCTTTAGAAGTTAGAATATGGCATTTTAGTTTCAAATAAGAGTTTAAGCATAAATTATGGAATTTCTGGAAGTTTTGGGACCAAGGGTAAAATAGTCATTTTACCATAAATTAGTATTGTAATCAATTTTGTTCTATTAAGATCTCCTATCTTAGAAGTCTTAGACTTCTAATTACCTAGGAAGTGTGCTGACGCATTTACCTCCTTTGACAGGCAACTGAGTTGCTACAGTTATAGATCGAGTTGTGGTTACAGAGAGTCGAGACTTGTATCAGGTAAGTCCTTTGGGCTTACTTAGCTGATTTCTAGATATGAGTGTGGATAATAATAGTGGTGTTTGGACGAGATGTTTATAGTTATATTTTAGTAGTAATTATCTACCGACTTATATTTTGGCCTAAGAGTAACGGGCGGTGGCATTCTGCTCAGTTAGCCTGAGGGCGCTGGGGGTTTCTTTAGGGACTAGTCCATACTCGGTTTGTAGTGATGCTAGCGGCGGATGTAACCTAGACCTACACCCAGTTTGATAAGGAATGGAGGTGAGAACTGTTAAGAGTTCTCGTGCCACAACTGTAAAACTGAATAAGGTGAATCACTTAAGTAATAGATAATAACCAGTTGTTAGCTAGCATGATGTTTGTATATATTATTTTGAGTGTGTTTATGCTATTATTATTTCTGCTTATATTTGGATAGTTAGCTAACAGTTGTTTTTTTGTGTAGACATACCATTGGTTGGTAAGAACTGAGGGACAATGCCCTCCTAACCTAAGTGGGCCTACCAGCGAAGCAACTGGTACTTGATCGGACGGAGGGTGGATTGGTTTTGTGCAAAGCCCTAGCAACAGGAAGGGGCAGTTGTCATTTGAAAGGAAAGGCCCGGTTTCCAAACCTGCGAGGTTATAGCAGATGCCGAGTGATCCGGATGGTAGTGGTCAGCCTAGGTGTCGTACTCATTAGGACGAGTTGCAATTTCCTTTTTGTTGGTCTTCCAGTTATGACCCTTGTTTTTCTTTTATCAGTTTGTGATACCTTGTGTTTTCCGGCTGTTAGTACTTCTGGTCACATTCATAACTTTGTTAAAACTTAATTTATGATTTCTGGTTTTTTTCCTTATATGTGCCTTGTTGTAAGATCTTGTCAAGTTGTTGTCAAACTAAGGTCGGGACCCACTGTGAGGTCCTAACCAGTAACCCCCCGAGTTCTGAAAACTTGGGGTGTTACAACTTACCCGGTAAGGATTGGTTTGACCCTTAGGTAGCGAACCGGTTTGTGTAGAATTCCTTACCTTAGCTCCTTGAGACTAGCCCGGTAATAGGAACCTCGGTGCTAGATTAGTGGAATATGAGACCTCCCCCGTAATTATTCCCATAAGAGAAACACCATTTCCCATAACAACCGCAACCTTGTCCTTAACGACTAGAAGACTTGAGTTCAATGCCATAACCCAAAATCTTGATCTCTAGAATCCGCTTTCTTATATTAATCACATATCTTGTGTTTGTATTGCTTGTTTACTTGATAAATTTGCATATCTTTTATCTTGGATAGATCACCTACAAAACCAACCAAAATTATCATGATTTTATTGCTTTGTTCCTTTCTCTTTTCTTAGTCTAGGTTTGCACTGCTCATGATCACTTGAACGATTTAGTTTCACCTTAGTCTTTGTGCTCGACCTCGGAATACTAGCCTTACGACAAAACGACCCATATTGTATGTGGGTTTTCTAGGTAGATTAGGAAATTATTATGAGTTATAAAATTAAGACTTTTGTGAGCAACACGTTTTGAGTGAACAAGTTTTTGACATCATTGCCATGGATTTGTTTTGTGTTCCAAAACTAGCGAACAAGTTTTTGGCACCGTTGCCGAGGACTAGGACTAGATTAAATCATTTTGTTTGTGATTGTTAATAGTGTAGATCTTTCTTTTGCTTTTGATCTTGTTTGTTTTGTGTCTTTGCATTTTCCATGCTTGCCAATGGACGGGTTGTACCTTCAAGCTGATTTTGATGACATGGAATATGAGAGATGGATAGCAAGCCAAGAAAAAGGACCACTCCACGATGAGCTTGAGTATTGGAGGGAGTTTAATGAATTTTACGAGTTTTATGATCAAGCTCACAAGACTCCATCACCTCTTTTGCAACCTCCACAACAACCTCCCGAGGATCAATTGGAATCAATGTTCCAACAAATGATGAGGAAGTTGGATGACTTAGAGAGCACCACCACTTCCATTTCAAGGGTTTGTAACACGCCTCATTTATTGGATGCGTTTTCGATATTTATTTTCCTACTTTTATCAATATTTTCAATCACTTAAAATAATTTTACGAGTATTTTCACTTTGTAAATTAATTTTTTATGAGTTTATATATTTTACATTTATATATATTCCGTAATTTATTTCACGGAAAGTTCGGGAGTTTTCAAACCGGAAAGTTCGGAAGTCCGGTTTGAAAACCTCGACTTCCCCTTTTTCACAGCTCTGTTACGGTACCTGCTCTCACCTCTCACTTCCTTCCTCACCTGCAGCAGCAACCATCTCCCAAGATCTCCATCTCTCTCACCTTTCAACACCATCACACCTTCTTTCCCTCTTGGTTCACCATCTTTGTTCTCTCTTTCTCGAACTCGTCAGCAACCAGGAGCAACGAGCCTCCATCCTCTCGTCCTTGCTACACTCACCTCCTCCGTGGATCTCACCGGAATGCACCAATGAGTTTCCCTGTTGAACCGCCCCTTCCCTCTTCTCGAGCCCTCTGTCACGAACTGCAGCCTCCATGATCTCATCGTCTTCTCAATGACGCTGACCACTGATCTCCACCGGGAACGCAACCAAGGAGACCATTGTAGAAAACAGAAGGGAGCTTCGCCGTCCGCCACCACCAAAGGCTTGGGGCCTCACCTCACTTTGCCTATTGCCGGAGAGGCTCTCAACGTGCAATGTCTGCACGAGCTTGGCCGGAGAACGAAAGAGCCCCACCCCCTCTACTTCTTGCCGCCAGTTGCTTCCTTCCCCGGCGCCACCGCCAGCAGGCTCCGCCTTTGCCACACCCGAAGCTGCCCGCCACTGCAGAAGGTCGGCGCTTCACCTGCTACCCTCTTTTCCGTCATATGACAAAAGTTTGAAGAGATAACCTTTGCCCTAATTTCAAATTGGGCCCCACCCATTTCTATGTAATTACAGATTTTACCCACTATTTTGCAATTATATATTTGGCCCTAATTTTGGAATCTTGCAATCTTACCCCTATTGGAATAAATTACAGGAAATAGCCCAAAGATTTATTTACAATTTATGACACAAGTTTCTTGCATTTCATAAACTGCCCTTGACAATGTTTCTATGGGTTTTAAATTTGAGATTTACTTGAATTATATTATTTTTATATATACCATATATATTATGCTCATGTTAGATTGATTCCGGGTTATGACTCAAAGATTAAATTACGGGATTTTAACGTTGGCTTTGAAAACGAGTTTTACCTTGGGTTTATGATGTTATACAATTTGCCCGGAATGTATAGTTACGGTTTTAACTTGGGTTTTAAAAGTGAGGTTTTCCTTAGATTTATATATGTAAATTATTCCATTCAAATTTAGCGTATAAGATAAATTTGTATAGTTTTAGTGTTAGGTTCGGAAGCGTCCAGATAAAGACCTAACAAGTCCAAGTCGACATCCTTAGACCGTCTTCCGTCTTTTGACGTCATGTGAGTACCCTCTTCCCCGAGTTTATGATCTTACTCGATTTAGTTATGTTTAGTATTAGTATCATGCTAGGTTGGAGCTAACATAACTTAGAGTGAATACCAAGTAGTGGTGATGGACCTTAGGTGAGTGCTTGAGGATTGTGAAATGTTTTATGACTTGAGGTGTTGATGTTATCTTGTGAGGCATGTGAGGTTTGAGAATTGGAGTATATGGTTGTTGAGTTTATGGGCTAGGATATGCGTATCCTAACATGATGTTGTTACCGTTGCGTCTGTTTGGACTAGGCATGTTTATCCTAGTATGTACTACGGGTTATGATCCTGCGAGATCATAGGGTCTAGAAGTCTAAGGACTTCTAGCTTGTATTGAGTGGGATGTGAGCATGAGAGATTCTATGATGCAGTCCTAGAATGTGAGTCAAATGATCTCGCGTAGGTCATTTGTGTAGAAGTCTTAGACTTCTTGAGTTGAGCGAGTGGTTGATATAGTTATCTTCTTGTGAGCAGGTTGTGGACTCTTTCCCAAGGGAAGCGAGAGTGTTGTGAGATGAGGGTGGCGATAAGGTAAGTCTCCGGACTTACTTAGTTCGTATTCCTTGTATTTGCATTGATGTGTGTTTGGTGGTGTGTGTTTATTGTTTATTGTTTATAACAACTAAACCGGAATTAGAATTACCGACCTTTGTATTATTTTGGCCCAAGTGTATGATAACGGGCGGTGACAACTTGTCTAGCTCTCGCGAGAGCTAGGAGGTTCTCGACAACTATCCCGTGTTGGTAGACGGTCGGATGCATCAGTACCATTCCATGCCGGTAAGTAGGGATCGAGGCGAGTTTCGGTGACTCTCGTGTCACAACCTAAGTTGAGTTAGAACGGGATACGATTTAATAATAATATAGATAATAAACCGGATTGGTGTGCTTTTAAGTATGTTGTGTGCTTGCGGTGTTCTACTTGTGTATGTGCCTTTCCCATTAATTCTAATGCTTCGAAAATGAGCTAACGGTTTTTTACCTATTGTTGTAGATTGCCTTGCAGGTTAGGAATGCAGCCGAGAGATCCGGAAGAGTGGGCAGCCGGGGTTCCGTACATTTTAGGTTTGGATTTTGGGGTGGAGTCGAGTTTGAGTATTGTATTTGTTGTTTGTTGTATGGCGTTTAGTCTTGGGGTTGTATTTTTTTCAGCTAAAGTCCTTTGTTGTATTCTTTCGGGTTTCTCTTATCATTTGCATTAATAGGAATTTCGGTTTTGCCTTTATTTGTGCCTTGTTACAAGATCTAGTGAAATTGTTGTCAGGCTAAGGGTCGGGACCCATTGTGAGGTCTCAACCCGTAGCACCCCGAATCCCACGGATTCGGGGTGTTACAGGGTTCATGTGGTGATTGAAGCGGAAGTATTTCAACTAGCGGAACAAGTACCAAGGAGGATGGGAGTTCCAAGGGCTCAAGTGGTGTTTTATTTCATTGCATTTAGGATAATTTCATATTGTTGTCACACGTTTCTTTTTGTTTTGCATTATACATAGAAATCTAAAAAAAATGCAAATTGTTTTAAAAAATTTATGCTTCTAGGATTGATATGAACCTTTATTATGGTGATTTTGTGTGTGAATCGGCTTTGGATGGCCTTTGTGTGTTGAATGAATTTATGTATATATGGACTTGAATACTTTACTTGAAATCCATATGTGGATTGTGATGAGACTGTTGTCTAGGTTGAATTGAGAATTGATAATCGAAATAGCATGATAGGTTCTTACACATCGTAGCGTTGGCTATAGTGAGAGAAGAAGGGGATTTCTCCTAGTTTGTATCTAGGACTCTTTGAAGGTGATAATAGATAGTTAGATCCTACGGCTATACCCTAGGATGGAGAGTATGCTATTTAGAGCCGGACTTCGTAAACATATCCTCGTGTCGATCTTTTACATTCCGCACTTTATCTTGCTTTATTGTGACTAACTTTGTTTTGCAGGTTTACAAAGTCAAGGCCCTTGAAAGCAGTTCCAAAGCCCTTGAAATCAAAGTGTGTCACAAAGAGCTCAGATCGAGATCAAGGCCTTTGAAATAAGTTTCAAAGCCTTGAGATAGGTTTTTGCAAAAAGTTCCCATACACTATTCAACCCCCCTTCTAGAGTATCTTTATCACCTAACGGTTCTTCAATTGGTATCAGAGCTAGACTCACATATTTTGATTTAACCATCAGCGAGACTAATCATGAATCTTGTAGGTGATGGAGGATTTTCTCAAGGAAGATCCTCATCTCGACCACCACTCTTCTGTGGCAACAACTTTGCCCATTGGGGAGCACTAATATGCATGTTCACTATTAATCAGGACATGGAACTATGGAGCATTATTTAGAATGACCCCAAAGTCCCAACAACCACAGTTGAAGGTGTCCAAGTCGCAAAGAAGGAAGCTGACTTCACACAAGCTAACTTGGATAGTGTGTCAAAGAACTACAATGCCATGAACCTGATCTACTATGGATTAGATGCAAATGAATTCAACCGCATCTCCATGCAAAATTGCAAAAGAAATATGGGACAAACTCATTGTCACATACAAAGGAACAAGTCAAGTCAAGGAAACAAAAATCAGCATCTTCCTCAGACAATACGAGCTATTCAAGATGAATCCAAATGAACTAGTCAAAGAAATATTCACAAGATTTACAGAGATTGTGAACAACCTGGACTCACTTGGAAAGGTCTTCACAAACGAAGAAAAAGTTAGGAAGGTTCTAAGGAGCTTACCTAGAGCTAAGTGGGGACCAAAGATGACTGCCATCGAAGAAGCTCAAAATCTCTCAACTCTTGGTCTTGACGACCTCCTTGGAAAACTCATCACACACGAAATGGTTCTTGGTGAAGAAGATGGAGAGCTCCTATCCAACACAAAGAATCTGGCATTAAGATCGAAAAAGGATGAGTTACCATCTGAAGAGGAAGACAGTGACGACGATGATGAAGAAGATGCAATTGCCATGATCTCTAAGGTTCTTGCAAGAATTCTCAAAATAAAGAAGCAGTCTACAAGCAATAGAGAATATCCGCGAATATCAAGACCTCGAGGTAAGTTTTCTAACTCTAACAAGAAAACTAAAGTTCTGACTTATTTTGAATGTGGTGAAACAGATCATCTCATTAAAGACTGCCCACAAAAGAAGACGACCAACGTTAAGAAGAATGATCGAAAGAAGAAAGCTATGGTAGCTTCATGGAGTGATTCAGATTTCTCAAATGAATCAGAAGACGAAAAAGAACAAGCAAACCTTTGTCTTATGGCAGATCATGAAGAAGATTCAAATCTCTATGTTGATGATGTGGTAAGTACCATCATGTCCCAACCTGAATCTGATCTCACACAATTTCTTAAAAAAATTATCATATGTGATAAAGAACATAGAGTAAGGATAAGTTCCTTGAAAGAAAAGCTTCTAGAACAAGAGAAAAGATTAAGTGACATGTCTCTGGAGATTGAAAATCTTAACACTGAAAAGTTAGACCTTGATATCAATGTCAAGGCCTTGGAATCTGAAATGCGATTCTCAAGGCCAATCTTTCTTCTCTCCATCGAGAATATATCGATCTAGAGAAAGAAAAGGTTGATCTAACTGTGACGTGTCAAGACTAGAAGGCTGCACTTATTCAATTCACTCGTTTGAAAGCCAACCTTGAAAGGATGATGGGTGAGCAATAATCGTCCCTTAACAAAAATGGTATAGGGTATCATGTCAGTTTTTCTAGAAAAATAACCACCACTTTTGTCAAGGCTAAAGGAAGTATTCATATGCCCACATGTTTCTATTGTTGTAAAAAGGGTCATGTCATGTACATATAGAAGAAACGATCCTTACATCATTTGAAACACTTATCCTCTATATTTAAGGAAACAAATCAAGCAAATATGGGTTCCTAAAGGTACTAGACCACCAAACATGATTGAGCCTGAATATGGACCAAAATATGTCATTTGATCGACCCGTAAAGGTTGATGTTTGTTGTTTTGTAGGATATCACCAAGGTAAAGGAGCATAAATGGATATTGATAGTGGTTGCTCAAGACATATGAGTGGAAAAAGCTCACTGTTCTCAGATCTAAAGAATCAATCATCTAGAACCATTGCACTTGGTGATAAAGGAAAGTGTGACATTCTCGGCATTGGTAAAATATGTTATAATTCATCTAACTTTATTGATGATGTATATCTTGTTGACGGTTTGAAGTATAACTTGCTTAGCATCTCTCAAATATATGACAAAGGCAACATGGTAATGTTTGATTCAGAAAAATGTGAAGTTCAAGACAAGAGGTCGGGTGACATTGTGCTTACTGCTCCTAGATGTATCAATGTTTATTCTATGAGTACTAACCAAGTTTCAGGAACTAAGCTAAAGTGTCTAAAGGCCTTGACTGATGATCCAAGGCTTTGGCATAGAATACTTGGTCACGTAAGCATGCATACAATGCAGAAGTTGCTTTCAAAGGACTTGGTACGTGGATTGCCAAACCTTAACTTCAAGGTGGATGAACTATGTAAAGTTTGTACACAAGGTAAACAAATAAGAGGTTCATTCAAACCAAAGAAGGTTGTAAGTTCTGCTCGACCCATTGAACTATTACATATGAATCTTTGTGGTCCTATGCGTGTCAAATCTCCCAAAGGTAAATAGTACATCCTTGTTATTGTAAATGATTTGTCTCGTTTTACATGGATATCTTTCCTATGGAAAAAATCTGAAGCATTGTTTGAGTTTTCAAAATTATGTAAGAAGTTGCAAACTTTGAAAAATCTATCAATCATTTCTATAAGAAGCGATCATGGTAGAGAATTTGATCAACTAATGTTTGATTTGTTTTGTGCAAAATATGGTATTTCACACAACTTTTCAGCTTCTAGAACTCCTCAACAAAACGGGATTGTGGAACGTAAGAACCGCACCTTAGAGGATATGTCTAGAACTATGCATTTCGAAAACAGTTTGCCAAAAAGTTTTTGGGCTGAAGCAGTCAACACTGCTAACTACATCTTGAATAGATGTTTAATTCGCCCTATTTTGAAAAAAAGTCCTTATGAACTCTTTAATGGTAGAAAACCTAATATTTCCTATTTTAAATCCTTTGGATGTACATGCTTTGTCCATAAAAATAACAAAGATAACCTTGGTAAATTTAATGCATGTAGTGACGAAGCAGTATTCATGGATATGCTTCTAATAGCAAAGCTTATTTTGTTTATAATAAGCGTACCAAAATCATTGAGGAAAGTATTCATGTCATATTTGATGAAAGCAATGATGGTACTTTGAGTGAAAGTTTTGCAGATCTTAATCTGAATCAACGTGAAGATCACAATTCTGATGAAGAGGAAGATCCTAAGGCTCAAGAAAAGAATATGCAAGAGAAGATTCAAGATACCGGAGAAAACTTTCAAGACCTTGAAACACATCTTCAAGATCTTGAAACAGAAAACTGCGATGTCAGAAATCCGTTTCAAGGCCTTGAAACCCAACTTCAAGGCCTTGATATAGGATCCAAGGGCAACACTCCAGCGGTACCTGAATCTAGTTAAGCATATGAGCCTCAATCGTCAGGATCTGTTCCGTCTTACAAACGAAGGAAGTTTCAACATTCTTCATACCATCCACAAGAGAATGTGATCTCAGATCCAAATGCAGGAGTTCAAACTCAATCCAAAGTGAACAACCTATGAGCGTTCTCTGCGTTCGTGTTTCTTATTGAGCCCAAGAATTATGTTCAAGCTCTTCAAGAACCCGATTGGATCATTTCCATGCAAAATGAGCTAAATTAGTTTGAGAGAAACAAGGTTTGAACTTTTACAACAATGCCAAAGCATCAATCCGTCATTGGCACGAAATGGGTTTTTCGAAAAAAGTTGGATGAAAGCGGTAAATTCATTCGAAATAAAGCACGACTTGTAGCTCAAGGCTATAACCAAGAGGAAGGTATTGATTATGAGGAGACTTTTGCTCCGGTTGCCAGGTTAGAAGTAATTTGTATGCTACTTGCGTTTGCATCTTTCATGAGCATAAAGTTATTTCAAATGGATGTAAAATGTGCTTTTCTAAACGGCTTCTTAGAAGAAGAAGTCTATACTGCTCAACCACCTGGTTTTGAAAATGATGAATTTCCTGATCATGTTTTAAAATTGAACAAAGCAAGCTCCTCGAGCTTGGTATGAAAGATTGTCCAAGTATCTCCTTGAAAACAATTTCAAAAGAGGTTTGATTGACAAAACTTTATTTATCAAAACCAGAGGCAACGATATTCTAGTAGTACAAATCTTTGTTAATGATATATTATTCGGTGCTACTAATGATTCCCTATGCAAGGAATTTTCAGATATTATGTGCAGGGAATTCGAAATTAGCCTAATGGGTGAGTTAAATTTCTTTCTTGGACTTCAAGTTACACAAGCAAAGAAAGGAATTATTCTCAATCAAAGCAAGTATACCAAAAACTTGCTTAAGAAGCATAAAATAGATCAATCCAAGGTCACAAAGACTCCTATGAGTTCTACACTTTCGCTTCACCATGACAAAGATGGTAAAAGTGTTGTACAAAAGGAGTATCGAGGTATGATTGGTTCTTTGTTATATTTAACTGCTAGTCGACCTGACATTATGTTTAGCGTGTGCATGTGTGCAAGATTTCAAGCTGATCCTAAAGAGTCACACTTGACAATTGTGAAAAGGATATTTCGATATCTCAATGGCACTAAGGATTTAGGGTTATGATACCCAAGTCAAAACTCATTTCACCTCGTTGGCTATTCGGATACAGACTTTGCAGGTTATAAGGTCGATAGAAAAAGCACTTCTTGATGTTGCCAATTCTTAAGGGCATCCCTAATTAGTTGGCACTCCAAGAAGCAAAACTCTATCGCCCTATCCATAGCCGAAGCCGAATGTATAGCCGTGGGAGTCTGTTGTGCGCAAATTCTATGGATAGCTCAACAACTTCGTGATTTTGGCTTTGATTTAAAAGGTATCCCGATAAAATGTGATAATACTAGTGCTATTTCGATTACTAAAAATCATGTGCAACATTCAAGGACAAAGCATATCGATGTAAGACATCACTTCATACATGATCATGTTGAGAAAGGTGATGTTTCGATTTCTTTTATATCAACTGACTTGCAGCTTGCAGATATCTTTACTAAGTCTCTACCTGAAGATCAAATTCAATTTTATTCGATTAGATCTTGGTATGTTGAACAAGGAAGCATTAACGTAAAGGGAGTAAATCGTTTTATTTTCTTCTTAGTATGCAGCCCACTTTTTGTTTTTAAGGGTCTTGAAATGCAATTCAAGGGAAAATTTGAATATCATGGATCTATTTGGGGGATTAATATCTTTTAGATATTTTGGTTCCTAATTTTTTTTAAAAAAGGAAGGAGTTTTAAAAATAATTTCAAAATTCGGTATTTTTGGGTTCAAAGTTCTGAAAAAGAGTTGTTGAGATTTAATTGGAAACAATTTTGGCTTTTCAAGGGCTTGATTTTCTCAAGATCTTGTTTAACCTTAAATTATTTTCTTCTGTTTTAAAGGCGAAGAACTTCTCTCTTTCTCATTTCACATCTTTACAGAAACCCTTTTCAAAACCCTTGGTTTCTCTCCTAAAATCTTCTATGGCTCCCAGAAGCAAGAAATCTGCTCCTTATCCAGCTTCCTCTTCTAAAAAGGAAACAACTCATATCTCCTCAGCTACAGAAGGAGAGAAACTTTCTAAAGATTTGGAAATTTCTCAGACGACTGGTCTTTCAACATCTTGGTTCATCAATTTTCAAGCTACGGGATCTTGGCTTGATGGATTTTACAATCGCCCTCTTTGTATGTGTGATGTGGTGTGTTCGCTCCAAACGGTGTGTGCAAACTTTAAATTTATAACCCAAGAAGTATGCTTGAACAAATATGCGAACCCGCAATGTACGGGTCAATTGTAATAAAAAGCAAGAATTCCAGGGGTCGATCACAGGGACTTAGGTGAAACAAAGCACATAATAGGTTGTCAAATATTGCAATTAACCAAAAGCAATTAAAGTAATTAAAGATGATGTAAAAGTCAAGTAAGGGGAAATGCGGATTCTAGGGATTAAAGCATCTAGTTGTGGTTCCGACTCAAGATCTCAAAGAATAACGCGGACAAAGCTGAGGTTTAGAAAGGGAAGGTGTTTCTAAGGTGGGAATAGATTACCGGGTAAGTCTCACTACTCACTATCCCAAACCCAAGCTCCTATCACCGGGTAAGTCTTAAGGTACTAAGGAAAGGAACTATAATCTCAAACCAACACACCACCTAAGGGAATAGAATCAACCTTTACCGGGTGAGTCTCAGGCTAACTCACAAAGATGGGTTGAAGGCACACTCAAACCCTAATAAAGGATAAACCTTTATTACCTATACTCATGATCATGGGTAAACAAGCAAAGGAATTACCGGGTAAGTCTCATCCTAGGCTTGCATTGAACCAGGAAAGGTATAATAAAGATAGGATTTGGCAAACTAGAACTCTTAACTCTCAGTTTCGGATCAGAAAAGGTTCACCTTGTTCAGTCAAGTTCCACCCCAGCCGAGATGTTCATAGACTGAGCGAGGTATTCTAGGGTTAAGGTTAAAGACTCGAGCTTTCAGGGTCCTACTGGGATTAAGATCATTCTATCATCGTCTTTCCCACAAATTTCAGCCAATCACCCTAGAATCGCATAAGAAACTTAGCCAACAATCATCATGATAAAAATAATCAAAAATATGGAAAGGGAGTCAATATTTGAACAAGAAAACCTTAAGGAAAAAGGTCTCAATAACTTAATCAAATAATCAACAAATCAGCGTTCCTTAAATCACAAATCAGCTAAGACAACAAACCAAAAGGGAATCTAAGAAAGTCTTACAAACTCCCTCAAAAGCTAACTCCTAACTATGAATCATTCCTTCTTGGATCTTCAATCCTTCAATCCTTCTTTCAAAACTTCCAAAAAATCCCTCAATTGCTGGATGCTCCAAGCATGCTTGAACTTGTGAAAAATCCAACCCTTTATATAGGAGAATTATCTTCCAAAGATAATAATATCGTAAAAAGATAATTTCCTATAAAATATATTCATATCTCTAAAATAGATCTCCCAAAAATAATATATTCCTTCCAGAAATCCAGCCCAAAAATATAAGACATCTGGTCCAAAATTAAAATATCTTAGCCAAAAGTATATATCTCGCTGGTGGCAGGGTGTTCGCCTCGGTCGGGACACTCCTCAAGTTCACCTCGATCGAGGTGACACTGTAGCTGACCGAGGTGAATCTCAACTGAATGTGAAATCTCTCGAATCTGGTCCAAAGTAAATCTTCTTAATCATTTCCATGCTTCCTGAGGTCTTCCTTAAGCTACAGAATGTAGCTGTAATGACTCTTTAGCTCCTTAGCTCCTTAGCTCCATTTTAGTCCAAAACGTGTCATTTTACCTATAATTACAACGAAACTAGGTGTAGACCTCGATTTCCGCAAAGGTAGATGAAACAACAATATAATCACATAATATACATCCATACATGCAGATTATTGAAGATAAAAAGTCTAAACCAGCCCCAAAATATAGAATATAATACATGCTATCAAAATACCCCATACTTGTCCCTTGCTTGTCCCCAAGCAAGTTCCAAATCTTAGATACAAGATAGAATGGATTATAAGTCATAAAGATCAACGAAAAGCAATTTCAAAACATTTTTGGTGGTGTGCTTCACTCATAGATCACTCTAAGAGAATGCTTCATGGTAAATAAAATCAAAATATGATCAAAACATTTTATAGATATAAGAAAGTTGTTCATCTTTGCATAAAATCACAGAATGCATAATAAATCATATTTATCGAAATCAATCATGTATAATCCAGTTTAAACCACCAAGTCAATCAACGAGCTCGAGGTCTCAAGGGCTTCCAAAAGAGGTCAAGAAACGTGTCAGGGTGGCATGTATATAGGGAATATAGTGCTAGAATCCGGGAAAAGGATCTTACTTCACTTTCTTTGAAACTCAATATCTTCCACCAATAAGCTTTGATTATTTTACTTTACTTTTTGGGATACATGGACAGAGGTGCACAATAACCTAAGCCTAGGAAATCAGCAATCATCAATTTCTCGAGATGCCTCAAACCCTTGATGCACATACCATGTCCCGTTATGTGAATGGTGCCTCAAACCCGCTATGTAAATGGTGCCGAGTTACTCATCATCATGATTGACTTCCCTAAACCTATTTGTTTCTTTCTAATACTTTCAGCCAACATCTCAACTTCACCTTCACTTGCTTTCACTTGCTTGCTTCCAAAATCCCGGATAGGTAAAGGGAGGCAAATATGTATAGGAGGGGCTAAAGCATGATCAAGAAGAAGAAGAAGAGTAGAGAATGAATTGCCTTAATCATCCCAGGAAGAATGTGATAGAACTCATCATGTGGTGTCAACCTTCAAATTAAACATAATTTTGATAAAAACAAAGTATTAAACATGCCAAAATTTCAAACAAAGCATTTTGCAACTTAAACATATCATAAAACTTTTCAAGCATATTAAGATTTCAAAACCAATCTGCAAACAGAATCATCATTGAGGTCATATCCAGAAAAGAAGCACAAAACGTTTTGAAAAGTCTCTCAGTTAAGCCACCTCGGTCGAGGTGTTCTAAGTCATCCAAGGTGCTTTACCTCGTTTGTCCAGAACCATCCCGGTCGAGGTTATAAATTTTTTTTTTCTTTAACTAGTTTTTGACGTTTTTCTCAAACAACAACCTGTATGTATGCATGTAATGGCAGATAAGCACATGAAGCATGAATAAGATCATAAATATCCAAATAGAGTCATACAATCATACACACGTAGTCAAATAAGTGCATCCACATACCCCATACTTGGGACACATTGTCCTAATGGGTCAAATAAGAGTAAAGTGAAACAGGAAACTCACCGGACCTAGCCGAACTGCATAATAAATAAAGAAAAGAAATTCATGCAAGCTCTAGTCCTGATCCACTGGTGGTGGTGGTGGATATGGGATGAAGGGATGCTAAGATGGGTCAAATGGATAACCCATCGTGTGCTGAAGCTGGATCTCCATCATCCTCGGCTGGTAGTGATGGCTCTCTCTAAGCTCCATAACCTCCACTGTTAGGGTTGCGTAAGAGTCGATCATCTGGTCTATCAGCTCATCAATCCGTCGGTGAGCTACTGGATCTCTCTGTCTGCGGACTCTATGCCGGGCAGGTCGTGATGGTGTTGCTGCCTCCTCCTCTATAGCCTCGTCATCTAGATCGACAACTGATACACTAGGACCAGCAGTATTAGTATCGGTCTCCTTGGCAGCTCCGCCATCATCGTACTCCTCCTCATCCTCCGCCGGTGCAGCATCTCTAGCATCCTGTAAGTAGGGAAGCCAAGCAGAAGACCAGTACTACGAATCGAAAACTGTGAACTGAGCTGACCATAGGATACCCTGAGGAGCAGTCTGCTCCCAAGGCATGGCGACGTATGGTGTAGTAAGGCCACGAGGAACCAGAATCCGCCTTGTGATCATCTCTTGAAGTCCAAGCGGCTTCGCAACCGCTACCAATGTACAAGCACTCAAATCTAGGCCTCCATCTGTCACTGTGCTCCACCACATGGGCTATCTGCCCCCAGAACTGTCGAGCCACTGCTCGGGATGGAAAGTCAGTCACGGTGGGAGTCGGGAAACCAAACACCTCTCGGAACTGGTCCATCAGCAAATGTAGTTCCGGTTTAGCAACCGGTACTTGATGTTGTTCCTCTCTGGCATGTGAGTGACGGAACTCACAAACTCCATGGTCGGCTCTAGGTAGGCTGGAGCTCGGATCTCCATAAAATCCTCCAGCCCTACCATAGATATCATCTTCTTCAAGTCCTCCGCCACGTGGAGGCACTCTAAGGCTGAGACGTCTAAGAACCGCAGGGGAACTATGGGACGCCCGCAAATACGATCGAAGTCCGCCTGATGACGCTCATGAATCACCGGTATAGAAGGGCGAGAAGAAGGGGAAGAACCATTGGGAGCATCTCTCAAAACAAGCTGACGATCAGAATGGGTACTCATTGTTGCTGACAGAAGGTCACCTCGGTCTGTCTGACAAGCTGAAGAACGCCTCGGCCGAGACACAGCTCGACTGGACCGAGGCGAAGTGCTATGCGATTTCCACTCTCTGATTTTCCGTTCTTTTCCCCCAAAATCACTACCAATTGCTTCCTATGGGGTACTGATAGGTGGTGGAATCACTATCATTTAGGGTAGTTTTTAGAGTCTTTTTATTGCATCAGTGTCGGTTTATGCTACTAACTCCTTGGTCTAGAAGAAGAAGACTAAAAGAAGCTAAAGAAGGAGTTATAAGCACTTAGGAGTGAAGATCAATCACGAAGCAAAGCTTCTGTTGCCTCACCGCCCCAGCGGGTCCTTGCAGCCGCCCCTACAGATGACGTTTTCCACTGGAGCGCTCCCTACGCCTTCACCAGCGCCAGCCATGAAGTGTGTCACCGCCCCTGCGCGACCCTCTTGGCGCCCCTGCGGTGACCTGCCCTGAAGAAATGAAGACCAGCTCCCCTACGACTCCCACTACGCCTCAACCTAGGAGCTGGAAGGCGAAGAGGATGTGCCACCGCCCCTGCGTCGACATAGGGACGCCTCGGCGGCTTGGCATCAGAAACGCCAGGAAAGCGAAAGGTCAAACGTTCAAGTGCATTGAAGATCCGCCCCAGTAGAATTGTGTAGCCGCCCCAACGGTTCTGAAGAAGATCAACCGATTCTGCCTAAACCGCCCTTGCGGTTCCTGAAGGCCGCCCTTGCGGTTTAACGCCAGAAGCTTTACTCCGGCTGTTTACACCACCTTTATGGCATTAAAGGTGGTTGTTTTGGGCCGTCCATTTACTCCTATTTAGTGCCTTTTGTAGTATAAATAGTCCTTGGTTGATTGCTAGAATCATCCATCTTATCATCTTGTTAATCATCAAATTATCCACTTAGATTGTCTTGCTACCTTGTAATGAGTTGCTAAACTCCCTTGCTACATTGGGTTGGTTTGAAGCTGCATTGTTACTTTGGTTGTAAGTACTTTATAACATAAGTTTTCATTCAGTAATACTTTGTGTTTCCTTGATCTCTATTGTCTAATTGCATGTTTACTATTGCTTGAGATTGATCACCTTAGGTTCTAAAGTGCATGTAAACAACTAGGATTAATAGGTTCCGGGTTCGGGTCTTTAATCTAGTAGCAACTTTAAGTAATAACGGGTTGTGATTACTTAAAGAAAAGGAACACAAATATAAAGATAAGTTTAACGGTTTTAATCTTCTCTTTATATCCCTTACTCTTTGTTTGAAAGCTAACTTGTTATTTGTTCTTGTAGGTTTATGGCTGACCTGCACTAGGGGAAGGAGTCAACTTTGAGCTCAAGCCGGGCCTCATTCACTTGCTCCCATCCTTCCATGGGCTAAGTGGTGAAGACCCCATCAAGCACCTTGGGAAGTTCCATACCGTGTGTATGAGCATGAAGCCGGCCAACGTTACCGAAGAACAAATCAAGATGAGGGCATTTGGTTTCACACTCAAAGATTCCGCGGATGATTGGTATTACCACCTCCTATCTGGGAGTATCGACACTTGGGAGAACCTTCACAAGGCGTTCTTGGAGAAATACTTTCCAGCTAAGAAAGCCAATAGCTTGAAGAAAGCTATAAGCAACATCGAGCAAGAGGCAACCGAAACTCACTACGAGTACTTCGAAAGGTTTGCACGCCTCCGATCCAGCTGTCCTTTTTACGGATATTCAACTCAAGATCTAGTCTTGTACTTGTACAATGGCTTGCTAGACAATGAAAGGAGGATCTTCGATGCGGCTTGCGGAGGTAATATTCTTAAGTCTACTCCTGACCTTGCTTTGGAAAAGATACAGGAACTAGCGGAAGGAACTCGGAACTTTGGAAGGACCCCGGCTAAGAAAGGCGTTCATGCTGTGAGTTCCGGGAAGAGTGAAATTTACACAAAGCTCGCGGAATTGAAGGAAATGGTGAAGATACTGACACTTATGGGAACACCGCATCAACTCAAAGCTTGTGGAGTTTGTGCTGACCCGTATCATCCAACGGACATGTGTCCACAAGTACAGGATGACGATGCTGAGGTAAACGCAATGGGATATGGACAACCACAACAGCAAAGACCTAGGAATGATCCCTATGCACAAAATTTCATGCCAAATTGGCGTGACCAACAGAATTTTTGTTGGAGGGATCAACAAAACAAACAATAACAACCCCACCAAGGTAAGTATCACTCAACTGAAGATATGTTGCAGGTTTTGACTAAACACTTTGCTACTCATGTCCAAACAACAGAATCTAGCATCAAGAACCTTGAGAAACAGGTTGGTCAAATGGCGGAAGCCATTACAAGAATTGAAACTAGGGCCTCCGGCGGATCACCTTCTCAAACGATTATAAACCTAAAAGTGATGTTGGAAGAGGCTCAATCATAGAGGAAGAATCCCTACGTCGAGTCAACGACATAAAATAAAGGTGCTACTCGGGAGGCAACTCGAAGAAATAAGAAGAGGAGTTTCTGTCAAGAAAACCGCCCCTGCGGCTCTAAGTCCCCGCCCCTGCGGTGACACCCTTGGCCCGCGCCGCCCCCGGCGCTGGGCCAGCGTCTCCTCATGTAGGCCACCGCCCCCGCGGTGACACCCCTACGCCCCTGCGGCGGCCACCCTTGACACGCATCCTCAGCTCCGCCCCCGGCGCTGAGGCTGCGTACCCCCTCTTCCTAGTCACGCCCCCCGCGGCGACAAACACCGCCCCTGCGGTTCAGTTAAGGAAAGAAAAAATGCACTTCCCAAAAATAACCTACATCTACCGCCCTCTTCACTCCCTCTCCATTCATTCTTCGAAACCTAGCCGCCTCACCTCCCACGCCCTTGCACCCTCCGGAAGCTCTCCACCACCACCTCGTCGCGCCCCTGCACCACCTCCGGCAACCTAGTGTCGCCGCCCCCAACCATCTCTACCACACACACACCCTAAACCCTTTCACTCTCCTCCACTGTCCCACCTCCGGCGACGTTTGTGACAACAAGGAAGACGTCGGGAAAGCCCCATCGCCACCATCTTCGTTGAAC
This sequence comes from Fagopyrum esculentum, assembly GCA_033239045.1. NCBI lineage: Eukaryota > Viridiplantae > Streptophyta > Magnoliopsida > Caryophyllales > Polygonaceae > Fagopyrum > Fagopyrum esculentum. Next base: position 136,602,605 of record BSUD01000002.1, on the reverse strand, counting down.
GCCCAAATCGCCTTCTGATCTTCGCCCGCCATTGCGCCTGCAACCTTCCGCCCCTGCGTCAAGCCGCCCCTGCGCCTGTTGCAGCCGCCCCTACGTAAATCAAGACAATAGGTTCGCCTCTTGATCCAATTTCTGAACTTTCTAACTCCTTTGCTTGATTTACTGCAAGAAATGGAGAATCAGAAGAAATATAAGTTATCAGAGGGAGAGAAGGATCGGTATAGGATCGCTCAAAGCCGGGAAGTGTATGCAACTCGATTCCTTGACGTTCCAACATTGGAGAATTTGGGCATGTTAGAAAGTATGCAGGAATTTCTCAATAATGTCGGGCTGGGAGATTTCCTGATCAAAAGTGCTCCAACACACCCAGACCTCAGCCGGCAATTTATCGCTACGTTCAAAATGGAAACGGAGGATCACTTGTGTGTTGGACTCTCTTTCAAGTACAACAGGAAGAAGTATACATTAGTATACACCCAATTGCAGGAGGCATTAGGGGTGACCATAGCAGCTTCCGATGACTGGTGGGAACCCATTCCGACGCCTGATTTGCTTGAGTTCTGGCAGGCAGCCACTAGGTCAGAGTTTCACGCAAGGGGTGAGTACTCCAACAAATTCACTCACCCCTGTTTGAGGCTCGTCTCAAAGTTCTTCATGAGTGTCTTCTGTGGACACAAGAGGAGAATAAGGTCGCTCTCAAGGACCTTCCATTGATATATGCTTGCCTCTCCTTGAACGATTGGGTGCCGGATTGGCCATATCTCTTCCTTACCGCTCTTAAGCGGATTAGGAAGAATGAGCCTCGCGACATCGTGGGAGGAGGGATAATATCATTATTGGCTGCATAGGTGATGGATCTTCCTGCATTGGAAGAAGGTTTGGTGGCCCCCTTATACACTGAAGGGTTATTGAGGAGATGCAGGCTCCTCAGGAGAGACGGGGAGCATCGTTTCTAGCTCTCTTTAGCTGATGGGAGTCACATCACATACCTCCCTCGACGACTTCCATTGGGAGACGAGCTCTTCGATCTATATGTACCAGCTTACCTAGTTCCTCCGAGACGGCCTCAGGTCGATATTATTGGGAGATATGTTAGCATGAAATATTGTGATATTTTAGGCACGTTTCTAAACGTAATTGATTCATATCGATAGTCTTTGATTGATCTTTATACATATGTGAGCTAGTATTGCCTATTTTGTCGATATGGATGTCTACACGAGTTCTATGTTGATTATAGGTGATTTGGAGCTATTTCCAAACGAAATCGAGCAAAGGAGAGTTGAGTTGAGATGTCCATAGATCAAGGACACTTTTTGGAAGCAAATTGGAGTATTAGATTGAGGAATGCACGAATGAAGGCAAGAACCACGCTCTCACCCTAAATTACGGCCGTGGATTTTGAGTCAGAATTCGATGTTCATTCCAGGAGATATTACGGCCGTGGAACTAACCGTAATTGTTTCCACGCCCTAGAATTACGGTCGTGGAATCTTCCACGACCGTGATCTTGACGAATCTCTCGCCACACTTCGAAGCCATGATCTTTTTGAAGATTTGGGCCGGGCCGACACTTCGTCTTGCCCTATAAAAAGACGGCCGAAAAGAGATTTCATCATCAGCGCTTACACCCCCATCTATTCTCATTCATCACCACAAATCGACGCCTAGCAACGTACAAACCCTCGTTTAGAGGTATTTGGAAGATCTTATTGGAGATCAAAGTTTGCATTGGAGAGTTGTCCAAATCTCGCACTTTTAGTGGAGATTGCTGTGGTGATCTTCGGAATTGTGGAAGATCGGAAGTTCTTAGAAGATTTTGCAAGAAGATCTCTCTTCTTGTTTAGGTTTGATTTGAAAACGGTTTGACATCCCGTTTCTCTTCTTTCCTAAGGTTGTGATTGTTTACCTTGTCTTGAACCTTTCGATAAACATTTGTTGTGACCTTGAGGTTCATTTGAAGATTATTGATAGTTCTTGAAAGTTTCTATCTTTTACTCCTTGATTCTTGAATTGATATTAAAATGACTATTATTGGCTAAAAACCCTTAACAATTCTAAGGTGAAGGGTTGATAGTTGTGGCATAGGTGATGATAGATCGCTCGCAAACAGATTAGGCCCTGAGAGTTAGAGAAACATCGTCGACAGACCCAAATTACGGGCTGTTCTTGAGTCCACGGCCGTGGAACCTCAAGAACTAACCGTGATTCCCCTCTAGTTTATGAGCCTGCTTTTACTTTAATCCAAAGTTAAAGATTTGCTTTAACTTAGTTTAGACTTGTCTTTTCTAGGTGGTGGTGAAGCCTCAACAACCTCTACCTCGATTGTGAGCCTCAACAACCTCAATCGGATAAGTTAGTCTTGATCTTTAGGTTATAAGTTTGGGTATTTGACACTAATTCTCGCCCTTTAGAATCTTTCTATATTGAGCCTCAACAACCTGTATAGGGAGTATCTTTTAGGTGAGTTACATAAGGTTTTTGGAACCTCAACCGTACGATTACCTTACATTAGTATACCTTTGCATATCTCTACTCTGTCTTTATATCATTAGTACATCTTGAATCTGTTGCCACAGCTGAATACCCGGATCTTTAGGATTGTTGTTTTCCCAATATTTGCAAAACTCCCATATTTATTGCTTGATAACCTGAAATCGAATTTTTTCCCACCCAAATCCCTGTGTTCGATACTCTGGAATTCTTGCTTAGCTACCTCGATCCGTACACTGCGGGTTCGCTGCTTGATTCTAGTTTTATAAATTTAAAACTTATTTGCACACACCTCTAGGGGCGAACAAGTTTTTGGCGCCGTTGCCGGAGATTTGGTTTCGGCCAAATTCGGTAACCGGATGTCAAGCTTGGGAGCTTGCTCTCGTTATTTGATATTATTTTGAGTGTATGCGCAGGTCTAGGAACACCGAAGATCTCTTACCTCTTGATCAAGAGCTAGAGAAAACCTTGAGACAAAGGCGCAAGGAAAAGAAGATGGCTGAAGAGAACGAACGCGATCTTCAAACGGAGTTGGCGGAAAAAGAAGCTCAACTCCGTTGGAATGAGACTCTCCGCAAGAATGAGATGGATCGCCATCAGGCTCAAGTTAACGGTCTACAAGACATGCTCTTCCAAATGAGGGTACAGATGAGCAACCTTGAGGACAAGGTTGGCAAGAAGTCCTCAAGAAGGAGATCAAGGCCTAAAAGAAAAAGCCACTCATCCGCTGATGATAGTGACTCTTCCATGCCGCCACTAGAAGAAATTGATCCTACGATCAATATAAATCCTTTCCATCCACAAGAAACTACTAATCGCCGCATCCCTCCAAGGAATGCGAGAGTCGAACGTGTGGATAATGAGCCAAGAACTCTTGGCCAACGGATGGATCCAACACAACAACCACGCCGTTTGGGTGTGAATTTTGATGCTGAAGATGTGCAAGGGTTTAGCTTTAACCCTCAAGTAATCACTCTTGTTCGCCAAAGCCAATTTGGCGGTACAAGCGCTGAATCTCCACACCAACACTTGCAAAACTTTGAGTGTATGATGGAGACGATGAGACCGAAGAACGCTACTACCAACAACTATAAGCTCAAACCTTTCTTTTTCTCCTTGAAAGGGAAAGCGCTGTCTTGGTACCAAGCTCTTCCTAATGGGAAACTAAACACGTGGGAAGACCTTTCCGCAGAGTTTCTCACCAAATTCTTTCCGCCTTCCAAAACGGCGGAACTTAGAGGTAAGATTAATGTTTTTTCTATGAGACCTAACGAAAGTTTGTTTCAATCTTGGGAAAGGTTTCAGGATTTGCTATTGGATTGCCCTCATCATGGCATATCCAAGCTTGCCTTGCTGGAGATTTACTACAAAGGGCTGGATGCGGGAACGCAATTCAACCTCCAATCCCTCTCATGTGGAACGTTCATGGACATGAGAGAAGATGACGCTTGGGACTTCATTGAAAAGCAAGCAAGAGTCATAGAGAAGTATTCCCACCGGAAAGTGGAGGGAAATCGTGTGGAGCAAGGAGCGAAGCTCACACATGAAGCTCAAACTCAGATTTTCTCCCTCAACAATGAAATCAAGGAGTTGAAGGAGGCTATCAAGACCAACTTCCCAAAGCAACAAGAGAAGGATGTTGGCTATTTGGGCAACAACAACGGCGGTGATAACACCAACCGCAATAACAATAACCGGAACAATAACCGGAATAACAACTGGAATGGAAACAACAACAACCGGAACAACAACAATTCGAACAACAATCGGGGTTCAAACAACAACAATTGGCGCTCCAATCAACAAAATTCCGGTAACTCCTATCCTTCCAATTCCAATTCGCTAACTCCACCTTCCTCTTCCTCTACTCCTTTGAAAAGCCAGGAGCAATCATCTAATGGAGGAAACAATACGGGAAAGGAAAAGCCAGATCCCATGTTAGAAACGATCTTGGGAAAGCTTCAAGGGATGGAGAACCGCTTCATTAAGTTTGATGATCGAGTTTCTAAGATCGACAAAGCTCAAAAGGTTTTAGAAAACCAAATGTTCGATCATGCGGAGGAAGTTCCTAGAAATCAAGGGAAACTTCCAGGGAAGACGGAGGACAACCCTAAGGGAAGGGTAATGGCGATTACAACTAGGAGCGGAGTGACTACCACCGATCCGCAGCCTACGTTTGTTGAAGTCCCCGTAGAGAAGGACAAAGAAAAGGGGAAGGAGAAAGAAGGCGTCTACGTCCCTCCTGCAGCTTACAAACCTCCCCTACCGTTCCCTCAATCTAGAGCGCGAGCGCGTCTAGACAAGCAATTCGGTAAGTTCATAGAACTCATGAGCAAGCTGCATATTAATATACCTTTCATTGATGCCATTGTAGGTATGCCGGCTTATGGCAAGTTCTTGAAGGAGCTCCTCTCCAACAAGAGGAAGCTAGAAGATTTTGGAGAGGTCAAGATGAGTTCGGATTCTTCGGACCTCATCAAGACAATGAAGGAGAAAATGCCCCCAAAGCTGAAAGATCCGGGGTCATTTTGCATTCACATTGGAGTGGGAGAAGTCACATATGACGCTTTATGTGACTTAGGAGCAAGTGTGAGCATCATACCACTTGCGTTGTGCAGGAAGATCGGTTTAGGCGATCCTAAACCGGTGAAGATGACGTTATACATGGCGGATCGATCCATTACTCGTCCCGTCGGCATTGTAGAAGACGTCCCAGTCAAGCTAGGTAAATTCTTTGTTCCCATTGATTTTGTCGTGCTTGACATCCCTGCAGATAGTCCGGTCCCGATCATACTCGGAAGACCGTTTCTTGCAACTTCCGGCTGCATGGTCGATTGCAAGAATGGGAGACTCGCTTTTGATATTGGGGAAGAGAAGGTAGAGTTCGTTCTTTCCACTCTAGTGAAGGAACCAATCTTTGACGAGGACATCTACGATATCCAAGACGAAGAAGGTTTGTCTAGGGAGGAGGTAAGTGCGATTCTCTTTAACGATCCTTTACAAAAGGTTATTACTATGAGTCTAACCAATGTAGGAGAAGAAGAAGATTGCAAAGAGGAAATTGAAGCCTTAGAAGCACAAGAAGAGATGCATGGAGTGGAGTTTGAAAAACTACACGATGAGGCTGAGAATACTAGAATCCACGGTCATACTCTGTATTCCACGACCGTGGATTCCACGACCAAAATCGACCTCCATTCCAGAGGATATTACGGCCGTGGAACAACAGAGGAAACCGTGATTATGACCGTGGAAAAGGGTGATCGGCATACTTCTTCAACTTCTTCTAATTCTCCTCCAACCCAATCAACATCCTTAGAAACTTCTAAGGAAACATCGGAAGCTCCTCAAAAATCATTGGAAGCTCCGAAAGCAATAGAACTCAAACCACTCCCTACTCATCTAAGGTACGCTTTTCTAGGATCTAATTCTACCTTTCCGGTTATTGTTAGCTCCGAATTAAGCATAGATGAACACGAACAGCTCATGATTGTCCTTAGGAAACATAGAAAAGCCATAGGCTATACTATTGAGGACTTAGTAGGAATTAAACCCTCCTTATACATGCACAAGATACTAATGGAGGAGGACTTTAGAACTTCAAGACAACCTCAAAGGCGGTTGAATCCGACCATGAAGGAGGTTGTCAAGAAGGAAATTCTTAAACTTCTTGATGCAGGTATCATCTATCCTATCTCCGATAGCAAATGGGTGAGCCCAGTTCAAGTGGTTCCGAAGAAGGGAGGAATGACGGTCATCACCAACAAGAACAACGAGCTCATTCCTACCCGAACCGTGACTGGATGGCGAATGTGTATAGACTACCGCAAGCTCAACAACGCAACGCGGAAGGATCACTTTCCATTGCCATTCATCGATCAAATGCTTGAAAGGTTAGCACAACATTCATACTTTTGCTACCTTGACGGTTATAGTGGCTTCTTTCAGATTCCGATACATCCGGATGATCAAGAGAAGACAACATTCACGTGCCCTTGGGGTACGTTCGCCTACAGGAGAATGCCGTTCGGGCTTTGCAACGCCCCATCCACCTTTCAACAGTGCATGATGGCAATCTTCTCCGAATACGTAGAGGAAATCATGGAAGTCTTCATGGACGACTTCTCCGTTTACGGTTCCTCCTTTAACGATTGTCTTTCTAACCTTTCCCTTGTTTTGCAAAGATGTGAAGACACTAACCTAGTTCTTAATTGGGAGAAGTGTCAGTTTATGGTTAAGGAAGGAATCGTGTTAGGTCACTTAGTCTCTAGTAGAGGGATAGAGGTAGACAAGGCTAAGATAGAGACCATAGAGAAACTTCCTCCCCCAATTTCGGTGAAAGGGATAAGAAGTTTCCTAGGACATGCTGGATTTTATAGACGTTTCATTAAAGACTTTTCTAAGATATCAAAACCTCTCACTAATCTATTGATGAAGGATGCGGTTTTTGAGTTTTCACAGGAATGTTTAGATGCGTTCAACACCATCCGGCAAGCTCTAATCTCAGCACCCATTATCCAACCTCCGGATTGGACTCTCCCCTTCGAGATTATGTGCGATGCCAGTGACGTAGCCATTGGAGCTGTTCTTGGGCAGCGAAAGGAAGGACGAACCCACGCCATATACTACGCTAGCAAGACGCTAGACGAAGCTCAGCTCAACTACGCCACTACAGAAAAGGAATTTTTAGCCATTGTCTACGCTATTGACAAGTTTCGCTCTTATCTTGTAGGTGCAAAGGTGATTGTCTACACAGATCACGCTGCGATCCGGTACCTCCTTGCGAAGAAAGATGCGAAACCAAGGCTGATTAGATGGATTCTTCTCCTACAAGAATTCGATCTAGAGATCCGCGACAAGAAAGGCTCGGAAAATTCTGTTGCGGATCATTTGAGTCGTCTAACACATCTAGAGGACGACCATTTGCCCATTGATGACTCCTTTCCGGACGAACACCTACATATCATAGAGGAGTGCATCAAGGTAGTCTCCAAAGGTAACGAACCATGGTTTGCTGATTTTGTTAACTATTTGGTTTGCCAGGAGATACCACCCGGACTGTCGTACGCACAAAGGAAGAAGTTCTTCAAGAACGTCCGGGAATATTATTGGAACGAGCCTCTCCTCTTTAAGATAGGTCCGGATGGCATCATTCGGCGATGTGTGCCGGAAGATGAGATGCAAAGTGTCATCCGCCATTGTCATTCACTACCTTGTGGAGGACACGCTAGTTCGAACAAAACTAGCGCAAAGGTATTGCAATCTGGATTCTATTGGCCTACCTTATTTAAAGATGTGCAATCCTTTGTTTCTTGTTGCGATGCTTGTCAAAGAACAGGCAACATTTCTAGAAGGAACGAGATGCCCCTCAACAACATCCAAGAGGTGGAGATTTTCGACGTATGGGGAGTCGATTTCATGGGACCATTCCCATCTTCTTGTGGAAACCAATACATATTATTGGCGGTGGACTACGTTTCTAGATGGGTAGAAGCAATTGCCTCTCCCACAAATGATGCCATGGTTGTGGTCAAGTTCTTCAACAAGACCATTTTCCCACGATTCGGGACGCCAAGGACGATCATTAGTGATGGAGGTTCTCACTTCATAGCCCGTCGCTTTGAAGCTCTCCTAGCCAAGTATGGGGTTACTTACAAGATCGCTACCCCTTACCATCCACAAACGAGTGGACAAGTTGAGATCTCAAATAGGGAGATCAAGGGAATTCTAGAGAAGACGGTTTCAAGGACTAGGAAGGATTGGTCCTTGAAACTAGATGATGCATTGTGGGCGTACCGGACTGCGTACAAGACTCCCATAGGAACCACACCATACAACCTTGTGTATGGGAAGTCTTGTCACTTGCCGGTAGAGCTGGAGCACAAAGCGTTTTGGGCTATCAAGTGGCTGAATTTCGGCATGAAAGAAGCGGGAGAGAAGCGTCTCCTAGACATCAACAAGCTGGATGAGCTCCGTTTGAACGCCTACGAAAACGCTAAGATCTACAAAGAAAGAGCAAAGCGTTGGCATGATAAGCATATCATTCCAAAGGACTTCGAAGAAGGAGATCAAGTTCTCCTCTTCAATTCGAGACTTCGCCTCTTTCCAGGTAAGTTAAAATCTCGTTGGACTGGACCTTTTCTAATTAAGCGCATTTTCCCCCATGGTGCAGTTGAAGTATGGGGTGAAGCTAGCGGAAGTTTTAAGGTGAACGGCCAACGACTCAAGAAGTATACGCCGGAACTCCAAGCTGAGGAGTTTGCACCTACCGCGCTCGAATAGGTACGACAATGGTCTAGCTACGGACCTTAAACAAAGCGCTTCTTGGGAGGCAACCCAAGGTATTGCATTTTCGTTTTTGTTTTCGATTCATAGTTTAGTCTAGGATAGATACTTTTTCGCTTTATTTTTCCTCGATTCCTTCCGGTATGTTCGTGTTTTTGGTTGTAGGATCGATGGAAAGAGAGAAAGGGAGGATAATGTCGAAGAGAAGTGACGAAATTTGGACTTTGAAGCTTTACAGAAGGTTCCACGGTCCAAATTACGGTCGTCATAGCTACAGTGGCCGTAATTCTCAAAAGCCTGTGAAAAATCATCAAAACCACGGGTCCGTACACTTCCACGGCCGTGGAATGCCCCGATAGACCGTGATTTTTGAAATTTTGCCTGCGAGTATAAAAGCCACACTTCATCACAAAACCACACAATTCTTCCCCAATTCCACGACCTAGATACCGAAAACCCGCAGCCTCTCTCAATTCTTCATTCTCTAATCGTTTTCGACGATTCTTCGCTCTAAACTGCAGCAAATCCAACCACGAACAAGATCCAAGCAACAAATCGAGCGGAAATCGATCAACAAACACGCATTTTGGATTTTTCAATCCGAAAAAGAGGTTATATCTTTCCCTTCGATTCTCACGGATTTAGTTCGTTTTTGCTATAGATTTTTAGGAAGAACTGAAAAAGAACTGAAGGAATTAGACTAGGACTGCTTAGTTTGGTGATATTTGGTGAATTTGCTGAAATTCACGAGATTCTGTGACGAATCACGGTCTCTGGAGGTTCCACGACCGTGGTTTCTGAAGAACAGCCCGTGATTTTGAACAGAATGGATTTTGTGAGGAGAATGTCGGGAAGGATAAAGGAAAAGAAAGGGGAGCAAAATAAGAAAAGGAAAGGGAACCCCTCCACTTCTAGGGCACCACCACCATCATCTCCCTCACCACCATCCTCACCTTCACCTCCATCTTCACCACCTCACCCTAGCATCCCAACCATACATGAGAACCACTTAGCTGCATTCGAAAGGATAGAGAAGAGGGCAGTGATTGGCCCTAGGTATTTGTTGTTGGAGGATCTACATCCTCTCAACATAGTTGATGACCTCACATGGCTCTTGGATAGAGCCGGCTTGATAGTCTTCACGAACATTCGTGAAGACGCTTATGAGGAGATTACCCGAGAGGTTGTGACGTCCTTTGAGCACAGCCCAGTTGATAGGACCGTCTCCTTCCGTCTCATGAATCGAGACTATCACCTTAGTATTGTTGAGTTCGGGACCATTTTCGGGTTCCATGAGACCTACAATGGTCGACTTCCTAGAGGTGTTTCCGCCAAGGATTTTTGGGCGGAAGTAGCTATGATTTACGCCGACGAGGACCGTTGGCAACCAGCTGATACCAAGGCTAGATTGATGTACCATCTAGCCTTGAAGATAGCTCACCGTGTTCTTTCGGAGTGTCTCTTTCCTAGGACGGAGACGCCCCAAAAGATTAAGACGGATGAGCTATTCCTTCTCTACGCTATGCTTTACGGATGCCGCGCAGATTGTGCTACTCTTTTGGCGGCGACGATGAGTAAGCTCAAGAACAAATCAAGAGGGAACATTGGGTATGGTGGGATGGTGACCCACATTGCTAGATCGCTTGGTGTGGATTTTTCGGCTTGCACACGTATACCAGCGGTTCCATTAGGGTTGCATGCCTTTATGGTTAGGGGACTCATCTTCCCCACACATAGAGGTCCGCCTTATGCGGGCATGCCTTGGGAGACGAGGACAGGCAGGGGTATAGAGTGGCTGCCAGAGTATTCCATTGTGGCGGGACGCCACAATTGGAAGGAGACGTTCGCTGCGATGCACGTGAACAGGCTAGTAGCTCCCCCTTACGTTCCACCACCGGCTGAGGACGAGGAGGACATGGGAGAGCAGTACGAGAGTGGTGGAGGAGCGGAGCAGGAGTTCGGCACGTTTCCGGATCAGCCGGAGGCGGCCCCGGATGTACCTAGGCGCTCTCCACGCCCAGCTAGAGCTTCAGGCTCGTCATCTCGCCGCGCTAGCGTGGGTGAGAGGCCCACGTGGATGACTACACCTCCCACCTGGTACGACACACCTCCTCCTTGGTCCACGACGCAGCCAGCAACACCACCAGCGCCAGCACCAGCAGATGCTCCCGCATGGTATGATCACGCCCCGGGATGGTATGAGAGGATGCCGGAGTGGGCTACCGGACTTTCTGAGCGAGTCGGAGCACTAGAGATCCGGGCGGATGCTAGAGACGGACGCTTAGACGACCTTGACCACATGATGAGGGACGTCTACCGCCAGCAGTTTGGGCGGTTCTATGATCCGAGTTTCTCTCCATTTCCACCTCCACCAGCACCGCAGTGATTGATGACCGGACCGCTCGTTTTTAGACATTCCCGCCACCACTTGTGAGTTTCTTTTTTTTCTTTTCTTTCTTTTGTTCTTTTTTGTGAACATTAGGGACAATGTTCGTCCTAAGTATGGGGTGGGATGTACTAATTGTTTGTAATAACTCTACTCTATATGTTGCTTTCATTCCGAGACTATCATTGCATGTTCATTATGTGTTACACGTTTTATTTTTGCATTGCATGAAAAAGAACTTTAAAAACCCATAAAAATTGAAAAATTTTGAAAATTTTTGTGCTCTAATGAATTGAGATGAATTCCATGATAATACTACTTGCGAACTGAGTTTGATGACAATTGCATGCTTGAAAGGATAGTAAATCGAAAAGAATTTGAATGAATGAATTATACCTCTTTTGCAAGTTTCATAATGTGAAAACGTTACCTAAATCATGTTGAGAAATTGAAGTTGAAATCACATTATAAGTTCCTATACTTCTTGTTGAAATGATTAAGGCAATTCGATACTTTCTTTCTTCCTTCTTTGATCATCTAGCCCCTCATTGAAATATTAGCCTCCCTTACCTATCCGGGAACTTGGAAAAGTGAATGAAAAAGGCATGTTTGATGTGGGAAGGTCATGAGAGCAATTATTTGCAATCAATTGAATAGAAAGAAATTATAGGTTTGGGGAAGTCAATCATGACGATGAGTAACTCGGCACCATTCACATAGCCGGGTGTTTGTGTCTTGCCAAAGTCGGATTGAACGATATTCCTAGCGGATTATGGTATGTGCGCCAAGGGTTTGAGGCATCTCTTGCAAATTTGAGAAACGCCAATCTCCTAGGCTTCGGTTTTTGTGCACCTCTATCCATAACTCCAAAAGTAAAGTCGAAAAATGAAAAGGAGAGAGCGAAGCTCTAAGTGAAGTATTGCGGGAACCGCATAAGAAGAAGAAGGTAGTTCTCCACTTTCCCGGATTTATGCACCCTTCCCCTTAAAGTTTTCCCTCCCCTTCCATATTCTAGACCTTTTCTTTGAAAGTCCTTAAGATCAAAGGAATGTTATAGGACTTGGTGATCTAAATTGAAGTTCTTATGATCGATTTTGATAAAGTTAGAAGGTTATGATGCTTGTTTGGAGGTTAAATTGATTCATGAGCTTTCTTTGCTCTTTTACTCTTTGATTGAGTGTGTGAAAGTTTGATGAACGATAGAAGCAAGGTTTGAGAATGATCTATTCTTTAGAAATCGCATTCACCAAAAGAAGGTACACATATTTCATCCTAACTCTTGTTTTAAAAAGCTTTTTGAAAGACCTTGCTTAGGGACAAGCAAGTGTTAAGTATGGGGTTATTTGTTAGCATGAAATATTGTGATATTTTAGGCACGTTTTCTAAACGTAATTGATTCATATCGATAGTCTTTGATTGATCTTTATACATATGTGAGCTAGTATTGCCTATTTTGTCGATATGGATGTCTACACGAGTTCTATGTTGATTATAGGTGATTTGGAGCTATTTCCAAACGAAATCGAGCAAAGGAGAGTTGAGTTGAGATGTCCATAGATCAAGGACACTTTTTGGAAGCAAATTGGAGTATTAGATTGAGGAATGCACGAATGAAGGCAAGAACCACGCTCTCACCCTAAATTACGGCCGTGGATTTTGAGTCAGAATTCGATGTTCATTCCAGGAGATATTACGGCCGTGGAACTAACCGTAATTGTTTCCACGCCCTAGAATTACGGTCGTGGAATCTTCCACGACCGTGATCTTGACGAATCTCTCGCCACACTTCGAAGCCATGATCTTTTTGAAGATTTGGGCCGGGCCGACACTTCGTCTTGCCCTATAAAAAGACGGCCGAAAAGAGATTTCATCATCAGCGCTTACACCCCCATCTATTCTCATTCATCACCACAAATCGACGCCTAGCAACGTACAAACCCTCGTTTAGAGGTATTTGGAAGATCTTATTGGAGATCAAAGTTTGCATTGGAGAGTTGTCCAAATCTCGCACTTTTAGTGGAGATTGCTGTGGTGATCTTCGGAATTGTGGAAGATCGGAAGTTCTTAGAAGATTTTGCAAGAAGATCTCTCTTCTTGTTTAGGTTTGATTTGAAAACGGTTTGACATCCCGTTTCTCTTCTTTCCTAAGGTTGTGATTGTTTACCTTGTCTTGAACCTTTCGATAAACATTTGTTGTGACCTTGAGGTTCATTTGAAGATTATTGATAGTTCTTGAAAGTTTCTATCTTTTACTCCTTGATTCTTGAATTGATATTAAAATGACTATTATTGGCTAAAAACCCTTAACAATTCTAAGGTGAAGGGTTGATAGTTGTGGCATAGGTGATGATAGATCGCTCGCAAACAGATTAGGCCCTGAGAGTTAGAGAAACATCGTCGACAAACCCAAATTACGGGCTGTTCTTGAGTCCACGGCCGTGGAACCTCAAGAACTAACCGTGATTCCCCTCTAGTTTACGAGCCTGCTTTTACTTTAATCCAAAGTTAAAGATTTGCTTTAACTTAGTTTAGACTTGTCTTTTCTAGGTGGTGGTGAAGCCTCAACAACCTCTACCTCGATTGTGAGCCTCAACAACCTCAATCGGATAAGTTAGTCTTGATCTTTAGGTTATAAGTTTGGGTATTTGACACTAATTCTCGCCCTTTAGAATCTTTCTATATTGAGCCTCAACAACCTGTATAGGGAGTATCTTTTAGTGAGTTACATAAGGTTTTTGGAACCTCAACCGTACGATTACCTTACATTAGTATACCTTTGCATATCTCTACTCTGTCTTTATATCATTAGTACATCTTGAATCTGTTGCCACAGCTGAATACCCGGATCTTTAGGATTGTTGTTTTCCCAATATTTGCAAAACTCCCATATTTATTGCTTGATAACCTGAAATCGAATTTGTTCCCACCCAAATCCCTGTGTTCGATACTCTGGAATTCTTGCTTAGCTACCTCGATCCGTACACTGCGGGTTCGCTGCTTGATTCTAGTTTTATAAATTTAAAACTTATTTGCACACACCTCTAGGGGCGAACAAGATACGCAGCCGGTTCCATCCAGGCCCACACCACTGATGAAGAGATGCCGACGGCTGGACACGACAGTCAGACCATGGAGAGTCTGCAGGCTCAGATGGCAGCCTTGACTACACAGCACCAGGCATGGCATACCGAGTACCAACGGTCCATGCTTGAGCAGCAGCAGGCGTGGCAGTCCAGCTTCGCCTCCTCCATGACCACTCACTTTGACCGCCGTCAGGATGCTTGGCAGGCGGCTCATCAGCAGCAGTTGGAGACTCAGCAGCTGGCTTGGTAAGCTAGCTATGAGACTTCATTTAGAGAGAGGATGGAGGCTCAGGAGGGCCGTATGGACACCCTTCACCGCCGGCAGGAGCTTTTCTTCCGCCACTTCCCTTACCCACCGGAGGAGGGTCCAGGTGGTCCATCCGGACCACCCCACTGAGGGGTACATTTTGTTTTCCTTCTCCCACATTTATCTTTGACTCATTTCCACTTTGAGGACAAAGTGTACTTCAAGTATGGGGGAGGGATATATCATTGCTTGTACAGTTTATTGAGTTGTTTTTGGAATTTGTTTTTGCATTGTTGAATTCAGTTTGATATTCAGTAAAAAAAAAAGAAAAGAAAAAGCCAAAGAAGTGAAAAAAGGCATGGAAATCCTTGGATAAACCGAAAACCCGTAAAGGGCGGTTTAGGTAAAAAGAAGGTAGTCCGCCTACCCTTAGGTTGGTGCAAAATTGGACTTGAGGGATGTGAGTTAAAGTGAGAAAAGAAGAAGAGTGGCAAGGTGAAAACCCGAAAGGGCGCCTTGGCAAAATGAGCGACACCGAGTGTAGGTTTTGCTTCCGGTGTTTTGGTGACATAAGAAGGGGAGTCATAAGGAGGTTGTCCGGGTAGGCCACTCTTGGAGCGATAAGGATGGTAGTATTTCTTTTTCTCACATTTCCTCTCTTTTCCTTCTTTCTTTCTTGGCTTTTCTCTTGTTTTCATTGTCTTTCTGCTTGCTCATGCTTCATGAGGCCTTTGAGTCTAGTTGCTTTCATTTGTTTTTACTCGGGACGAGTAAAGGTCTAAGTATGGGGGAGTTTGATAGGTGATGGAATCACTATCATTTAGGGTAGTTTTTAGAGTCTTTTTATTGCATCAGTGTCGGTTTATGCTACTAACTCCTTGGTCTAGAAGAAGAAGACTAAAAGAAGCTAAAGAAGGAGTTATAAGCACTTAGGAGTGAAGATCAATCACGAAGCAAAGCTTCTGTTGCCTCACTGCACCAGCGGGTCCTTGCAGCCGCCCCTGCGGATGACGTTTTCCACTGGAGCGCTCCCTACGCCTTCACCAGCGCCAGCCATGAAGTGTGTCACCGCCCCTGCGCGACCCTCTTGGCGCCCCTGCGGTGACCTGCCCTGAAGAAATGAAGAGCAGCTCCCCTACGTCTCCCACTACGCCTCAACCTAGGAGCTGGAAGGCGAAGAGGCTGTGCCACCGCCCCTGCGTCGACATAGGGATGCCTCGGCGGCTTGGCATCAGAAACGCCAGGAAAGCGAAAGGTCAGACGTTCAAGTGCATTGAAGATCCGCCCGAGTAGAATTGTGTAGCCGCCCCAACGGTTCTGAAGAAGATCAACCGATTCTGCCTAAACCGCCCTTGCGGTTCCTGAAGGCCGCCCCTGCGGTTTAACGCTAGAAGCTTTACTCCGGCTGTTTACACCACCTTTATGGCATTAAAGGTGGTTGTTTTGGGCCGTCCATTTACTCCTATTTAGTGCCTTTTGTAATATAAATAGTCCTTGGTTGATTGCTAGAATCATCCATCTTATCATCTTGTTAATCATCAAATTATCCACTTAGATTGTCTTGCTACCTTGTAATGAGTTGCTAAACTCCCTTGCTACATTGGGTTGGTTTGAAGCTGCATTGTTACTTTGGTTGTAAGTACTTTATAACATAAGTTTTCATTCAGTAATACTTTGTGTTTCCTTGATCTCTATTGTCTAATTGCATGTTTACTATTGCTTGAGATTGATCACCTTAGGTTCTAAAGTGCATGTAAACAACTAGGATTAATAGGTTCCGGGTTCGGGTCTTTAATCTAGTAGCAACTTTAAGTAATAACGGGTTGTGATTACTTAAAGAAAAGGAACACAAATATAAAGATAAGTTTAACGGTTTTAATCTTCTCTTTATATCCCTTACTCTTTGTTTGAAAGCTAACTTGTTATTTGTTCTTGTAGGTTTACGGAACTTTAACCTGTTAAGTTGTGTTGATGCCGGTTGGCTCAACACATATATATGATCGAGACGGGAGATTACTTGAAAACTTGTAAAAGGAACTCACCAAAGTAGCAATTGCATGCTTAGAATCAACCTAGTGTAGATTCATCCACTATTGTCTTACTTGTCACATTAATCGTTTTCATAAGTTTTTGTGCATCAATTCAACCAAACCCTCCCCCCCCCCTTTGTGTCACTTGTCTCTATAATCGATAATTGCATCTAAAACACCTTAACTCTCTTGGGTTCGACCCTTACTTAATCACTATATTTGTTCTTAGTGCTAAGTCGGGATTTACTTTTGATTGGGTGTAGACGACCATAGAAATACCGTCGGTCAGGTACTTATACTCTTTTCAGCAATAATAGATGGCAACCAAAGCCAAATTTATCCTAAATCAGCAAAGAGAGGGAAGTTAGGGTTTTTGGTAATTTACCCCAGATTACACAGATTTGAGGCGTTTATCTTGCAGTTTGTTGCTTGCAATCCGATCCTCTTGCTTTTCTTGGTGAAATCGGAGCAGAAATCGTGGAAAACGAGTGAAAACAAAGAAAAGAGGTGAATGGTGCGCCGCGGTCGAGAAGATGGTGAGAGGGAAAATGAGAAATCCGTTTCGCCTTTTATACCCCTCGCTGAACTTGGTATCACCTCGGTCGAGGTGGTCCTGAACGGACCGAGGTGACTGACTGGATTGTCAGACCTAGTCGCCTCGGTTGTCCAAGGACATCTCGGTCGAGGTGCTTTGACAACAACCGAGATGTGTCTCAGTCACTCCGTCTTCTCAATTTCTCGAACTTTTGTTCTTCCAGTGGAGCTCTTGAGTTGTAACCCTTCCTTAGAGAGTACTTGGTTTTTGTCTAGAATGCCAAAAACAAAACAAAGCAAAGCAAAAGCAAACCATCTAAAACTAAACTAGAAAAGGGAAAAGAAAACAATACCTTGGGTTGCCTCCCAAGAAGCGCTTGATTTAAGGTCGCTAGCTGGACCGTACGGCATTCCTAAACATGTTGGAGGGTGTCCTCACCCCATACTTCACCTTCATCATGGGGTGAGATAAAAAATGTCTATCAAACATTCCAGCAAATGCAAGTACTCCTCGGGGAATGAGTCATCTATAAGTAGGTTGTCCTTCTCACGTGAGGAGGGAGGTAGCCGGTTGAGGTGATCCGCAACGGAATTCTCGGACCCCTTATTATCGCGAATCTCTAGGTCAAACTCTTGAAGCAAGAGAATCCATCGAATAAGACGCGGCTTCGCATCCTTCTTAGCAAGCAAGTAACGAATAGCTGCATGGTCAGTGTAAACAATAACTTTCGCTCCTACTAAGTAAGAGCAAAACTTCTCAAAAGCATATACAACTGCCAAAAGCTCCTTTTCGGTGGTGGCGTAGTTTAGTTGAGCTTCATCTAGCGTCTTGCTAGCATAGTAAATGACGTTGGTCCGGCCATCCTTCTTTTGTCCAAGTATAGCTCCTACGGCCACATCACTCGCATCACACATGATCTCAAAGGGCAAAGTCCAGTCGGGAGGTTGAATGATGGGAGCGGAAATCAACGCTTCCTTTATCATGTAAAACGCATCAAGGCATTCTTGCGAAAACTCAAAAACAACATCCTTGTTCAAGAGCTTAGTGAGTGGTTTAGAAATCTTCGACACCGAGTGTAGGTTTTGCTTCCGGTGTTTTGGTGACATAAGAAGGGGAGTCATAAGGAGGTTGTCCGGGTAGGCCACTCTTGGAGCGATAAGGATGGTAGTATTTCTTTTTCTCACATTTCCTCTCTTTTCCTTCTTTCTTTCTTGGCTTTTCTCTTGTTTTCATTGTCTTTCTGCTTGCTCATGCTTCATGAGGCCTTTGAGTCTAGTTGCTTTCATTTGTTTTTACTCGGGACGAGTAAAGGTCTAAGTATGGGGGAGTTTGATAGGTGATGGAATCACTATCATTTAGGGTAGTTTTTAGAGTCTTTTTATTGCATCAGTGTCGGTTTATGCTACTAACTCCTTGGTCTAGAAGAAGAAGACTAAAAAAAGCTAAAGAAGGAGTTATAAGCACTTAGGAGTGAAGATCAATCACGAAGCAAAGCTTCTGTTGCCTCACTGCACCAGCGGGTCCTTGCAGCCGCCCCTGCGGATGACGTTTTCCACTGGAGCGCTCCCTACGCCTTCACCAGCGCCAGCCATGAAGTGTGTCACCGCCCCTGCGCGACCCTCTTGGCGCCCCTGCGGTGACCTGCCCTGAAGAAATGAAGAGCAGCTCCCCTACGTCTCCCACTACGCCTCAACCTAGGAGCTGGAAGGCGAAGAGGCTGTGCCACCGCCCCTGCGTCGACATAGGGATGCCTCGGCGGCTTGGCATCAGAAACGCCAGGAAAGCGAAAGGTCAGACGTTCAAGTGCATTGAAGATCCGCCCGAGTAGAATTGTGTAGCCGCCCCAACGGTTCTGAAGAAGATCAACCGATTCTGCCTAAACCGCCCTTGCGGTTCCTGAAGGCCGCCCCTGCGGTTTAACGCTAGAAGCTTTACTCCGGCTGTTTACACCACCTTTATGGCATTAAAGGTGGTTGTTTTGGGCCGTCCATTTACTCCTATTTAGTGCCTTTTGTAATATAAATAGTCCTTGGTTGATTGCTAGAATCATCCATCTTATCATCTTGTTAATCATCAAATTATCCACTTAGATTGTCTTGCTACCTTGTAATGAGTTGCTAAACTCCCTTGCTACATTGGGTTGGTTTGAAGCTGCATTGTTACTTTGGTTGTAAGTACTTTATAATATAAGTTTTCATTCAGTAATACTTTGTGTTTCCTTGATCTCTATTGTCTAATTGCATGTTTACTATTGCTTGAGATTGATCACCTTAGGTTCTAAAGTGCATGTAAACAACTAGGATTAATAGGTTCCGGGTTCGGGTCTTTAATCTAGTAGCAACTTTAAGTAATAACGGGTTGTGATTACTTAAAGAAAAGGAACACAAATATAAAGATAAGTTTAACGGTTTTAATCTTCTCTTTATATCCCTTACTCTTTGTTTGAAAGCTAACTTGTTATTTGTTCTTGTAGGTTTACGGAACTTTAACCTGTTAAGTTGTGTTGATGCCGGTTGGCTCAACACATATATATGATCGAGACGGGAGATTACTTGAAAACTTGTAAAAGGAACTCACCAAAGTAGCAATTACATGCTTAGAATCAACCTAGTGTAGATTCATCCACTATTGTCTTACTTGTCGCATTAATCGTTTTCATAAGTTTTTGTGCATCAATTCAACCAAACCCTCCCCCCCCCCTTTGTGTCACTTGTCTCTATAATCGATAATTGCATCTAAAACACCTTAACTCTCTTGGGTTCGACCCTTACTTAATCACTATATTTGTTCTTAGTGCTAAGTCGGGATTTACTTTTGATTGGGTGTAGACGACCATAGAAATACCGTCGGTCAGGTACTTATACTCTTTTCAGCAATAATAGATGGCAACCAAAGCCAAATTTCTCCTAAATCAGCAAAGAGAGGGAAGTTAGGGTTTTTGGTAATTTACCCCAGATTACACAGATTTGAGGCGTTTATCTTGCAGTTTGTTGCTTGCAATCCGATCCTCTTGCTTTTCTTGGTGAAATCGGAGCAGAAATCGTGGAAAACGAGTGAAAACAAAGAAAAGAGGTGAATGGTGCGCCGCGGTCGAGAAGATGGTGAGAGGGAAAATGAGAAATCCGTTTCGCCTTTTATACCCCTCGCTGAACTTGGTATCACCTCGGTCGAGGTGGTCCTGAACGGACCGAGGTGACTGACTGGATTGTCAGACCTAGTCGCCTCGGTTGTCCAAGGACATCTCGGTCGAGGTGCTTTGACAACAACCGAGATGTGTCTCAGTCACTCCGTCTTCTCAATTTCTCGAACTTTTGTTCTTCCAGTGGAGCTCTTGAGTTGTAACCCTTCCTTAGAGAGTACTTGGTTTTTGTCTAGAATGCCAAAAACAAAACAAAGCAAAGCAAAAGCAAACCATCTAAAACTAAACTAGAAAAGGGAAAAGAAAACAATACCTTGGGTTGCCTCCCAAGAAGCGCTTGATTTAAGGTCGCTAGCTGGACCGTACGGCATTCCTAAACATGTTGGAGGGTGTCCTCACCCCATACTTCACCTTCATCATGGGGTGAGATAAAAAATGTCTATCAAACATTCCAGCAAATGCAAGTACTCCTCGGGGAATGAGTCATCTATAAGTAGGTTGTCCTTCTCACGTGAGGAGGGAGGTAGCCGGTTGAGGTGATCCGCAACGGAATTCTCGGACCCCTTATTATCGCGAATCTCTAGGTCAAACTCTTGAAGCAAGAGAATCCATCGAATAAGACGCGGCTTCGCATCCTTCTTAGCAAGCAAGTAACGAATAGCTGCATGGTCAGTGTAAACAATAACTTTCGCTCCTACTAAGTAAGAGCAAAACTTCTCAAAAGCATATACAACTGCCAAAAGCTCCTTTTCGGTGGTGGCGTAGTTTAGTTGAGCTTCATCTAGCGTCTTGCTAGCATAGTAAATGACGTTGGTCCGGCCATCCTTCTTTTGTCCAAGTATAGCTCCTACGGCCACATCACTCGCATCACACATGATCTCAAAGGGCAAAGTCCAGTCGGGAGGTTGAATGATGGGAGCGGAAATCAACGCTTCCTTTATCATGTAAAACGCATCAAGGCATTCTTGCGAAAACTCAAAAACAACATCCTTGTTCAAGAGCTTAGTGAGTGGTTTAGAAATCTTCGACACCGAGTGTAGGTTTTGCTTCCGGTGTTTTGGTGACATAAGAAGGGGAGTCATAAGGAGGTTGTCCGGGTAGGCCACTCTTGGAGCGATAAGGATGGTAGTATTTCTTTTTCTCACATTTCCTCTCTTTTCCTTCTTTCTTTCTTGGCTTTTCTCTTGTTTTCATTGTCTTTCTGCTTGCTCATGCTTCATGAGGCCTTTGAGTCTAGTTGCTTTCATTTGTTTTTACTCGGGACGAGTAAAGGTCTAAGTATGGGGGAGTTTGATAGGTGATGGAATCACTATCATTTAGGGTAGTTTTTAGAGTCTTTTTATTGCATCAGTGTCGGTTTATGCTACTAACTCCTTGGTCTAGAAGAAGAAGACTAAAAAAAGCTAAAGAAGGAGTTATAAGCACTTAGGAGTGAAGATCAATCACGAAGCAAAGCTTCTGTTGCCTCACTGCACCAGCGGGTCCTTGCAGCCGCCCCTGCGGATGACGTTTTCCACTGGAGCGCTCCCTACGCCTTCACCAGCGCCAGCCATGAAGTGTGTCACCGCCCCTGCGCGACCCTCTTGGCGCCCCTGCGGTGACCTGCCCTGAAGAAATGAAGAGCAGCTCCCCTACGTCTCCCACTACGCCTCAACCTAGGAGCTGGAAGGCGAAGAGGCTGTGCCACCGCCCCTGCGTCGACATAGGGATGCCTCGGCGGCTTGGCATCAGAAACGCCAGGAAAGCGAAAGGTCAGACGTTCAAGTGCATTGAAGATCCGCCCGAGTAGAATTGTGTAGCCGCCCCAACGGTTCTGAAGAAGATCAACCGATTCTGCCTAAACCGCCCTTGCGGTTCCTGAAGGCCGCCCCTGCGGTTTAACGCTAGAAGCTTTACTCCGGCTGTTTACACCACCTTTATGGCATTAAAGGTGGTTGTTTTGGGCCGTCCATTTACTCCTATTTAGTGCCTTTTGTAATATAAATAGTCCTTGGTTGATTGCTAGAATCATCCATCTTATCATCTTGTTAATCATCAAATTATCCACTTAGATTGTCTTGCTACCTTGTAATGAGTTGCTAAACTCCCTTGCTACATTGGGTTGGTTTGAAGCTGCATTGTTACTTTGGTTGTAAGTACTTTATAACATAAGTTTTCATTCAGTAATACTTTGTGTTTCCTTGATCTCTATTGTCTAATTGCATGTTTACTATTGCTTGAGATTGATCACCTTAGGTTCTAAAGTGCATGTAAACAACTAGGATTAATAGGTTCCGGGTTCGGGTCTTTAATCTAGTAGCAACTTTAAGTAATAACGGGTTGTGATTACTTAAAGAAAAGGAACACAAATATAAAGATAAGTTTAACGGTTTTAATCTTCTCTTTATATCCCTTACTCTTTGTTTGAAAGCTAACTTGTTATTTGTTCTTGTAGGTTTACGGAACTTTAACCTGTTAAGTTGTGTTGATGCCGGTTGGCTCAACACATATATATGATCGAGACGGGAGATTACTTGAAAACTTGTAAAAGGAACTCACCAAAGTAGCAATTGCATGCTTAGAATCAACCTAGTGTAGATTCATCCACTATTGTCTTACTTGTCACATTAATCGTTTTCATAAGTTTTTGTGCATCAATTCAACCAAACCCTCCCCCCCCCCTTTGTGTCACTTGTCTCTATAATCGATAATTGCATCTAAAACACCTTAACTCTCTTGGGTTCGACCCTTACTTAATCACTATATTTGTTCTTAGTGCTAAGTCGGGATTTACTTTTGATTGGGTGTAGACGACCATAGAAATACCGTCGGTCAGGTACTTATACTCTTTTCAGCAATAATAGATGGCAACCAAAGCCAAATTTATCCTAAATCAGCAAAGAGAGGGAAGTTAGGGTTTTTGGTAATTTACCCCAGATTACACAGATTTGAGGCGTTTATCTTGCAGTTTGTTGCTTGCAATCCGATCCTCTTGCTTTTCTTGGTGAAATCGGAGCAGAAATCGTGGAAAACGAGTGAAAACAAAGAAAAGAGGTGAATGGTGCGCCGCGGTCGAGAAGATGGTGAGAGGGAAAATGAGAAATCCGTTTCGCCTTTTATACCCCTCGCTGAACTTGGTATCACCTCGGTCGAGGTGGTCCTGAACGGACCGAGGTGACTGACTGGATTGTCAGACCTAGTCGCCTCGGTTGTCCAAGGACATCTCGGTCGAGGTGCTTTGACAACAACCGAGATGTGTCTCAGTCACTCCGTCTTCTCAATTTCTCGAACTTTTGTTCTTCCAGTGGAGCTCTTGAGTTGTAACCCTTCCTTAGAGAGTACTTGGTTTTTGTCTAGAATGCCAAAAACAAAACAAAGCAAAGCAAAAGCAAACCATCTAAAACTAAACTAGAAAAGGGAAAAGAAAACAATACCTTGGGTTGCCTCCCAAGAAGCGCTTGATTTAAGGTCGCTAGCTGGACCGTACGGCATTCCTAAACATGTTGGAGGGTGTCCTCACCCCATACTTCACCTTCATCATGGGGTGAGATAAAAAATGTCTATCAAACATTCCAGCAAATGCAAGTACTCCTCGGGGAATGAGTCATCTATAAGTAGGTTGTCCTTCTCACGTGAGGAGGGAGGTAGCCGGTTGAGGTGATCCGCAACGGAATTCTCGGACCCCTTATTATCGCGAATCTCTAGGTCAAACTCTTGAAGCAAGAGAATCCATCGAATAAGACGCGGCTTCGCATCCTTCTTAGCAAGCAAGTAACGAATAGCTGCATGGTCAGTGTAAACAATAACTTTCGCTCCTACTAAGTAAGAGCAAAACTTCTCAAAAGCATATACAACTGCCAAAAGCTCCTTTT
>BSUD01000002.1:136485595-136578546 GCA_033239045.1 Fagopyrum esculentum | reverse complement strand
AAGCTAAAGAAGGAGTTATAAGCACTTAGGAGTGAAGATCAATCACGAAGCAAAGCTTCTGTTGCCTCACTGCACCAGCGGGTCCTTGCAGCCGCCCCTGCGGATGACGTTTTCCACTGGAGCGCTCCCTACGCCTTCACCAGCGCCAGCCATGAAGTGTGTCACCGCCCCTGCGCGACCCTCTTGGCGCCCCTGCGGTGACCTGCCCTGAAGAAATGAAGAGCAGCTCCCCTACGTCTCCCACTACGCCTCAACCTAGGAGCTGGAAGGCGAAGAGGCTGTGCCACCGCCCCTGCGTCGACATAGGGATGCCTCGGCGGCTTGGCATCAGAAACGCCAGGAAAGCGAAAGGTCAGACGTTCAAGTGCATTGAAGATCCGCCCGAGTAGAATTGTGTAGCCGCCCCAACGGTTCTGAAGAAGATCAACCGATTCTGCCTAAACCGCCCTTGCGGTTCCTGAAGGCCGCCCCTGCGGTTTAACGCTAGAAGCTTTACTCCGGCTGTTTACACCACCTTTATGGCATTAAAGGTGGTTGTTTTGGGCCGTCCATTTACTCCTATTTAGTGCCTTTTGTAATATAAATAGTCCTTGGTTGATTGCTAGAATCATCCATCTTATCATCTTGTTAATCATCAAATTATCCACTTAGATTGTCTTGCTACCTTGTAATGAGTTGCTAAACTCCCTTGCTACATTGGGTTGGTTTGAAGCTGCATTGTTACTTTGGTTGTAAGTACTTTATAATATAAGTTTTCATTCAGTAATACTTTGTGTTTCCTTGATCTCTATTGTCTAATTGCATGTTTACTATTGCTTGAGATTGATCACCTTAGGTTCTAAAGTGCATGTAAACAACTAGGATTAATAGGTTCCGGGTTCGGGTCTTTAATCTAGTAGCAACTTTAAGTAATAACGGGTTGTGATTACTTAAAGAAAAGGAACACAAATATAAAGATAAGTTTAACGGTTTTAATCTTCTCTTTATATCCCTTACTCTTTGTTTGAAAGCTAACTTGTTATTTGTTCTTGTAGGTTTACGGAACTTTAACCTGTTAAGTTGTGTTGATGCCGGTTGGCTCAACACATATATATGATCGAGACGGGAGATTACTTGAAAACTTGTAAAAGGAACTCACCAAAGTAGCAATTACATGCTTAGAATCAACCTAGTGTAGATTCATCCACTATTGTCTTACTTGTCGCATTAATCGTTTTCATAAGTTTTTGTGCATCAATTCAACCAAACCCTCCCCCCCCCCTTTGTGTCACTTGTCTCTATAATCGATAATTGCATCTAAAACACCTTAACTCTCTTGGGTTCGACCCTTACTTAATCACTATATTTGTTCTTAGTGCTAAGTCGGGATTTACTTTTGATTGGGTGTAGACGACCATAGAAATACCGTCGGTCAGGTACTTATACTCTTTTCAGCAATAATAGATGGCAACCAAAGCCAAATTTCTCCTAAATCAGCAAAGAGAGGGAAGTTAGGGTTTTTGGTAATTTACCCCAGATTACACAGATTTGAGGCGTTTATCTTGCAGTTTGTTGCTTGCAATCCGATCCTCTTGCTTTTCTTGGTGAAATCGGAGCAGAAATCGTGGAAAACGAGTGAAAACAAAGAAAAGAGGTGAATGGTGCGCCGCGGTCGAGAAGATGGTGAGAGGGAAAATGAGAAATCCGTTTCGCCTTTTATACCCCTCGCTGAACTTGGTATCACCTCGGTCGAGGTGGTCCTGAACGGACCGAGGTGACTGACTGGATTGTCAGACCTAGTCGCCTCGGTTGTCCAAGGACATCTCGGTCGAGGTGCTTTGACAACAACCGAGATGTGTCTCAGTCACTCCGTCTTCTCAATTTCTCGAACTTTTGTTCTTCCAGTGGAGCTCTTGAGTTGTAACCCTTCCTTAGAGAGTACTTGGTTTTTGTCTAGAATGCCAAAAACAAAACAAAGCAAAGCAAAAGCAAACCATCTAAAACTAAACTAGAAAAGGGAAAAGAAAACAATACCTTGGGTTGCCTCCCAAGAAGCGCTTGATTTAAGGTCGCTAGCTGGACCGTACGGCATTCCTAAACATGTTGGAGGGTGTCCTCACCCCATACTTCACCTTCATCATGGGGTGAGATAAAAAATGTCTATCAAACATTCCAGCAAATGCAAGTACTCCTCGGGGAATGAGTCATCTATAAGTAGGTTGTCCTTCTCACGTGAGGAGGGAGGTAGCCGGTTGAGGTGATCCGCAACGGAATTCTCGGACCCCTTATTATCGCGAATCTCTAGGTCAAACTCTTGAAGCAAGAGAATCCATCGAATAAGACGCGGCTTCGCATCCTTCTTAGCAAGCAAGTAACGAATAGCTGCATGGTCAGTGTAAACAATAACTTTCGCTCCTACTAAGTAAGAGCAAAACTTCTCAAAAGCATATACAACTGCCAAAAGCTCCTTTTTGGTGGTGGCGTAGTTTAGTTGAGCTTCATCTAGCGTCTTGCTAGCATAGTAAATGACGTTGGTCCGGCCATCCTTCTTTTGTCCAAGTATAGCTCCTACGGCCACATCACTCGCATCACACATGATCTCAAAGGGCAAAGTCCAGTCGGGAGGTTGAATGATGGGAGCGGAAATCAACGCTTCCTTTATCATGTAAAACGCATCAAGGCATTCTTGCGAAAACTCAAAAACAACATCCTTGTTCAAGAGCTTAGTGAGTGGTTTAGAAATCTTCGAGAAATCCTTGATGAACCTCCTGTAGAAACCTGCATGCGTGGGAAAACTCCACACACCCTTAACTGAACAAGGGGGAGGAACTTTCTCAATAGTCTCGATCTTAGCTCGATCAACCTCAATACCTCGGTTTGAAATGAGGTGTCCTAGCACAATTCCTTCACTAACCATAAAGTGACACTTCTCCTAATTCAAAACGAGATTAGTGTCTTCACAGCGTTGTAATACTAGAGAAAGGTTAGACAAGCAATTATCAAAAGAAGAACCATATACCGAAAAGTCATCCATGAATACCTCCATGATCTCCTGTATGTACTCGGAAAAGATAGCCATCATACATCACTGGAAGGTAGCGTCTGCATTACATAATCCAAATGGCATTGATAGCATGAATTATTGTCTATATTTTGAGACCTGTTTAGACGTTTTATCTTCAATAATCTGCATGTTTGTATATATATATTATGTGATTATATTGTCGTTTCATCTACCTTTGCGGGAATCGAGGTCTACACCTAGTTTTGTTGTAATCGTAGGTAAAATGGCACGTTTTGCATCAAAAAGGAGCAAAAGGAGCTATGGAGTCATTGAAGCTACATTCAGGAGCTTAAGGAATAATCCAGGAAGCATAGCCATGGATTAAAGATTCACTTTGGACCAGATTTGAGAGATTTTACATTCGGTTGTGATTCACCTCGGTTGACTACAGAGTCACCTCGACCGAGGTGATCCAGAGGAGCCGACTCGACCGAGGCGAACATCTGGGACGCGGGAAGAATATTTTATTCTTGGTTGAGATCTTTTATCTTTGGAAAGAGGATCTTATATTTTTGGGCTGGATTCCTGGAAGGAAGAAGATAAGTTAGACCATATATTTTACCTATTTTTATGGGAAGAGATCTTTCTAAGATATCTTATCTTTGGAGAGTAATTTTCCTATAAAAAGGGTTGGATTTTCCACAAATCTAGAGCATGCTATACCACCGATTGTGTTTAGACAACCGCTGCAGCCATACTCCAGTTGGGAGATTTGAAGAACCTTTTTGAAGGTTGAAGGAAGAAAGTCTATAGCTTTTATAGCTTTTTGAAGGGTTTTTGTAAGATCATCTTAGATTCCCTTCTTTGTTGATTGTCTTGTTGAATTTCTATCCAAGGAACGCTTGTTGGTTTTATAATCGATTCAGTTATTGAAGCCTTTCTCTTAAGGTTTTCTTGTTCAATTATTCTCTTTCTTCCCGTATATTTGATTATTACTTTCATGATGATGAGTGGCTAATCTCTTTGTGTGATTCTAGGGTGATTGGCTGAAGGTTGTGGGAAAAACAATGATAGAATAGTCTTAATCACAGTAGGACCCTGAAAGTTCGAGTCTTTACCTTAACCCTAAGCATCTCGCTCAGTCGATGAACATCTCGGCCGGGGTGGAATTTGGCTGAGCGAGGTGACTTATCTGATCCGAAACTGAGAGTTAAGTGTTAGAGTTTGCCAAATCCTCTTCTTATTACACCTTTCCTGGTTCAATTGCTAAAGCTTACCTATTCCGACTTTGTTTCACTAAGTCCCTGTGATCGACCCCTGGAATTCCTTGCTTTTTACTACGATTGACCCGTACACTACGGGTTCGCATCCTTGTTTTAAGCTTACATCTAGGGTTATAAATTTAAAGCTTGCACACACCGTTTGGAGCGAACAAGCATCCTCCTATAAGCAAATGTCCCCCATGGACAAGTGAAAGTGGTCTTCTCTTGATCATCCGGATGGATAGGAATCTGAAAGAAGCCGCTATAACCATCTAGATAGCAAAAATGGGAATGCTGGGCTAACCGTTCAAGCATTTGGTCAATGAAGGGGAGTGGAAAATGGTCCTTCCGATTGGCCACGTTCAACTTCCTGTAATCGATGCACATCCTCCAGCCAATAACGGTCCTAGTTGGAATCAACTCGTTGTTTTTATTCGTCACAACGGTCATCCCTCCTTTCTTCGGAACTACATGCACTGGGCTCACCCACTTGCTATCCGAGATAGGAAATATGATACCTGCATCCAATAACTTAAGAATCTCCTTCTTCACAACCTCTTTCATGATTGGATTTAACCGTCTTTGAGGTTCCCATGAAGTCTTATGATCGTCTTCCATTAGTATTATATGCATGCAGAAAGAAGGCTTAATACCAATAAGATCATCAATAGTATATCCCAAAGGATTTTGATATTTTCTAAGGACATGCATCAGTTTAGACAATTCAGTTTCGGAAAGGGACGCACTTATGATAACGGGATATGTAGAATCCGGTCCAAGGAAAACATACCTCAAGTGACTTAGAAGCGGTTTAAGCTCCACAACTAGGGGTGCTTTCTGAGGGGGATCCTTGCTTCCTCCTTCCAGTAGAGTAGACTTAGATTGAAGAACTGGACTTTCAGAAGTCTCATTTGACATCATCTCGCTTGCGACCTCGGTCGAGGTCCAAGGTGGGTGACCGAGATGTTCTTCAGATAAGAACACCTCGCTTGGTCCAGAAAGTGCCTCGGTCGAGGTATTGGAACTGGACCGAAACTTGATTTTCCCTTCTCCTGGATTAGTTTCTCAATCTTAGCTCCTGGATCTGCTTCCAGTGCCTTTAAGCTCCGTATATCTGCATCACAAGAAACATCTATACCTTCCTCCATTAAGCTAAAACTAAGAACTCTTTCAAGAGGGTCATTAATAAGGATAGAGTTCACCAATTCTCTTGATTCTTCTTCTTCAGAGATGTTGAAGATATCATCTTCCAGCGGCTCTCCTTTCATTGCAGCAAGCAATGCAAATTCTACTTGATCATTGCCAATGTTGAATTTCAGCTTGGCATTCTTACAATCCACATTGCAACCCGAAGTTGCTAGAAATGGTCTCCCGAGAATGATAGGAACGGGATAATCTGCGGGTATGTCAAGTACAACAAAATCTATAGGTAAATAGAAGTTACCTAACTTGACGGGAACGTCTTCCAAGATGCCCACGGGATGGGTAATGGAGCGATCCGCCATGTACAACCTTCTTCACCGGTTTGGGCTCTCCAAGTCCGATTCTCTCACATAACTCCAGCGGGGTGATACCCATGCTGGCTCCTAGATGACACAAAGCCTCACAAGTTACATCCCAACTTGAATGGGAATGCAAAATGAGCCGGGATCTCTCAACTTAGGTGGCATCTTTTCCTTCATGATTTGAATGACCTCCGAGGACTTAGATGTCATCCTTACTTCTCCAAAGTCTTCCAGCTTCCTCTTCCTTGATAGAATCTCTTTTAAGAACTTCCCATAGGCGGGCATCCCTAAAATATCATCAAGGAAAGGTATGTAAATGTGTAGTTTATTCATCAAGTCAAGGAACTTACCAAAATGCTTGTCTAGATGTGCTCTGACCCTTGACTGATGGAATGGAAGTGGTGGTTTATAAGCAGGAGGTGGGACATAAACTTCATATTTGTCCTTCGCTTTTTGGGACTCCACCTCGGATGGCACCTCGACCAAAGTGTTCCTCGTCTGGTCCTGGACCGAGGTGTTCTTCGTCTGCACTAACACCGACCAAGGTACTGGATCTGCAGTTTTTAGTCCAATTTGTCGTCGTTATTGCCATAATCTGTCATTTAGGGTTGCTCTTTGTCCTTGTTGGGAGCTTCCCTGGATCTCTTGGCACTTCATTCGCCTTATTAAATAATTGTTGCTCTAAGGCTTTTTGTGCTTTTGAAAATGAAGTCATTGACGTCTCCATAGCGTTGAGCTTGATCAAGATGGCCTCCAACACTGCATCTTTCTTCTTTGGCTGGGACAAACTTGATCCAGGCTCTTGGCTCTTCAATGGAGTAGAAGAAGAAGAAGAGTGGTTAAAAGAATTATTAGAATTAGAATAAGGGTTACCCGGATTTTGTTGATTAAATCTCCAATTGTTGCTGTTGGAGCCTCTATTGTTGTTGTAATTGTTGTTCCGTGACCCTTGGTTGTTGTTTCTTCCTTGATATCCTCCATCTTCCTTCTTCATGTGAGCCACCAAAAGGTCCTTCAATTGCTTCACATCATTTTCAAGGGAGATGAGTTGATTATCATTTGATGGAGTGTCCTGGAAACTAACTCTCTTAGCTCCATTTTCGGCTCCTTGATGTGAGTACTTCTCCATATGCAAAGCTTGCTTTTCAATGAAGTCCCAAGCTTCGTCTATCGGCATATCCATGAATGTGCCGGCGGAAAGTAGTTGAAGATTGAATTAAGTAGCTCCATCCAATCCCTTGAAGTATATATCTAGCAACTATATCTTTGGAATCCCATGATGTGGGTAATCCAATAGAACATCTTTGAATCTCTCCCATGACTTGGACAAACTCTTCTTGTCCTTCATGATGAATGCATTGATCTTCCCTCCCATTTCAACGGTCTTGGAGGGAGGAAAGAACTTTGTTACAAACTCCGTCGTCATCTCTTCCCAAGTATTGATCTTTCCAGATGGAAGAGATTGATACCAAGTAAGCGCCCTGTCCTTAAAAGAAAAGTAGAAAGGCCTTAGCTTGTACTTGTTGTTTTTCAGCCTTGAAGGTCTCAAGGTCTCCATCAGAATCTCGTAGTTTTGCAAATGCTGATGCAAAGACTCCCCTCTAAACCTCCAAACTGACATTGGCGGATCATGGATAGAACTTGCGATCGAAGTTCATAATCATGCTCAGCTGGATCTCCTAGGTTGACACCTGGACGCCTCACTTGTTGATTAGGGTTCATCCTTTGTCCTAGGGTTTGTGGAACTCCAGCAAAAAGAACATGTCGGATAGGCATCCGAGGTGGATGTATCTCGGCCGGGGCAACATGGACTGGGTCTTGCCTCGGTCGAGGATTTGGGATCGGTCGAGGCATAAACTGGGCCCTTAGATCGGCCATATCTGCTTCGATCTCTGCAGTTCTTGTGCGAGTCTGCTCTCTTTCTCGCTACAGTTCTTCCTTATTGAGGCATAGCTGTTCCAGCGCCTCATTCAATTCGGCCACAAGATCGCGATTGTCTTGATTGACCATTTTAGCTTCTTTTAATCGTCGTATGTCTTTTCAAGTTCGGGATCGTAAGGAACGATTTCCTTCCCAACACGGGTTCTTCGCATAAACCTAAGAAAAGGATCCTGCGAAAACACTCAAGTAGAGTGGTTAATAGCAACAAGGGCAATTGCCCCGAAAGACAACCGCAACCGGCTCGGTCTAGACCAAGTCCCCGGCAACGGCGCCAAAAATTGTTCGCTCCAAACGGTGTGTGCAAGCTTTAAATTTATAACTCAAGAAGTATGCTTGAACAAATATGCGAACCCGCAGTGTACGGGTCAATTGTAATAAAAAGCAAGAATTTCAGGGGTCGATCACAGGGACTTAGGTGAAACAAAGCACATAATAGGTTGTCAAGTATTGCAATTAACCAAAATCAATTAAAGTAATCAAAGATGATGTAAAAGTCAAGTAAGGGGAAATGCGGATTCTAGGGATTAAAGTATCTAGTTGTGGTTCTGACTCAAGACCTCAAAGGATAACGTGGACAAAGCTGAGGTTTGCAAAGGGAAGGTGTTTCTAAGGTGGGAATAGATTAACGGGTAAGTCTCACTACTCACTATCCCAAACCCAAGCTCCTATCACCGGGTAAGTCTTAAGGTATTAAGGAAAGGAACTATAATCTCAAACCAACACACCACCTAAGGGAATAGAACCAACCTTTACCGGGTAAGTCTCAGGATAACTTACAAAGATGGGATAAAGGCACACTCAAACCCTAATAAAGGATAAACCTATATTACCTATACTCATGATCATGGGTAAACAAGCAAAGGAATTACTGGGTAAGTCTCATCCTAGGCTTGCATTGAACCAGGAAAGGTATAATAAGGATAGGATTTGGCAAACTAGAACTCTTAACTCTCAGTTTCGGATCAGAAAAGGTTCACCTCGTTCAGTCAAGTTCCACCCCAGCCGAGATGTTCATCAAATATATGGAAAGGGAGTCAATATTTGAACAAGAAAACCTTAAGGAAAAAGGTCTCAATAACTGAATCAAATAATCAACAAATCAGCGTTCCTTAAATCACAAATCAACTAAGATAACAAACCAAAAGGGAATCTAAGAAAATCTTACAAACTCCCTCAAAAGCTAACTCCAAACTATGAATCCTTCCTTCCTGGATCTTCAATCCTTCAATCCTTCCTTCAAAACTTCCAGAAAATCTCTCAATTGCTGGATGCTCCAAGCATGCTTGAACTTGTGCAAAATCCAACCCTTTATATAGGAGAATTATCTTCCAAAGATAATAATATCGTAAAAAGATAATTTCCTATAAAATATATTCATATCTCTAAAATAGATCTCCCAAAAATAATATCTTCCTTCTAGAAATCCAGCCCAAAAATATAAGATATATTCTTTCCAAAATTAAAATATCTCAGCCAAAAGTATATATCTCGCCGGTGGCAGGGTGTTCGCCTCGTTCGGGACACTCCTCAAGATCACCTCGGTCGAGGTGACACTGTAGCTGACCGAGGTGAATCTCAACTGAATGTGAAATCTCTCGAATCTGGTCCAAAGTAAATCTTCTTAATCATTTTCATGCTTTCTGAGGTCTTCCTTAAGCTCCAGAATGTAGCTCCAATGACTCCTTAGCTCCATTTTAGTCCAAAACGTGCCATTTTACCTACAATTACAACGAAAGTAGGTGTAGACCTCGATTCCCGCAAAGGTAGATGAAACAACAATATAATCACATAATATACATCCATATATGCAGATTATTGAAGATAAAACGTCTAAACCGGCCTCAAAATATAGACTATAATACATGCTATCATGGTGGATACTCCGTTTCTAGAAACCCTTCATATTCCATACATTGCTATGCTCAAGAGCTCTACAGTCTAGAAAATTTTAAACCCTGGAGATTTTGCCTTTTCAAGGCTAACAAGATTGTTTTATGTCAACCTCGTCACAAAACGGGACAAAGGAATTATCACTCTTGAATCATCTGTAAAAGGTACCTCAATTCTTCTCACCTCTACTGTTTTGTGTGAGATTTTAGGAATCCCTACAGATCTTTCTTTTACACACCCCTCCTAATCAGAGAGTATCCGACTTGCTAAAGAGAAATTCCTGGTTCCAAACTCATCTTCACGCCAACTCACTCATACTTCCCTGACCCTAGATATTAAAATTGTTTTTACGTTTCGGTGTGTTATTCGTCGTGCAAACTCAAGAGAACTTTTGACAAATCAATCTTTGGAATTAATTCATCTGATTATGTCTGGATTAAACATTGACGTACCTAACCTCATTAACCATATGGTCCATTCAGTCAACTCTAAGCGAGCCATCCCTTTGCCTTATGGAAACCTTTTGCCCAAGATCTTCGACCATTTTTCAATTGATACATCCTCTGAAGATCGACTGATAACTTCTGGAAAAATTGATGAATCCTACTTAGAAAAGCTAGGAATTGCGAAGACTCTCGCATGAGCATGGACATTGAAGGGAAAAGGAGCTATTCTACCTCCATCCCAAGAAGCTCCAACATCTTTTTCTCCTACTCCAGAAATCAGGTTAGATGGATGTAAAAAAGAATTGGTTTCTCTAAATCGTAAGCTCTCAGATTTTCAGTTTGACACTAAGAGGAGATTGGATGCAAATCATGAATTGTTGTCTATCATGAATGCCAAGATAAATGAAACATATTTGATGAATGCTCTTACTCTTACCACCATGGGAAGGAGACTATTTATGACTGAAGATGCAGCTCAACACACTCAAGAAAAAGTTGAAAATGTTCTGATGAACTGTAAACGTCGAGTATAGAACAACTTTATTCTTTATTCTACCTATGTTGAGCCAACTATTCTACCAGTGCAAGAATATGAGATGGTCAAGGAACAACGAGCTGAAGAAAAGAGATGACACTTAGTATCTGAAAAGGCTGATAGGAGTCACAAGACTGCTTCATTCAAGGGAAAAAAGCAGTTTTATGAGGAGGATTCAGACTGAGCATGTGATGGTTGTGGGATTGTTGTTTTTAACACTTTTATGTGATTTTTGAAATACTTTTTCTGGGTTTGTAATGGTTTAAAACTTCCGTGCTTTAACTATTTTTCTCCCTTGTTGAAAGACAAAGGGGGAGAAATTAATGATCCGACATTTCGATATTTCTGCATTCTACATTTAAAGTTTGTTTTGATATTCATATATACATCACTAACTCTACAATGCAAGTACGATATTTGTGTTGTCTTACATCAAGGGGGAGATTGAAAACTCCTCCTTCATTATATATATTTGTATAGGTGATGATGGAAGACTTAACACAAAAGGGTCTAACGGAGGAATTGAAATTGGATACAAAGGACAAACGGAGAGTTTGAAGAAGTTAAACATGGAGGCCTTGAAAGCCATTTCAAGGGATCAAAAGTCATGGCCTTGAAGTCAGTTTCAAAGGACAAAGCGGCTGGAAGGAATTCAAATCTCTAAATAACCAAATCAAAGAAGATCTTCCTAGGAGATATGCTCAACAAGAAGATACGCTCAAAGAAGATTTTAACGACCAAGTGGATTCGATTCAAAACAGGATCTCGCGAAGATCCTCAACCAAAAGCTCAAGATCTCTTCTCAATGGATTTCGGATATCTTCACAACAAGATATGAAGATCTCGATCAAAAGACAAAGATCTTCAACAAGTGTCAGAAGATTACGGACAAGAAGGATCAACGTGCTTTAAGGAGATGAAGACGATAGAAGATCTACAACGGCTATCTCATCTCAACCAAGAAGCATTTTTCATTTATGAAGAAGAACCATCTACAACGGTCATTTTTCCAAAGGCTAAGAGACTTCTCCATCGAAGACTATAAATGAAGATGTCGATTGAAGAAGAAGAGACACAAGCTTACACGGAAACATTTGAAGTCTTCAAGCGATCCAAAGCATCTTCATTCGATCAAACAAGTTTTTCTTTCTCTCTTTTACAAAAGCTTTATCCTCTAGAGAGAGATAAAACTCGAGAGCTCCATTAGAATATCTAAAGAGTGTTATACTAGAGTGTGTGTTACTCTGCGAAGTAACTAGGCTATTATAGCAAGGTGAAGAGTTGGAGCTAGATCATAGCGTTGGCTATAGTGAGAGAAGAAGGGAATTTCTTCTAGTTTGTATCTAGGACTCTTTGAAGCTGATAATAGATAGTTAGATCATACGGCTATACCTTGGGACGGAGAGTAGGCTATTTAGAGCCAAACTTGGTAAACATATCCTCGTGTCGATCTTTTACATTCCGCACTTTATCTTGCTTTATTGTGACTAACTTTGTTTTGCAGGTTTACAAAGTCAAGGCCCTTGAAAGCAATTTCAAAGCCCTTGAAATCAAAGTGTGTCACAAAGAGCTCAGATCGACATCAAGGCCTTTGAAATCAATTTGAAAGCCTTGAGATAGGTTTTTGCGAAAAGTTCTCATACTCTATTCAACCTCCCTTCTAGAGTATCTTTATCATTTATATTCACCTAACGGTACTTCAAGATGGTTATGGCTTGGATGTTATAGTATGAACTTGCATGTTAGTTTAGGATGATTTGAGTGCTCGAAACCTAGCTCAGATGAAGTCTTGGCCTGTTCTACATGATATCTCTGTTGAGATTCTCATGATCCACCCGAGATTTGCCCTCTGTTGTTCGTATATTGATGAATATTTATGTTAGGATGTTAGATTGTTCAAGTCCTAGTGTTTGTTGAGTTGAATCTAGCTTAGGGTGACCTAATGTTAGCAAAGTAAGTGAGGAATGAGACTTACCCGGTAGCTTCCACTCTTAGGTATAAATGATGATGAACTCTAGGTAGTAGAGGTGTAAACACCTCTATTGGATTGAGTGTGCTAGGATTGTTGCGTAACACTTACCTATTCCGAGACTTACCCGCTAAGAATTGATTTGACCTTTAGGTAGCGAACTGGTTTGTGTAGAATTCCCTACCTTAGCTCCTTGAAACTTACTCGGTAATAGGATCCTTGATGCGGGATTAGTGGAATATGAGACCTTCCCCATCATTATTCTCATAAGAGAAACACCCTTTCTCATAACAACCGCAACCTTGTCCTTAACGATTAGAAGATTTGAGTCCAATGCCATAACCGGAAATCTTGATCTCTAGCATCTGCTTTCTTGTATTGATCACATATCTTGTGTTTGTGTTGCTTGTTTATGTAACACCCCAAATTCTCGGAACTCGGGGAGTTACTGGTTAGGACCTCACAATGGGTCCCGACCTTGGTTTAACAACAACATTACTTGGATCTTACAACAAGGCACAAACGTATTTAAAACAATTTCTAAAACATAATATTTTTAATGTATAAACGTACATATGTGACAGCCTTACAAACATATATAAAGATACATAACATGCATGACGTATGGAAGACTCCCCCGTCCCCATCTAATGAGTACGTGGACCCGGCTGACCATCCGTTCCGGATCTTTCTGCAACTGTCTATCTCTACAGATCTACAACACGGATAAACCGTTAGCTAACTATCCAAATATAAGCAAAAAGATAACAGCACAAACACAAGCAGAAACAAAAATAAACAAACATCATGCTGGCACTCAACCAATTATTATCTATTATTTAAGTGATTCACATTATTCAATTTAAGTTGTGGCACGAGAACTATTATTAGTTCTCGCCTCCGTTCCTTATCCAACTGGTGTAGGTCTAGCTGACTTCCTTTGGTAGCATCACTACAAACCATGTGTGGACTAGTCCCGAAAGAAACCCCCAGCGCCCTGCGAGCTACTGAGCGGAATGCCACCGCCCGTTACTCTTAGGCCAAAATACAGGTCGGTATTTATATATCACAACCTATCTCTCTAACATGTCAATCACACACCACCATCATCATTTATGCTCATATTTAGCAGTCAGCTAAGTAAGCCCAAAGGACTTACCTGTTATAACGCTCGACTCTTTATTAACCACTTGCTCTGTAACTGTACCCACTCAGTTGCCTGTTAAAGGCGATAAGTGTATTAGCACACTTTCACGTAGATAGAAGTCTAAAACTTCTAAGATCAAATAAGTATTAAGACGTACTAGTTACATTATTAGTTTTAGGGTAAAATGACCATTTTACCCTTGGTTCCGATTTTCTCGAAGACCCTAAAATTTATGTCCAAACTCCTATTTGAAGTTCTAAAATATATCCTAACTCTTAGAATTTTATTAGGTGCGAAACTGACATTTTTCCTATGTTTCTATTTTCCGGAAGAACCGAAAAAGGTTTAACTTCGGCTCTAAATATAAAATTCTTAACAGCTTACAAAATTTCAAAATTAAATATCTAGATCATCTATGAGGTTCTATCTAGCCTTAGAAGAAAGAATTTCTCCAAACTGTTCAGCCGATGTTTTTATAATAATTCCCAAAGTCGATTCCTCACTCTACTTTCTTATACTTAGTCAAATTTTTAAGTTTAATAAAACTGCTCAACTACCTAACTTCGGGAGCTTGTAACTTTCAATCCGACCGTTCATTTCTTCCCAAATTTTAATATGCTAAACTACCTATATCTGTCTACAACATATCAAAAATTCAACGGTGGATCTTTATCCAAACGTTTTATAATTGATCGACAAGATGGGCTGTTGGTAATCCTAGAAGCTGAAGGAATAAATTGGAATTTACAGCAGCCCCTTATGTCTATCATATGCAGAAACACACACACAACCAACAGCCTTTCTACATACTCCTCTCTCACCCATCTTACCATCTCCACTGTCCCTAATGTAACAGATTCAAACCGAAAAAAATAAGAAGAGACGGAAGGCTAAACTGAGGACTCACAGGGAAGGCGACTCGCGGCTGGGCAGGTTCCGCGTGCAGTGTGACTCGGTATGGCTGCACTAGAGGCTTGCTCGGCGTTTTCGGGTTCTGGGCTGCAAGGGTTACGATCCCGTGCTTCGGGACTGCACTAGAGCAAGACGAGGTTTACAGCTTCGATCGAAAAGAGAGGAGGATGGACAGCAAGGAGGGGAGGAGCAACCACTTACCGGATTCCGGTGCTGCGAGGCGGCTCACTA
Source organism: Fagopyrum esculentum (assembly GCA_033239045.1). Taxonomy (NCBI): domain Eukaryota; kingdom Viridiplantae; phylum Streptophyta; class Magnoliopsida; order Caryophyllales; family Polygonaceae; genus Fagopyrum; species Fagopyrum esculentum. The sequence continues at coordinate 136,563,725 of BSUD01000002.1, read as the reverse complement.
GCGTTCCAGCGGCCCCCTCCCTGGTGTCGATTGCTACTGCTGCGTAAGTTCCGATCAACGGAGACGGAAGGTCCTGCGGTTTCAGCACATCAACAGCACTGCGGTAGTCACGCGCCGGAACAGAAGAGGACGAAGGAGAGGCGGACGACGTACCTGGTGGTCGGCCGAATCCGGCAGGCGGCCGACTGGTGGCGCGGCGCGGCTGCACTGCAGAGAAGCGGCGGTTGAAGTCCTCGGCTCGAAACAGAAGCAGAAGAATGGCGGGATGCGGGAGGAAGGAGAAAGGGGACAGCGGCTCACCTGGCGGCCTTGGTGGTCGCGGCGGCGGACGGTTCAGTGGCACTCGACGGCGGCGTCTCCGGTTGAAGGTAGCAGGGTTGCGGCGATCCTCTGTTGAAGCGGAAGAGGGGAGTTGTCGATCCAGCGAGGGTAAGCAGCGGCTGATTAGCGTAATAGTTAGATTAGTTTAATAAAATTAGGGTTAGGGTTAGTTTAGGAATTAATTAACGGGCTGGTAGGTGGGCTTATAACCGGCTCTTCTTTAGAACGCAAAATTCGGGACTTGTTACTTATGTACGGAAACTAATATAATACGGAATTTAAATTCCGTATTATCTACTTTATATAATACGGAATTAAATTCCGTATTTATAACTTATAATTATTTTTTTTTATTTTAACCACGTAAATTGTTTTCGGTCATTTAATTTATCATTTTATGTGAATCTAGGTCACATAAAATGATAGAACAAAACTCGTTTTATTTTACTTATTTATTTATTTACAATGGTCTCATCGGACTTAGTTTAATTTCACTTTACCGGAACTTAAAATTTTCGGTTATTACATCAGTACCCCTTTAAAAGAAGTTTCGTCCCGAAACTTAAATTATTTACCCCTACTCGCACATTTCCTTCGGTATATTTTAGTTTTCTCGACATTCCGTTTTCTACCATGCAGCTACTCAGGCATCAACAAACAAGTATCACAAAATAAAAGCAGAGTCGCTCAAAACAATATGGAAACCTGAAAGGTCAAGCAACACAACATCCGAGTACTAACTCGTCAACCAGAAATAACCTCTAACCCCGCGAAGAACTCGGGGTAGTTACGTCTAATACTCTCTTCAGTCTCCCAAGTGGCCTCATCCGCTCCTCTCCTAGACCACTGGATCCTCAGCATAGGTATCTCCTTGGATCGCAGACGTCTGGCACTGCGCTCCAAGACAGCTACGGGGTACTCTACAAATGTATGGTCAGGCTCCACTATCAGATCCTCATGGCTGATGACGTGTCTCGGATCCGGAATGTACTCTCGCAGTTGAGATACATGAAAAACTGGGTGTACTCCCTCTAGTCTCGGTGGCAGTGCTAGTCGATAGGCAACCTCTCCGACTCTCTCTACAATCTCAAATGGTCCGACATACCGGGGACTCAGCTTCCCCTTAATGCCGAAACGTCTAACTCCCCTCGTAGGTGACACTCTCAACCACACCTGTGCACCTACTCTAAACTCCAAAGGTCGACGCCTCTTGTCGGCGTAGGACTTCTGACGACTCTGAGCTGCTAACATCCTCTCCCGGACTAAGGCAATCCGGGCGATGTCGTCCTGTATCTGATCTGGTACTTCTCCATCAGCCTTTCTAGGCTCATCCCAACATAGCGGGGTACGACATCTCCGGCCGTACAAAGCCTCATAAGGTGCCATCCCAATAGACGCATGCCAGCAGTTATTATATGAAAACTCTACTAGTGGGAGGTGATCTGGCCATACCTGTCCCCAATCTAGCACACATGCCCGTAACATGTCCTCCAGGGTCTGGATGGTCCTCTCTGACTGACCGTCTGTCTGTGGGTGGTAGGCAGTGGTAAAGTGAAGACTCGTACCCAGAGCCGTATGTACCTGCTGCCAGAACCTCGAGGTAAAACGTCCATCTCTATCGGAGACGATAGTCCTCGGTACTCCATGGAGTCTCACAATATGCCTGGTGAACTCCTCTGCTAGACGACTTACCGGCCACGTTTCCTTAATCGGAATGAAACGTGCGGTCTTCGTCAGACGGTCTACTACCACCCAAATGGCATCAAAACCTCTGCTGAGCCTCAATCCAGTGACAAATCCATAGAAATGTCTTCCCACTTCCAATGTGGTACTGGAAGTGGGTGTAGCTCTCCTCCGGATCTACGATGCTCAATCTTAAACTGCTGACAGGTCGCACACTGGGCTACATATCTGGCCACATCAGGCTTCAAACCACCCCACCAGAAGGAACGTCTCACGTCCCTGTACATCTTACTCGCTCCTGGATGTACGGAGTAAGGGTAGTATGAGCCTCACCTAGTATCCTCTGCCTCAGCTCACGGTCTGATGGCACACAAACACGGTCCTGTCGTCTCATCACTCCATCGGCACCAATAGTGAACTGAGGTGCCTCATCTCGTGACTTCCGGTCTCGGATCCGGGTCAACATCGGACAGGTCTCCTGCTTCTGTCGGATCTCGCCCAACAGGTCAGGAAGTAACTCTAAGGTGGCTAACTGATGAGCTGTATCTGGGAACTGGATCTCTACCTCCAACTAAGCTAAGTCTCTCTGTAACTGTGGCTGTACTGTCAACCGAGCTATCGCCTTCTCCCGAGGCGTTTTACGACTCAAAGCGGTAGCAACTACATTCGCCTTTCCGGGGTGGTAAAGAATCTCAAGATCGAAATCCTTGATCAACTCTAGCCACCGCCTCTGGCGGTTATTCAACTCCCGCTGAGTGAATATGTACTTCAGACTCTTATGGTCTGTGAAGATCTGACAGGTCGCTCCATAGAGATAATGACGCTAGATCTTAAGAGCGTGCACTACTGCTGCTAACTCCAGGTCATGAGTGGGGTAGTTCTCTTCATACGTCTTCAGTTGTCGAGACGCATATGCTATAACCTTACCCCTCTGCATCAAGACACACCCCAAGCCCAGCTTGGATGCGTCACTGTACACTACAAAGTCCTCTGTACCCTCAGGATGTGCTAAGATCGGAGCAGACGTCAATCTTCTCTTCAGCTCCTCAAAACTCTGCTGACACGGCTCAGACCAGACGAATCGAGTAGTCTTCCTTAGGAGAGAAGTAAGGGGTCGGGCGATCCGAGAAAACCCTTCCACAAACCGACGGTAATACCCTGTCAATCCAAGGAAGCTGCGAACCTCCTTAACATTCTTCGGAGGTTGCCAAGAGGACACTGACTCAACTTCGTTGGGTCGACCTTAGTACCCTCAGCAGTCACTACATGGCCTAGGAACGCCACCTCTGACATCCAGAACTCGCACTTGGATAGCTTTGCATAAGGCTGGCTATCCTGCCGAATCTGTAATACTGTCCTCAAGTTTCCGGCATGCTCCTTTCGACTCCTAGAGTAAACTAAGATGTCATCCATGAAGACCACTTCAAACTGGTCTAAGAAGTCGATGAAAATCTTATTCATCAACTCCATAAATATTGCTGGTGCATTAGTGAGCCTGAATGACATCACTACAAACTCATAGTGGCCATACCTAGTCCGGAATGCCATTTTAGGTATGTTCTGGTCTCTCACCCTCAGCTGGTGATAACCCGACCTCAAGTCTATCCTTGAAAACACAGATGCCCCATGCAACTGATCCAACAGATCATCTATGCACGGCAATGGATACTTGTTCTTGATGGTGACTTTATTCAGTTCTTTGTAGTATATGCACAACCTCATCGATCCGTCCTTCTTCTTCACAAATAAAACTGGCGCACCCCAGCGAGAAACACCAGGACATCTAAAGCCCTTCTCTGCTAACTCCTCTAACTGCTTCCCCAACTCAAGCAACTCTATTTGTGTGGAATGCTAAGTAACTTCTATCTGGTCTGACGTAGGATCTGATCAAAATTATCTACTTCTTCTTACTCCTCTAGTTCTTCTTTTATAATCCATCCGTACTAACTGTGATATGCACCCTTTTCCTAGCCAGTAGGCAGTAAATTCCTCACACGCTTCCCTTGGTCTTCATGTTATTATTAAGGTGCTAGTACGCGGATCGATTGAGCTTCACATTTGTCGTTGTTGATCTCTTGAAGGGTCCTCTAGACGTCTATAAAATTCGTTCATCATTCTATAGTTATCCTCCTTATCTGATAACCAGTACCACTGGTAGACCCGCACGTGTTATGTCTCAATTATTACTGACTGGTATGTAGTTGACCTTCCATAAAATCACAGGCTTATTGTTCTTCTATCTCTTTTGAGGTTTGATAGACTTGGTCAACATCTATCTCCTCTAGTTTCTTTGTTAATACTCTTTTAGTTTCCTCCTCAGTCTGCACTTCTCTTGTTCTCTTATGAGGTCACTATACTCTTCTGAGTCTAGTCTTAGTATTCATCTGTCACCAATGAGTTCATCAAGTCTTCCACATTAGCTTGTAAGCGTGTCTTCGCGATTCTCCTTACTTTAGTCATCATCTGTTTGCGGTTCTCTGTTATGAACCGTTAGTGTTGGTAACTTAAATCTCTTTGTAATTGAGAAATTATTGCGGACCCTTGAGTCCACCAAATCACTTTTCCACATTCTTCCCCTTGTTTAGTGTCGTCTTGATCATGTCGCCTTTATAAAAACTCGTTGTCTCAATTTTAGACTTCTAGTTTCTTGGATACTTATGTCGGACTTTCATTCAAAACTCTCATATCCTTGAAGGACTCCACATGCTTCCATGGTTACAGGATTTATTTCTCATCATCAAACTCACTCTTTATCTTTGTACCTTTTAACTTCTCACAACTGGGTCAACACTCTATCTTCTTTGTACTCTCATGTCCATGCTTGCTTCTGGCGGCGTCCGTCTTGATAGTCACGTCCTTTACACCGAAATTCTTGGTTGTACTCCGTTCGATATGATTCTTGTTTCTCCATTTTTATCTCCATTCTACGCTCTCGTCGTCTCTTGCATGGTTCTTCTAATTCATCTCTCGACTTCATACGACAGAGCTCCTTACATGATTCTCAATTTCTTCTTTCTAAGCTGACTCGGGAACTTCTTTCTCATCCGGTTGTACTGGCGGTAAAAACTTTCTAAACATCTTTACTGCTTTGCCCACCCGTCCTTCGGATGATTTATAAGTCACCAGGACGTCCATCAGAGTATTATACTAAATCTTGGTCTGAATCCCTTATCTCGTGTGGAAAACTCTTCAAACTAGTTACCGATTTATCATGAGGCGCTAATCGCTTCATGATATCACAACTAAAGAATACAAGATATCCTTTAGGATACTAGCATACTACACACACACAGATATATAATTACACTAAAACCTATCGATATAAGTCTATATACTAACTCACCTATCGTTCCAAGCTGCAGAGATCCACGGAGAACGATGGTGGTCCGACGTACTACTAACCCAACAACCCGACTATGCACGTGTGTAAAAACAGAAATCCGTTTTGAAAATCTTAGACCCCTTTCGGGTTCTAGTTATTTTATACATTCGGTCTTTCGGAAGATTTCAAGTGCCATTGTTGCCAACCTGGCTCTGATACCACTTTTGTAACACCCCAAATCCGCGGGACTCGGGATGCTACGGGTTGGGACCTCACAATGGGTCCCGACCCTTAGCCTGACAACAATTTCACCGGATCTTGCAACATGGCACAAATAAAGGCCAAAACCAAAAAAAAACATTTTTATGCAATGAAAAGAAAACCCGAAATAATACAATAGAGGACTTCAGCCGAAAATACAACTCCAAGACTAAACGCCAACACGCGACATACAATATACAATAAATACAATACTCAAACTCGACTCCACCCAAAATCAAATCCTAAAATGTACGGAACCCCGGCTGCCCACTCTTCCGGATCTCTCGGCCGCATTCCTAACCTGCAAGGCAATCTACAACAATCGGTATAAAACCGTTAGCTAATATTCGAGGCATTAGAATCAATGGGAAAGGCACATACACAAGTAATCTCATCACAAGCATACAACATCCATAAAAGCACACCAATCCGGTTTATTATCTTTGTTATTATTAGGTCGTATCCCGTTCTAATTCAACTTAGGTTGTGACACGAGAGTCACCGAAACTCGCCTCGGTCCCTACTTACCGGCATGGAATGGTACTGATGCATCCGACCGTCTACCAGCACGGGATAGTCGCCGAGAACCTCCTAGCTCTCGCGGGAGCTAGGCAAGTTGTCACCGCCCGTTATCATACACTTGGGCCAAAATAATATAAAGGTCGGTAATCCTAATTCCGGTTTAGTTGTTATAAACAATAAACACACACCACCAAACACACATCAATGCTAATACAAGGAATACGAGCTAAGTAAGTCCGAAGACTTACCTCGTCCCAAAGATAATCCCGCTATATCCCGCTCCCAGCTTTTCGCAGGAAGACACTCAACGCCTGTAAAAAGGCAAACGATCAACATCTCTCTCACATTCTAGAAGTCCTTAGACTTCTAGTCCCAATGATCTCGCAAGATCATTAACCATAACCATGATAGAATAACAACCTCCTAATCCTCACGATCTCACAAGGTCATAACCATCACAACACATACTAGATACTCTCGTCCTAGTCTCCACAATCTCAACAAGATCATACAACCATAATATCAATCCTCATAAGCTCACAAGATCAACTCAAACACTCAACGCCCTACAACCCTCACAAGATAACATCAACACCTCAAGCCTTAAAACATTTCACATTCCTCAAACATTCACCTAAGGTTCAAAGCCACTACTTGGCATTCACGCTAAGTTATGCTAGATCCAACCTAGCATGATACTAATACTAAACATAACTAAATCGAGGAAGGAGGTACTCACACGACGTCAAAAGACGGATGTCGAATCTTGGACTCGTTAGGCCTTTATCGGGTTGCTTCCGGACCTAAAACCAAAGCTACACAAATTTAGCTAATACGCTAAATTTGATTGTAATATATATAAGATATATTATTATAAGGTAATCTCATTTTCATAAGAAAACGTTAAAACCCACAATTAAACCCTTCCGATGAATACATAATATATATAACTCGAAATTAACCCAACGAGTGCGTAATATATAATATATATAAATCTAAGGTAACTTGTTTTCAAAACCAAGGTTAAAAAAATCACTAAAACATTTTCCGGGGAAATTTATACAATTTATAAACATGGGTCAAAACCGCAATCAACTTTCCGGGCCCTAAATACGGACTCAAGAACTTAAGTCATTTCCGAAAATAACTTTTGATCAAAACCGTAAAATACATATTCAAGAAACTTGGCCATTTTCCCAAAATTAATTCTGCAAGGGTATATTTGCAATAAAGCAGAAACTGGAGTACAAATATGTAATAATCAAAAGTGAGGCACAAACTGTAATTACAGCAGAGTTGAGGGGCCCGATTTAAATTAATTAAAAGGGTTTCATTTAACCAATTTGAAGAACCATACATGCTGGGAAGAGGAGACAAGGGCGGCGGTCCTCAATGGGCTCCAGCTAGGGCAAGGCGAGGACGATGGTGGCTCCCTGCTCCGGCGTTGGCGGCTCCAGGCTTCGGTAGGGCACCAACAGAATAGGGCGGCGATAGAGCAGGGCGACAGATCGACGGCTAGGGCTGGGTAGAGCAACTACGGCTCCGATGGCAGTAACGAGGCCCGAAAGGGATTTCTGGCTCCAGTGGGGCAGCACATCAGAGAAGGCAGAGGAAGATAGGTGAGGGTTGCTTCCGTGCAGCCATACGATAGGTAGAGATTAGAGAGATGGAGGCAGAGAGGGAACACGGAGGTGGACGAGATCTGCTGTGCCGGATGAAACAGAGGGCCGAGAAGACGAGGTGAGGCAGGGCCCTTCGGTGGTTGCAGGCGCCGTCTCACCCTGGCGGCAGCAAGGCGTCCCCTTGGTGTCAATAGAGGGACCAGAGAAGAGGTGAGAAGAGATGGATGACCTGTTGAGTGAGAGAGAAGGGCCAAAGATTGGAGATAGGGTGAGAGAATGAGAGAAGGAGCAGGAGCCTGTGGCGAGAGGAGAGATAGAGGGCTGCAGAGGCGGCTAGGTAGTGTGGGTGTAGGGCATCAGAGGGAGCGAGGAGTCGGGAGGTCGCAGGGTCTCTTCTGAAGCAACGAAGAGGCGCACGCCAGGGAAAGAAAGAGAAGGATGAAGAAAATAAAAAGAAAATTAAATAAAAAGAGTAATAGAATAAATTCGATCCAAACTAATCGGAATGACCTTTTCGGATCGGAAAATATTTCCGAACCTTTCCAAAAATAAATACGGGAAAATAAATATATGGATCAAAATACATATGGAAATATATAAGCTCGGAAAATTTAATTTTATGACGTAGAAATACTCTGTAAAATTATTTAAGGCATTTAAAGTATCGATAAAATCCGAGAAAGTACAACACGCAAACGCGCCAAAATTTGGGGCGTTACATTAGATCCCCCTAAAAACAAGTTTCGTCCCGAAACTTGCTATACGTCGAACTTCTCGGTCCCTAAGGCCGAGGTATAAACTTTCAAACAAAGAAGGCTAGACCTTCTAATCTATATACACGAACTGCTCACACCACCAACGCAATATACATAGCCGGTCATAAAACACATTCCCGCACGGGGCACAAAACCAATTATAGCATCACATATATATACGCAACTCACTTAAGGGAAGAATTAGGTCTAACCCGTCGATTCTATTGAATTTACTATCTCAACGTACAAATCACCCAAAGATACTATCGTCCGTCTTCTTATTAGCCTCATTTGTTCCTCGACTGCCACTAGATCATCATGACTGACCACACGTCTCGAATCATGCATATACCCTCTCAACTGATGCATATGAAACACCGGGTGAACACTCTCTACTCTTGGCGGCAACGCCAACTTATAAGACACTTCTCCAACTCGCGCTAAGATCTCCAAAAGGTCAATATATCAGCACTCAACTTCTTCTCGGGTTTCTCTCAATGCAATATTTCCATTATGTTTCTCTTTTATTGTCTCTAACAAGGAAGATCGGATTTCCAATTTACACCGTTGGCTTTGGTTCTTGTTAAACCGAACTTTGATGTTACATTTCCTCAATGCTTGTTGCAAGTTCCAAGTAACGAAGGAAGCACTTTACTCCATACTACTTCTACTAACGAGTTACGTATGCTATTACTTTCACATCGTTCCTCAATACTCAAACAAGACATTGTCTTCGAGAATCACTTGTACACTTCAAACCATCCTTTGGGGATTGTCATCCTGAGACAACTTGTCATACAACTTCTCTCTTCTTCGAGAGTAGACCAAAATATTTTATCCAGACATTAATAAGCCCATATGGAATTACTACAACTCGTAATGACCATGATTTTTCCGGAATGCCATATTTGCAATATCCCAGTCTCAAATTCTCAATTGGTGGCAATCCGACCTTAAATCATTCTTTGAAGAGACTACCGACCCTTGCAATTGGTCGAGTAGATCCTCAGTCCGTGGTGAGGGATACTTGTCCTTCATTTTCATCTTGCTCAACTCACTGTAATTGATGTACAACGGAGATAACCGTCTCTCTTTTCGCAAACAGGTGTTCTACATAGCAACTTCAAATCAAGAGTTTAAGATATATTCCAATATGAACTTCAAATCAAGAGTTCAAGATAGCATTCGGAGTTCACCATAACATTTCCCTGATTCTAATGAACTCTTATCAATGAGTTCTTGCAATTGCTCCTTCACTTGCTTCCGCAACTCATGTCTTTGCACCAATGTTATTCCATACGACGCTTTAGACATTGGAATTAAATCAAGCTCGACCTTAGTGGAAAATTTCACATTCTGACGTATTGGAAACCGTGATATCTCAAGTTTCATCTTTTCTCTTCCCGTCACATATCGTAAGAACCGACACAATTTTATCCAATCACTTTACAAGTGGTCATGATACTAATGATCTACCCCGATCTGTTGGGGTGACGTCCTTTAAACACGTGTATTGTTCCATCTTTAGCTACAATGTTTACCGTCCTCTTTCAGAGATTCTTTATCTCTTGAACTCGAGAGACTTGCTCGAGTCTTCTGACTCTTGTAGCCTTATTTAAGTATTCCTTTATCTTAATCTCATTTTCCCTTTTTGATGACACGATTGTAAAAATCTTCTAAGGTTTCTCACTTATGTGCAACCATAAGGGTCCAAACTGCAGGACTAAACCATGCTTCAAAACAATTGACCTTATCTTCTTTGATAAATTTGCATATCTTTGGTCCTGGATAGATCACCTACAAAACCAACCAAAAATATCATTATTTTAATTTCTTTGTTCCTTTCTCTTTTCTTAGTCTAGGTTTGCACTACTCATGATCACTTGAATGATTTAGTTTCACCTTAGTTTTTGTGTTCGACCTCGGAATACTAGCCTTGCTACAAAATGACCCATATTGTATGTGGGTTTGCTAGGTAGATTAGGAGATTATTACGAGTTATAAATTTTAAGACTTTTGTGAGCAACACGTTTTGAGCGAACAAGTTTTTGACATCATTGCCTTGGATTTGTTTTGTGTTCCAAAACTAGCGAACAAGTTTTTGGCACCGTTGTCGGGGACTAGGACTAGATTAAATCAATTTGACATCGTTGCCTTGAATTTGTTTCATGTTCCAAAACTAGCGAACAACAAGTAAGAATTATTAGGTTATGATATATTCGAAAGAAAAAGTTTTAACATTGAAAATCTCTCCAGTAAAAATTCATTGTTGGAAAATCATGTTATATGGTGCACATTGGTCGAGTACAAATGGAAATGTTAAGAACACGTACATAGTATGCTTGATTATATGAAGGTCGTTGATGTAAGAACATATCTTAGCCGTCGGATTAAATGATGGCCGTCTAAGATTTAACATTTTATTATGGTAATTGTGCAATCTATATATTAATTTTATTTATTTAAGGGCATAATCTTGCTTAAAAGAAAACAAAATTTTTATTGTAGTTATTTATGCACATTCTAAGCAAGCTAGTTAGGGTTGCACTAATATTTATGCACATTTCATATGCACGACTATATGTAGTGACAAAGCTCATGCACACTAATGTTCATGCATGTTTTGTAAGGACGACTTTTTGTAGTGACTAACGTAGCGTGTACATCTCATTTTTATTTTTTTTACAAAGTTGTACAATTAATTTAATAGCTTGGTATTGTGTGGAAGTTTTAAACCAAATAGTTCTAAACAACACCCACAAGGACAACGGGGTCACTCGTAGTATATCGGGTATCAAATAACGGGAACCACGTCTATTTGGATATAAATGATAGAAAGTATGCTAAGTAGAGGGAGAAGAGAAAGAGAAAGGGATAGAAGAAGTTTGTCTTTGAAGGTTTCTTGAGAACAAGAAAGCAATTATTGTAGTTGAGAAGAAGATGGAGAGAATGATCTAAGGAAACAAGTATCACCACTATGATAGATGAAATATAACCATGTATATAGATATAGTTTAACATTGAGCATGCAAATACGCAAGTAACCATCAAATATATACTTTGACATAGACAAACAAAGACGTGTTAACCAACTTGGTTGCGCTCTATTGCTAGCAGTTGTGTCAAGTATATATATAGGAAATCCATTAACAACTTAAAATTCCGGAAAAGACCAAAAAAATCCACGTTTTTGGCGATTAATCTTAAAAATGTACAAAGACAGGAACTTTCTATGACAGTTAGAAATCTTCGAGGTAAAGATAAACTAGTACTCTCAAAACTAAGTTTTTTTTTCAATAAATCCAATAAAACAACCTCGCTTTTAGCGACATCTCTTTTATCTAAATCCTTTATAAATGCCACTTCTTTTGAAGGCCACATCTTTTGACGGTAAATAAAAGATAAAAACGAAGTACTTTGAAAAGAAGTAAATTTGCATAACTCAATTCAACAATTCATATAAATAATAATAAATCAACCATCATAGGGCCCAACCTTCCTTTAGATCAATAGAAATTAACAAACATAGTAAAGGAAGAGAAACAATTGATAAATGGAGAATCTTGCATAAACAACAAAGCTGAAACGTACTTACAATGCAAAGGAAAGAGAAATCTAACTCTATGTGCCGTCAAAGCGGACTTGGAACCTTGAAACCCTAGCTATCCGGAATACCTCAAATATGACTCAGAAAGGTCTATTTATAATATTTACATCAAACCCTAGGACGGACATAAGAATCTCTTCCCATAAATAAAAGATATGATATGATTTCGGATAAACAACGAATGCTAGATGACATGTGAGATGGCCAAGGAAGTCGTCTGGAATTAAAATATGCAAAAGGTGTTGCTTCAAACGGCATGAAAACGAAATTGAGACGGCCAAAGATGGCCAACAAGTCATCTGGCATGTCGTATGGGCTCTACTTCAACTTTTGACAATTTAGTAAATATTGATTTTCCCGCTACTTTGGTTGGAACCACGAGACCCATGAGTAATACTTTCGAGTATTTATCGAAGATTTACAACTTTTCAGTTGACACAATTGTCAAAGTCTAAAGGAAAGATGGTCGAAAACAAGCATCTCTCAAACATAGATATGAATATCGCTCCAAATCCAATGATCTTTACATGACTCTTCAAATCTTCTTTCTCCAACATGATCCACCTTGGAACTTCAATCCTCAATCAATACATATGTATTTTATGATGTGCTTGACCTTAGGGAGGATATAATCTCGTACGCTTTCATTCTTTCATCGTTTATGCTTATTTATGGCCTTGAACGCCTATAATACGAAAAACAAACCAAAGTAGACACCCCAATTTGCAATAGGAATGATCTATGCTCTATATGAACATAAATGATGCCAAATGGGATATGAAATATGTGCATATGATTACTCAAAAGATGTATGTTTTGGACTCATAAGAAAAACAGAAGTTCATGTACGTTTCACATGGTTTTGCTACTAATGTAACATGCATGTTCCATTTTTAACATTTACTGTAATGTCCGACATTTTTATTCCGGTTCTTGAGCGATTTATCGACCTTCCCGCGTGCGCGGCTCAGTCTTTCCGCAGACACGGGGTGCTGAGTGTCGGGATTTTTTCCAAAATCCCGAACCGACCCTTCGTTACCTCACCTTACTTTGGACCTCTCGTTCCTTAGGAAAAAGGGGGCTGAGATATGTTAGCTGACCCTTGGTTTCCCTCCCCATATGCAACTCTCTCTCTCTCTCTCTCTCCTCTCCCTTTCTCATTCACATTAGTTTCCACTCTATTCTTCCTCTTGTGCTCTCTTCTCCATCTTCTCCTTTAGAGCTCTTGTGTGGGATGTCCAACAGTGAGGTACTACAGATCCAGAGTCGGCGAGTAAGTTTCCCCTCTTTGTTCTTCCTCCTTCATCTTCTTCTTCTTCTCTCTTTCTCCATTGCCATGGTTGGAGCTTTGGAAGAGGGTTCATCTTGATTCCTTTGCATGCATGTCTTCCTAGCTAGATTAGGTCATGGAGAAGAGCTTGGATGTTGTGGATGATGTTTTGAGAAGACCTAGCCAGAGAAGGAAGCCATAGAAGCTCAAGTGCACAGTCGAAGATTGAAGAAAACGCTGTTTCTAGAGTTCTACCGCGGGGGTGGAACCAGATACTGCGTAGGCGGAACCTAGCCAGCCGCAGGGGCGGTGAGCAAAGCCGCGGGGCAGTGTCAGGATTGCCAGGCGCTGCGGGGGCCGTGACCTTCAGCACGCAGTCGCGCCTTTTTGTTTCCGCGGCTGCGTTTCTTCAACAGTAGGCTCTTCTTCTCCCTTCTTCTTGTTTCCTTCCTTTGTTTAGAGGTTGATGTATGTTAGTAGCATGCCTAGGGTGAACCTAGGGTAGTTGTGAATGCCATCTAGTGGTTGTGAACCTAGGAGCCCTTAAGGCTTATTGTGGTTGTTAGATTCGAGTGTGATGAGCATGTTAGACCTCCTAGGCTAGTATGTTCCTTCTTGGTTACGGGGTATGATCATGTGAGCGAGTGTTCGCTCCAAACGGTGTGTGCAAGCTTTAAATTTATAACCCTAGATGTAAGCTTAAAACAAGGATGCGAACCCGCAGTGTACGGATCAATCGTAGTAAAAAGCAAGAAATTCCAGGGGTCGATCACAGGGACTTAGTGAAACAAAGTCGGAATATGTAAGCTTTAGCAATCACTAACCACAAAACAATTAAAACAATCAAAGATGATAAAAGTCAATAAAGGAAGTATGCAATTCTAGGGATTAAAGTATCTAGTTGTGGTTCCAACTCAAGATCTCAAAATAAGCGGACAAAGCTGAGGTTTTTGCATAGGGAAGGTGTTACTAAAGTGGAATAGATCACCGGGTAAGTCTCACTACTCACTAATCCAAACCGTAACTCCTATTACCGGGTAAGTCTCAAGGAATTAAGATAAAGAACTATAACCTCAAACTAACACTCCAACTAAGGGAATAGAATCAACCTTTACCGGGTAAGTCTCAGGCTAACTCACAAAGATGGAACGAAAGCGCACTCAAACCCCAATAAAGGATAAACCTTTATTACCTATACTTATGATATTAGGTAAACAAACTAAGGAATTACCGGGTAAGTCTCATCCTAGGCTTGCATTGAACCAGGAAAGGTGTAATAAGAATAGGATTTGGCAAACTCTAACACTTAACTCTCAGTTTCGGATCAGATAAGTCACCTCGGTCAGCCAAATTCCACCCCGGCGGAGATGTTCATCGACTGAGCGAGATGCTTAGGGTTAAGGTAAAGACTCGAACTTTCAGGGTCCTACTGTGACTAAGATTATTCTATCATTGTTTTTCCCACAACTTACAGCCAATCACCCGAGAATCACACAAAGAGATTAGCCACTCATCATCATGAAAGTATTAATCAAATATATGGGAAGAAAGAGAATAGTTGAACAAGAAAACCTTAAGAGAAAGGCTTCAATAACTGAATCAATTATAAAACCAACAAGTGTTCCTTGGATAGAAATCCAACAAGACAATCGACAAAGAAGGGAATCTAAGATGATCTTACAAAAACCCTTCGAAAAGCTATAAAAGCTATAGACTTTCTTCCTTCAACCTTCAAAAAGGTTCTTCAAATCTCCCAACTGGAGTATGGCTGCAGCGGTGTATAAAACACAATCGGTGGTATAGCATGTGATAGCGGATGTATAGCATTATATGGATTTGTGGAAAATCCAACCCTTTTTATAGGAAAATTACTCTCCAAAGATAAGATATCTTAGAAAGATCTCTTCCCATAAAAATAGGTAAAATATATGGTGTAACTTATCTTCTTCCTTCCAGGAACCAAGCCCAAAAATATAAGATCCTCTTTCCAAAGATAAAAGATCTCAGCCAAGAATAAAATATTCTCGCCGCGTCCCAGGTGTTCGCCTCGGCCGAGTCGACTCCTCTGGATCACCTCGGTCGAGGTGACTCTGTAGTCAACCGAGGTGAGTCACAACTGAATGTGAAATTTCTCAAATCAGGTCCAAAGTGAATCTTTAATCCATGGCTATGATTCCTGGATCATTCCTTAAGTTCCTGAATGTAGCTCCAATGACTCCATTGCTCCTTTTGCTCCTTTTTGATGCAAAACGTGCCATTTTACCTACGATTACAATAAAACTAGGTGTAGACCTCGATTCCCGCAAAGGTAGATGAAATGACAATATAATCTCATAATATACATACAAACATGCAGATTATTGAAGATAAAACGTCTAAACAAACCCCAAAATATAGACAATAATTCATGCTAGCAGCGAGTAGGCTGTTGAGAGATCCTTTCATATGTTGAGTCAGATGTTGGTATCATGGATTCTAGGATACGATCCTAGCTTAAGAGTTATATGATCTTGCGTAGGTCTTTTGAGTGAAGTCTAAGACTTTTTGAGTGTGAGCATGTTGTTGACACGTCTCTTATTGTGAGCAGGTTGTGGGCTTCTTCCCAAGAGAAAAGAGAGTGTTGTGAGAGTTAGCATTCGGACGAGGTAAGTCTTCGGACTTACTTAGCTCGTACTCTTTTTATTAGCTTCGATGCGTGTTTGGCAATGTGTGTTTATTTATGTTTTATAATAACAAAACCGGAACTAGGACGACCTTGTGTTATATATATATTGGCCCAAGTGTATGATAATGGGCGGTGACCGCTTGTCTAGTCCAAAATGGGGTGACTGGGAGGTTCCTTATGACCAGTCCAACGGGTGATGCTGATTCACATCAAGTACAAACCCGTTTGGTGAAAGGGGACAAGGGCGAGATCGGTATGATTCTCGTGTCACACCGTAAATGGAATTAGTAATGAAATAACGTAATTGGAAAGAGAATAAACCGGCTTGTGTGTGTTGGAGCATGACGTGTGCTTATGTTGACTTATGTGTGTGTGTGCCAATACCATGATTCTAATTCTTTGAATGCTAGCTAATGGTTTTATACCGATATTGTTGTAGTTGCCTTGCAGGTTAGGGACGCGGCCGAGAGATTCGGAAGAGTGGGCAGTCGGGGTCCATACATTTTAGGATGGGTTTGGAAGTTGAGTTATATGTTAGAGTTGTTATCTCGGTTGTGGTCTTTCGTTTGTATGCTTTTGGGGTTCATATCATTGCATTAAAATGTATTTCGGTTTCGCCTATATTTGTGTCTTGTTGTAAGATCCGGTGAAATTGTTGTCAGGCTAAGGGTCGGGACCCATTGTGAGGTCTCCGCCCGTAGCATCCCGAGTCCCGTGGATTCGAGGTGTTACAATATGGTATCGAGCCCTAGGTTTACAACAATGGCACTCACAATCTTCTAAAGGCCGAATATAAGGAAACAAAACCCTTAAGGGTTCTAAGTTTAAAATGAATTTTTGTTTTCAAAATTACGAGCATAGTTAGTCGGGGTAGAATCTACGGACCACCACTCCTTCCGCGGATCTCGGTAGCTTAGTTTATTGGATTCTAATATATATGTATATATGTAGATATGTATAGTATATGTTGATTGTAGTTATGCATGATGGACTTGATAGGTATCCTTGTGGATTGTAACTATGTATGATGGACTTGTTATGTATAGTAGTGGCATGACCTTATATTGATATATGCTTATACATGTGGTATGATATGATCTTTTTAGCTTTTGAACCTCGTATTGTTGTAATGTAGTTTCTGGAATTGGCATATTAGTAGTGATGTGGACATAGGCTTATATAGTCATGTATACGTATTCTTATTATATATAGTAGCATAAGGATACGAGACCTAATAGAAAAGATGATAAATATAATATAATCACCCTTAAGACGACGTTGTTGGCTTGAGATAGCGTTCATACGTGGAGGAGTATGCTCAAGTATCGAGTTGAGCATTCCGTGTTGATGAACACCATGGCGTTTCTCGGATTCCTTTAAAAGGATATCGAAGAGGAGGATTAGAGATAACATAAACGAAGGACGAACAAGTAGAAAGAAGAACTCGAGACAACTAAAGAGAAATCGAGATGGAGACCAAAAGAAACCAAACAAACCAAGATTGATAGACAACGAGACCAATAGAGATAACGAGCTTAAGTTCTTCAAGAAGACGCGTGGACAACTAAAGGTGCGAATCGAGGCGGAGATGGGTACACTCTAACATGGTTAAAAGTGGTATTTCATTAAGATGTGAAACTTTCCTTAGATGCTCATAAGCATTGGAGTCAAGATGAGAAGAGTGATCGGGCCATTTGCAAAAGATTTAAGATACCGTAAGTTAAGCTTACGGTAGTACCAAAAGAGGAAGGTCAATATTACAAGATTATGAGATGGTCACTTGTTCGGACTTACGAGAGTTATGAGGAGGATGGCATGGTGAGAATTCACATGGTAGAATTTCCTTAAACGGATTTGACCGGTTTCCGTTATGATGATAAGGCTAAGAAAGGCCATGAAGAAGGAAGAGTGAGTAGATGTGATCCCGACAAGATAAGTGACGCAACAAGGAGATTTAGTTATGAAAAGACTTAAGACAACAATCAAGAGAAACGCGAGCGGTTGTTGAGTAACGTTAGAGATTTGAGAAGTCACACCTGCAAGATATCATAAGGCGTGGTTAAGCCAATGAAGGCGAGTTATACGGCGCACGAGGCCGAAAGAAGTATGATCACCTTATGGAAGAGGAAAGAAGCATGGAACGGGGAAACAGCTAACGGAGTTGAGGTGGAGTACCCCAAGGAGGGTAACCTTCATGAGAATAGTGACATGAGGTATAGAAGAGTGGTAAGTCGTTGAGCTTAGATAAGGTCAACCATAAGCTTATCGGTGATGACCGAGAATGCATAAAGTGCGGGTTGCCTATGAGGGATTGTAGATGGGAGGTATAACCTCAAGCAGAAAATATAAGGAACGGTAATGAGAGTGTTGAGGATGTCCGGTGGTTCGGTGTAAGTGGTAAGGTGGTATGCCAACTGAAGTATGAATGTACTAATCAAGTAATGATTATTAGTTCAAGACAAGTGTTTGTAAAGGACCTCTTAGGAAGGGATTGTAATGACCCTTTTGTGACCTTCTTCGGCCTAGAAATTGGCATATGGAGGAATGGCATGGATTGAAACCTTTAAGGTTTGAGCTTGATAAAATGATCTAGGGGATCAGGAGGAAGGTGAAGCTTCCCTAGTTGCTTTACGCAAATGGGAAGATATGTAATAAGATGCACAGTATTTTGTTCTTATAAAACGAATGATATATTGTCGCGAACAAGATATGAGACAAAGTTTTTAGACTCACCCGAAGGAGCCATGGAGGCTATGGTGCTAAATGGGGGACCAAGGATATAGTAACATTGTAAGCTTTAATCTTAAGATAATGGTACGTGATAATTCATGAGTTAGAAGTTTTAGTGGCTCGGGAATAGAGAATTTCTTCCGGTTATGCTTTGATTATCGAGAGATGTGTATGATGAACGACGGGTAGGGGTATCTTCTTTGTAGTGGACGGCTCGTTAAGACTAGTTGCATATGATTGCCATGTTTGTATGATCGACTTGAAGTCAAGGTGCTACCAGATTAGGGTAGAGAACAAGGAATGACCTATGTAAGACGGCGTTTCAGGCCGGTATGGTCACTACAAGTTGTAGTGAAGCTTTTTGGACTCACAAGTGCGATTGGTGAGTTAGAGTTATAAAGATGTTCATTTATCGGGTTTCAGGATCGGATTGCGGTAAGGACATTCAATTTGTGGTTTTGGGTGGTTCCAAGGTGGACCGTAAGCTTATGCTAAATGTTGTAGGCTGGTAAGCGATGTTGTATGAGGTGTACCGTAATCTAATGATACGTAATGACAGTTAGAGAGGTGTGAGAAGTACGAATGATTCTTAAGTACAGTTTTGACGATGCCTTGTTGTACTCTTAGAATTTAGAGGAACCACCGTAACGTGGGACGACAATGATACATGTTATTCAGAACGAGAGGATAAGCAGAGTTATCTAAGCGGGTTAGGGCGTCCACGGTGACTTCCTAAGAGACGTAGCGATATGGAGAGTATCAAGTTGATACAATAAGAATGAAGTGATAGTTTCGGTAATACCTCCAAGGTATGTGGAAGGGATATGCAGCTTATAAGTTCGTGGGCCATAGCCGCCGAGTTGCGGGATGGTTTTGACACTTTCTTCCTTTCTGAGGAAGTCGACTAGATCATGGGGACCGAGACGTGTCCATGGAACTTTATCAGGATTAAAAGAGATGAGTGACCTCCATTCCGTCCTCTTTGACACCGGATTGTATGACATTTTGGATACATCCAAGCGGGGCTTGAGACACGTATGAAGTAAAGAGAGAGGTTTCGGAGGTTTGTGGACAATTGAGAGCATTTAAGGAGAATGATAGAAGAAGGGTCGAGAGTTAGCCGCTTTAGGGCACGTGCTTATGGTGATATCGGTTTGGCTATGAAGAGACATGCCAATCATGTATGGACGATAAGAGTATGATACGTGTATGTATATCCACTCAACAAGATTTGAGTACCCAGCATAACGATGGTTAGAGATGGTTGAGGACTTCGGTCGTAGATGGTCTTTGTATGGCTTTGAGAAAGATCTGGGATTTAAGGTCCCGAGGAGAGACACCATAGATACTTTCAAGGGTTGACGGTTTTGTTGAGACGCCAGGAGCGTCTAGGTGTGTACTTGTAACGGAGAGTTGAGACGGAATCTCCAGGAGGTTCCCACTACCCTTACTAGTTCACCCTGGTACTAGTAAGAGGTATTTGGTTTAGTGATGTTCGCTTTGGCGAGACGGCCTTAAGGCCGAGGTGGCTAAGTGCATAGCTAGTAAGTGGCTGTTGTCAAGTCAATCTTGAGCACCTTAAGACGGGAACAGGACTTCATCCACCGCGAGTTACATAGTGGGAGTGGGAGGATACCTCTATAGAGGTTATTACCGGTTTGAGACCATGTAACGGTTGTGACGTGTTTGGGTCATTATGGACCAACCGACAAAGATAACGCGTTTTATGCCCTTTTTTGGAAACAGCGTCGATGAGTCGGCTAGTTGTGGAATATGCTAAGCGATAGTAAGATTACTTAGGGATACCGAGTATCGATATCTCGGATCAAGATGAGCGATTCATCTCGAGATTTGTTAGGTAGCGGGATCGTGCCGCGAAGGAGACCAGTTGTCCTTCATGACAGTTTCATCCTCGGATAGTTGGTCAACTAGAGAGGACTTTTGTGATCTTGGATGCCGCACAAAGAGCGGGTGTGCGAGGTAGGGGATAAGGGTAGACATGATACCTCCCCATTGACCGAGCTTCCGTATTATGATAGTTGAGATTTATCGTTGTGATGGCCTTGTTGTGAGGCTTTTTATGGACATGTGTGTAGTACTTCGTGATGTTGGAAATTGGATAGTATATGTAGGGATAGCCCTGAGCAGATACGGGACAACCTCGCCTGAGTAGCGATGGTCCAAAGGCGGATGTTAGCCGAGCTAAATTGAGAGAAGGTGTGTACAGATAAGAGGTACATACCTCTTTGGTTCGGATATGAGACGAGTCGAGTTAAGAGTATCAAGGATGCGAGGCTTCATATGCATTGGTCATTAGAAGATAGATGGGTCCCAATATATCGGACCTTTTTGAGCTCGTGACGTGAGTTGGCAAGTGGGTTACCAGTTGGCGTGGCAACAAGAGTAGAAGATGTTCACCAGCTTTCATGTGTGACTCGAGTTATATTGTTAGTCGTGATGATCTAGTGATAGATGAGGAGCCGATGAGGCTGGAGGACGTGGGATAATATCTTTGTTGGAGTTTTTACGATGATCTAGTTACATCGAGATGGCCGATGTGTTAGATATTATGTGCATGTGCGAGTTTATGTGTTTTGTGCCCCGAGTGGGGATGTGTTGTATGATTGGTTAGATTTTTGACTTAGTATGCGATATGCGGTTCATGTGAGTATATGTGTGTACCTTGCGAGGTCTTGACGCGGTTATACGAGTGTGTGATGGTTATCGAGTAGAGAGTTTACACATTTACGGCTTTTAGTGGTTACCGAGCTAGTTATGCCGAGAGTTTTACATTTTGCAAGTTTAGGGACGAAACTTAATTTTAGGGGGATTAGTTGTAATGTCCGGAATTTTTATTCCGGTTATTGAGCGGTTTATCAACCTTTCCGCGTGCGCGGCTTAGTCTTTCCGCATGCACGGGGTGCTGAGTGTCCGGATTTATATCAAAATCCCGGACCGACCCTTCGTTACCTCACCTTGCTTTGGACCTCTCGTTCCCTAGCAAAAAGGGGGCTGAGATATGTCAATTGACCCTTGGTTTCCCTCCCCATATGCAGCTTTGTTCTCTCTCTCTCTCTCCTCTCCCTTTCTCATTCACGTTAGTTTCCACTTAATTCTTCCTCTTGTGCTCTCTTGTCCATCTTCTCCTTTGGAGCTCTTGTGTGGGATGTCCAGGAGTGAGGTACTGCAAATCCGGAGTTGGTGAATACGTTTCACCTCATTCTTCTTCCTCCTTCATCTTCTTCTTCTTCTCTCTTTCTCCATTGCCATGGTTAAAACTTTGGAAGAGGGTTCATCTTGATTCCTCTACATGCATGTCTTCCTAGCTATATTAGGTCGTGGAGAAGAGCTTGGATGTTGTGAATGATGCTTTGAGAAGACCCATCCAGAGAAGGAAGCCATAGAAACTCAAGTGCACAGTCGAAGATCGAAGAAAATGTTGTTTTTAGAGTTCTACCGTGGGGGCAGAATCAGGCGCCACGGGGGCAGAACCTAGCCAGCCGTAAGGATGGTGAGCACCACAGGGGTGGCGTCAGGATTGCCAGCCGCCGCGGGGGTCGTGACCTTCAGCACGCAGTCGCGCCTTTTTGTTTCCGCGGCTGCGTTTCTTCAATAGTAGGCTCTTCTTCTCCCTTCTTCTTATTTCCTTCCTTTGTTTAGAGGTTGATATATGTTAGTAGCATGCCTAGGGTGAACCTAAGGTAGTTTTGAACCTAGGAGCCCTTAAGGCTTGTTGTGGTTGTTGGATTCAAGTGTGATGAGCATGTTGGACCTCCTAGGCTATTATGTTCCTTCTTGGCTATGGTGTATGATCATGTGAGCGAGTAGGCCGTTGAGAGATCATTTCATGTGTTGAGTGAGATGTTGGTATCATGGATTCTAGGATGCGGTCCTAGCTTGAGAGTTAGATGATCTTGCGTAGATCGTTTGAGTGAAGTCTAAGACTTATTGAGTGTGAGCGTGTAGATGATATGTATGTTATTGTGAGCAGGTTGTGGGATTCTTCCCAAGGGAAGCGAGAGTGTTGTGAAAGTTCGTGTTGGGACGAGGTAAGTCTTCAGACTTACTTAGCTCATTTTATTTGTATTAGCTTCGATGCGTGTTTGGTGGTGTGTGTTTATTTATGTTTTATAATAACGAAAACGGAACTAGGACGACCTTGTGTTATATGTATATTGGCCCAAGTGTATGATAACGGGCGGTGACCGCTTGTCCAGTCGAAAATGGGGTGACTGAGAGGTGCCTTCCGACCAATCCAGCGGGTGATGCTGATTCACATCAAGTATAAACCCGTTTGGTGAAAGGGGACAAGGGCGAGATCGTTATGATTCTTGTGTCACACCATAAATGGAATGACGTAATTGAAAAGATAATAGACCGGCTTGTGTGTGTTGGAGCATGATGTGTGTTTATGTTGACTTATGTGTGTGTGTCAATATCATGATTCTAATGCTTTGAATGCTAGTTAACGGTTTTATAGCGATATTGCTGTAGTTGCCCTGCAGGTTAGGGACGCGGCCAAGAGATTCGGAAGAATGGCAACCGGGGTCTGTACATTGTAGGATGGGGTTGGGAGTGGATATATATATATATATATATATATATATATATATATATATATATATATATATATATATATATATATATATATATATATATATATATTGTATATTTTCGACGTTTGGTCGTTAGAGTTGTTAACTTGGCTGTGGTCTTTCGTTTGTATGCTTTTGGGATTCATACCATTGCATTAAAATGTATTTCGGTTTTGCCTTTATTTGTGTCTTGTTGTAAGATCCGGTGAAATAGTTGTCAGGTTAAAGGTCGAGACTCATTGTGAGGTCTCCACCCATAGCATCCCGAGTCCCACGGATTCGGGGTGTTACATTTACAAAGTTGCACGATTTATTTAATAGCTAATAAATACATAAGTTCATGCAGATTTCACATGCACGATTAATTTAATATCTTAGTGAACATACAAGTGTATGTGCACGAGTGTATTTAAAATGATACCATATATTTTAAAAAATGCAATAAATACGAGAATATATTATTGACTGTTCGCTCCAAACGGTGTGTGCAAGCTTTAAATTTATAACCCTAGACGTAAGCTTAAAACAAGGATGCGAACCCGCAGTGTACGGGTCAATCGTAGTAAAAGCAAGGAATTTCAGGGGTCGATCACAGGGACTTAGTGAAACAAAGTCCAATTACGGTAAGCTTTAGCAATTACTAACCACAATCAAAGATGATAAAAGTCAATAAAGGAAATATGCAATTCTAGGGATTAAAGCATCTAGTTGTGGTTCCAACTCAAGATCTCAAGATAAGCGGACAAAGTTGAGGTTTTTGCATGGGGAAGGTGTTACTAAAGTGGAATAGATCACCGCGTAAGTCTCACTACTCACTAATCCAAAACCGTAACTCCTATTACCGGGTAAGTCTCAAGGAATTAAGATAAAGAACTATAATTTCAAACTAACACACCATCTAAGGGAATAGAATCAACCTTTACCGGGTAAGTCTCAGGCTAACTCACAAAGATGGGATGAAAGCACACTCAAACCCCAATAAAGGATAAACCTTTATTACCTACACTTATGATCTTAGGTAAACAAACTAAGGAATTACCGGGTAAGTCTCATCCTAGGCTTGCATTGAACCAGGAAAGGTGTAATAAGGATAGGATTTGGCAAACTCTAACACTTAACTCTCAGTTTAGGATCAGATAAGTCACCTCGGTCAGAAGAATTCCACCCCGGCCGAGATGTTCATCGACTAAGCGAGATGCTTAGGGTTAAGGTTAAAGACTCGAACTTTCAGGATCCTACTGGAATCTAAGATTATTCTATCATTGTTTTTCCCACAACCTTCAGCCAATCACCCTAGAATCACACAAAGAGATTAGCCACTCATCATCATGAAAGTATTAATCAAGTATATGGGAAGAAAGTGAATATTTGAACAAGAAGAATTTAATAAAAAGACTTCAATAACTGAATCAAATATCACAACAAAGCGTTCCTTGGATAGAAATCCAACAAGACAAGAAGGAAGGGAATCTAAGATGATCTTACAAAAACCTTTCAAAAGCTATAAAAGCTACAATCTTCCTTCTTCAACCTTCAAAAAGGTTCTTCAAATCTCCCAACTAGAGTATGGTTGTGGTGTAAGCGGGCTGTCTAACTGTATACGGATATATGCAGCGTATGCGGTGTCGGATTTGTTGGAAATCCAACCCTTTTTATAGGAAAATTACTCTTCAAAGATAAGATATCTTAGAAAGATCTCTTCCCATAAAAATAGGTAAAAAAATGATCTAGCATATCTTCTTCCTTCCAGGAGCCAAGCCCAAAAATATAAGATCTCTTTCCAAATATCTCAGCCAAGAATAAAATATTATCGCCGCGTCCCAGGTGTTCGCCTCGGTCGAGTCGACTTCTCTGGATCACCTCGGTCAAGGTGAATCTGTGGTCAACCGAGGTGAGTCACAACTGAATGTGAAATCTCTCAAATCTGGTCCAAAGTGAATCTCTAATCCATGGCTATGCTTCCTGGATGGTTCCTTATGTTCCTGAATGTAGGTCCAATGACTCCATAGCTCCTTTTGCTCCTTTTTTATGCAAAACGTGCCATTTTACCTACGATTACAACAAAACTAGGTGTAGACCTCGATTCCCACAAAGGTAGATGAAATGGTAATATAATCACATTTTATACATACAATCATGCAGATTATTGAAGATAAAACGTCTAAACAAACCCCAAAATATAGACTATAATCCATGTTATCATTGACAAACATGATAATAATCGCGTGCATCTAATTAAGATAAATCATATCTCAATAGGAAACATCATATATTAAGTATTTAATTGCCTAATTTTATAAACGCATCTTGACCGTTCAAAATATTATATCATGTAATTGATATTCGTTCTCATTTTTACCGTAAAACATGTTCGTAGTCGATCCAACTCCTATATAAATTACACATATTATTTACGTGTCTATATTAATAAATTTTGTTGGAAAATCATGTCATACGGGTTTTTTTGTATCGCTAGTTTAACTTTAATATAATAACCGTTCATCTTTTCATTTTGGGAAATTCCGGTTGGTATCCCTGTGGTATGGGGTATTCCGGAATTTGCCCAATAGTTTTTTCGAGTCCAGATTTTACCCTTCAGTTTTGAAAATTTCCGGATTTTGCCCACTGCAATCAAATTTGTTAACCTTGGTTAAATATCTTAGTTAAAGTTATAAAAAAAAAAAGGAAAACAATTTTCACGTGCCTGACTTTCTTCTTCTTCCATCGAACTCGTGAACTTGCTCGCATGAGGATAGGTTTTCCTCTTCCATCAAAGACTTGAAGCTAGGTTTGGAGCTCGTTTGCGCCTTCAATCGAAGACTTGAAGCCGTTCTCCTCTTCCATCCAGGTTTGAAACCCTAAGCTCTCAATTTTGGAACCCTAATCCCTAATTTCCCTAATCGTGCAACAATTTGACTGAAATGATGGGATTCAAAGCAGCTTACCTTTTATGAATTGAATTAACCAAATAGAAATTATCATACTTGACTCAAATGAAGCTTATTCGAACAAACCACGTTGTAAAACATGAAAACTGAATCCAAGTTCAGTTACTTGATTTTTTTTTGGTTTTACTTCAATTGCTGATTTTTTTATTTTTTTTTTTGGGTTTTGCTTGCTGATTTTTTTTTTTTGGTTTTGCTTGTTGTTATTTTGGTTTTGCTTGTAGATGGAAGTATGTTCCCTTGATTTTCAATGAAGTTTCTCAAAATGCCAGCTTGCTGGTTTTTTTTCTCCTCTAGATCTAGGAACAACATATATGAACATTGCTGATTTTTTTTAGTTTGGCTTGCTGATTTTATTTTGTAGTTATTAGAGTTGATTTTTTTTGTTATCTTATGATGATCTTCATATTCATAAAGTTGCTGATTTTTTTTAGTTTTGCTTGCTGATTTTTTTTTGAATCATGACTTCAATCGAATGCAGTATAATGGGTTTGAAACCTCTTTGCCATTTTTGTCTTTTGTAGAGAATTAGCTTTCATTTTCAGTAGAAGAGAGTTTGATATGCCTCTTCTAATTGTCCTGACTGTTAACTGATTTCTTTACAAGGTGAAACAAAGCAAGCGTCGTCCAAGTTACAGGATTTTTTTACATAAACTTTGCTCATGGACCCAATGAACAACAATCCTATGCTGTTCTCAAAGCCCAACAACACTTTAAGATATTCTAGGAGAAGAGTTGTCAGTTGATGATGGTTGGTCTATTGCCGCCCAACTTGGACTTCACTGTATTGGACCTCATTGTTACTTCTGGACTCAATGCATACATCTTCACTGCAAATAGCTCTCCGGGAAACCCATTCTGATCCTGATATAGATATAAACCCTTGATCAGTATAGGTCCCGGAACGTTCTCATAACAAAATTTATTTGATCATTATAAGCATTTTGTAAGTTGTTTACTTGACTACATTTTGACTACATTTTGTAAGCTGTTTACTTGACTGCATTTTGTAAGTTTAAAAGCCATTATCGCGAGCCTGTTTTTAGAATGATTTTTAACAACTTTGATTCATTGATTCTAAGATTCTCAAAGAACTATTTTACATTAAACTTTAATTTTGTCCTTAGAAAGGGAAATGGAAGTACAGAGAAAGAACACCACTTCAATTCTGTCCTCTCTTTTTTTTCCGCATAAGCGGAGGAATCATACCTTTGAATGAAAGCGGATAGCAGCAACTCCATGGGTAAGAAGCTCAAAAAAAGGGGACCCCTCATTATGTACATGCAGCATGCAAACTAATAAAAAAAATAGTTAATCAGACCAAGCAATCATGCTTAATCTTTCAATAGTTGAAAAGCTATATGCTTAGATGCTTAGGGATCTTCAAATTAATGAAAGAGCATTGCTTCCTAATCGATAAGTACATGCTCTCTATGATATGGTCTTCAGCAACATAAGGGCTTTCAAATCTCAAATCATGCAGATTGGATCACAGTAAAATCATTGATATGCCTTGATCCTTACCATTTTTATGACAGTAATGCAAGATATGCCAGTTTAGGACCTTATTGAATCCACATTCCAATTTAGGACCTTGTTGCAGCAATCAATAGCTGCTAATTTCAGTGCTCAAACTGAATTTGGAAACAACTTGGATAATCAATTTGGAAACAACTTACAAAAATATCCAGATCATTTCTTAGGGAAATTAATACATAGTGCATATCTAGTGTGATACTCACATTTTTAGAACAATCTTTTCAAATAGTAACATGTACAAAACAAGAGATACTTTAATTACGCATTGGAAATATTCTTTTAAATCCATCACTAGATTCTTCAAGTCTTGAATGTCGTTTCCGGACGTTGTTGGTGAATTATATCCTTGATCATTTCTCGATTTATGCTTGCCTTGAACATAAGTTTTTTTTCGCCGCATCCACTCATTGGAAGAAATTGCAACCATCACATTTGTAATATGGCCTATGTGGATTTTTCTCAGTCCCAGAATTTCTAACATGAGTTCTACTTCTTTTTGGTGGTTCACACCTACAATATGGGCTCATCGATCTCAATGTTGAAGAAGAAGTGATTGACTCCATTATATCTCGAGAAACCTAAATAAGAAAAGAAAAAACCAGCAACTAAAAAATCAGCAAAAAAAAATCAGCAAGCAAAACCAATAAAAACTCATTACAAAAATCAGCAAGCAAAACTCATTAAAGGTCCGATAAGCCTGTGATAATGTTTAAGGTTTTTTGAAAAAATCAGCAAGCAAAACTCGTTAAAAACGTGTCTTGGCCTTAATTGGAAATCTGAGTTATGGTTTGCATCTCTGTTTCACTAAGCTTCTTGGACCTAAAATGAGAATCAGAGGGAGATCTTGTCCAATAAATTGAACAGCACTAAAATCAGCACTAAAAATTTTGAAAAATCAGAAAATAAAAAAATTTCTAACCTGCAAGGACGAAAATGTTAAGTGTTAATTACAAGATGACAACAACAAATAGAAGTAATAATTGAGATCTCCCACAAAACAACACTATAGATTAAATTTCCATCATACCAACCATCTGGTACTGTGGCTAAAGCTCAACATGTATGAACAAGATGCAACGAAAACTTTCAAATTCTATACCAAGTATGGTAGAATCAATCCCAAAAGTTGGTTTGCCACAGACTCTTGTAGGAAATAAATCACTCGAACATGATACAATATTGCACATGTGTGTGAGCTAAACAGAAATCTATCCAATTAATAAGCAAGATCAAAGAATAAAAATTGAACATCACTAAAATCAACACTAAATTTTTTTTTGAAAAATAGCAAGTTGAACAACACTAAAATTTCATCCAGGGCAAATTGGAGATTTGGAGTATTGGACCTTAATTGATCGTGTTTCATTCAAGGCAAATTGAACACTAAAATTTCAAAAAAATCAGCAAGTTACCCATGTTTTTGCTTGCTGATTTCAAAAAATTATCACTAAAAAATCAGCACTAAAAAAACTTACACTGTAAGCTGCTTTGAATCCCATCAAATTTTAGCTTCAGTCGAGTCAAACTGTTACACGGTCATTCTATTTGGTTAATTCAATTCATAAAAGGTAAGGTGCTTTGAATCCCATCATTTGAGTCAAATTGTTGCACGTTTAGGAAAATTAGGGATTAGGGTTCCGAAATTGAGAGATTAGGGTTTCAAATCTGGATTGAAGAGGAGAACGGCTTCAAGTCTTCGATTGAAGGCGCAAACGAGCTTCAAACCTAGCTTCAAGTCTTCGATGGAAGAGGAAAAGCTATCCTATGCGAGCAAGCTCACGAGTTCGATGGAAGAAGAAGAAGAAAGACAGGTAGGTGAAAAAAAAATCCCCTTTTTTTAAAAAAAACTTTAACTAAGATATTTAACCAAGGTTAACAAATTTGACTATAGTGGGCAAAATTCGGAAATTTTCAAAACTGAAGGGCAAAATCCGAACTTAAAAAAACAGTTGGGCAAATTCCGGAATACCCCATACCACAGGGGCACCAACCGGAATTTCCCTTTCATTTTATAAAAATGAATTCTAATATTGTTCATAATTAGAAAAGAAACACTAATACTCAAAAGTAAAATGAACGCTCACATAAAAAAAAAATAACTAGGTACTCGTACAAACAAATATAACCTTCAATCCAGACGTCGGTCTTGAAAATTTATTTCCTTTTGTTTTTTGTTCAATTAGCCCAAAAGGTTTGTGAAGTTATTTAGGGTCCGTTCGACATTTTTTTTTTATGGGGTTATTAGAGAGTTTATTATACTCAGATTATTTTGGAAGATTATTTTGTCCCAAAAAAATAACCAATGTACATTTAACGAGCTGTGGTTGGATTTTTTCTGTGACAGGTATCTTATTGTTATTTATTTGAAACTAAAACTAGTGATGTATGTGTCTCGTATGGAATATATTTAAAAATATATTATTAAAGTAAAAAATTTAAAATATATATATAGTAATAATGTATATTATTTGATTAAATGTTTAAGAGGAACAAATCAATAATTAATAATAAGTTATTTATAAATCCATTTTTATATTTAAAATCGTCCAATAAATGAGGTGATTTTTTTATTTATTTTAACAAATAATACAATAATTATCTTTATCTACTAGCCAAATTCATGAAGCGTGCTAGACATGATGCACATGCATATCATACGCTACATAGACGTGCTTTGTGAGGCGCATATATGTGTTGCTTATATGTGCATCTCGCACATATGCGCTTTGTGAGGTACACATGTGTGATTCTTACATGTGTTTCTCCCACGATCACGCCTTGCTAGGCGCACATATGTGTTGCTTATGTGTCACACAAAGATGCACTTGTGAGGCGCACATGTGTGTTGCTTATACGTGCACCTCACATATATGCACCTTGTGAAGTGCACATGTGTTCTTTGTTTATGTGTGCGTCTCGCACAAATACGCTTCTGAGGCGCATACACACATGCAGTGGCGGAGCCAAACAATGTTTTGGGGGAACAAATTTTGTATATTAAATGAAAATTAAACACTAAAATCTATAAATTAAAAAAAGATGCTAAATTTTCGCACTATAACTTGGAGCTTTCATTTTATATTTTGTTATATATTTAGATAATAATTAAATTAATTTTATATATTTAATTATTTAATAAATTGTCAAATAAACTAGACAGTCGTTAATGAATTATTATATTTGAATTTATATTGTATCGATTACATTTGATTTATTAAGAGTGAATTTAATAATAAATTTTTCTTAATCTCCATCTCTCTCTATATATATTCTTAAAATAAAAATATACAACTAGAAGGCTTGTTTTGTATATGAACTTTAAAGTTGTGTTTTATAAATAAATTGACAAATAAAATTAAATGATTGCTGATGAACTAGTATATTAAAACTATATTGTTCTAATTATATTAATTAAGAGTTAATGCAATAATAAATTTGAATCCCACATTTCAGACACCTCATTCCCTCCATCTACCAGATGAGTTAGTAGAACAATATTTGTTATGTCCGCATAAGGAGTAATAACGTCAATGGAAGTCGGGACACCTTCCCCCTTGTCTCAGCCCCTCCACACATGTTTGTTGCTTATATATGCGTCTCGCACAAAATGCACCTTGTGAAGGCGCACATGTGTGTTGCTTATATGTGCCTCGTGAGTCGCACATGTGTTGCTTATATGTGTCTCGCATAAATGTGCATGTGAGGCGAACATATATATTGCTTATATGTCGCGTCACAAATATGCATCTTATGAGTCACATATACATATGTGCAACCTCTATGCTCGCCATGGGATATGAGACATTTAATGCTTGTGGCTCGTTCTTATTTTTTACATTAAGAATCATTCTCGTTTGAACATGTTATCTCACTCACACACATGATAATTTATAAAAAAAAACTAGAAAAAAAATCAATAAGATTTTTAATAAATAAGATAATTTAAGAAATATAATTAGATAAAGCTAATTATATAATGATTAAATATCTAAGTATATATAAAATATGAATTTTTATCTAGAATACGCACGGTATTAATTAAGAAGAGTTTTGAATTAATATAGTATATAAGTTTTAATGTATAGTATATAGATTTGAAGGAAAAAATGTAATTTATATTTTATATGCGGTTGGGTTTATGCTAAAGTATTAAATGAAGATTTGTTTTTGTGTTTACTGAGAGACACCTATACCATTAATCTTTGCAAGTTTATCCATATGATATCCTTCTCATCGAAGATTTTTCAGTGAGAGCTCAAACTGAGGGCTGAAGTCTCTTGTAGATGGCAACTCTCTCCTCCCTCTCTCTAAACCCCTTCAAAAACGTCTCTCCTTGTCCCTCCAAACACCTATCTTCCATTCCCAAATCCTTCTCCTCTGCTTCCTTCATAATTCCATGTTTTGTGGCAAAAAATCTCAGTCTCTCTAGAAGAACTGACCCCTTCCATTGCAATTGCGTTCACACGGGCTTCCCAAACACCACCCAGTATGAGGTATCATCCTATAACCCACTTCAATTTTGTAACCTCTACCGCTTTTACTGCAATTGACACTTTAGCTTGACTAAGGTTTGTTGGCTTCTGTATATATTTGATTGTAGTTTTAGGGCCCGTTTGGTTTTAATTTCGGAAACGAAAACGTAATGGATCCGAGTCTAGTCTATATGTATATCTTTGTTCATTAAATGTTTTGGAATCATTCCTTGGTTTGAACTAATTGGAGTAGAATTCGATTAGTTTTGATACCCTAGGGAATTAAAATGGAGGGAAACAAGAGTAACAACAATGAATGATTCCAAAAAATTTCATAAACAAGGTACATGAACTATATTCGTTTCCATTCGGTTCCGTTTCTGGAGTTAAAACCAAACGGGCCCTTCGTTTGAAATGGGTAGGATAAAAGGGTCGATTTGTAATGTGGTCACTTGTAGATAGGGTATAGATCACTGTTTCAATTCAAGTTTTGTCAGCTGAATGTGGTAAGTAGTAGATATGGTAGGCTTGCTCTTGATTGTGATCGAGTTCTATATATATCCCCAAAAAGTGCTGTCTTCTAACTGTTTGGCTTACCGGAATTGAGTATTATGCAGTTCTATGATGGATCACCTGAGGTGGAGTTAAGAGTGCAATTAGGAGACACAAATGTCCAGGATTCAAAGGACGTATATGTTGATGCAAATGAATGCTCTTTAGTTGTGGGGGTGAATTCATCTGGGTCACTCAAGATTATAATGCAAACTAAGCAGCTTTATGACAGGATAAAGCCTGGTGAAACAATATGGTCTCTCAAGCGAAACTAGAATGACTTAGTGTACCTAATCTTTTGAATGCCCATTGAGCTATATTGTTTCAAGCAGGTATTTGGATGATGATCAACTCGTCATTATTTTGAAGAAACATGACACGGAGTTGAAATGGCCCGACATTGTGGAATCTTGGGAATCTCTGACTGTTGGTGTCTTGCAGCTGCTTAAAGGGACAACAATCTACTTGGTGGGTGATTCTACTGAAATCAACGAGAAAGTTGCCCGAGAACTTGCTGTTGGGCTAGGGTATGATATTCTTCCCTCAAAATCTAAAAATGGTGCAATTTGTTACCAACCTGACCTATCTCTTGTTTTTTCATATTTTAAAAACCTATCTGAACTTAAGCCTTTATAATTTGCTGATTCCTTACAACTTTAGATGTTTATACAATAAGTGGCAAAATGCCTTGTACTTTGTTTGTGATCCTTCAGAATGCCTATGTATGAGAACATAGAGTGATCCTGTGATGTTTTGTCCCCTCTTTAGTAGCCCCTTCATTGATGGATTCTTTTGTTTGATTTCACTGGTCAGGTACACTCCTCTTGATACAAAAGAATTGCTGGAAGCATATACCAAGCAAAGCATTGATTCTTGTGAGTATAATCTGAATTCAAACAATATCTTTGATTACTGATAGAAATAGAACTAAATCCAAAATTGTATTTGTGGGGTTTCTTTGTCAGCCAATTGACTTTGAAGTTGTACTTGTGATCCATTGTTCAATTTGTTATATTACAACTTACAAGTGCTAAGATGTGATGCATCCCACTGTCCAAGAACTTGATGACTAAAAGAAGCCATAGGATAAAATGATGACTCTTATTTGCTGATGTATACGTTGCTTCTCAAGGATTATAGCCTTAAGCACCATGTTGATACGCTTTGTAATTCAGAATCTCTCAACAAGGAATCAGTAGGGGAAATATTTGTGGCTCTTGGAATGAAGTGTTTAGCAATTATTTGAAAAACACTGATTAATTTCAGGGGTGACTACTGAAGGATCTGAATCGGTAGCAGAAGCTGAAGCTGCAGTTTTAGAAAGCCTCAGCAGGTACACAGTACACTAGGCCACAGTTGTTCGGTTTGTGATTTCAGACTCGTTAAGAAAAAAGTAAAAGCTTTGCATGGTGTTGCAGCCATGTTCGTGCTGTCATTGCTACATTAGGAGGGGAAGAAGGTTCCGCGAGGAGGGCTGATCGATGGCGACATCTTTATGCCGGATTTACTGTTTGGTTGTCTGTGTCCGGCGCAACAGGTAATCACCTCCTACCTGCTCTACTTGTCTTATATTCAGTTGACTTCTGCTTGGTAGATGATGAATCATTATTGTAGAAGATGAAGCTTTGCACGCAACTTTTGGGATTCTCCTTGAACATATGAACAACTATAGAGATATGATCATCTGCAAATATGATTGAACCGCAGGTTTCTGAATTTTATAATGTGTAGCATATATATTTTACAGTAGTCAGACAAATCATTGCAAATAATTCTGTTTAAACAGAAAGATTGAGTGTATGAACAATATAAAACCTGTGAGCAATTATAAGGAGATGAACAATTACAATCCCATCCAGTCTTACACCATTTGAGGACGTGTATCTGGGAGGGATACAGTCCGTTGTAAAAGAAAAACATGTATGAATGTTTTTGAGTGACAAAATGTGGAAAACTAATACCCTAATTTCTCACCCTTGGATCATTTAAATCTAGTGGATGTCTATACTCCTTACCGTAAATACCTGCAAATACAATGTGGAAATCTTACAACAGAAGCAAAACGGTGAAGAAAATCTTAGCAGTCTAGGGGTGTGCAACCCGATCGATCCGTTCCTTTTATTTTATAAGTGACCCATTCGAATCCGATCTGGGAGTACCTGGATATCTAGTAATGTTTGTCCAGATCAAAGTCCGAGTTCTTATATTCCTCCTTAACCATACTCTAATTTTACTTGATGTGTTGGATATCCGATTTGGAATTTTGTCTGATCCGAATAATTGTTACCCATATCAGTTGGATATATCCAACCTGATCTAAATTCCGTGATATCTGATCTGACTTTTTTACGAAACATCTATATGTATCCGATCTGGTGGCCCGAGAAAAACACTTACCGGATTTGAAAAGATCAAACTTTCTTGTGTGCGAGCACATAAGAAACTTCATTTCTCACGCAGTATACTACATCACGTTTTTGTGTATAATAGATGAAGATTCAGCCAAAGAGGAGGCTAGACGACAAGTATCCGATGGCAGTGAAGGCTATTCAAAAGCAGATGTTGTGGTGAAGCTTGGTGGTTGGGACCCTGATCATGCTAAAGCAGTGGCTCAAGCTTCCTTGAGTGCTCTTAAGCAGTTGATCCTCTCCGATAAGAAACTTCCAGGTAATTACGCGTAAACTTGCATCCTTTCAGGCTCAGTAAACTACAATCTATTGAATATATTGACGTTTTTGAGTTTGAAAGTTACCATAACAATGAGAGTTAGAAACTTGTAGAGAATCTTTGTTTCCGAGTTTCCCTAGGAAATGGATACCGGAACGCTAGTCCTTGGGAGTTTTTGTGATGTGCATGGTTTTTGGCAGGTAAGAAGAATCTGTACGTAAGGTTAGGTTGTCGCGGTGATTGGCCAGACATCAAGCCACCGGGCTGGGACCCGTCGAGTGGAACCGAAGGACCTACTTCCCTGTTGTAGAATCTTAGCTGTAGAAGCGATAACAATTGTAGAGATGATTGAAAATTTCCAAAATAATCACATCTCTACAACCTCCAACCTTGATGCCTATCAGAATCTGGAAAAAGAAAGCTTAACAAACAGTGAGGATCATACATGATGGAGTTAAGAATTTAAGGCTCTGTTTGGCAGACCCTTTTACTGCTTATAAGCAACAATTTGTCCAATGTGCCCATCTTAACAGTCACTAGCTACACTACTGGAATGCAAGGTTATTAAAGAAACAACGAATAAGTATACGAAGAAAATCCAAATATTTTTTATCTTTTGATAAAAAAGAACAAACGAAAAATCAAAATAATAAAGAATAGCCCCAGCAATTAGAACATTAGGCACATCGTTACTATTTGGATGGGCTGGGTACCCGATCGTTTATACGGACGGGTGGACTTGTCCGAGTTTGTCCGGATTTACTAAAGAGGATGAGATGACAGAATCATAGAGGATAAAACAAAACTAGTGTATTACGGGATTTTTTTAATATTGTTACATTTAATTTTAAGTTTATTAATTAACATTAATAACAAATATATTAGAAAATATGTGTTATATATATATATATATATATATATATATATATATATATATACTCTATATAGGGTGTGGTTCCCATGAGAACACCCCTAACGTGTATACATGAGAACAATCGTACACCGTTGGATGGTGAGTATTAAGGGGTGAGATTTAGAGTAAATATCATAATTAATAACTACGAATAATAATAATTAGGAATCCAACAATAACTACGAATAATCCACTCAACCAACAATAACTACGAATAATACATTAAACGATATGGCACCTTCGTAACAAACTAATAATAATTACGAATCTGTTCTCATGTATACACGTTAGGGGTGTACTCATAGGATCTATACTCTCTCTCTCTATATATATATATAGCTTCAATACAAAAATACAGTAGGCCCAACCTGATGCACCAAAGACCTGTAACACAAAAAAAATAAAACCAATTGTATAGGTCAATCATTGAATGTTTGACGGTTCCTAAACAAATTTGTATTCTACAAGTGAATTGAATAAGTTTCATCCTCATTTGATGATCGGCCAATCTATTGACCATCTTCTTGGTGAAGTAGTGTTCCTAGTCAATAAGATTTTATGATAGAAGCCAATAACTTATCCCATGCCTCTAGCCCTATAGTCCTCGCGAACTCATCCCTTGTAATTCTTTTTGCCTGCAACAAAAATTATCAATCAGTATCAATTTTCACATAGAAAGTAAATAGGAAGCACAAATGTTACGTCATTATGATACTTGCCGATCAAGCTCAAAGAATGGAGGAATCTCTCCTTTATCCAGAAGAAGAAGACTAAAAGAAGATAAAAGAGGAGTTTTAGCACTTGGGAGTTGAATACCATTCACGAAGCAAAGCTTTTGTTGCATCACCGCCCCCGCGGAGCAGTTTCTGCGCCTCATCTTGTGGAGCTGTGAAGCTGAAGAGTCAGTGTCACCGCCCCTGCGTTGACACTGGGCCGCCCTGCGGCTCGGCATCTGAACTGACAAAAAGTTGAAGAGTCAGGCGTTTGAAGATCATCAATGATCCGCCCCTGCGGAACTACCAGGCCGCCCCTGCGGCCACGAAGAAGATCAAACGTTTTCGCTTGAACCGCCCCTGCGGATCTGAAAGCCGCCCTTGCGGTTCAACGACAGAGGCTTTACTTTGGTTGTTTACACCACCTTTATGGCATTAAAGGTGGTTGTTTTGGCCGGCCATTTACTCCCATTTAGTGTCATTTGTAGTATAAATAGACCCATGGTTGATTGCTAGAATCATCCATCATTTTCCCACTTTTATTCTCTCTTGCTTCCTTTGTAATGAGCTTCTAAGTGTCCTTGCTACATTGGGTTGATTTGAGGTTGCATTATTACTTTGGTTGTAAGTTCCCCTTTTATATAAGTTTTATTCAGTAATGTTTTGTGTTTCTTGAGCTTCATTTATCTAATTTGCATGTTTTCATTATCACTTAAGATTGATCACCTTAGGTTCTAAGTGCATGCAAACAACTAGGATTAATAGATTACGGGTTCGGGTCTTTAGTCTAGTAGTAACCTTTAAGTAATAACGAGTTGTAATTGCTTGAAGGAAAAGAAACACAATTATAAAGATTATTTTAACGGTTTTTGTTGAGAAGCTTTTGAAAGCATTGTAAGGAACGTTTTGGAGCTGTTTTTAAAGGGTTGTAAGTCTTGTTTAAACTCATATTCAGCTAAGATTACTTGCTTTTTTTCACTCTTATTACACTTTCCTGCTATGGAAACCATGTATGCTTGCATGATGGGTTTGGATCTTGAAATGCATGTTATTGGTTAAGTAGTTGTGAATCTAGGGTGATAGAATGATGGTTATGGCTTGGACTGTGATAGAATAGACTTGAATGTACCTTGGAGAGTCTTCAATGGCATTGGATGCACTAGAAGAGGAGCCAAGTGTTGAAATTGAAGTGCACGAAGGATGGAGGAAGCACTGTAGGAACCACGGCCTGGGGCCTAAGACCACGCCCGTGGTTTCATTAAATGGACCCGTGGAAAACCATGTCGTAGCTAATTATGCCAAAACCACGCCCATGGTTTTTAGGGAACCCGTGGTTTTTGAAGAAAGTCCCTTAGTTGAAGGTGAAGCTTCAAGGTTTCTTGGAGAGTCTTCAATGGCATTTGATACATCTAATGTGGAGCTATATGGATTACATCCAACGGAGAAAGTTCCTCCTAAACTTGATCTCAAACCTCTTCCTTCTCATTTAAAGTATGATTTCCTTGGTTCAAATTCTACATATCCCGTGATTGTGAATGCATCTTTGAATGATGATGAGCTTGATAGGTTGTTGAATGAATTAAAACTGCATAGGAGAGCTATAGGATACCCCATTGATGACTTAGTTGGCATTAAACCATCCTTGTGCATGCATAAAATCTTGGTGGAAGACAACCATAAACCTTCTATTGAACCTCAAAGAAGATTGAACCCTATTATGAAAGAGGTAGTCAAGAAAGAGATCTTAAAATTGCTAGATGCAGGAATCATTTTCCCGATTTTGGATAGTAAATGGGTTAGTCCCGTACATGTGGTTCCTAAGAAGGGTGGTATGACCGTAGTAACTAATGAGAACAATGAATTAATCCCAACTAGAACGGTTACGGGGTGGAGAATGTGTATTGACTATAGGAAGCTTAATGTTGCCTCTAGGAAAGATCACTTCCATCTTCCCTTTATTAATCAAATGCTAGAAAGGTTAGCTCAACATTCACATTTTTGTTACCTTGATGGTTATA
Source organism: Fagopyrum esculentum (assembly GCA_033239045.1). Taxonomy (NCBI): domain Eukaryota; kingdom Viridiplantae; phylum Streptophyta; class Magnoliopsida; order Caryophyllales; family Polygonaceae; genus Fagopyrum; species Fagopyrum esculentum. The sequence goes on along the minus strand of BSUD01000002.1, from coordinate 136,524,553 downwards.
GCGGGTTCTTTTAAATCCCAATTCACCCGGATGACCAAGAGAAAACAACATTTACTTGTCCTTGGGGAACATTTGCATATAGAAGAATGCCATTTGGGTTGTGTAATGCACCGGCCACCTTTCAAAGGTGTATGATGACTATTTTTCTAAATATATTGAGAATATTATGGAAGTGTTTATGGTTGATTTCTCTGTATATGGCTCTTCATTTGATAATTGTTTGGCTAATCTATCTTTGGTGTTGAAGAGATGTGAGGAAACTAATCTTGTATTGAATTGGGAGGAATGCCACTTCATGGTGAGTGAAGGCATAGTATTGGGATACTTGGTTTCCCACCGAGGAATTGAGGTTGATAGAGCCAAGATAGAGACGATAGAGAAGTTGCAACCACCTACCTCGGTGAAAGGGGTAAGGAGTTTCTTAGGGCATGCCGATTTTTACCGGAGGTTTATAAAAGATTTCTCTAAAATTTCTAAGCCTCTAACCAACCTATTAATGAAGGATGTTTAGTTTGTTTTCTCCAAGGATTGTCTTGAAGCGTTTTGTAGGTTGAAGGATGCTTTGATCTCCGCCCCGATTATGCAACCTCCGGATTGGAGCTTACCATTTGATGTAATGTGTGATGCGAGTGACATGGTTGTTGGGGATTTTTTAGAACAAAAGAAAGATGGTCTTACACATGTCATCTACTACGCTAGCAAGACGCTAGATGATGTCCAACTCAACTATGCCACAACCGAGAAGGAGTTGCTAGCGGTGGTGTATGTCTTTGAGAAGTTTCGCTCATATCTTGTTGGAGCAAAGGTTATTGTGTACACGGATCATGTTGTGATCAGTTATCTCCTCACAAAAAAGATGTCAAGCCTCGCCTCATTCGGTGGATCCTTCTCCTCCAAGAATTCAACTTGGAGATTCGTGACAAGAAAGGTTCCGAAAATTCAGCAGCGGACCACCTTAGTAGGCTACCACCATTGGAGGTTGAGATAGGTGGGGAGCATTGTGGAGATTTCAAGGTGAATGGGCACCGTTTGAAGAAGTGCATCCCGGAAGCTCCGGTGGATATGATTGCCCCACTTCACCTTGAGTGAAACACTCTCGGATTTCGGTCTAGCTAAAGACCTTAAAGAAGCGCTTAATTGGAGGCAATCCATTGGTACATATCTTTTCCTTTTCTTTTTCTTCTTCATTTTTGCTTTTGTTTTTGTTTTGGTGTGTTTGTGTGTGGTTTGTGTTTGTGTGCTAGAGTCTAGGTAATAAAGAAGCCTTGCAAGGCATGGAGATGACGGTGATGATCCCAAATTAAACGTGGGTGGAGCGGACGTGGGACTTAGACGGCTTGCGGTGCTTTGTGGGTCCCGACGCCATAATGAACATGAAGAGCTCTTTACCATCTTTGATTGATCATCCACCATCACTCCACATGAGTGAACCAAAATACCGAAAACACTACCACTTTTACATTGTGAAGACTCTCTTTTACTTCTTTATTTAATTTGCACATTGGGGACAATGTGATTTTAAGTATGGGGTGGGGTATTCACAATATCTTTGCATGATTGCATCTAGGATAGTTTCATATTATTGTCACATGTTTCATTTTGCTTTGCATTGTACATATTTATCTCAAAAATTCCAAAAACACCATAAATTTTTAAAAAATTTTGTGCTTCTTAGTTTGGATATGACCCTTATGATGAGATTGTTTTGTGAATTGGCTATGGATGGCCTTGTGTGTTGAAAGAATTTATGCATATGTGGACTTGAATACTTCTCTTGAATCTCATGTATGAATTGTGATGAAGATTGTTGTCTAGGTTGGATTGAGAATTGATTATCGAAATCGCATGCTAGTTCTTACACGTCATCTAGGAATGATTAAGGCATTCATTTCTCTCTTCTTCTCATCTTGATCATGTTGTTTGAGCACCTCACTTGATATGAAATTTGACCTCTTTTGACCCATCCGAGAATAGGAGCATGTTAGTGTGATGAGTGTGTGAAAGACAACTGTGGGGTGAAATTGTTGATGAATGAATATTATGAATGAAGTGTTGAATGTGTTGTGACAGTGTAGAAAAAAATATAGGTTTGGGGACGTTGGTTTTGATGACGAGTAACTCGGCACCATTCACATAATCGGGTGTTTGTGTCTTGCCAAAGTCGGATTACCGATAGTCCTAACGAGCCTTGGTATGTGTGCTCGGTGTGAGGCACCTCGTAAAAGTCTCGAGGTCCGCTAAGCACCAAGGTTTCGACTTTTGTACACCAATGTCATTGTCTCAAAAATAGATGAAAGAAAAAGAAGAAAAAGAAAAGAAAGAAAAGAAAAGATGGAGAAAAATATACACTTATGGTGGAGTTGAGCAAAAATGAAGTTGTGGAGTTAGTTCCTTTTCCGGATTAGCATCACATGACCTAAAAATTCCCACCTTTGACACGTTTCTTGGCCTAATCTTTCTTAAGTCCTTAAGACCTCTATGCACATGTGTTTTGACTTAAGTGATTTTGATTTGATATCTTTATGATCATCTAGACATTCTCGATTTACTTTGCATATATGATTTTGAGTTAAGTATGATTATCTTTCCGTGCCTTTATTCTCTTGATACACATTTGCTCATCCTTTCCCATGAACATCACTATGAAGGTGATCTATGACTAGAAGCACAATTTCAAAAATATTTTCTGTTTTTCCGCATTCATAACTCATGCCATCTTGTAGCTTAGGTTTGAACCTTGCTTGGGACAAGCTAGTGGCAAGTATGGAGTATTTTGATAACATGATTTATGACGTTAGATTAGGCACTCATTTAGATAGTTTTTCCCCTTATTCATGCATGGTTTGGCATTAGTTGTGGCGTTTATGCTTAATCGAGTCTTATTTCTAGAAAGATGTCTACACGAGCTTTTGTCGGTTTTATAGGTATTTTGGGGAGCTTTTGGACTTAATCGATACATTCGAGGATCATTCCTCATGGTGCACGCATCCGGACTCCCTAAGGAGCAATCTAGAAGCAAAGAAGAACACAAAAGACCTTGTTGGTGCATGTCTTGCCCCAACTCATGACTTCGTGATCCAAGGAGGGATTTCTGATGAAAACCACGGCCCACCTGGCAATTCCACGCCCGTGGTTTTGGCCCGTGGTTTTTGTCACCACAGCCATGACACTTGTCACGCGATTTCTTTGCCCGGCCTTTGCTTTCCTTGGTTGAGTGTGGACTTGGAAAAGCCTGCATGTTGGCTTTTGGACTGGGATCTCATCATCCATTGTGGGGGGAGACTTGGAACAAAAAAAAACACTCTCATTTGGGAGAAGAAGAAGATCATCAAAACTTAGATCTAGAGTTAGACTTTGAAGGATTTTTAGTGACTTTTGTTGAGAAGCTTTTGGAAGCATTGTAAGGAACATTTTGGAGCTGTTTTTGAAGGGTTGTAAGTCTTGTTTAAACTCATATTCAGCTAAGATTACTTGCTTCTTTTCACTCTTATTTCACTTTCTTGCTATGGAAACCATGTATGCTTGCATGATGAGTTTGGATCTTGAAATGCATGTTATTGGCTAAGTAGTTGTGATTCTAGGGTGATGGAATAATGGTTATGGCTTGTACTATGATAGAATAGACTTGAATGTACATTTGGATGACTTGCATGCTCGAATCCAAACCCCCGACCATAATCACGGTTTGTTCCTCCTAAACCACGGCCGTGGTTTCGTATGATCAGCCCGTGGCTTTGCTCAATTGCTCTTACATTGATAAATTCGTATGTTAGGATGTTAGATTGTTGAAATCCTAGTGTTTGTTAAGCCTTATCTAGCTTAGGGTGACCTAATGCTAGAAAACTAAGTGAGGGAAGAGACTTACCCAGTAATTCCTGATCTTAGATACCAAAGATGATGAACTCTAGGTAGTAGTGAGCCTCGCAAGCTGCTATTGAATTGAGTGTGCTAGGATTGTTGCTTAGGAGTTGCCTTCCCGAGACTTACCCGGTAAGGAGAGGTTTGACCCCTAGATAGTAATCCGGTTTGTATAGAATTCCCAACCTTAGGTTCCGAAAGACTTACCCGGTAATAGGACCTTAGGTGCGGGATTAGTGGACCTTGAGACCTACCCGGTGATTGTACCCATTAGAGAAACACCCTTTCCCAACATACCGCAGCTTGTCCAAGGTTGATTAGAAGTTTGAGTCCAATGTCATAACCGGAAGTCCCAATCCCTAGAATCCGCTTTTCTCTCTTTAATCACATATCTTGTTCTTGTGTTGTTTGTTTGTGTTGTTTGATTGATTGATAACCTTGCATGATTTTGATCTTGATTGATCACCATAAAAACCCAACAAAAAACATCATAATTTTCATTTATTTATTTCCTTCTCTTTTCTTAAACTAGATTTTTATTATCCATGATCACTTGTTTGATTTGATTTCACATTAGTCTTTGTGTTTGACCTCGGAGTACTATCCTTGCTACAAAACGACCCATACACTGTGGGTTCGCTAGGAGTTAGGAGAATATATCGAGTTATAAATTGTAAGACTTTTGCGTGGTACATTTCTAGCGTAACAACATCTACAACGTCGGTATAAACCGTTAGCTAACATTCTACATATCAAAAAGACGGTAAAGGCACAAACACACATAATGTAAAGTAAAACACATAGCATGCTCACACAATAGCCGGGTATTATCTTTCATTAGGTTATATAATTACTAATTCAACTTATGGTTGTTACACGAGAATCGCTACGACATCTCCTCCGTCCCCTTTCACCAACAGGAATAGAATGTATGCATCATTTTGTCGCATGTTGGACTGGTCGCGAGAGCACCTCCCAAATTCCCCATTCTGAACGGGACAAGCGGTAACCGCCCGGTTATACTACACTTGGGCTAGTTAAGGTATAACAAAGGTCAATCCTAGTTCCGGTTATCTAAACAACACAAACAAGCCAATACAATCAAACCAATACATGGAATGAAGTTAAGTAAGTCCAAGGGACTTACCTCACTTAGATAACTCAACAAACAACTCAGAAACCTCACGAAAGAAGAACGGAAAGCTTGTTCATACAAGGCATTACGAATCAGGAATCGAAACGAATGTTAGAAGTCTATAACTTCTAGTCTCCATGATCTCTAAGAGATCTACACAAGCTAGGGTCACAATGAAAGTTCATACCGAAAGTTCATACCGGATGTTCTTACCAAAATTTTTCATACCGGAAGTTCATACCGAAATTTTTTTATACCGGAAGTTCATACCGGATGCCAATGATGTTTACACTAGTGAATTTACAACCTTTGTTTGCTCAGAGTGATGTTGACAGTGGTCTTGATCGTCTCTGGGAAAAGAAGAAGGTTATACCATTTTTAGAGACATTTTTGTTGCTTCAAGGTTGATACCTGAATGTTGCGTTTTTGCTCATACCATTTTTATAACTTCCGATATGTAATTCTTAGTTCTAAACTATGACATAAAATCAGTTTGTTTGGTATAACTTCCGGTATGATAACTTCAAGTATGATAACTTCCGGTATGATAACTTCCGGTATGTGAAGCTCCGTTTGTGAACTTCCGGTATGTGAACTTCCAGTATGTGAAACTCCGGTATGTGAAACTCCGGTGTGCATTCCAAAAAAATAAATAAATAAAATAAAAAAGACAAAAATAAATAAAGAAAATAAAATAATAAATTATGTATGATAACTTCCGATATGATATGATAACTTCCGGTATGATATGATAAATTCCGGTATGATATGATAGCTTCCGGTATGATATGATAACTTCCGGTATGATAACTTCCGGTATGTGAACTTCCGGTAAGTGAACTTCCGGTATGTGATATTCCGGTATGTGAAATTCCGGTATTGAAAATTCCGGTATGTGAAAATTCCGGTATGTGAAAAATTCTTCATTACAGAAAATTAAAAAAAAATAAAGAAAATAAGAAAGAGAAAAAAAATTATTAAAAGAAAATTAAAAAACAAATTCAAATTTTTAAAAATTAAAACTTCCACTTAAATAACAAATAACAAACATTTTTTTTTAAATAGAAGGATTAATTAGTTTTACCTACCATTAAATGAAAGTGATAAAAAAATATGGGCATAATTTCTTTAACAAAAACCAAAAAGAGTCTAGTAGGCCAAGTTCTTTCAATAATTTATAATTTTAACAATTTGTATCTACATTTAAAAATCCAGAATTTGAAAAAAGTTATTGGATTAAAAACAAAATTTTTAAATCAGAATAATAAGTTATACACCTAAGGATTCACCACTAAAACAAAATTTTCATATTTTCATGGTCTTTGTTCATCTAATTTATAACAAACAAACAATTAGTTTGTCCCTTTTTTTATTAATTTTAAAATTTTAATTTTGAAACAAACTAAATTTAAATAAAACATATTTCCTACTATTAAATTAATTTGTTTTTAAAATAATCAATTTTAAAAAAACGATTTTAACTTTATTTTTTAAGTTTTTGGTTATAGATAATAATATTAAAAAATTAAAATGAAAATTTGTTACGTAATTTTTTTATTTAATATTTTGACAATCATTATAAATTTAATAATTAACTTTTTATTATATGATCTAATCATATTGGTATAATATATTCATCTTAACATTTGTTGTTACACTAAAATTGTTAGGGCTTTTTTAAAAGAATTGTACTTTGTTTAGCAAATAATTTTTTACTTGCCAGCTGCCACCCTTGTAATAATCGGTATCCAACTAGAAACTGGAATTTCGATTTTTGTAACTGGTATAAATCTCTCTAGTATAAATAAATCAACGTTTTTGTAGCTAACTGACCAATATAATGAGATTATTATTAATATAATTTTTGAAAAATTAAATAGATAAGAAATTTGTAATTGTCTTAATATATTTTCTATTACATATATTCATTCAGAACCTTTCGAGTTTAATTCAAATAATATCCAAATTACAGAATGGTAGAAACTTGGCGCCCAGTCTCTAAATAAATAGGTTTACAAATTCTTGTATATATATATATTCTATTCCTCAAATTCTAATGAAGAACCAACGAGCTCAGAACCAGACAATGGCGAATGATAATATTTTCAGTCCTAGTTTCGAGGTGATCGCCAGAGAAAGCAAGGAGAAGAAACACAGTTTTAGAGTTTCTGGTGTAGAAATCGAGTTAGACCTCAAGTACGATTATATTGAGGCAATCAGAAGGGACTCATTCGGCGGGCTAGTTATCTTTTGCCGTAATCAACAAACCGGAGAACGATTCTGCGTGAGAAAGATTTGCGAAGTAACGAAACACCGTTGTATTGCTCTTACCACTCTCCGGGAGATGCAAATCCTTAGACAAATCAGCCACAGAAATGTCATACGCCTCCAAGACGTTATGATCTCGTCATCGCTGCTCGGAGAGGCTAATTTCCGGGATCTTTATCTGGTTCAAGAATTCATGGAATTCGATCTCGCTTATGTAATTAGAGCCAAGAAGCTTTGCGAAAATGATTACAGATCTTTCCTCAAACAAATCCTTCGAGGTGTGAGGTTTCTTCATTCCGCGAACGTGATTCATCGGAATCTTCAGCCGAGGAATCTTTTACTGAACAAGAAACTCAAAAAACTGAAAATTAGTGATTTTGGTCATGCTGCTACGCTGGATCAAAACTCTAACTCGTCAGTTAAAGACATGATTGATTTCCCGTGGTACAAAGCACCGGAGATTCTTGTAAGATTATGATAAATTCCCCTTAGGGTTTCCATTGACTGAATGGTCATATAAATAACCAACGTATTTACAGTAATTACAAAGGCAGCCCTCTATTATATTCTATTTACATAAGATTGCTATCATACCCCCGCAGTCGAAACTGGAGGAGGCATTACAGTAAGACTGGATCTAAAATCAAGAAACAATTGTCGTGGAAGGCCTTTTGTAAAAATGTCTGCATACTGGAAAGTCGATGGAACGTGGAGGACTCGAACTTGACCGCGGGCAACTTGATCACGTACGAAATGAATGTCAATTTCGATGTGCTTGGTTCGTTGATGTTGAACCGGGTTGCTGGCAAGGTACGTTGCTGAGATGTTATCAGTGTATACCACAGAAGCTTTGGTAAGGGGGCAATGAAGTTCAAGCAATAAATTGCGCAGCCAAGAGCATTCTGACACGACATTGGCAACTCCTCTGTATTCGGCCTCTGCGCTAGAGCGGGAAACAACAGACTGTCGTTTAGCAGCCCAAGATATTAAAGTGTCGTTGAAGAAGACACAATAACCAGAGGTTGAACGGCGGGTATCAGGACATCCAGCCCAGTCTGCATCTGTATATGCAATAAGATCTGACTTTGGAGATGGAGAAATGGTGATACCTAAAGATGAAGTGCCAGAGATGTAGCGGATGATACGCTTGAGTGCAGCAAAATGGGCTTCTCGGGGATCGTGCATGAATAGACACACTTGCTGTACTGCATAACTGATGTCAGGTCGGGTGAAGGTCAAGTATTGAAGTGCTCCAGCTAAGCTTCTGTATAGGGTCGGATCACTGATTGCTGGACCAGATGAGGCACTGAGTTTCACAGATGGTTCAGCTGGTGTAGCAGAAGGTTTGCAATTAATCATTTTTGCACGCTCAACAATTTCCCTGGCGTATTTATCTTGAGATAAAAATAATCCAGAGGAACTTCGACGAACGGAGATGCCCAGAAAATAGGATAGGATTCCGAGATCTTTAAGTGCAAACTCGTTTCCCAAGAGCATGATCAGATGATTCCGCAATTTATCAGAAGATGCAGTAAGGATGATATCATCAACATAGAGAAGCAGGTAGGCAATATGAGAGCCATGTCTGTAAATGAAAAGAGATGAGTCACTCTTACTGCCAATGAAGCCAATTTGGAGTAAGAAGCCTGCAAAACGCTGAAACCAAGCCCGAGGTGCCTGTTTAAGACCGTAAAGAGATTTCTGCAGTAAACAAACATCATTAGGTCTCGAGGAATCACGGAATCCAGGGGGTTGGAACATATAAACCGTCTCATTTAAATGCCCATGTAGGAAGGCATTTTGAACGTCAAGTTGATGAATGGACCATGACCGGGAAACTGCAATGCTGAGAACTGTTCTGATAGTTGCCGGTTTGACAACTGGGCTGAAAGTTTCATCGCAATCAATACCGACCTGTTGGGAACATCCATTAGCGACAAGACGAGCCTTGTAGCGTTCAAGGGAGCCATCAGACCTGTGCTTATGACGAAAAATCCACATACATCGCACAATGTTAGCCTGAGGAGGACGAGGAACCAGAACCCAAGTCTTATTTCGCATAAGGGCTCGATATTCGTCGACCATGGCAGCGTTCCACTGCGGGTCTTGGAGGGCTACATTGTGGGATTTGGGTATGGGAGATATATTGGTGGTGGAGACGGAAAGGTCAAAAACCGGTTTAGGTTTGGTTATGCCGGATTGACTTCGGGTGTGTGGTCGTGGTTGAGGTAGTTGAGTATTTGAGGTGGATTCAGTTTCAACATGTTGGTGAGCTACGGAATGTGGGATGGTAGATCGTAGTGAAACTGGGTGGGTTGAGCTGGTTGGGCTAATAGGACCAGGCGCGGGGTAGTCCAAAGGAGCGGGTGGGCTGATGGAATTAGCTGGGCCAGAGGGAAGAGGTGGGGAGCGTGTCACTGGAGCTGGGCCGGAGAAAGGTGGGCCAGGAGAAGTATGCGTGGAAGGCCGGGTGGGGCGCGCTGGACAGAGTGGGCCGGGTAGGGAAATGGGCCCAGAAAGCTGCTGAGGAGCAAAGGACTGCACTGTTGGGCTTAAATCCGATGGGCCTGACTGCGAGGGAAGCTGGGCACGAGAACCATGGGCCTGAGATGCCATTTCAGAATGGTACGGGGAAGGATTCACATCATCCGGAAAAATCGAGGTGGGAGATTTACGGGATGAAGTGGCAAAAGGAAAAACGGACTCGTCAAAAGTGACATGGCGAGATATAATAATTTTATTTGTGGAAAGTTCTAAACATCTATACCCCCGATGGTGACTTGGGTACCCAAGAAAGACACATGGAGAGGAGCGAGGTTGGAGTTTGTGGGAGACGGTGGTGCTTTGATTAGGAAAGCAAAGACAACCGAAAACGCGGAGGTGATCGTATGAGGGTGTGACGAAGTATAATACTTGGGTGGGTGACCGATTTTGGATTGTGGTGGAGGGTAGGATGTTGAGAAGGTAGCTGGACGTTTCTAAGGCATGGGGCCAAAAAGAAACGGGAAGCGACGCATGAAAGAGAAGGGAACGAATCATGTTGGTGATGGTACGAATGATACGTTCCGCTTTACCGTTTTGAGGGGAGGTATAAGGACACGAAAATCTGAAATTAATTCCGTTTGAGATGAAGAAGTTGTGAAAACTGGAGTTATTGAACTCTCTACCCATGTCACATTGAAAAGATTTTATAGCACAATTGAACTGAGTTTTAACCATCTGGTGAAATCGCACAAAGATATCAAACACTTGAGACTTAAATTTGATGGGAAAAACCCATAAAAAATGGGAGAAATCATCAAGAAAAAGGAGATAGTATTTGAAACCTTCTTTGCTTTCAATAGGTGAAGTCCATAGATCGCTATGAATAATATCAAAAGGTGCAGAAGTAGAGGTAAAAGATCGTTCAAAAGGAAGTTTAATGTGTTTTCCTAGTTGACAAGCATGACATAAAGAGGAGAATTTCTCCTTTTTACAACGAAAAAAAGATGAAGAACGAAGAATGTCTAAAACAGGAGCTCCAGGATGGCCTAGACGATCGTGCCAAATGTGTGGCGACTCGATGGAGAGAGCGTGGACTTGGGAAGATGAAGTGACAGGATAAAGATCCCCCGAACTATTGCATCTCAGACGAATTGTCCCCGTTTGCAGATCCTTCACAGAAAAACCAAACGGATCAAACTCAACACTAGCAAGGTTATCGGAAGTGAAGCGTCTAACAGAAACAAGGTTTTTGACTATTTTTGGTGCAATGAGAATATTGGATAGGCGTAATGGGTGTTTTGTGGTGGGAAAGGTGGTTTCTCCAATACCTGTAGAAGGAATACGCATGCCATTTCCAACAATTATCGAATTTGAGGGACCATTATACGAAATAGACGAGAGTATACCTGGAGTATGAGTCATGTGCGATGTGGCACCCGTGTCCATGTACCAATTATTGTCCGCCGGATTCAAAGACATAGTGGCAAAAGAGTGATCTAGAGCAGTGGGCTGATATGGTGTAGCCAGATGGGCCTGAGAAAACGAATTTCCAGGGCCCGGCCCAAGGATACCCTCTTGTTGCTGCTGTGGAAACGGACAGGGCGGCCTATACTGCTGCATTGGGCCAGACTGGGTCCAGTTGAAAACAGGTGAGGCAGGTGGGCCGCTGGGGAACTGGGCCGGACTGGATTGGGCCAGAGGCAGCCACCCACGCGCAGGATGCCACACAAATCTGCCCTGCGAATTGGTGTTGCCGCTGTTGCTGCGTTGCTTGCCCTTGCGACTCCGGCCTCGGCGCTGTTGGTTCCGATCGGAGGTTGCCGGAGATGAGTCGGCAGAAGGTGGCGCCGGCGAGCCTGGAGGTGGTGTGCGAGATTCGGCTGTCAGGGCAGTGCTATTTGAACCGGCTGATTTTTGGGAAGCCATGCGAGTTTCTTCGAGTTGCAATTGGGAGCGGGCCTTGGTGAAAGACGGGAGCGGATCAGTTTGTTGAATAAAACTGGCCGCCGCATTATATTCAGCAGGTAATCCCGAAATAAGTTGAAGCACAAGTCGAGTGTCAGGAACAGGTGATCCGACGCCTTTGAGTTGATCTGCTAGAGACTTAAGTTGCAAACAGTAAGCGTTAATGGAGGAAAATCCAGATAACTTACAATTCGAGAACTCGTGTTCAAGATAGACAGCCCGAGTGTTTTTATTATCTTGAAAGATATCTTTGACTCGATTTCATGCCTGAAGAGCAGTATCATCTGAGTCGAGGATTTGCAATAGGATCTCCCTGGAGACCGTACTGTAAATCCATTGAAGGACCGCTGCGTCGACTTGAAGCCATAATGAATCATCAATATCCGTAGGTTTGGGAATCTTCTCATCAATGTGGTCGAGGACGTTGTGAGCTTTCGCAGTGACGCGAAAAAGAGTAACCCAAGATGCATACGGAGTGTCGTGGTCAAGGACGAGGGTAATATTGTTCTTGATGTTGGAGATTCCAAGAGCGGAATGGAACGAAGGTTTTCTTTCGGTAGTCATCGAAGAACGTTTGGAAAAGGGGAGAGACGGCAGAAGTGAAAGCGGCCGTTAGGGTTAGAAAGAGCGGAAGAAGGTTTGAGGAACGAGAACCTCTGATACCATGTAAGATTATGATAAATTCCCCTTAGGGTTTCCATTGACTGAATGGTCATATAAATAACCAACGTATTTACAGTAATTACAAAGGCAGCCCTCTATTATATTCTATTTACATAAGATTGCTATCATACCCCCGCAGTCGAAACTGGAGGAGGCATTACAGTAAGACTGGATCTAAAATCAAGAAACAATTGTCGTGGAAGGCCTTTTGTAAAAATGTCTGCATACTGGAAAGTCGATGGAACGTGGAGGACTCGAACTTGACCGCGGGCAACTTGATCACGTACGAAATGAATGTCAATTTCGATGTGCTTGGTTCGTTGATGTTGAACCGGGTTGCTGGCAAGGTACGTTGCTGAGATGTTATCAGTGTATACCACAGAAGCTTTGGTAAGGGGGCAATGAAGTTCAAGCAATAAATTGCGCAGCCAAGAGCATTCTGACACGACATTGGCAACTCCTCTGTATTCGGCCTCTGCGCTAGAGCGGGAAACAACAGACTGTCGTTTAGCAGCCCAAGATATTAAAGTGTCGTTGAAGAAGACACAATAACCAGAGGTTGAACGGCGGGTATCAGGACATCCAGCCCAGTCTGCATCTGTATATGCAATAAGATCTGACTTTGGAGATGGAGAAATGGTGATACCTAAAGATGAAGTGCCAGAGATGTAGCGGATGATACGCTTGAGTGCAGCAAAATGGGCTTCTCGGGGATCGTGCATGAATAGACACACTTGCTGTACTGCATAACTGATGTCAGGTCGGGTGAAGGTCAAGTATTGAAGTGCTCCAGCTAAGCTTCTGTATAGGGTCGGATCACTGATTGCTGGACCAGATGAGGCACTGAGTTTCACAGATGGTTCAGCTGGTGTAGCAGAAGGTTTGCAATTAATCATTTTTGCACGCTCAACAATTTCCCTGGCGTATTTATCTTGAGATAAAAATAATCCAGAGGAACTTCGACGAACGGAGATGCCCAGAAAATAGGATAGGATTCCGAGATCTTTAAGTGCAAACTCGTTTCCCAAGAGCATGATCAGATGATTCCGCAATTTATCAGAAGATGCAGTAAGGATGATATCATCAACATAGAGAAGCAGGTAGGCAATATGAGAGCCATGTCTGTAAATGAAAAGAGATGAGTCACTCTTACTGCCAATGAAGCCAATTTGGAGTAAGAAGCCTGCAAAACGCTGAAACCAAGCCCGAGGTGCCTGTTTAAGACCGTAAAGAGATTTCTGCAGTAAACAAACATCATTAGGTCTCGAGGAATCACGGAATCCAGGGGGTTGGAACATATAAACCGTCTCATTTAAATGCCCATGTAGGAAGGCATTTTGAACGTCAAGTTGATGAATGGACCATGACCGGGAAACTGCAATGCTGAGAACTGTTCTGATAGTTGCCGGTTTGACAACTGGGCTGAAAGTTTCATCGCAATCAATACCGACCTGTTGGGAACATCCATTAGCGACAAGACGAGCCTTGTAGCGTTCAAGGGAGCCATCAGACCTGTGCTTATGACGAAAAATCCACATACATCGCACAATGTTAGCCTGAGGAGGACGAGGAACCAGAACCCAAGTCTTATTTCGCATAAGGGCTCGATATTCGTCGACCATGGCAGCGTTCCACTGCGGGTCTTGGAGGGCTACATTGTGGGATTTGGGTATGGGAGATATATTGGTGGTGGAGACGGAAAGGTCAAAAACCGGTTTAGGTTTGGTTATGCCGGATTGACTTCGGGTGTGTGGTCGTGGTTGAGGTAGTTGAGTATTTGAGGTGGATTCAGTTTCAACATGTTGGTGAGCTACGGAATGTGGGATGGTAGATCGTAGTGAAACTGGGTGGGTTGAGCTGGTTGGGCTAATAGGACCAGGCGCGGGGTAGTCCAAAGGAGCGGGTGGGCTGATGGAATTAGCTGGGCCAGAGGGAAGAGGTGGGGAGCGTGTCACTGGAGCTGGGCCGGAGAAAGGTGGGCCAGGAGAAGTATGCGTGGAAGGCCGGGTGGGGCGCGCTGGACAGAGTGGGCCGGGTAGGGAAATGGGCCCAGAAAGCTGCTGAGGAGCAAAGGACTGCACTGTTGGGCTTAAATCCGATGGGCCTGACTGCGAGGGAAGCTGGGCACGAGAACCATGGGCCTGAGATGCCATTTCAGAATGGTACGGGGAAGGATTCACATCATCCGGAAAAATCGAGGTGGGAGATTTACGGGATGAAGTGGCAAAAGGAAAAACGGACTCGTCAAAAGTGACATGGCGAGATATAATAATTTTATTTGTGGAAAGTTCTAAACATCTATACCCCCGATGGTGACTTGGGTACCCAAGAAAGACACATGGAGAGGAGCGAGGTTGGAGTTTGTGGGAGACGGTGGTGCTTTGATTAGGAAAGCAAAGACAACCGAAAACGCGGAGGTGATCGTATGAGGGTGTGACGAAGTATAATACTTGGGTGGGTGACCGATTTTGGATTGTGGTGGAGGGTAGGATGTTGAGAAGGTAGCTGGACGTTTCTAAGGCATGGGGCCAAAAAGAAACGGGAAGCGACGCATGAAAGAGAAGGGAACGAATCATGTTGGTGATGGTACGAATGATACGTTCCGCTTTACCGTTTTGAGGGGAGGTATAAGGACACGAAAATCTGAAATTAATTCCGTTTGAGATGAAGAAGTTGTGAAAACTGGAGTTATTGAACTCTCTACCCATGTCACATTGAAAAGATTTTATAGCACAATTGAACTGAGTTTTAACCATCTGGTGAAATCGCACAAAGATATCAAACACTTGAGACTTAAATTTGATGGGAAAAACCCATAAAAAATGGGAGAAATCATCAAGAAAAAGGAGATAGTATTTGAAACCTTCTTTGCTTTCAATAGGTGAAGTCCATAGATCGCTATGAATAATATCAAAAGGTGCAGAAGTAGAGGTAAAAGATCGTTCAAAAGGAAGTTTAATGTGTTTTCCTAGTTGACAAGCATGACATAAAGAGGAGAATTTCTCCTTTTTACAACGAAAAAAAGATGAAGAACGAAGAATGTCTAAAACAGGAGCTCCAGGATGGCCTAGACGATCGTGCCAAATGTGTGGCGACTCGATGGAGAGAGCGTGGACTTGGGAAGATGAAGTGACAGGATAAAGATCCCCCGAACTATTGCATCTCAGACGAATTGTCCCCGTTTGCAGATCCTTCACAGAAAAACCAAACGGATCAAACTCAACACTAGCAAGGTTATCGGAAGTGAAGCGTCTAACAGAAACAAGGTTTTTGACTATTTTTGGTGCAATGAGAATATTGGATAGGCGTAATGGGTGTTTTGTGGTGGGAAAGGTGGTTTCTCCAATACCTGTAGAAGGAATACGCATGCCATTTCCAACAATTATCGAATTTGAGGGACCATTATACGAAATAGACGAGAGTATACCTGGAGTATGAGTCATGTGCGATGTGGCACCCGTGTCCATGTACCAATTATTGTCCGCCGGATTCAAAGACATAGTGGCAAAAGAGTGATCTAGAGCAGTGGGCTGATATGGTGTAGCCAGATGGGCCTGAGAAAACGAATTTCCAGGGCCCGGCCCAAGGATACCCTCTTGTTGCTGCTGTGGAAACGGACAGGGCGGCCTATACTGCTGCATTGGGCCAGACTGGGTCCAGTTGAAAACAGGTGAGGCAGGTGGGCCGCTGGGGAACTGGGCCGGACTGGATTGGGCCAGAGGCAGCCACCCACGCGCAGGATGCCACACAAATCTGCCCTGCGAATTGGTGTTGCCGCTGTTGCTGCGTTGCTTGCCCTTGCGACTCCGGCCTCGGCGCTGTTGGTTCCGATCGGAGGTTGCCGGAGATGAGTCGGCAGAAGGTGGCGCCGGCGAGCCTGGAGGTGGTGTGCGAGATTCGGCTGTCAGGGCAGTGCTATTTGAACCGGCTGATTTTTGGGAAGCCATGCGAGTTTCTTCGAGTTGCAATTGGGAGCGGGCCTTGGTGAAAGACGGGAGCGGATCAGTTTGTTGAATAAAACTGGCCGCCGCATTATATTCAGCAGGTAATCCCGAAATAAGTTGAAGCACAAGTCGAGTGTCAGGAACAGGTGATCCGACGCCTTTGAGTTGATCTGCTAGAGACTTAAGTTGCAAACAGTAAGCGTTAATGGAGGAAAATCCAGATAACTTACAATTCGAGAACTCGTGTTCAAGATAGACAGCCCGAGTGTTTTTATTATCTTGAAAGATATCTTTGACTCGATTTCATGCCTGAAGAGCAGTATCATCTGAGTCGAGGATTTGCAATAGGATCTCCCTGGAGACCGTACTGTAAATCCATTGAAGGACCGCTGCGTCGACTTGAAGCCATAATGAATCATCAATATCCGTAGGTTTGGGAATCTTCTCATCAATGTGGTCGAGGACGTTGTGAGCTTTCGCAGTGACGCGAAAAAGAGTAACCCAAGATGCATACGGAGTGTCGTGGTCAAGGACGAGGGTAATATTGTTCTTGATGTTGGAGATTCCAAGAGCGGAATGGAACGAAGGTTTTCTTTCGGTAGTCATCGAAGAACGTTTGGAAAAGGGGAGAGACGGCAGAAGTGAAAGCGGCCGTTAGGGTTAGAAAGAGCGGAAGAAGGTTTGAGGAACGAGAACCTCTGATACCATGTAAGATTATGATAAATTCCCCTTAGGGTTTCCATTGACTGAATGGTCATATAAATAACCAACGTATTTACAGTAATTACAAAGGCAGCCCTCTATTATATTCTATTTACATAAGATTGCTATCAATTCTATTAAACAGTCGATTGCACGGAAAGGAAGCCGATATGTGGTCGGTCGGATGCATTTTTGCCGAGATGATGAGTCAGGTTCCGATCTTCAAAGAAAGCAATGTTGTAGAGCAGTTGAAGGAGATGATCAGGATTCTTCGGACGAAATCGGATCTTAGTTTTGTGGACAATTTTATGAAGTTGCCTTACTCGCCGGGAGTCGGGTTTTCGAGTTTGTTTCCGGAGGCGAATCCACTGGCCATTGATTTGCTAAAGAAGATGCTTGTGTTTAATCCTTTGAAGAGGATTTCGGCTGTGGAAGCCCTGAAACATCCATACTTTTTGGGGTTTAAAGATCCATTGAGGGGTTGTGTGAGCCCTTGGAATGTTGTGTTGAAAGATTATGCTCAGAATCGTGAAACTGTGAATGAAATGATGCTGAGAAAATGGATTTGGAAGGAGATGGTGTTTTACCATCCTCAAGAACGTTGTTATACTCTTTTTGAAAGCATCTTTGATTCATGAAACTCATACCAGATTCAATGAGGCCATCTGTTTTTTGTGTTTTCTGAATTAGAATTTGTATTTGTTAATTCTTTTTTTGATTGTCAAGATTACTACTGCCATATAGCTTCTACGTGTCACAACACGTCTTCATTTAGTACGGATCTGGAATCAGCAAACACATTCTACTTCATCGCCTTTCTAAATATGAAATACGGCTTCTTCGTCACCTAAAGGTATTTCCTAATCTAAACTTCACACCATATGCAGCCTTTATTTAGGGATTTAGTTCGTGTTTTTTTAGGTTAGATCAAAACGGGAAGCCATTGATGCCAATGGAAGAACAGATAATTATTATTGATTGTTAGTTGGTTGAATTTGCACACGGACTGGATGAATCAACACGTGGTAGACTTTTTCTGATCGAAAAATGTAGGTTTCTCGCTTAGGGGATAACTGGTAGCAGATGACAAATTGGGGTGCATAGAAGGTGTTCGATGTAATGCCGGAAAGAAACTATGAATTTGTTGTTGCAGTATACTTATTTTTCGCTTCTTCTGCCGTTCTTTATTGTTGTTGCTTCATTGATATCATATTTGCCAATGAAATCATTTTTCTTTGTAGCTTCATTGATAACAGTAACAAATTGCCCACGAGTGTTCGAAGGAAAGTTTAATTATATTTCTGCCACTACTTTAGATCGGTTTATCACTCTAATGTGGTTCCTTATCAATGATTGTTGATCTTACTGAAGCATTTTAGCACTGAATTTTCTTCTGGAGCCTACTTATACACCTCTTATCTGCTCCTTATTCCTTGGGACAGTTTGTATCTTCTATTTAGAAAACAGATGGCCTCATTGAATCTGGTATGAGTTTCATGAATCAAAGATGCTTTCAAAAAGAGTATAACAACGTTCTTGAGGATGGTAAAACGCCATCTCCTTCCAAATCCATTTTCTCAGCATCATCTCATTCACAGTTTCACGATTCTGAGCATAATCTTTCAACACAACATTCCAAGGGCTCACACAACCCCTCAATGGATCTTTAAACCCCGAAAAGTATGGATGTTTCAGGGCTTCCACAGCCGAAATCCTCTTCAAAGGATTAAACACAAGCATCTTCTTTAGCAAATCAATGGCCAACGGATCCGCCTCCGGAAACAAACTCGAAAACCCGACTCCCGGCGAGTAAGGCAACTTCATAAAACTGTCCACAAAACTAAGATCCGATTGCGTCCCAAGAATCCTGATCATCTCCTTCAACTGCTCTACAACATTGCTTTCTTTGAAGATCGGAACCTGACTCATCATCTCGGCAAAAATACATCCGACCGACCACATATCGGCTTCCTTCCCGTACAATCGATTGCTTAATAGAATCTCCGGTGCTTTGTACCACGGGAAATCAATCATGTCTTTAACTGACGAGTTAGAGTTTTGATCCAGCGTAGCAGCATGACCAAAATCACTAATTTTCAGTTCTTCGAGTTTCTTGTTCAGTAAAAGATTCCTCCGCTGAAGATTCCGATGAATCACGTTCGTGGAATGAAGAAACCTCACACCTCGAAGGATTTGTTTGAGGAAGATCTGTAATCATTTTCGCAAAGCTTCTTGGCTCTAATTACATAAGCGAGATCGAATTCCATGAATTCTTGAACCAGATAAAGATCCTGGATGTCAGCCTCTCCGAGCAGCTATGACGAGATCATAACCTAGGATTCGAACTTTGTATTCTCTCCTAATATACAATATTAATACACAATTTTAATTATACAATATTAATACACAATTTCAATTACACAATATTAACACAATTTCAATCACACAGTATTAATACATAATTTCAAATACACAATTTTAATAAATAAAAGAATTGTGTAATCAAACCTTGTGTAAATGACTCGAGCATACATAATGTACATAATAACGTGTGATATGGACAGAGAATACACTTTAATTCTAAAACTAGTTTATATCTCGTGCCTTGCACGGGTATTTGTTAAAAAGATATTAAAAGTTTGCATTCGCTGATCATATAAATAAAGAATATTTTTTTATTTTAGGTGAAAAAATAGTCAATGGTTTCCGGCGCATTTGAACGCGCTTTTGTTAAATAGGAGATAAAATAAGATAATATAAGATCATCAAAATATTTGCTCGAATAAAATCTTGACGTGTTAACTAAAATAAAAAAATTTGTTTAAGTTTATCTACGTCTAAAATATATTTTTGATATATACGTCTATGAAAAATTACTTATAACCATTTAGGATAAAATATGATTTTTGATATATCTATGTCTAGAAGATATTTTTGTAACCATTTTCTAGTACTGAATCTAAAATTGAGTATATCTTTGTTCATAGTTTTGAAACTCCATTTTAGGCACAAATTTGGGACTATGATGCTAAAATATCGTGTTAATTACATGATACAATCTTTCTCTTGATATGCCAAAGAAAAGGACAAATCTTTAGAAAATAGATAATACTATATTTCAAAATAAATCGAAATTTTTAAATCACAAAAGCAAAATTGATAATAAAAAACGAAAAATAATTTATAGTTAATAGAATGCCGATAATTTGGATTTATAAAAAGATTTCGGAAGATCTGGATAAAAATAAAG
The DNA here is from genome assembly GCA_033239045.1 of Fagopyrum esculentum. Classification (NCBI taxonomy): domain Eukaryota; kingdom Viridiplantae; phylum Streptophyta; class Magnoliopsida; order Caryophyllales; family Polygonaceae; genus Fagopyrum; species Fagopyrum esculentum. Next base: position 136,504,284 of record BSUD01000002.1, on the reverse strand, counting down.
AGATAAAAAATATTTCTAATTTCAGAAATTTAATAGAATAAACATTAATAATTAAGATGATAAATGGAGAAAAAATCGAAAAATTTAACAAATAAAACAATTGGAATTATAAGGCAAAACTTGAGTAAAATTCACGAGAAAAATTAGAATGATATAACATCTTTAGAAATCAGCTAATTAAAATTTTGAAAGATATCAAATTTTCTTTTAAAAAAAATATATAACGAATCATATGTGTACACCGGGCCACCAAATAATAAAACAAAGGGAGAATTTGACATACTAGGCTTTTTTTAGTTTTTGTTTAAGAAAATGTACCCCAAATTTTTTACCACTTTCATTTAATAGTAGGTAAAAATTATTAACCCTTCTAATAGAAAGAAAGAATAAATGATGTTTGTTATTAGTTATATAAGTATAATTTTTATTTTTTAATTACTGAATTTGTTTTCTTTTATTATTTTTCTTGCCTTTTTTTATTTATTTTTTATTTTATTTTTTATTTTCTGGACTGAATTTCTCATACCGAAATTCTCATACCAGAATTTTCATACCAGAAATTATCATACGAAAAGTTCATACCAAAAATTTCATACCAGAATTTTTTTCATACCAGAATTTTTTTCATACTAGAATTTTTTCATACCAGAATTTTTCATACCAGAAATTTCATACGAAAAGTTCATACCAGAAATTTCATTCCAGAAATTTCTCAATTAAAACTAGCGGCACAATCAACACTTGATCCTTGTGCTTTCCGTCCGCTATTTATTTTTATTTACATAATACTTTTATTTTGAGACAATTTTAACATATAATTCTCCACTCAAATAATGCTCAACTCCTGCACGTCTTGTCAATTTGTCATTGTCAATTGGGAAAAAGAACAAGTCTTTTGGAAACCAAAAGAAACGGTGATGGACCCATTTTTGCAAACCGTCATCATATACGCAAATTACAATAAAAAAAATTGTAAAATTACAACGAGCCCCCTAAAATTTGCAAAATTAAATATTAGACAATTAAAAATTCATTCCGGTATGTAAATTTCGGTATGTAAATGTCCGGTATGTGAAATTCTGGTATGTGAAATTCCGGTATGTGAAAATCCGGTATGTGATAATTCCGGTATGTGAAAATCCGGTATGTGAAAATCCGGTATGTGAAATTCCGGTATGTGAAAATTATGGTATGTGAAAATTCCGGTATGTGAAAATCCGGTATGTGATAATTCCGGTATGTGAAATTTCGGTCCGGTATGTGAAAATTCCGGTATGTGAAATTCCGGTATGTGGAAATTCCGGTATGTGATAAATCCGGTGTGTGAAAAAATTCTTCATTCTAGAAAATAAATAAAAAATAAAGAAAATAAAAAAGACAAAAAAAACTAATAAAAGAAAATAAAAAAAGAAATTCAGTTTTTAAAAAGCATTCGGAAGAAAGAAGAAAACAAGAGGATGGAGAAGGTTTGACGGTAAAAAAAAATAAGAGGGGTATATTTACTTAATTGAAAAACAAAAAAGCCTACTTACTATCACTATTTTTCTAAATAGCCTACTAACCAAATTTGCCCTAAAACAAATTTAATTTTAAAATGGGGTTCGAAAGATATCGAATTTTAAATATAAAAAAGGAAAAATCATATAACAAACTGAAAGATAATAGAAACAAAAGTTAAACAATAAAATTTTGAAAATTTTCGGGAAATAATTACACATATAATCATTTATAATATTTATATAAATCGAGAAAAATATTTAGATAAATAGAAGAAATTAAGGCAATAAATAGAGAGAAAAAATCGGAAAATTTAAAAAATAAAACAATTAAAACAAATTGGGATTTTATGGTCTAATTTAATTAAAATTCAAGAGTAAAATTAGGATGATATAAAATCTTTAGAATTTGAATAGTAATATATTTCGAAAGATATAGAATTTAAATTAAAATAGGAAAATCATATAACAAATAATCATTGGTAATTGTTTAGATAAATCGACAAAATACGTATAGAAATCTGAAGAACGATAAAAAAAATCAATTTTTTGAAGAATTCCTTCGCGGCCGTTCACTGGCTGACACCCTGCTCCTCAGTCTGTTCGTTCTCATCGACAACTTCTTAACTCTATTTTTCAACAATATCTTCGCTATTATCATCACCTTCAAGGAGGAAGCTCTTGGGGGTTTACTTCGCATCGTTCTCACTCCTACACTCGAACAAACAATCGGTACACGAATGTGTGCATCTGTTGCACATCCAAGAACCAACATTCACTAACTTAAAAAGATATCGAACTGCATACTAAGGACAATAAATTGAAATAGAGAGAATAACTCTACAACCATTACGCACACAAAAAGAAAAGATAGTCAAGGCTTCAAATGAAATGTACGTGAACAACTTGTGAGGGATAAATCACAATTTATAAGGAAGAGTTTAAACTTCCTATAGAAGATATACAAACTAATATTAAAAATAAAAATTGAAGTTTAAAAAGGAAATAATTTGAAAAAGATATGGTTATTGGTTATACTGATCCTTTCTTCACAAATATAATTTAAAAATAAAATTATGTTAGAAAAGATTCTCCCACAAATATACGTCATATTAAAATATATTTTAAAATGAAATTACCAAAATTAAAAAATTATGTTAGAATCAATTAAAATAGGACATAACGTTATTTGAGGAAGAGATCGAAAATGATAGGCAAATAGTAACAAATTGATACGAAAAGGATTATTCAATTAGAAAATTATTAATAATAACAGTTTAATAATTATTTTACTAATTAATATAAATGGCAGTTTAGTAATTTTTTTACAAAAAAGCTGAGGTGGCATCCTCGTTACTTGACACGTGTCATTAGCGTCATTTATTTTAGTAAGTTATATAGAATCAGGCGTATACAAGAAGTTGTAGAAACAAAATAAATAGTACAAATAAAAAAACATAAAATTTGAGCTCAGCTGAATCCAACCAAATCTTTAGATATCTTAGGATATTGATTTTAATTTTAGAAGACTCAGTTAAGCCTTAATTTGGAAGATTTTAGTAAAAAGGTAAAAATGTACGTATAAGAAAAAAATTATTATGAATTAATAAAAATAGATAAAAAATATGTAATTAGAAAGTTAAAATCGAAAAGATTTGGTACATTGAAATTAAATTACTATAAAAACGTTGGAATAAAAGTTGTAATTGATAAAAATAAAAAAAAAATTATACAAATTCTGGAAGGTTAACCAAAAGTAACCCAGTGGCTAGAAAGATAGAATCGAAAAGATTTGTTACGTTGGAATTAAAATTATTATAAAAACGTTGGAATGAAAATAACACATTCGAAAATCCAGATTTATAGATATGATCGAAATTTATTATTGGTAACAGAAAATATATTTTATTAAAAATTAAAATAATAAGAATATAGTATTTTGTCCATTCACGAAATAGATAACAATTTCTGATCTTAGAAATTATATAGATTTGATAGAAACTATTGATCAAGAATCGAAATTATTAAACGGACACAGTAACTGTAAGTTCATACCTATTGATGAGCGGAACAATTTGATCCTGGTATGAAATTAGAAAGCCTTCGATTATTGCATTGAAGAACAATAATGCACAAACAAAAAAACGTAAATAATTTAAATGTTATCATGAGCATAATATATAAACGGGTTACATAATCGATAAAGTATACAAAATTACCTCTAGGAGTACGACACAAAGAGGAAGAGAGTCGATAATAGGTTTGAGGGAGAATAACAAAGCAGCGGATAGAACAACAATATACGGTGGATGGTATTTATAGAATCCTAATTAATACTTAGGAAGTGTATGTAACAATTTTCAAGGAATTTTTAGCTAATATATTTTCATAAATAAATTTTCAAAAATATTAGTTAAGATATTGCGGCAAAGGATCGAATCAATCTAATCGTTGGAAGAGATTTACGTGAAAAATATTTTATTTGGAAATTGGTTTATGGAAAAATAATAATTGATAACTAATAGAAAGAAGATAAGATCATATGTTTTGGACTTAAAAACAAAAGTTTAATCTATATATTTTAGTAATTCGGCTTCCATTATTTAAGAATAGCAATTTAGTAATCTATCATAAATTTTTTAGGAGTGGCATTTCAGTAAATATTTTACAAAAATGCTGAGGTGGCATCCCTCGTTGATTGACATGTGGCATCATTGTCCTTTGTTTTAGTAAGATATATAGATTTAACCGTTATGTAAACATTTCCAATTAATATGTATTTATCACGCAATCACAAACAAAATCATATACTATGGAATAATATTATTACGTAAAATTAAATCGTAACTCAGATTATATTATCTACCCTAATATACTATGGAATAATATAATATTGTTCCCGGACGAAGACGGTAGTGTTCTCGGACAAAGCCGATGTTGTTCTCGGACGAAGCCGGTGTTGTGTTTGGATGAATCCATTGTTGCTCTCCGAAAGAGTTGGTGTTGTTCTCGACAAAACCATGTTGTACTCGGACATGCCGAGTTGAAAGTGTGTGAATAAGTAGATAGGATCGGAAGTGTCGTTGGGTAAAACCGCTCTGATACCATGATAGATGTTAGGGTTAGAGAATCCACGCAAATGGTAGGAAAGAACCAAAATGATTTTATTATGCTATATTTATAGCGATTACAAAAGCATATACTATGGAATAATATGACTATACATGTATAATTAAGGGCATATCTAGGGGGTAACGGGGTACGGTGTCCCGGCTTGCGCCCTCGTTTTGCCTAAGGACAACTAAGGAAGAAGGAAAAAAAAAGAAAAACTCCTTTTTTAACGGAATAAGATATACATTATTCTACTAGCTCATTCGGAACAACCATCCAGGATTCCGGTCTAGCTCCGGCGATGGCGATCAGTGACAATGTCGGCCTCATGGTTGTCGTCAATTGCAAGCAGCGAGTTTGAGAAGGAGCTTCGATGTCCACTGCGTGCAAGGGTAGGGGAGACTCACCGTCAGCGTCAACTGGTGCAAGGTTGGAAGACTCCCCACTGGCGTCGGCTTGCCGAGGGTTCTGGGAGGTCCTCTCGCTATCCTTCGTGAGCAGTGCGTCGGAAGGACGACTGGGGAGGTGCCGTCCGCCAGGTGCGTGCACGACAGGGAGGACTCACTAGGTCCGGCAGTCAATGCAGGCGGCAACACAACTCCGGTCGACGAGAGGGAGGGAGCAAGAGGCTGCTGCTAGGCGCTAGCGTTGGCTCCTCGCGTCTTAATTGTCTGCGGAGACTGGAGTCGTGTGCAAGAGAAGGAGGGTGAGTGAGGTTTGTACCTCCTGGCGGGTCGTCGACAGGGAGGACACAGGCCGCCAGGTTGCTATTACTTCAGGAGAAGGTGAGTCTCAGTGCAGAAGGTTAGATCGGAGAGAGATGCGAAAAGGCGATGAGAGCCTTAGTTAGAAGTAGATCCAGTGGAGTAGAAGACGGGATCCCAAGGAAGCCACGATCTGTTATGATGGCAAGTATAGCGGCAATATCGGGATCGTTATTTCCTGATGAAGCTAACATCATCCGTGCTGAAGGCAGGAGGAGGAGATCCTCCTATTGGGCTGGCGTGAAGATGCTTTGTCTGCAGTGACCGAATAGTGCACAAGAGGCTGACGGAACTAAGTCATGTACTTGTCTTTGGCCCATTTATCTTTATACTAAGCATCGCCGGAGCGAGACCGGATCCCTGGATGGTACGGCGATGGCGATCAGTGACAACCATCCAAAAGATCCAAAAGATGCGTGTATTTATCTACTCACCAAACATGTCTTTATATATATACATATACTAAACATACTTCAATTGTACTAATGAAATAATTATTATATAATAAAACTTATATCAAAATAACTTTATATATATGATCATATATATTTATTTATATTTAAACATACTTTTTTTACATACGTATATATGTTAATGTATTTTAATTTTATTAAAAACCGGATCTATATCTATTTGCTTATTTTAAAGCGGAAGACATTGCCACCACGTGTCATTTATATATTAATTTTGTGATACATGGCATTTGTTCAAAAATTTCATTTTATAATTTTACTATTTAATTAATAAATACAAAATTACTTATATAGATAGCAAATACATTGTTTCCATTTTTTAATCTTATCATAAATTTTAAAGATATCTTTAAATTTTTTCAATTTTATTTATAAAATGATTACATAATTTCCTATTCTAACTTTACCTTATAAATATATTATTGTTTTTTTCATAAATAGTAAGTACTCACTAAATCAACAAATATATACATTATAATAATATTAGTGTTACATATTCGTTGTTCTTTATAGATCATATTTAAAATAACTTGAGAAATTTTTTATACTTGAACTATTAACAATTTCCTATATTAACATTTACATTTCAATTTAAATTTCCTATTTTAACATTTACATTTCAATTTTGTCATCTTTCGAAATAGTTAATTGATATTAACTTATTTTCACACTTTATATTTTGTAAGAGACAAAAAATAGGATATATAATATCACATAACTTAGTCTATTTTTCGTTTATCTAAAATTATAATTAATTTGATAGTAAAAAAATTATTTTATTTTCTCTTCGGGATAATTAAATAAAATCATTACCATACATCGAAAGTGTTTTATAAATTATATATTTTATATTTTTATCTATTAAAGTTTAAAATTATAACCGTGTTTTGGCACGGGTACTATACTAGTAATGTATTATGTGTTCACATAAAATCATAGAAGTGGATACAAGAGCATTTTATATGATTAACTCTTCACATAAAATTGACAAGATTTTGTTGACTTAGAAATAAAGGGATGAAAAAATTTTCCGGTTAAAAGACATACTGTCAGGAGAAGGTAGGTTTACTTGTGAGGGAAAGAAAGGAATTGCGGGAGGTTAGACGGATCCTAAAAGAAAGCAACAACCCTAAGGAGATCCGAAATATTGGATCTTACGAAAAAGAAAAGAGGATAAACAATTGCAAAAAGATGGTCCACAAACTGACGACTAACCGCACCCGCGACCGAGGACCTCTGAGGCCGCGGGGGCGGTGACTACTTCTCACGCTACCCTCTATGGCTCCAACAAGAGTCACGAGGGTTGGTTTCCGGAAATGAAAATTTCCGTTCCTTACAAAGGAGAAGGTAAATAAATGTTCCTTAAGGGTATAATTTCAGTTGGAGGTGCTGATATTGTCAAAATTAGCCAATGCTCGGGGGCTCAAATTGAGCTCTTCTGCAAGCAAGTTGATATGATAGAGAGGAACCGTGGTGGAGATGCAACTGTCCGGTATGCTTGGCTCGCTTCATCAAAGGAAGCTTTGTCGTGTGTGGAGACTTATGGGCTACCCTTGGAGTTTTTTAAGTTTGAATCCTTTGGCGGCAATGGTACAAAGCACACGGTCCTTTGTCGTGTGGTTTTGGGAAGTATATATGGAGTTACTTAGCGCCGGTCCTTTCTTCAAGGGTCGGCAATGGTACAAAGCACACGGTCCTTTCTTCAAGGGTCGGCCATCTTCGGGGATATTTTGGAACTTTGAGACTATTCCGTAACGTTTTGGTCTTTTCTGCTTCCAAATCTTTCCGTCCAAAGCTTCCTAACTTGAAAATAAGAGTTATTTCTCAAACACTTCGGGGAGCCATATGTAACACCCCAAATTTTACAACTTAGGGAGTTACTGGTTAGGACCGCACAGTGGGTCCCGACCTTAGTTTGACAACAACTTAACATGATCTTACAACAAGGCACCGATAAGGAAAACTAAAAATCATAAAAATAGTTTTTATCAATGCATGAATGTGACCAGATCAACTACAGCCGGAAAAGTAATATAACAAAGTACGGAAGGAAACGATGTTCAACTGAAAAACCCACAAATGCAAAAACTGTAAAACGTCCTAAAGTACGACACCCCGGCTGACCACTACCATCTGGATCACTCGGCATCTGCTCTAACCTGTGTCAAATCTAAACAACATATCAACCATTAGCTAACTAACCAAATATAAGCAAAATGATAACAGCACAAACACACGCAGAAACAAAAAATAAACAAACAACATGCTGGCACTCAACCAATTATTATCTGTTATTTTAGTGATTCACATTAATCAATTTAAGTTGTGGCACGAGAACTATTTTTTTTGTTCTCGCCTCCGTTCCTTATCCAACTGGTGTAGGTATAGCTGACTTCCTTTGGTAGCGTCACTACAAACCATGTGTGGACTAGTCCCGAAAGAAACCCCCAGCGCCCGGCGAGCTACTGAGCGGAATGCCACCGCCCGTTACTCTTAGGCCAAAATACAGGTCGGTATTTATATATCACAACCTATCTCTCTAACATGTCAATCACACACCACCATCATCATTTATACTCATATTTAGCAGTCAGCTAAGTAAGCCCAAAGGACTTACCTGTTATAATGCTCGACTCTTTAGTAATCACTTGCTCTGTAACTGTACCCACTCAGTTGCCTGTTAAAGGCGATAGTGTATTAGCACACTTTCACGTAGATAGAAGTCTAAAACTTCTGAGATTAAATAAGTATTAAGACGTACTAGCTACATTATTAGTTTTAGGGTAAAATGACTATTTTACCCTTCGTTCCGATTTTCTCGAAGACCCTAAAATTCATGTCCAAACTCCTATTTGTAGTTCTAACATATATCCTAACTCTTAGAATTTTATTAGATGCGAAACGGACATATTTCTTTTATGTTTCTATTTTTTCCGGAAGAACCGAAAAAGGTTTAACTTCGGCTCTAAAAATAAAATTCTTAACGGCTTATAAAATTTCCGAATTTAATATCTAGATCATCTATGAGGTTCTATCTAGCCTTAGAAGAAGGAATTTCACCAAACTGTTCAGCCGATATTTTTATAATAATTCCCAAAGTCGGTTCCTCACTCTACTTTCTTATACTTAGTCAATTTTATAAGTTCAATAAAACTGCTCAACTACCTAACTTCGGGGGCTCGTAACTTTCAATCCGACCGTTCATTTCTCACCAAATTTTAATATGATAAACTACCTATATCCGTCTACAACATATCCAAAATTCAACGGTGGATCTTTATCCAAACATTTTATAATTGATCGACAAGATGGGCTGTTCGAAATCTAAAAGCTGAAGAATATAAACTAAATTTACAGCAGCCCCTTCCATTCATTTATGCACATACTCAGCAGCTCGTTTACGTTATTTATGCTTAGGCTTAACAACAGCAGTTCACAACACATGGGTGACAGCGAAAACGAAGAGGGGCGGAGCAAGCTTACGAAATCTGCAAATCCGGCGTTAAGGGTTGGCGGGTTTCGGCGTCTCCTTCGGCTGCAGAGAAATGACTCGTATCCTCCCTTGTTTGTACCGTTCTGCTGGCCGGCTATCACTGCAGGATCCGTGAGGGACCGATCTAGTCGATTAGTCATACGGAATAGGAGATAAAGAAGGGGTATGCGCTGCACTTTACTTACGATCGAAGGCTGCGGAGTCGGCTGAAATGATCACAACAGGAGGCACCGGAGGGAGGCTGCAGGCTCGGTGGTGGCTGGCGGCGCACTGGGTGGACGCCGGAAGTAGTAGCCGAGGACGGTGGCGGCTGCGGTGCAGTTTCCTGGGAGCGAACAGCCCTGCTGTGAGTTCCGAACAGGTTCGCGTATCAAAGGAAACCTAGCGGAGGAAGGGATCGGTTCGACTTACCGATGACCGGCGGCGCGGTGGTGTGACAGGCGTGGCAGCAGGCGGCGGCCCTTCCTTCCTCAGGCGTCGGCGAGCCTTGGCGGCGGTGGTTGCGATTCTTTCTTCTCAGCGGCAAGGAAACGCTGTATTGCAGAGGTGCGTTCGATTGAGCGATCGGTTTAACGCAGGATTAGGATTAGGTTTAATTAATTAGGTTAATTAGATTAGTCATTAGGAATGGGCTGGCTGGGCTGGACCGGAAATTTGGGCCTAGTAGCGGGTTAATTCCAATCCAACTCTTTTTAGGACGGATCCGGAACTCATTAAAGTGCGGGAATTTATATAATACGGAATTAGTTTCCGTATTTATAAATTATAATTGATTTTATTTTAAGAGCGTAAATTATTCCCGGGAATTTAATTTATCATTTTATGTGAATCTAGGTCACATAAAATGATAAAACAAAACTCGTTTAATTTAACAGATTTATTTATTTACCATGATCTCCTCGAGCTTGTATGATTTCCCTTAACCGGAACTTAAAAATTTCGGTTATTACATCAGTGCCCTCTTAAAAGAAGTTTCGTCCCGAAACTTAAATTTTTGGTATATTTTAGTTTTCTCAACACCTTTGTTTTCTACCACGCAGTTACTCAGACAGCAAACAAACAAGTATCACAAAAGAGAAACAGAAACACTCAAATCAATATAAAAACCTGCAAGGTCAAACACCACAACGTCCGAGTACTAACTCGTCAAAACAGGAGTAACCTCTAACCCCGCTAAGAACTCGGGGTAGTTACATCTAACACTCTCCTCAGTCTCCCAAGTGGCCTCATCAGCTCCTCTCCTAGACCACTGGATCCTCAGCATAGGTATCTCTTTGGATCGCAGACGTCTGGTACTGCGTTCCAAGACAGCTACGGGGTACTCTACAAATGTATGGTCAGGCTCCACTATCAGATCCTCATGGCTGATGACGTGTCTCGGATCCGGAATGTACTCTCGCAGCTGAGATACATGAAAAAAAAACTGGGTGTACTCCCTCTAATCTCGGTGGCAGTGCTAGTCGGTAGGCAACCTCTCCGACTCTCTCTACGATCTCAAATGGTCCGACATACCGGGGACTCAGCTTCCCTTTAATGCCGAAACGTCTAACTCCCCTCGTAGGTGACACCCTCAACCACACCTGTGCACCTACTCTAAACTCCAAAGGTCGACGCCTTTTGTCGGCGTAAGACTTCTGACGACTCTGAGCTGCTAACATCCTTTCCCGGACTAAGGCAATCCGGGCGATGTCGTCCTGTATCTGATCTGGTGCTACTCCGTCAGCCTTGCTGGGCTCATCCCAACATAGCGGCGTACGACACCTCCGTCCGTACAAAGCCTCGTAAGGTGCCATCCCAATAGACGCATGCCAGCTGTTATTATATGAAAACTCTACTAGTGGGAGGTGATCTGGCCATACCTGTCCTCAATCTAGCACACATGCTCGCAACATGTCCTCTAGGGTCTGGATGGTCCTCTCTGACTGACCGTCTGTCTGTGGGTGGTAGGCAGTGGTAAAGTGAAGACTCGTACCCAGAGCAGTATGTACCTGCTGCCAGAACCTCGAGGTAAAACGTCCATCTCTGTCGGAGACGATAGTCCTCGGTACTCCATGGAGTCTCACAATATGCCTGGTGAACTCCTCTGCTAGACGACTTACCGGCCACGTTTCCTTAATCGGAATGAAACGTGCGGTCTTCGTCAGACGGTCTACTACTACCCAAATGGCATCAAAACCTCTGCTGAGCCTCAATCCAGTGACGAAATCCATAGAAATGTCTTCCCACTTCCAATGTGGTACTGGAAGTGGGTGTAGCTCTCCTCCGGATCTACGATGCTCAATCTTGACCTGCTGACAGGTCGCACACTGGGCGACATATCGGGCCACATCAGGCTTCAAACCACCCCACCAGAAGGACCGTCTCACGTCCTTATACATCTTACTCGCTCCTGGATGTACGGAGTAAGGGGTAGTATGAGCCTCACCTAGTATCCTCTGTCTCAGCTCACTGTCTGATGGCACACAGACACGGTTCTGTCGTCTCATCACTCCATCGGCACCAATAGTGAACTGAGGTGCCTCATCTCGTGACATCCGGTCTCGGATCCGGGTTAACATCGGACAGGTCTCCTGCTTCTGTCGGATCTCGCCCAACAGGTCAGGAAGTAACTCTAAGGTGGCTAACTGATGAGTTGTATCGGGGAACTGGATCTCTACCTCCAACCAAGCTAAGTCTCTCTGTAACCGTGGCTGTACTGTCAACCGAGCTATCGCCTTCTCCTGAGGCGTCTTCCGACTCAAAGCGTCAACAACTACATTCGCCTTCCCGGGGTGGTAAAGAATCTCAAGGTCGAAATCCTTGATCAACTCTAGCCACCGCCTCTGGCGGTTATTCAACTCCCGCTGAGTGAATATGTACTTCAGACTCTTATGGTCTGTGAAGATCTGACAGGTCGCTCCATAGAGATAATGACGCCAGATCTTAAGAGCGTGCACTACTGCTGCTAACTCCAGGTCATGAGTGGGGTAGTTCTCTTCATACGTCTTCAATTGTCGAGACGCATATGCTATAACCTTACCCCTCTGCATCAAAACACACCCCAAGCCCAGCTTGGATGCATCACTGTACACTACAAAGTCCTCTGTACCCTCAGGTTGTGCTAAGATCGGAGCAGACGTCAATCTCCTCTTCAGCTCCTCAAAACTCTGCTGACACGGCTCAGACCAGACGAACCGAGTAGTCTTCCTTAGGAGGGAAGTAAGTGGTCGGGCGATCAGGGAAAACCCTTCCACAAACCGACGGTAATAACCTGCCAATCCTAGGAAGTTGCGAACCTCCTTCACACTCTTCGGAGGCTGCCAAGAAGACACTGACTCAATCTTCGCCGGGTCGACCTTAATCCCCTCAGCGGTCACTACATGGCCAAGGAACGCCACCTCTGACATCCAGAACTCACACTTGGATAGTTTAGCATATAGCTGACTATCCTGTAGAATCTGCAGCACTGTCCTCCAGTGCCCGGCATGCTCCTCTCGACTTCTAGAGTAAACTAGAATGTCGTCGATGAAGACCACTACAAACTGGTCTAAGAAGTCGATGAAAATCCCATTCATCAACTCCATAAATACTGCTGGCGCGTTAGTGAGCCCGAATGGCATCACTACAAACTCATAATGACCATACCTAGTCCGGAATGCCGTCTTAGGTATGTCCTGATCTCTCACCCTCAGCTGGTGATAACCCGATCTCAAATCTATCCTCGAGAACACTGACGCTCCATGCAGCTGGTCTAGCAGATCATCTATGTGAGGTAGTGGATACTTATTCTTGATGGTGACCTTGTTCAACTCCCTGTAGTCGATACACAGTCTCATCGATCCATCCTTCTTCCTCACAAACAACACTGGTGCGCCCCAGGGAGAAACACTAGGGCGTATGAAGCCCTTCTCTGCTAACTCCTCTAACTGCTTCTTCATCTCAAACAGCTCTATCGGTGTCATACGGTACGGAGCCTTCGAGATCGGTCTCGTACTCGGTTCCAAGTCAATGCTGAAATCAACGCTCCTCTGTGGGGGTAATCCTGGCAGGTCGTCACTGAATACCTCTGCAACTCACATGCAACAGGTATCTTCTCTATGGTTAGGCTCTTGCTTTCCTTCATGGCATAACACCAGAAGGCCTCACAACAATTCTTTTTATATCATTACTGATACAAGGGGTCATTTCAGACCGTCAATTCTCTTTAGAGTTACTGACTTGAACTTATTCAGTGTTACTAGCACTCGTATTCATTGGCTTCACAGTTGCCGCAATTGGTTGCTTTAAGGATTCCTCCTCATGTCAATAAAGTTCTTTTATAACTCTGTGGTTATTCTTATTATTTGGCAACCAGTCACCACCAGTTAACCCGCACGTGTCAAGTCCTAGTTGTTACCAAGTAGTCTACAGTTGACCTTCTACAAGATCATAAGCTTACGTTTCTTCTATCTCTTTGAAATTTGATAAACCTGGTGAAAATCTATCTTCCCCAGTTTCTCCGCTTGTACTTCTTTAACTCTTCTATAATCTTTACTTCTCTTTCGCACTATCAGGGCATTATACTCTTCCCGAGTTTAGAATTATCATTCACTTACCGTCAACGGACTCATCAATTCTCTCACGATAGCTCGTATGTGCATCTTCGTGATTACTTTTACCTCAGCCATCAGCTGCTCGTGGTTCCCAGGGTAAATCGTTGGTGTTGAGAATTTTAAGTCTACTTGTGAGAGGGAGATTATTGTGGGCATTCGGGTACGCCAAGACCCTTCTCACACCTCCCTTCTTTGATTGATATTGTAATGTTGCCTTTCACTTGTTGGCAACGCGTAGGCTTCCATTTTATGTCTTTTTAATTCTTCATATTTGGATAGACAATGTATTTCATGTAGACTTCTATGCTTTTGGCTGTCTTGGTTATCCATTTTGATTGTGGTGTCAAGCAAACTGTCGAGGTGATCATATTTTGTTCTGTTTCTGATGTCAACTTTCACCTTCTGGTCCGTCGGTGAGCTTGAATTATATATCTCTTGTCTGAGTCCTACCACCTCTCTTTGACTTCCACACCTATGCTTGTTTATGCCGCCATCTTCTTTGTCTGTAACGTTGCTTTCCACCACACTTGAAAGAATTTATGGGTTATCTCTCCTAATTTGTATAATTGCCGGTCAGCCAACGCTTTTCCGGAACTTCTCTCATGGATTTTCTTCATTTGACCCTGTGGAGTTGGTTGTATCTCCTTCTTGCTGTTGTCGTTGGCGTTGTCTTTTGGTCTTCACTTTTCCGTCTCAACATTCCTCAACGAGTCCGAAAGAGTTGCCCGGACGTTCGCCTACCCTAATGCTCATAAGTTGAGCGTACTTATCCTTACGTTGAAACCCTTCGAATATACTTAGGTGTGTCAACGGAGTGAGGATCTCATTTACTTATCTCCGTTAAGAGTATAATATAACTATAATTTTTACTAATCTTCTACATGTACTTATCTATATCACAACCGTTTAATCAAGCTAATAAGTCCAACTAAGTAAAACCTAAAGTCCATCCTAAGCATACTGAGATCCGCAGAGGTAGTGGTGGTCATCCGTACTTTCTATCCCAACCCGACTCTGTATGCATTTTAAAACCAAAATTCTCTTTGGAAAACTCAGACCCTTTTCGGGTTCTGTTTATTTACTTATATGACCTTTTTAGAAGATTCAAGTGCCATTGTTGCCAACCTAGAGCTCTGATACCATGTTGTAACACCCCAAATTTTACAACTTAGGGAGTTACTGGTTAGGACCGCACAGTGGGTCCCGACCTTAGTTTGACAACAACTTAACATGATCTTACAACAAGGCACCGATAAGGAAAACTAAAAATCATAAAAATAGTTTTTATCAATGCATGAATGTGACCAGATCAACTACAGCCGGAAAAGTAATATAACAAAGTACGGAAGGAAACGATGTTCAACTGAAAAACCCACAAATGCAAAAACTGTAAAACGTCCTAAAGTACGACACCCCGGCTGACCACTACCATCTGGATCACTCGGCATCTGCTCTAACCTGTGTCAAATCTAAACAACATATCAACCATTAGCTAACTAACCAAATATAAGCAAAATGATAACAGCACAAACACACGCAGAAACAAAAAATAAACAAACAACATGCTGGCACTCAACCAATTATTATCTGTTATTTTAGTGATTCACATTAATCAATTTAAGTTGTGGCACGAGAACTATTTTTTTTGTTCTCGCCTCCGTTCCTTATCCAACTGGTGTAGGTATAGCTGACTTCCTTTGGTAGCGTCACTACAAACCATGTGTGGACTAGTCCCGAAAGAAACCCCCAGCGCCCGGCGAGCTACTGAGCGGAATGCCACCGCCCGTTACTCTTAGGCCAAAATACAGGTCGGTATTTATATATCACAACC
This sequence comes from Fagopyrum esculentum, assembly GCA_033239045.1. Lineage (NCBI taxonomy): Eukaryota > Viridiplantae > Streptophyta > Magnoliopsida > Caryophyllales > Polygonaceae > Fagopyrum > Fagopyrum esculentum. The sequence continues at coordinate 136,488,545 of BSUD01000002.1, read as the reverse complement.
TATCTCTCTAACATGTCAATCACACACCACCATCATCATTTATACTCATATTTAGCAGTCAGCTAAGTAAGCCCAAAGGACTTACCTGTTATAATGCTCGACTCTTTAGTAATCACTTGCTCTGTAACTGTACCCACTCAGTTGCCTGTTAAAGGCGATAAGTGTATTAGCACACTTTCACGTAGATAGAAGTCTAAAACTTCTGAGATTAAATAAGTATTAAGACGTACTAGCTACATTATTAGTTTTAGGGTAAAATGACTATTTTACCCTTCGTTCCGATTTTCTCGAAGACCCTAAAATTCATGTCCAAACTCCTATTTGTAGTTCTAACATATATCCTAACTCTTAGAATTTTATTAGATGCGAAACGGACATATTTCTTTTATGTTTCTATTTTCCGGAAGAACCGAAAAAGGTTTAACTTCGGCTCTAAAAATAAAATTCTTAACGGCTTATAAAATTTCCGAATTTAATATCTAGATCATCTATGAGGTTCTATCTAGCCTTAGAAGAAGGAATTTCACCAAACTGTTCAGCCGATATTTTTATAATAATTCCCAAAGTCGGTTCCTCACTCTACTTTCTTATACTTAGTCAATTTTATAAGTTCAATAAAACTGCTCAACTACCTAACTTCGGGGGCTCGTAACTTTCAATCCGACCGTTCATTTCTCACCAAATTTTAATATGATAAACTACCTATATCCGTCTACAACATATCCAAAATTCAACGGTGGATCTTTATCCAAACATTTTATAATTGATCGACAAGATGGGCTGTTCGAAATCTAAAAGCTGAAGAATCTAAACTAAATTTACAGCAGTATTGTACACTAAGAATTCCAACAGCTTATACCACTTATGCAACTTAATATAAACATCCTAGGTTCATTTATACTTCCATCTATACTCATACAACATCTTATAGTTGCTGTAAAAGGAACATCAGAGGATCAACTTCACCTACCGGACTCGTAACCACGAGGAGGACACGTGCTGCTGTAACGATCACCGCACGGGGAGTCCGCATTAAGTCTTGGTACGCAGTCACCTTCTGTAACTGCTCTCCCCTCTTCTGGCGGTTTGTTCGAAGGCACACAGCAGCAGCTCGGTGTGCAGGGTGTTGGCTAACAGCATCAGTCCCAGGCGGCAAGGAGGTCTCGATCAAGTGCTGAGGGTGCTCTTTGGTGTGCGGAACGGTCGTCTGCAGCGAGTTGAAGAAAGGCTCGACCTACCCGGCCTTATCTCGTTTTCGATGGGGGTCTGCAGTGAGTTGGGGTCAGCGTCGAGGCTCCGGCGTCCAGTGCAGAAGTGTCGAGTGCAGCAGGCTGAGCATCCAGTGCAGAAGGTCGAGTGCAGCAGTCCCGCACCTGTGTAGATGAGTCGAGTGCAGCAGATCCCGCGCCTGTGCAGAGGAGTCGAAGAGGCAGTCTGTCCTGTCTTCCAACTCGTGCCGGAGATCTCTGTGCGGCCTCCTTGGTTCTGTCTAGAGGCAAGGCGTCGGATCCGGTAGTGAGTGGGGCTCAGCGGCGAGGCTATAGTGTCCAGTGTAGAAGGCGGTAGGGAAGGGACTGCGGGTGGCGTCTGTTGATTCGGAACTGGTGGGTTGCTGCGCAGGGTCGAAGACGGAAGGTGAGGCGTAGAGGGAAGCGGCAGCAGATGTTTAGAATAGGATTAGGTTAGTGTTAAAATTAGGGTTAGGATTTGATTAGGGTTAATGATGGGTTTAGGAAGTGGGCTGATGGCTTGGGCCTAGGGTTGGCCCAATTGAGCGGTGATCTCATGAAATCAAAAGCGAAACTCGTAACTCGTTAATTATGTGCGGGAAAAATATATAATACGGAATTAATTTCCGTATTTTCGAATTTATTATTATTCTTATTTTAAGTGTGTAATTTATTTCCAGTTAAGAGATTTCGTCATTTTATGTGAATTAATATCACATAAAATGATGGAACAAAACTCGTTCTATTTTACTTTTAATTTATGTACTCATTTATTTAAGATTGACGTTTCGGAAATCGGTTAAATTCGGTTTTTCGGAGTTTCAAAATTTCGGTTATTACACCATAAAAGTGATATAGACTACTACCAATCTACCATGTATTTTATTTTGTGAAGGGTTTTATCTAAGCTAGTTTTTAATGATCAAAATTCAAAACTTGCAATAGATTCATCTTTATCTTAATAACTTTGAAAAAAATTTATTTAACCTAATCCCCATACCTCTCGCATGATATAAAAGTGGCCAGAGAAATATTAGAAATTAACACTGAAAATTTTAACCGTTGAGACAACTTGGATATTCCTCATGAACTAGATTTATTGCCACTTTGCACCCCCAATATTCTTTGGGGGTATATTTACTATAAACACAAAACTAAAAAAAAGTCTAGTAAACCAAATTGTTTCGATTGTTATTACCCTGCTTTAAAGTCATTTCTTCTCGTTTTCGATGTATATAATCTATATATATTACTAAAGTAGAACCCACTTCGTCCACATGTAACGAATTAAGGCTAGCCACATCAGTATTTTTCCAATTTATTTACGATATTGCCACAAGATATTTACGGATTTGCCATAATATCTTTTATAATAAATAATCATTAAAATTAATAGACAATCACCATGCCAAATCATCTTTAATCTAATAAACTATTATGCCACATCAATTTTACTCAATATTAATTAAAATAAAAACAAATTTATATAAAAAACATAATAAAAAAATATCTAGATTTTGTTTTTATAATTTTAAAAAAAACAATGTAGGCACATTTTAATTTTCAAAAATTAATTTTGAATTTATTTTATAATTTCGAATTTTATATATCATATTTTGTTTTTTATTTTAAATTTTTGAATTTTTTTTGAATTAATTTTTTAATTTGAACTTCATAGATAGATACATACACACATATATATATATATATATATATATATA
>BSUD01000002.1:136452740-136485061 GCA_033239045.1 Fagopyrum esculentum | reverse complement strand
GTTTTTTTTAATTTAAAATTATTTTCTGCTAAATAGTTATTAATAATTAACCAAATGAATACATATCTTAACCGATTCCACGTATCATTTCTTCGAAAAAATAAATAAAATAATAATTAATAACAAATTTTTTTTTAGAATATTATATCGTGTAGTTTGTTTAACATATTACATCAATTTTTTTTATCTTTAATTGTTGTAGATAAAATTAAACTACTTTGATGCATGTTTTACAAGTACAACAATACATTAAAAACAAAACAAAAATAAAATCAAATCTTTTTAGAATAGAAGATTGTGTAGGTTGTTCAACATATTATAGCAATCTTCTTTATATTTTAATTTTGAAGGATAAAATCTTTGATGTATGATTTATTAATAAAAATAATAAATTAAATATAAATCAAACCAATTATTTTTTTAGAATAGTAGATGTATAGTTAGTTTAACATGTTAAAACAATTAATTGTTTATTAATTAATGTATAAATTCATTTCTATTAACGGAGTTATAATATAATTTTTAACTTGAGATGAATTTCACAAGATAAATTCAAAGATGTAGTTTTTTTTTTTTATCTCTATTAACGAAGTTATAAATTAAAAACTACCATTATACTTAACTAACCTAATTAACCTGTGAACAGAGTTATAAATCAAATTAGTTTTTCGATACCAAATTTATAAAGTGAAAACATACTAACCTACTAATTGGTTAAACAAAATTTTCATATATCTTTTTTTTATAAAAACTACCATTATACGTATTTTTATACAATCTTTTTTTAGATGATTGTAACACCCCAAATCCGCGGGGATCGGGATGCTACGGGTTAGGACCTCACAATGGGTCCCGACCCTTAGCCTGACAACAATTTCACCGGATCTTGCAACAAGGCACAAATAAAGGCCAAAATGAAATACAATTTTATGCAATGCAATGAAACCCAAAACCGAACAAGCCAAAGACTTCAGCCGAGATACAACCGAAAAACCAAATGCCATACACACGGCATACAATATATAATGAATACAAAACTCAAACACGACTCCAATCAAAACCCAATCCTAAAATGTACGGAACCCCGGCTGCCCACTCTTCCGGATCTCTCGGCCGCATTCCTAACCTGCAAGGCAATCTACAACAAACGGTATAAAACCGTTAGCTAATATTCGAAGCATTAGAATCAAGGTGAAAGACACAAACACAAGTCAATCATCATAAACACCCAATACACTCCAAAGCACACAAGTCCGGTTTATTATCTTATTATTATTAAGTCATATCCCGTTCTAATTCAACTTAGGTTGTGACACGAGAGTCACCGAAACTCGCCTCGGTCCCTACTTACCGGCATGGAATGGTACTGATGCATCCAACCGTCTACCAGCACGGGATAGTCGCCGAGAACCTCCTAGCTCTCGCGGGAGCCAGGCAAGTTGTCACCGCCCGTTATCATACACTTGGGCCAAAATAATATAAAGGTCGGTAATCCTAATTCCGGTTTAGTTGTTATAAACAATAAGTAATAAACAATAAACACACACCACCAAACACACATCAATGCTAATACAAGGAATGCGAGCTAAGTAAGTCCGGAGACTTACCTTATCGCCACACTCAACTCACAACACTCTCGCTTCCCTTGGGAAGGAGTCCACAACCTGCTCACAAGAAGATATATAACTATATCAATAACTCGCTCAACTCAAGAAGTCTAAGACTTTTATACAAATGATCTACGCGAGATCATTTGACTCACATTCTAGGACCACACCCTAGAATCTCTCATGCCCACATCACACTCAACATATGCTAGAAGTCCTAAGACTTTTAAACCCTCGGATCTCGCAAGATCATAACTCACATCACCACTAGGATAACATGCCTAGTCCAAACAAACTCAACGGTAACAACACCATGCTAGGATAACCATATCCTAGCTCATAACTCAACAACCGTACACTCCAATTCTCAAACCTTACAAGCCTCACAAGATGACATTAACACCTTAAGTCATAAAACATTTCACAATCCTCAAACACTCCCCTAAGGTTCAAAACCACTACTTGGCATTCCCTCTAAGTTATGCTAGATCCAACCTAGCACGATACTACTAAACATAACAAGATCAAGGAAGGAGATACTCACACGAGGTCAAAGGCGGAAGACGATCTACGAATGTCGAGAAAGGATTAGTTGGCCTTTGTCGGGGCGCTTCCGAACCTAAGACCAAACTAAACAAATTTAGCATAACGCTAAATTTGGACATACAACATAGAATATAAAACTATAAGAATAACACCCGTAAGTCAAAACCGAATTTAAAATCTTAAAAACACTTTCTGGGCAATTTACACAATTTTAGAAACTTGGTCATAAACCGAAATTAAATCATTGGGCCATGATCCGAAATTAATCCACAAGAGCATAATATATATGGTATATATATAATTAAGAATATCACTTGAAGTAAAGCCCAAGTTTAAAAACCATAAAAACATTGTCAAGGGCAATTTATGAAATGCTAGAAACTTGTGATATAAATTTTAAATAAAACTTTGGGCTATTTCCTGTAATTTATCCCAGCAGGGGTAATATTGCAAGATTCCAAAATTAGGGCTAAATATGTAAATATAAACATGGGATACAAATCTGTAATTAACCAAAAAGAAGGGCCCAATTTAAATATGAATAGGGTTTCTTTAACCCTTGTAGCACACAACAGGAAGGAGGAACACAGGCTGGCGGCGGCGGCCATTTCACCTCCGGCTACGGCGAGGCGGCGAAACACAGGCTGCTCTTTCTGGCGAGGAGGAACACAGGCTGGTGGTTGGTAGTTCCCTAGCGGCCAGACCTTCTCCGGTTCTGGGGAGACAGAGGAAGAAGGGTGGAGAGGAGTGCCGGAGTTGCAGCAGGGCTGCTCTTTCTGGCGGCTGGAGGGAGTCGCAGGGTCGACGGTGGGAGGCTTCGGCCGAAAAGGGCAGGCTGCACGGGTGTTTCTCCGGGTTCGAGAGGGCGTAGGAGCAACAACAAAACAGGCGGCGGCTAGGCTTCCTGGTGGATCTCCGGTTGGCAGAGGAGACCGAGTGGAGGCGCGCAACAAGGCTCTTCTCCGACGGCGTGGGTTGCGTTACTCCGGCGACCGCAGACCTGGGCGGAGCAGAAAACAGGTTCGGGAGAAGAGAATGGTAGGGAAGACATAACACGACACAGGTGAGGAGATGGAGAAATGCATTGCTCAGGGGGATGGCGGTGAAGGTGTGTTGCCACTGCCATGTAACAGAAGGAAGAGGGTAGGTAAGTCAAGATGATGTGATTAATGGAAAATGGAGAGATGAAGAGTAACAAGAAGCATGGGTGATCCAAGAGTCGGGCTAGATAGATTGGGCGGGGGAAGGGATTGGCGAATAGTAGCAGCCTAGGGCGGCCAAGCTAGCATGCCAAAGACCACGCCATCTTTGCGTGTGGAAAAGAAAGGAGAAATAGAAATAAAATCTCGTAAAATAACCCGATTGAAAATAATCGGAATGGGAATTTCGAATCAGAAAACTTTTCCGAACTTTTCGAAAATAATTATACGGAAAATATACGTGGATCGAAAATATATATATATATAAGAAAATACTCGTAAAAATATTTACGCTATTAAAATATTGATAAAAGCCGGAAAGATAAAAAAATCGTAAACGCGCCTAAAAATTGGGGCGTTACAATGATATAAAAAAATTTACGTTTTAAGTCAATTTAACCTATAATTATTTTTTTATGGATTAATATTCAATACATATATAGATTTATTTAGGAAAACCCGCACAAGGTGCGGGCATTAAACTAGTTAGAGTTCTAAAATAGGCATTATGGATAGTGTAGTCCATTTGATCACCTATTTATATGTATTAAGTCAATGATTTTAACCTTCTTTTTTATGTATAATAACATGGTTAAAGTTTTAACATTAATTATTTTGTCAATTTTTTTTTTGAATTCTTCACTATCTTAGAGAGTCCTAGACTCGGATCTATATCAATCCATGACAATTTGTCACTTACATGTTTATGGATTATATCATAGAGTTTCTTCCGCATGCTATTTTTCGGGTCAGATCGGAAATTTTGTGTGCGCGCCCGAGGTGATATTTTTGTAAGCATAACTCATATTCATACATCTCATGTCTGTTAGCCCCTGATCAGCATAACCCGTGTTCATACGTATCATCTTTTCAAAATCACCAATTAACTAGAACGTACACATATATCCATAAAATAAGTCAATGAGAAGGGGCTTATGAATGGACTACAAAAGAAGAGTGAAATTTGAAGGGGCTTATCATGTCATTCTTTGATATTTTTGGGAGAAATAGATAGAGTCATAAGGAGCAACAACTACTCAATCACGAGTCCACCACAAGAGAAGTGATTGAGGCTTTGCTTGTGAATGTTCAAAGTTGGTGTCCTCGATGGAAACTCACGTTGACCACTAACAGGGCCGGCCCGGCTATTGTATTTGAAATTATTCTAGGGTTAATGATTGCTTTCTAGTGTTATACTTTCATTAATGGATTATTGTTCTTGTCTCTTTCCTTTATGGTACAAAGTCATTCAACCTGGACTAAAATAGGGTTCAATACATGATGTTTTATCGTGTAATCGAGGGAATATTCAAAATCTAACGAGTTCATAAACAATATGAACATCGACAACGGTGTTAATAATCTTCAAAATCCACAAAAATAAATAGATGGTATAATCTTGACTGTAATCAATAGCAGGCCTTCCGAAGTCATAGTATGCTTCAAAACCTCCTACATAATAAGAAGATAGTTTGGATCCTCTACTACCCAATGTGTTCAGTCAAGATCTTCTATAACCTTTCTTGTCGTCTTCTCTATTACCTCCATCTCATTGGTCAAATTATTAATTAACTTATTCTCCTCTAACCAGAAAAAAAATAAAAAAAACACCTTCTACACTTTCTCAATCATTATCGATTCTTGATCAACAAACATTCAATCGTTAAATTCCAATCGACAATCCAAGTTCAGATCAACATGATTTTCCGACAACAACAACCTGATTTCGAAGCAACCGCCATCTCCGGTTGCGAGAGCAATGTCAGCGGCAACTATGGAGACAATTAGTCGCTGAATGAGATCTTCTCAGTCCGTACAGGAGAATCTTGCAATTTGACCGGAGTCGGCGAGGAGAACATAATCCATAGCGTGATCAAACAAAGGTTCGTAACCTGCTTGCAAAGATCCGGCTTGGTAGTGGATATGGTCGCGGTTCATCTAAGAAATTGGTCGGCTCTACCTGCTCAGGCGGCACTTATCACTTTCCAAATCTACCGTTGTGTAATCGAGCAGAAAAGCTCCAGCAATGCGAATGTTAAGTTCGCTTGGTTTGGTACATCCAAGAATGGAGTTGAGAAAATCATCGGTCATGGATTTAGCCAGGAGGAGATAAATCAGAGCTTCGGTGATGTCTATGGCCGTGGAATCTATCTATATCTCACTGAGTCCCCGCTCCCTAGGTAATTATTAATATAACGAGTTTTTTTTTTTGTTATTTAAGTAACATTGAATAATGATTACAGTCAATTTGATGAAATTGTTAATAGGTTGATAAATTTACAAGCTTAACATCGTATATTGTTATCTACATTTCAATCGTGATATAACTTTAATGATTGAGTTGTGTTTGTTGATTATTCTAATTGTGGAATTTGGGGTTTTTTTGGTAGCGTGCGATCCTCGGTTGAAGATGAAGACGGTTTAAAGCATGTGTTGCTATGCAAGGTTCTATTGAGGAATGTGGAGCCTGTACCACAAGGTTTAGATCAAACATGAAGAATCGTATGTGTGAATAATAAGGATATAAATACTGTAGAGGGGGTTGAATAGAGTATGAGAGCTTTTTGCAAAAACCTATCTCAAGGCTTTGAAACTGATTTCAAGGCATTGAAGCGATTTGTGCTCTTTGTGACAAAACTGGTTTTCAAGGGCTTTGAAAGTGATTTCAAGGCCTTGACTTCGAAAACCTGCAAAACAACGTTATTCACAATTAAACGAGATCTAGTGCGGAATTAAAAGATTGACACGGTGATATGTTTACGAAGTTCAGCTCTAACAACTTACGTCTCCGTCCTAGGGTTTCTTTACCCGTAGTATCGAACTATCTATTATCTGCTCAAAGAGTCCTATATACAACCTAGAAGAAATCCCCTTCTTCTCTCACTGTAGTCAATGCTACGATCTAGTTCCAACTCTAACCTAGCAATAATAGCCTATTTACTTCGTAGAGTAACACACACTCAAGTATAATACTCTCTAGATATGCCATTGGAGCTCTAGTGTTTTCTCTCTCTGAAGATGTAAACTTTTTTAAGCTAAGAGGAAGAAAACTTTTGGAACAAATGAAGATGCTTTGATCGCTTGAAGACTTAGATGTTTCCGTGTAAGCTTGTTGTTGTTCTCTTCAATCGTCATCCTCATTTATAGTCTTCTATGGAGACCTCTTCTAGCTATTGTAAGAGGGCCGTTGTGATGTTCTTCTTTCTCCATGGAAAACGGTGTTTGGTTGAGATGAAGTGGCCGTTGTAAGATCTCCTATCTTCTTCATCTACTTCTTCTCTTTCATGCACGTTGGAAATTTTCATCTTCGAGATCTTCTCCTTGAAAGAGCCGTTGAAGATCTTTGTCGTTGAAGCCCTTAGTTCATGCTCCAAGATCTTCTAAGTTGTTTAAGACTTCTCTCTTGGATAGCCGTTGATGATTTTCCGAGATCTTTTGTGTAATCCGTTAGAAAAATTCTTCTTATCCTCTTGCGTCGATAAGATCTTTGCAAGATCTTTTTGTTGGGGTCAAATCTTCTTGTTGGCCGAGATGATCTCTTAGCTCCATTGAGAATCTCTTGGTTGGTCGAGATCTTCTCTTCATATCTTATTTGAAGATCTTCTTGTAATCCCTGGTAGATTTGGTTGTGTGAGATTTGAACTTGGATTTTGAAAAGCCTTCAGCCGAATCCTCCCTTGTATCACTTTTCAAGGCCTCCGCTCTTATACCTTGAACTGTTTTTCAAGACCTCCGCGTTTATCCCTTGAATTGCTTTTAAAGATTTCCGTTCTTGTCCCTTGTAATGAGTTTCAAGGCCTGCGTTCATCCTTTGAAATGTTTTTCAAGGCATGCACACATTTAACAAACACAAAACCAAACCATTCAATCTAGAAATACAATCGATATTTGTTAGTTTATAAAACCGCTTATAATGTTAAGTCTTCCATTATTCACATATACAATTTATTCTCAAGTTGGAGTTATCAAAACACATCCTAGTTTTGATTGTTTTGATTCCGGTGTGGACAATCTTGTATCTCCAAAGAAGTACATTGTGTGGAGCACCTACATGAACACTCACATCCTCCCTAAATTTGTGATCAACTTTAGGGTGGCTAGCCATCCTCCTGGAGGATGACACAAAAAAAAATTTATATGAATTTTATTAAATTTATTTTCTTACTTAGATAAAATTTTATTAAATTTATTGTATTAAAAATTATTGTATTAAATTTATTTTTTTACTTAGATAAAATTTAAAATTATTTTATATATTTAGTTTCTTTTATAAATATATTGTCATATAAATTAGATAGTTGTTGATGAATTATTGTATTAAAATTTATATTAATTTTATTGTATTAGTTAGAAATTAAAGAAATAATTAATAAATATCATTTAATCTCTCCATCTAAACATATTGTAATTTGTTTAAAATAAATCCATAAATAAAAAAGAACCTTTTGCTACTCCCATAACTCGAACCCACGACTTCATGTACCTCCTTCCCTTCCTCTACCAGATGAGCTAATAGAACAATATGTAACATAATTTGTTTTAAGGAGGGTTTTTTCCTTCCTAAGGCAAAACGACGTCGGAAGCCGGGGCACCGTACCACCCGTTACCCTCCTTGGATCCGCCACTGGTTGTGAGTCTCCTCTCCCCTGCAAGCTTGTGTATAGTTGTGGTTGTAAGTTGATAATTTTAACGATGATTTTCTTCATTTAGATGATTCACTATTTAAATTACAATTAATAGATAATGGAAAAGAATTAGTGGAGATTTTCTCAATCACTTTTGACCGCATCAGATTGAAGATAAAATGGAAAAGAAAATAAACTATACATAATAACCTAAATATGTTTATTTCCTAATACGCTCCCGCAAGATGGACTAAGGTGAACCAAGGTCAATCGCGTTCCGAGGCCGGAGAAATGGCTTGGTAAGACAATCTGCTAGTTGATCATCGGTGTGGACATAGGTGACTCGCAAGGACCAAAGTTGTACCTGTTGTCGAACAAAATGAAACGCCAAGGCCACGTGCTTCATCCTGGAGTGGAAGACTGGATTTGAGCTGAGGCTAATGGCACCCAAGTTGTCACAGAATAGCACTGGTTGTGGGATATGGAGAAAACCAAGCTCACGTAGGAGAGAACGGATCCACATGAGTTCGGCAGTGCTGTCAGAAAGAGCCTTGTAATCCGCTTCCATGGAAGAACGCGACATTGTCTTTTGCTTACGAGAAACCAGGATATCGAGGTTCCTCCAAAGAAGAAGATGTAGCCGGTGGTGGAGGTAAAGTCATCCTTGTTGCCCGCCAATTGACATCGGAGAAGCCATGGATAACTTGATTGCCATCTTTGTGAATGGTGACGCCATGATCAAGAGTACAACGGAGATAGCAAATTACTCGTTTGAGGGATGTCCAAAGTCTCGTTTGAGGGATGTCCAATGCGCGGCAGTAGGGGATTGCATGAGCTGTGAAAGCTTGTTGACGGAAAAGCTGACATCAGGACGGGTAAGGGAGAGGTATTGTAGGGTACCGACAATCATTCGATAATCGGATGGGTTGTCTATGCACGGGCCAGAGTCCTTTGTGAGATAGGTGGAAGCTTCCATAGGTGTGAAGATTGGATTGGAGGAAAGCATGTTTGTTTTTGAGTACTTACGTTGGTTGAGAAAGAGACCGTTTGGGTTAGACTGAACTTCTACACCAAGGAATTCTAGTACCTAGATGAGTAGATAGGGATGTGATGAAGGATTCTAGGTGAGATGAATTGTTGCCTGTGACAATAATGTCATCGACGTAGACAAGTAAGTAGATTGTTGTGGAAAGATGGCAGTAAATGAATAGGGAGGCGTCGGAAATAGAGTTTGTGAAGTTGAACGAGAGGAGGAAAAGACGTAGTTCATTGTACCACGCTCGGGGAGCTTTCTTGAGGTCATAAATTGCCTTCTTGAGTTTACATACAGAGGTGGGCTGAGTTTTGTCAGCAAAACCAAGAGGTTGCTCCATGTAGACATCGTCGGTGAGCGTTCCTTGGAGGAATGCATTATTGATGTCGATTTGGCGTAGAGACCAACCGGATTGAACGGCAAGAGTTAGAATTGTCCGGACCGTAACCGGTTTAATAACAGGGCTAAATGACTTAGTGAAGTCGCAACCTGGACGTTGATGGAAACCCTTGGCACGAGCCTTGCTTTTTACCGATCTAAGGTGCATCCGGTTTGGTCTTGACACGGAAGACCCATTTACAACCAACGACATTGTGAGATGGGAGACGAGGAACTAGTGTCCATGTTTGATTGGATGCAAGAGCCTCAATCTCCTTGGACATAGCATCTCGCCAATCTGGATCTTTGAGAGCTTGAGTGATGTTTTGGGGTTCTTTGTGAAGTGGGAGTTGGGCATTTAGATTGAGTTTGGTAATGGGTTTGAAAACATTGTGTTTAGATCTTGTGATGATCTTGAGGAGTTGGGGGGGGTGAGAGGAGACGGAACGGGAGAGGTAGTGGGAGGGGAGGAGGAGTCTACGGTTTCAATTTTGAGTTAGAATTGGAAATAGGGGATGGAGGAGGGAGTAATGGTGGAGGTAATTACGGAGGGGGGCTGCAGTAATGGGTGACGTTGAGTGTTGAGGAGTAGGGTTTGGGGGAGATGATAAGATCAAATCAGGGGAAGGTGTTGGGACCGGTGAGGGAGGTAATTGAGGGGAATTAATTAATTGAGAAGAAGAAGTATGTGGGAGTGGTGGGGCCTGTGGTTGTGGAGAATGGGTGGGATGTGGACGGATAGGCGGGAAAGTATGGGTAGGGTTAGGATTGTTAATTAGTGGAGTAAGAGTAGGAGGATGTGGGACAACATATGGGTGAGTTGGCGGAAGTGGGTGGGAGGTGGGCCCAAGATGTGGAAGATTAGATGGAATATCCACAGAAGCTAACGGATCATGGGAGTTGGGTGTGGGTAGGTGGGTGAATGGGTATTGTGACTCAACAAAAGTCATATGCCGGGAAGTATATATTTTATAGGTGCGGGGGTCGAGACAATAGTAGGCACTCTGGGTGAGGGAGTAACCAACGAATACACATGCGGCAGATCTTGGCTCTAATTTATGTTTATTGTATGGTATTAGTAATGGAAATCAAAGACAGCCAAAACATTTTAATTTGTCATAATTAGGTAAAGTTCCAAAAAGAGTGAAGAAAGGTGACTTATTTTAATTGATTAAATAGACTGCGGTAGAAAAGGCCAAAGGCCAAAATTTGTGAGGCATTCCCGAGTGAGAAAGTAGTGCGAGGCCTGTTTCGACAATGTGTCGGTGATGCTGCTCAGCATAACCATTGTGCTCTGGGGTGTGTGGTGGTGATGTAAAGTGGGAGACACTGGAGGATGCAAGGAGAGAGAGGAGGGCAACGAACTCTCCACCATTATCTGAGTAGAGGGTTTTGAATTTGGAGTTGAATTTATTTTCGACAAGAGACTTAAACGTAGAGAATGTATGTAATGTATCCGATTTATTTTTAAGAGGATAGAACCATATATATTTGGTGAAATGATCAACAAAATAATATAGTATTTAAAACCATCAAATGGTAAAACAGGACATGTCCATACATCGGAAAATATAATCTCCAACGGGGAGGAGGAAGTAATGGAAGAGCAATGAAAGGGAAGCTTATGCGCTTTATTTGTAGAGCAAGAATTACAAAAATCTAAAGTTGAATTTAGAGGACCCATGGAGACAAGCAAGCTTAGGGTGCGAAACACAGTAGTAGACAGGTGACCAAGGCGATGATGCCATGCTGAGCCGAGGGAGAGGTGACAGTTTTTGATGGGGAAGAAGGCCAATTGTAAACACCATCTTGAAGAGGACCTCTAAGCTGGATATTGCCCGAGAATAGATCCTGGACAATAAAATACGTTGGAAAGAAAGTTATTGCAACTCTATTTTGGGCGGTGAATTTTGATACAGATAAAATTTTTGGCAATAGAAGGAACGTGAAGAATATTGTGCAAGTTAAAACAATTGGAAGCATGTTTTAATAAAACTGTGACCAACATTAGAAATTTTTAAGCCAAGACCATTACCAACATGTAAATCATCGGGACCGTTATACGGATAATGTTGAGCTAGGGTAGAGATGTCACTAGTGACATGGTGTCAACCAGCCATGGTTGGGATTGTGTGTGAGTAGAGGCAGTGTTAGCTTGCGGTTGAGGAGTGGGGGTCGGAAACTCGCAAGAGGTCGGAGGGATGGGGCACTGGCAGTGAAAGCATGACAGTAGGATAGAACGTGCCCAGTGACTCGACACCATTGATACTTGCCAAGGAAGGGATGAGGTGGTGGTCAGGATTGGGCAACACCGGACGGTGGTGGAGGAGGCGTCCATTGATGGGACGATATAGCTGAGATGGATAAGCGGCGGATGAGGGTTGTTTGGAGGGTTTGGATTTAGGGGGACGGGTTTGGACAGTCATTGCCGTGGATGGGGTGTGGAAGGAGGAGGAACCGGGATCTTTGTAGAGGAGGAAGGTCTCACGGATGAGTAATTTTTCATGAAGATCGGGAAGATGAATCGGGGTGTCGCGAGCTCTAATCCCATCAACAATGGATTGGTAGGTGGAATCAAGACCCTTTTGGACTGCCTCAATGATGTCCTCCTGATCTTGAGGCTTGTCCAATTGCGCAAGGAGGTCGGAAATGCCGAAGACTTCATGAAGGAAGTCGGTTATAGATTTGGAGCCCTTGGAGACCAAATTTAGTCGTTCCTTGAGGAGACCGACATGGGCTCGGGATGGCTTGGCGTATGTAGACTCAAGAATGGTCTACACGTTGTGTGATGTAGTTGCCCGAGTGACAAGGGAGGCAACGGGTTGATTGAGCGTGCCAATAAGACCGCCCTTGAGAAGGTTATCTCGCCGCCTCCATGTTTGATAGGCCGGGTTGTTGATAGATTCAGAGCCAGTTTCAACCTTGGGAGAGGGAGCGGTGGTTGTGCCGTCCACATAAGAAAGTAGGTCATGACCAATGAGGAGAGACTCAACTTGATTGACCCAAGTGATGTAGTTGGTGGGGGAGAGTTTAAGACAAAAAATTGATGATAGAGAAGGGTCGAGTTGGTTCACCCGGATTAGGAATTTGATGTGGGAGAGTAGCCATTGTAGAGAGGAAGAGGAAGGTTGATTTTGAGGATCAAAAGGCTGATACCATGTAAGTTGATAATTTGATCAACGCTTGATGATTTCCTTCATTCAGATGATATACTATTTAAATTACAATTTGTAGATAATGGAAAATAGTTAGTGGAGATATTTTCTCAACCACTTTTGACCACATCAGATTGAAGATAAAATAGAAAAGGAAATAAACTATACATAATAACTTAAATATGTTTATTTCCTAATAGTGGTAGTCATGTGGGTAGGAGGTTAGAGTAGCATACGTGTTTGGTCTTTTGGGTTGTTGATCTGCATACCATCTGTGGTGAAAGAGAGTCTAGTGAGTATCGATCCTAGGATCTAGAAGAAAGCCTACCCCAGTTTGTTGTCCATGGGAATTGAACTAGAAGCCCAAAGTCCTTCCTTTGTTTCCCAGATTTTGTATGTATAATCTGATGACTTTGAGGAGTAACTTTGACACTTTAGAATAATCATTCACCGTTCAATTTTTGATAGATTGTAGATGAATATGCATAGTTTGTTGTATCAAAAATTGGAGTCGATCCAACAGTCGGATCTTGAGTTATGATGTCCCAAAGTAGAGTCATTGGACAATTTTCACAAAGTGGATATTTGGCTAAGTATGGGAGATTATGTGCTTGGGAGTCATCTTGAGATTTTTGTGTAGGATTGATTTTTTATTCTTTTTAGGTTTTCTTTGTTCCAGTCATGAGAGTGTTTTGCATAGAAGGGTTAGATATTTTATTTGGAGTTTTTGGATTTTTGTATGTGTGTTTTAAGTTAGGTCAAAATGAGATCCTTAGTGAGTTTTTCATGGAATTTAAGAAGTTGAAAAATCTTCCACCTTAGCTAGATCTTTCTTGTGAGTGTTAGATTATGGTTTTGGGCTTCATAGGATGTTTTAGAAATATTCTGGGAATATTTCTAAAACTTTCCTAAAAATCTGTATCAAAAGTTAAGAAGTAGCATTAAAACATGATGATCATGTGATTTTAGACCAAGTAGCTTGTCATTTTCTAACCTAACACAATTATAAATGTTACTACAATAGCTATCAGGAAATTTTTTATTGTACAACTTCCCTAAAAACTGGTTTTCTCATCCTTTGTTAATGTGTAAGGGGCTGATGGTAGCTCTAATTTAGAATGCCTATCTTCCAACGGCACATCTTTCATCAGTTCTAGCAATTCAAGGTCTCTACGAGACTCATCGTCAATTTTTTATTTACCATTGACATCTAATATGGTGGATAAGCCACTCTCACAAACATTTTTTTTATATGCATGACATCGAGGTTGTTACGTAAAGGAAGTACCTAAAATTCAGCAACATGTATCATTGTCAAGAAAATTGGGAAACATAAAAGCATTTGAAAGTGTGTAAGGGCAAAAGAAGTGACATCGATTAACCTCCCAATATGGCAAGTCAAAAAAAATAGACCTCTTTTTCAACAATTTCACAAGGTCTCCTCTCTTATATTTTGGCTTCTTTTTTTCTTCCCAAAATCATTTTTGAAGCCACGCAGGGTGCGCTCAACTGTCAACCCATTGAATATCTTTAGCCGCCTCTTTTTTTTCCTTTGTTCCATCAAACCACTTATGCTTAAAGCGAAGATGGTTTTATTGGGTAAGAAATACTCTATGACGATTATACACGGTCTTATTAGCAAGAGGTAACCATACATAATTTGTTTCAGGGTCACCAACAAGACATGCAAACTCCCCTTTTGTTGTTAAACCAACTAATTTACTATACGCAGGAAATTTAGATATTGTCTACAAAAGGACAGCCTTCAAGTTGAACATCTCCCTCTTGAGTGCATCATCCATTTGCACCCCAATTGTCCATAGCGTTGTACAATCATCTATTATTGACTCTAAATATATATCTATTTCATTTCCTGGCTGTTTTTTCCCTGGAATAGTAAGACTTAACATCAAGTATTATTCTGATATGCAAACATTTGGAGGGAGTTTGTAGATGACTAAAATCACATGCCAAATACTATGAGTTGAACTTAGAGAATTATAAGGGCTAAATCCATCAGTAGCTAAGCCAAACCGCAAGTTTCTTGGATCGGAAGCAAAGTTTGGCCATTTTTTTATCAATGGTGAGTCATTGAATTGAGTCAACCGGATGGCACATCATGTCATCTTGACTATGATGAGTAGAGTGCCAATTTAGTTGTTCACTCATACTCGGTGAAAGAAACATCCTCTTAATTCTTGGAGTAATTGGAAAATAACGCAAAACCTTGGCAGAGACTTCCTTTTGTATCGATTTCGTTCTTGGATTCACTTTTCACCTTGAAGCATTACATTCGGGGCATGTATCCAGAATTTCCTTATCTTTTGTAAACAAACAACAACCATTAATACATGCATCGATCTTCACATATCATAAATCAAACCCTTTTAGAAACTTTTTTTTGTAGAAAGAGATCGTGGAAAGCTTTTAGTTTTTGGAAGCATGTCTTTGATTAGTTCGAGTAGTTCTTCAAATGCTTCGTTGGATAAACCATTAGAGGCCTTGAATTTATAAAACAAGAGGTAGGTTGATAGTTTAGTATACTTCTTCTTACATCCCTCGTATAGAGGAACTTCAGCCTCTTCCACTTTTTTCTATAATCTTCCTCCGTGACATTTGCTCTTGAACCTCCAACTCTCTCAGAAAAGGATCCATCTTTGTGCATTTGAAGCACATCTGGTAAGTCGTAGTCCACATCAATAGGATCAAAATTTTCATATCTACGACTCTTACAAATGGAGTAGCATCTTCACCATGTGCACACCAAACATCATATACAGGATCAATTTCATAGTGCAATAAATGTATTTCCATGTCATCATCACTTTGTTGACTAAGGTTGCGACAGATTGCAAAAGGACATATCATCATGTCAGGATTTCTTGCATGTTGCTGTGAAGTTAAGATAAATTGTTTAACCCCTTTTCGATATTCGGAACTTCTTCTATCTAAATTTCATAGTGCAATAAATGTATTTCCATGTCATCATCACTTTGTTGACTAAGGTTGCGACAGATTGAAAAAGGACATACCATCATGTCAGGATTTCTTGCATGCTGCTTTGAAGTTAAGATAAATTGTTTGACCCCTTTCCGATATTCGGAACTTCTTCTATCTAAATTTCAGAGTGCAATAAATGTATTTCCATGTCATCATCACTTTGTTGACTAAGGTTGCGACAGATTGCAAAAGGACATACCATCATGTCAGGATTTCTTGCATGTTGCTTTGAAGTTAAGATAAATTGTTTAACCCCTTTCCGATATTCGGAACTTCTTCTATCTAAATTCACTCATGTTTTGTCCATTTTGAGGGAGACAAATTAAATCTGGATTCAACTAACCTAATAAAAATCAATTTATCAGCTCTAAACAAATGAAAACGATTTGAAAAATAATGCAAAAACAACACAAACGAGTCAAAATAAAGTGACGTGCAATACTTGAAAAGAAAATGAAAGAAGGGGAAATCAAAGAAGTCTTAGTACCATTTGCAGACTTGCACTTAACTTTGATTCATTGTCAAAAAGCTTCTTTTTTTTATAAACTCCTTAAGATTACTTCTTCATCCTCTATTGCAGTTAACGGAGGAATTTGAAGAAGTCTTTGTACAGAATCGGGGTTTTGGCCTTCTTGATGTAGGGTTTCTCTTCGCTCCAAACGGTGTGTGCAAGCTTTAAATTTATAACCCTAGACGTAAGCTTAAAACAAGGATGCGAACCCGCAGTGTACGGGTCAATCGTAGTAAAAAGCAAGGAATTCCAGGGGTCGATCACAGGGACTTAGTGAAACAAAGTCCAATTACGGTATGCTTAAGCAATCACTAACCACAAAGCAATTAAAACAATCAAAGATGATATAGAAGTCAATAAAGGAAGCATGCAATTCTAGGGATTAAAGCATCTAGTTGTGGTTCCAACTCAAGATCTAAAGATAAGCGGACAAAGCTGAGGTTTTTGCATAGGGAAGGTGTTACTAAAGTGGAGTAGATCACCGGGTAAGTCTCACTACTCACTAATTCAAAACCGTAACTCCTATTACCGGGTAAGTCTCAAGGAATCAAGATAAAGAACTATAACCTCAAACTAACACACCATCTAAGGGAATAGAATCAACCTTTACCGGGTAAGTCTCAGGCTAACTCACAAAGATGGGATATAAGCACACTCAAACCCCAATAAAGGATAAACCTTTATTACCTACACTTATGATCTTAGGTAAACAAACTAAGGAATTACCGGGTAAGTCTCATCCTAGGCTTGCATTGAACCAGGAAATGTAACACCCCGAATTCTCAAAACTCGGGACATTACTGGTTAGGACCTCACAATGGGTCCCGATCTCAGTTTGACAACAATTTTACTAGGATCTTGCAACAAGACACAAATAAGAAAAACCGAAATTCATAAAAATGTATTTTTAACAAGATGAATGCAACAAAGTCTAACAGCCTATAATACTTAAACGACGGAAAAGACTAACTGTCTTAACAAGAGGAAAGAACAACAACGCAACAACCCAAACCCCCACTCTAAGGAGTACGGAGACCCGGCTGACCACTACTTTCGAATCACTCAGTTGCTATTCTAACCTGCGGTAAATCTAAAAACACAACAAAACAACCATTAGCTAGTTATCTAAACATTAGGAGAATAATAATAGCACACACACATAACATCATAAACAATCATCATGCTTTCAAACAATCCATTTATTATCTTCCTTTAAGTCGTTCACTCTAATGATACTTATTTTGTGACACGAGGGATTCCCAAACCTCGCCTCCGCCCCCGTGTACCCATCAGGAGTGGATCCGATGCATCTCACCGTGTACCTGTATGGTCTGGGTATAGAGAACCTCCCAGTCTACTGGCAGAGCTGGGCAGTGATGTCACGGCCCGTTATACATGCACTTGGGCCTTACAACATAATAATCACGGTCGTCCAAACAAGTTGTTATTTTTATTATAACACATATTGCACACACACAACCATTATCACCCAACTAATATCCAGAAACCAGCTAAGTAAGTCGCAAGGACTTACCTGAATCAAACCACAACTCTCACAATCTCAACTCGGTCTGCAACCGTAGAAACTCAAACGCCTGTCATACAAGGCACGTGGATCAAAATACATCCCATAATCTTAGAAGTCTATAACTTCTAAGATGCACAAACTCATCAAGAGAAAATTACTAAAATGCCCTCTTAAGGTAAAATGACTATTTTACCCCGGTTCCGAAACTCCCAGATTTGTCTATCTCTTAGTTTCAAACTCTCTTTTGGAACCCATTTCCACAATCTAGTTCTTCCGGAAAAGTTTGGTAAAGATTTATAATAGTTACACAAAAGTCTAGATTTTCACAAAAAGTCGTTAAGGTCCGACTTTGGGTTAAGATATGAGGCTTGAATAAAAAGATAAAAATTTTGGAATAAATCTCTAGATCCTATAAGATATACATTCTTAACATAGGAGTAAAGATCTCTCAAAAATACTTACTTATAACTCTCTCATAAATCTCTAAAGTTGGTATAAAAGCTGAAATTTCCTATTCCTAGTCTATTTTCCCTTGCTGTAAAAACAGCCCATATGTCCAACTTTGAGTCCTTATAAGTCTTAATCCGACCGTTAACTTTCTCTAAATTTTTAACACAATAAACTATATGTATCCATCTATAACATATCAAAAATTCAACGGTGGATTCTCGATTTAAGCTATAGAAAATAGGTCCTAAAGTCAGCAGGTCGAAGCTGAATTATAAGGTGTGCAGAAGGTCCTAAGTTCGAGTCTCTCTGCCTACAAAATCTGCTATTATTTTTACCTACAGATCTCTAGTTCGAAACCCACTGATCACCAATAATGCCTGAACATTACCCACTCATAAACTGCTCACAACCTCCTCCCTGCTGAACTCTTTAGCCTATTTTATGTCCAGTTACACCAATATCTATATCCGTCTCAATCCTATTCAACAATCTCACACAAAAACCCTATACAGCAGTAAGGTATTGAGGTTAAAAGTTATGTTTACTTACCCACAACAGTGAATTGTTTGTTGTTGATCTCTCCAAATATGAGCCCAGCCTGGATCTCAAATCGTCATTGTTACAGCTGCTGTGTTAGAATTAAGGAGGGGCGAGATTACTGCTTATACAGGAGGAGAGGGGAGTTGACAGCGCTGCAGTGGCTTACCCGTTGGAGGCGTGCGGTTGTTTGGGGCGCAGAGATGAAGATCCGGCGTTGAGTATAGAAGGTTGAGGGAAGGTCCGGGGTAGTCTACTGGTGGTTGTCGCGAGGTCTCGTCCTTCAGCCCGAGCCGGTCAGCCACGTCGTACGGTTGGGCGTCTGCTGTGCGAAGAGGGTTACAGTTCAGCAGCTGCAACGAGAGGGACAACTCGAGAGGGAAGACGAGTCCTTACCTTCAGCCCGAGCCGTTCAGCCATGTCGTAAGGTTGGGCGTCGGTGTTCCTGTCTTGAAGGGGCGTGAGGTTGCGACTACTTCGGTGGGTATGGCTGCTGTCGGTCGTGCAAAACAAGAGGAAGGAGGATACGGTTGCAGTTGGGAGGGATGAGTAGAGCAGCGGCATATAGGCAAGAGAAAGAACAATTAGGTTAGGCTTAAACATGATTAGGGAGCTGATTAGGGTTTAGGGTTAAAGATAGGGTTTTGGGCCGGTGGGCTGATTACAATGGGCCTAGTCCGGTTTGTTCATTCCGCTAATTATGGGTTGCTACGTGAGTCGTATCCGTATAGAACCGTTCTTCGAGTAAAAAAAAAAGGAAGACTCTATCGCTTATACAAAACATTAAAATTATCATTTTATGTGAATAAGATCACATAAAATGATAGAATTTAATGTTGTTTTATTTGTTTTAAAAAAAAAGCAACGGATCGGAATCCGGTTCGATCGGGTATTAAACAGAGTTTAAATTTTTTTCGGGTATTACAGGAAAGGTGTAATAAGAATAGGATTTGACAAACTCTAACACTTAAATCTCCGTTTAGGATCAGATAAGTCACCTCGGTCAGAAGAATTCCACCCCGGCCGAGATGTTCATCGACTGATCGAGATGCTTAGGGTTAAGGTTAAAGACTCAAACTTTCAAGGTCCTACTGGAATCTAAGGTTATTCTATCATTGTTATCCCCACAACCTTTAGCCAATCACCCTAGAATCACACAAAGAGATTAGCCACTCATCATCATGAAAGTATTAATCAAATATATGGGAAGAAAGTGAATATTTGAACAAGAAGAATTTGATGAAAAGACTTCAATAACTGAATCAACTATCACAACAAAGCGTTCCTTGGATAGAAATCCAACAAGAATGACAATAAGGAAGAGAATCTAAGGTGGTCTTACAAGAAAACCTTCAAAAAGCTATAAAAGCTACAATCTTCCTTCTTCAACCTTCAAAAAGGTTCTTCAAAGCTCCCAACTAGAGTATGGCTGCTGCGTGCTAGGCGGTGTAAGCGGGTTCTCCAACTGTATGCGGATGTGTTTTTCGGTGTAAGCGGATGTCGGATTTGTGGGAAATCCGACCCTTTTTATAGGAAAATTACTCTCCAAAGATAAGATATCTTAGAAAGATCTCTTCCCATAAAAATAGGTAAAATATATGATCTAGTATATCTTCTTCCTTCCAGGAGCCAAGCCCAAAAATATAAGATCTCTTTCCAAAGATAAAAGATCTCATCCAAGAATAAAATATTCTCGCCGCGTCCCAGGTGTTCGCCTCGGTCGAGTCGACTTCTCTAGATCACCTCGGTCGAGGTGAATCTGTGGTCAACTGAGGTGAATCACAACTGAATGTGAAATCTCTCAAATCTGGTCCAAAGTGAATCTCTAATCCATGGCTATGCTTCCTGGATGGTTCCTTATGTTCCTGAATGTAGCTCCAATGACTCCATAGCTCCTTTTGCTCCTTTTTGATGCAAAACGTACCATTTTACCTACGATTACAACAAAACTAGGTGTAGACCTCGATTCTCGCAAAGGTAGATGAAATGGTAATATAATCACATATTATACATGCTAACATGCAGATTATTGAAGATAAAACGTCCAAACAAATCCCAAAATATAGACTATAATTCATGCTATCAAAATACCCCATACTTAGCCCTTGCTTATCCCCAAGCAAGTTCCGCATATTAAAGACAAGATAGAATGAATTAATAGTCAAGGAAATCAATGAAAAGTCTTCCAAAACATTTTTATGGTGTGCAACAATCATAGATCACTCTAAGAAAATACTTTATGGAATTTAAAAATCCAAATATGATCAAAACATTTTATAAATATAGGAAAGTTGTTCATCTTTGCATAAAATCATAGAATGCATAATAAGTCATAATTATCGAAATTAATCATGCATAATCCAGTTTAAACCACTAAGTCAATCAACAAGCTCGAGGTCTCAAGGGCTTCCCAAAAGAAAGGTCAAGAAACGTATAGGGTAGGGATGTATGTAAGGTAATGTGGTGCTAGAATCCGGGAAAAGGATATACTTCACTTTCACTTTGACTTGTAACATCTTCCACCAATAAACTTTGCTTATTTCACACTTTTTCTTTTTACTTTACTTTTTGGGATGCATGGACAGAGGTGCACAATAACCGAAGCCTAGGAAATTAGCAATCATCAATTTCTTGAGATGCATCAAACCCTTGATGCACATACCATGACCCGTTAGGAATATCGCTCAATCCGACTTTGGCAAGACACAAACACCCGGTTATGTGAATGGTGTCGAGTTACTCATCATCATGATTGACTTCCCCAAACCTATTATTACTTTCTAACACTTTCACTTCCAACCCACTTCTCAACTTTTACTTCACTTGCTTTCACCACTTCGCTTGCTTCCAAATTCCCGGATAGGTAAAGGGAGGCAAAATGTATATGAGGGGCTAAGCATGATCAAGAAGAAGAGGAGAGAAGAATGAATTGCCTTGGTCTTTTCAGGAAGAAAGTGAGAGAACTCATAATGCGGTGTAAACCTTCAAATTCAACATAATTTGGATAAAAACAAAGTATTAAACATGCCAATAGTTTCAAACAAAGCATTTAGCAACTTAAACATATTATAAAACCTTTCAAACACATAAAGAATTTAAAACCACTTAGTAAACAAGATCTTCACTGAGATCATATCCAGATAAAAAGCACAAAAATCGTTTTCGAAAACTCTCAGTTAACCCACCTCGGTCGAGGTGTTCTTAGGTGAACCGAGGTGAAACACCTCGTTCGGCCAGAACTCCACCGGCCGAGGTCAAAATTTTTTTTTTAAAAACCAGTTTTCTTTCAGTTCCGACGTTTTTCTCAATCAAATAACCTGTAAGTATGCATGTAGTCTCAGATAAACACATAGATGCAAAAGTGAAGCATAAATATAAATATCCGGTCAAATAGAGTCATACATCAAATAACTGTCAAGTAATACAAAAATACCTCATACTTCGGACACACTGTCCTAGTGGGTCAAAATAAGTCTAAGAGAATAAAATACTCACCGGATAATAAGCTGAACTGCATAAAAATAAGAAAGAAAATCCTGCAGCTCTCAGTAGTCGCGATCCGGTGGTGGCGGTGGTGGCACATATGGATACTGAGACGGATCGAACGGATAGCCCATGACGTGCTCAAACTGAATCTGGGCCATCATGTGCTGGTAATGCTGTCGCTCCTGCATCTCGCGGATATCCAGTGACAAAGCAGCATACGAATCAATAACTTGATCCGTCAGATCCTCGATCCGACGGTGAGCCTCTAGATCTCTGTGTCGGTGTGTCCTACGCCTAGCAGGTCTCACTGGAGAAGTAGCAAGTGCAGGCTCAGTATCCTCATCATCCAGATCTATAACTGGTGCGTTAGTCCCTTCAGTATCCGTCCCTGTATCCATCGGGACTCCACCATCCCTGTCATCAGTTGTCTCCTCATCATCTACTTCCTCCTCCTCAGTTGGGGCAGCTGCTGCCTCTCTGTAATCCTCCATCAGTGGGGCCCAAGCGGTCTGCCAATAATGAGGGTCATAAATAGTAAACTAGGCAGACCACCTGATCCCCTACGGTGTAGTCAGCTCCCATGGCATAGCCACGTATGGTGTAGTCAGTCCTCGGGGAACCAGAATCCACCGAGTGATCATCTCCTGCAACCCAAGCGGCTTGGGAGCCGCCACCATAGTGCAAGCGCTGAGATCCATGTCCTGATAGCTGGCGATGTGGGTGACAAGTCCTCCGCAACAAATTTCTCCCTTCGCCTTGGCCTTGATCTTGTGCAGATCCTCTGCCAACATCAAGCCAAAGTCCGGGATACCTCCAGTCACCATGCAATACAGACTAAAAAGCTCCCCCTGTCGGATCTTCTGGGGCGTCTCAGTACGTGCCAGAAGTGTCTCACTAAAGATCCGGTGGGCTAACCTAAAGGCTAAGTGAAAGATGACCTTCTCCCTGGAATCTCCAAGGCGCCATCTGTCTGCTTGCTCAACAATATGGGCAATCTGTCCCCAAAACTCCCTAGCTACAGATCGGGACGGGAAGTCAACAGCTGTGGGGGCAGGAAATCCAAAAATCTCCCTCCAATACTCTAGTGGCACTAAGAAGTTCCGGTTCATCAACCGGTACTTCACAGATCGCTTTGTGGGAAGGTAGGTGAAGGAGCTAATGAACTCTAAGGTGGGCTCCAAATAGACAGGGGCTCGGATCTCAGTAAACTGATCCAGCCCTACTGTAGATATCATCCGTCTAAGGTCTCCGTCTACATGGAGACAGTCAAAAGCAGACACGTCCAGGAAGCGAGGTGCAATCACTGGACGGCCGGAAATACGCTCATAATCTACCCAGTGTCGCTCGTGGATCACCGGGCGATAAGGTCGGGAAGAAGAGGAAGAAGAGGAAGGGGAGGATCTATCCCTAAGGGCAAGGCGTCTGTCGGAATTCATTTTCAAATCTGTCACTGTCAGGTCACCTCGGTCGACTGACAACACTCAAGAATCACCTCGGCCGAGGCACAGCTCGTCTGGACCGAGGCGGAAAACTGGATTCTAATTTCTTCAGAAAATTCAGTTCTTTTCCCCCAAAATCACTACAACTGCTTCCTATGGGGTACTTAATCCTTTTCTCAGCAAATGCAAGGGCAACCAAAGCCCAAATCGAAGCGAAATCAGCGAGTTAGGGTTTCGGTTTTGTTTTACCTCGTTCGGCCGAATCGGTTCGATTTCTTTGCAGATCGACGATGCACTGGGATCCTCCACGATTTAATTGCAGTTTGGAAGCGAAAATCTTTGAAAAAGAGAGAGATTCGAAGGAGCGAGGTGAAGACTGTCGCCGCGGTCGAGGGAGGGTAAAATGGAAGAGAGAGAAAATTAATCCCCCTTTTATACACTTTCTGGAACTGCTGCCACCTCGGTCGAGATGGTCTCGACTGGACCGAGGTGGTACGGACCGAAGTGGTTCTTCAGAAACCCTAGTCTCCTCGGTTGCTCAAGAATCATCTCGGTCGAGGTGCTCTAATAACAACCGAGATGCCTCAATCAAACTTCGTCTTCTCAAATTCTCGATCTTCTGTCCCTCCAGTTATGCTCCTTCCTTAGATGTCTCCTTTTATCTGTCTAGAACGCCAAAAACAAAACAAAGCAAAGCAAAAGCAAAAACTATCTAAACTAGACTAGAAAAAGGGAAAAGGAAGCAATACCTTGGGTTGCCTTCCAAGAAGCGCTTGGTTTAAGGTCGCTAGCTGGACCATGATGCGTCTTAAACGAGGTGGGAGGTGCCCTCACCCCATACTTCACCTCCATCGTGGAGTGAAGTAAGTAAGTCTATCAAGCGCTCCAACAAGTGTAAATGCTCATCGGGGAATGAATCGTCTATAGACGGGTCGTCCTTCTCGCGTGAAGATGCAGGTAGCCGGCTGAGGTGATCCGCAACGGAATTTTCGGATCCCTTCTTATCGCGGATCTCTAGATCAAACTCTTGAAGCAAGAGAATCCACCGAATAAGGCGTGGCTTGGCATCTTTCTTAGCCAATAAGTAACGGATGGCTGCATGGTCGGTGTAGACAATGACTTTCGCCCCAACTAAATAGGAACGAAACTTCTCGAAAGCATATACAACCGCCAATAATTCTTTCTCAGTGGTAGCGTAGTTGCGTTGTGCTACATCTAGCGTCTTGCTAGCATAGTAAATGGCGGTGGTCCGGCCATCCTTCTTCTGTCCAAGCACCGCTCCTACGGCTACATCACTAGCATCGCACATGATCTCAAAGGGCAAGGTCCAATCCGGAGGTTGGATAATGGGAGCGGAGATCAACGCTTCCTTAATCCTGTAAAAAGCATCAAGATACTCCTACGAAAACTCAAAAACAACATCTTTATTCAAGAGGTTAGTTAGAGGCTTAGAAATTTTAGAGAAGTCTTTGATGAATCTCCTGTAGAAACCTGCATGCCCGAGAAAACTCCTCACACCTTTGACAGAACAAGGGGGAGGGAGTTTCTCAATAGTCTCGATCTTAGCGCGATCGACCTCAATGCCTCGATTAGAAACGAGGTGTCCTAGCACAATGCCTTCATTAACCATAAAATGACACTTCTCCCAATTCAAAACGAGATTAGTGTCTTCACATCTTTTAAGCACTAGAGAAAGGTTAGATAGGCAATCATCAAAAGAGGAACCATATACAGAAAAATCATCCATGAATACCTCCATGATCTCCTCTATGTATTCGGAAAAGATAGCCATCATGCATCGCTGGAAGGTAGCGGGTGCATTGCACAATCCAAATGGCATCCTCTTATAAGCAAATGTCCCCCATGGACAAGTGAAAGTGGTCTTCTCCTGATCATCCGGATGGATAGGAATCTGGAAGAATCCACTATAACCGTCTAAGTAGCAAAAGTGTGAATGCTGGGCCAACCGCTCGAGCATTTGATCAATGAAGGGAAGTGGAAAATGGTCCTTTCGTGTGGCCGTGTTCAGCTTCCTATAATCGATGCAAACCCTCCAGCCCGTAACGGTCCTGGTTGGGATCAACTCGTTGTTCTTATTTGTCACAACGGCCATCCCTCCTTTCTTCGGAACTACATGCACCGGGCTAACCCACTTGTTGTCCGAGATAGGGTATATGATACCTGCATCCAACAACTTAAGAATTTCTTTCTTCACAACCTCTTTCATGATCGGATTTAACCGTCTTTGAGGTTCCCGTGAAGTCTTATGATCATCCTCCATTAAAATTCTATGCATGCAGAAAAAGGGCTTGATGCCAATAAGATCATCTATAGTATAACCTAGAGCTTTTTGATGCTTTCTCAAGACATGCATTAGTTTAGATAATTCAGTTTCGGAGAGGGAAGCGCTAACAATAACGGGATAAGTAGAATCTGGTCCAAGAAAGACATACCTCAAGTGGTTTGGGAGTTGTTTAAGCTCCACAACTGGGGGCGCTTTCTGAGGGGGATCCTTGCTTCCTCCTTCCAGTGGAGTAGATCCAGAAACTGGACTTTCGGAAGTCTCAGTTGAAATCGTCTCGCTATCGACCTCGGTCGAGGCGCAGAGGCGTTGACCAAGATGTTCTTTAGTCGCCTCGCTCAATCCAGGAAGTGCCTCGGTCGAGGTACTGTAACTGGAAACAAAACTGGAGATCTTCGTCTCCTGGATTAGCTTCTCAGTTTTAGCTCCTGGATCTTCTTCTAGTGCTTTTAAGCTCCGTATATCTGCATCACAAGAAGCATCTATACCTTCCTCCATTAAACTAGAACTAATAACTCTTTCGAGTGGATCGTTAATAAGGATAGAGCTCACCAATTCTCTTGATTCTTATTCATCGTAGATGTTGAAGATATCATCACTTAGCTGCTCCCCTTTCATGGCTGCAAGTAATGCGAACTCTACCTCATCACCGCCCATGTTGAATTTCAACTTGGCGTTCTTGCAATCCACGTTGCAACCCGAAGTTGCTAGAAATGGCCTCCCGAGAATAATAGGAACAGGATAATCTTCAGGAATGTCAAGCACAACAAAATCTATAGGTAAATAGACGTTACCTAACTTGACCGGAACGTCCTCCAAGATTCCCACGGGATGGGTGATGGAGCGATCCGCCATATATAGTCGAATCTTGACCAGTTTGGGCTCTCCAAGTCCGATCTTCACACATAGCTCCAGCGGGATGATGCTCACGCTGGCTCCTAGATCACAAAGGGCTTCACAAGTGACATCCCCAACTTGAATGGGAATGCAAAATGAGCCGGAATCTCTCAATTTAGGTGGCATCTTCTCCTTCATGATTTGAGTGAGCTCCGAGGATTTAGATGTCATCCTAACTTCACCAAAATCTTCCAGTTTCCTCTTCCTTGATAGGATCTCCTTGAAGAACTTCTCATAGGCGGGCATCCCTAGAATAGCATCAAGGAAGGGAATGTTAATGTGCAGTTTATTCATCAAGTCAAGGAACTTACCAAAGTGCTTGTCTAGATGTGCTCTGGCCCTTGACTGGGGGAATGTAAGTGGTGGTTTGTATGCAGGAGGTGGAACATAAACTTCAGTTTTCCCCTCCGCTTTCTGTGGATCCACCTCGGTTGGCGTCTCGGTCGAAGTGTTCTTCGACTACATCTGGACCGAGGTGGTCTTCGTCAGTACTGGCACCGACCGAGGCACTGGATCTGCGGTTTTCGGTCTACTCCTCGTAGTTATGGCCATGATCTGGCCCTTGGGGTTGCTTTCCGTCCTTGCTGGAAGCTTCCCTGGATCTCTTGGCGCTTCATTCGCCCTACTTGCTAGTTGTTGTTCAAAGGCTTTTTGGGCCTTCGAAAATGAAGTCATAGAAGTCTCCATAGCATTAAGCTTGATCAAGATAGCCTCCAGAACTGCGTCTTTCTTTTCCGGCTGAGACGAACTTGATCCTTGCCCCTGGCTCTTTAATGAAGTAGAAGAAGAAGAAGGGGAAGAGAGGAAAGGGTTAGAGGAATCGTTAGAGTTGGAGTTTGAATGATTGTTACTAGAATTTTGGTTGTTCGCCCTCCAATTGTTGCTATTGGATCCTCTATTGTTGTTGTTGTAACTGTTGTTCCGGGAACCGTTGTTGTTGTTACGGTATCCATTGTTGTTGTTCCTTTGTCCTTGCTCTTCCTTCTTGGTTTGAGCAACCAAGAGTTCCTTCAATTGCTTCACGTCATTCTTCAAAGACGTTAGTTGATTGTTGTTGGGCTGAGTTTCTTGGAAGTTAACCCAACTCCACCTTCAGCTCCTTGATGGGTGTACTTCTC
Organism: Fagopyrum esculentum; assembly: GCA_033239045.1. Lineage (NCBI taxonomy): Eukaryota > Viridiplantae > Streptophyta > Magnoliopsida > Caryophyllales > Polygonaceae > Fagopyrum > Fagopyrum esculentum. The sequence goes on along the minus strand of BSUD01000002.1, from coordinate 136,457,250 downwards.
CATATGCAAAGCTTGCTTTTCGATAAAGTCCCAAGCTTCGTCAATCGCCATGTCCATAAAGGTACCGGCGGAGAGTAGTTAGAGGTTGAACTGGGTGCTTCCGTCCAGTCCCTTGAAGTATATCTCCAATAACTCTAACTTTGGAATCCCATGATGTGGGCAATCCAAAAGAATGTCCTTGAACCGCTCCCATGACTTGGACAAGCTCTCCTTGTCCTTCATAGTGAAAGCATTGATCTTCCCTCTCATTTCAGCTGTCTTTGAGGGGGGAAAGAATTTGGTCAGGAATTCCGTAGTCATCTCCTCCCATGTGTTAATTTTTCCTGGAGGAAGAGATTGATACCAAGTAAGAGCTCTATCTTTTAAAGAAAGTAAAAAGGTCTTAGCTTGTAGTTGTTATTTTCAATCCTTGAAGGTCTCAAGGTCTCCATCAAGATCTCATAGTTTTGAAGATGTTGATGTGGTGATTCCTTCTCTAGCCCTCCGAACTGGCATTGGCGAATCATGGATAGAACTTGTGGTCGAAGTTCGTAGTCATGGTCCGCTGGATCTCCTAGGTTAACTCCTGGACGTCTCAGTTGTTGATTGGGGTCCATCCTTTGACCTAGGGTTTGTGGGATTCCTGCAAGAAGAGCACCTCGGACTGGCATCCGAGGTGGAAGTATCTCGGCTGGGGCGTCAGGTACTAGGACCTGCCTCGGTCGAGGGTCAGCGACTGGGACCTGGATCGGTCGAGGATCTGGAACAGGATCTTCTCTCGGTCGAGGATCTAGAACAGGATCTTCCCTCGGTCGAGGTAGAAACTGGTCTCGTAAAGCTGCCATGTCAGCTTTGACCGCTTCAGTCCTGGTGCGAGTTTCTTCTCTTTCCTGCCTCAATTCTTCCTGGCTGAGGCGTAGCAGCTCTAGCGCCTCTTTCAACTCGGCCTCAAGATCGCGATTGTCTTGGTGGGCCATCTTCGCTTCTCTTAAGCGTCGTTTGTATGTCTTCTCTGGTTCGGGATCGTAAGGAACGATTTCCTTCCCAGTGCGGGTTCTTCGCATAAACCTAAGAAAGAACCTGTAAAAGTCACTCAAGTAGAGTGGTTAGTAGACACGGGGGCAAGTGCCCCAAGAGCAAACCGTAACCGGCTCGGTCTAGACCAAGTCCCCGGCAACGGCGCCAAAAACTTGTTCGCTCCAAACGGTGTGTGCAAGCTTTAAATTTGTAACCCTAGACGTAAGCTTAAAACAAGGATGCGAACCCGCAGTGTACGGGTCAATCGTAGTAAAAAGCAAGGAATTCCAAGGGTCGATCACAGGGACTTAGTGAAATAAAGTCCAATTACGGTATGCTTAAGCAATCACTAACCACAAAGCAATTAAAACAATCAAAGATGATATAGAAGTCAATAAAGGAAGCATGCAATTCTAGGGATTAAAGCATCTAGTTGTGGTTTCAACTCAAGATCTAAAGATAAGCGGACAAAGCTGAGGTTTTTGCATAGGGAAGGTGTTACTAAAGTGGAGTAGATCACCGGGTAAATCTCACTACTCACTAATCCAAAACCGTAACTCCTATTACCGGGTAAGTCTCAAGGAATCAAGATAAAGAACTATAACCTCAAACTAACACACCATCTAAGGGAATAGAATCAACCTTTACCGGGTAAGTCTCAGGCTAACTCACAAAGATGGGATGTAAGCACACTCAAACCCCAATAAAGGATAAACCTTTATTACCTACACTTATGATCTTAGGTAAACAAACTAAGGAATTACCGGGTAAGTCTCATCCTAGGCTTGCATTGAACCAGGAAAGGTGTAATAAGAATAGGATTTGGCAAACTCTAACACTTAACTCTCAGTTTAGGATCAGATAAGTCACCTCGGTCAGAAGAATTCCACCCCGGCCGAGATGTTCATCGACTGAACGAGATGCTTAGGGTTAAGGTTAAAGACTCAAACTTTCAAGGTCCTACTGGAATCTAAGGTTATTCTATCGTTGTTATCCCCACAACCTTTAGCCAATCACCCTAGAATCACACAAAGAGATTAGCCACTCATCATCATGAAAGTATTAATCAAATATATGGGAAGAAGGTGAATATTTGAACAAGAAGAATTTGATGAAAAGACTTCAATAACTGAATCAAATATCACAACAAAGCGTTCCTTGGATAGAAATTCAACAAGAATGACAATAAGGAAGAGAATCTAAGGTGATCTTACAAGAAAACCTTCAAAAAGCTATAAAAGCTACAATCTTCCTTCTTCAACCTTCAAAAAGGTTCTTCAAATCTCCCAACTGGAGTATGGCTGTTGCGTGCTAGGCGGTGTAAGCGGGTTCTCCAACTGTATGCGGATGTGTTTTTCGGTGTAAGCGGATGTCGGATTTGTGGGAAATCCGACCCTTTTTTATAGGAAAATTACTCTCCAAAGATAAGATATCTTAGAAAGATCTCTTCCCATAAAAATAGGTAAAATATATGATCTAGTATATCTTCTTCCTTCCAGGAGCCAAGCCCAAAAATATAAGATCTCTTTCCAAAGATAAAAGATCTCAGCCAAGAATAAAATATTCTCGCCGCGTCCTAGGTGTTCGCCTCGGTCGAGTCGACTTCTTTGGATCACCTCGGTCGAGGTGAATCTATGGTCAACCGAGGTGAATCACAACTGAATGTGAAATCTCTCAAATCTGGTCCAAAGTGAATCTCTAATCCATGGTTATGCTTCCTGGATGGTTCCTTATGTTCCTGAATGTAGCTCCAATGACTCCATAGCTCCTTTTGCTCCTTTTTGATGCAAAACGTGCCATTTTACCTACGATTACAATAAAACTAGGTGTAGACCTCGATTCTCGCAAAGGTAGATGAAATGGTAATATAATCACATATTATACATGCTAACATGCAGATTATTGAAGATAAAACGTCCAAACAAACCCCAAAATATATACTATAATTCATGCTACCAATTTCATTCATATGTATTACATAATTAATTTGGCTTTAATTAAATTTTATTCAAAGCAGTTGGATTACGGCAGACCATCAACATAGATGTTTCTACTTCGAGCGTACACATGGAAGGAGGCGAAAATATACACCTATATATCATTCTCGAATCCTATCAATTGTGAATCCACTTGAAAACTTATTAAAAATTGTCTACTCTTTATTGTATACAATCTCATCACCTTGATTTTTCAATTAAGCATCAGAAGATTGAAGGCTTTGTACAGTTTGTTCTAAACAAATGAATGAAATGATCAGAAGGGCATTCTATTGAGTGTAAACTTGACCCTTCCATGTTGTTTTATGCTATGATATACAGAAGGGAGTGAGATGAAATGCTTGTACACGAAGAACAAGTCTATAGATCCAGTTTAACTAAAAGAAAATGAAGAACAAATTTCATCTCAATAATAAAAGTAATATGGTAATTATCTCCCTATAGTGAAATCAAAGAACTAGGGTCTAGTATGGTAATCATGTCAAAAAGAAACTATAAAAACTAGTATGGTAATCATGTCAAAAGATATGTTCACCATTCATTAAAGTAAAAGTACAGATCTCAAATGAAAGGAATGAATTCTGAATAAAGAATAAGAGGTATGAAAGTAAGTTCACGAGAAAATTGTATTTGATATTACTCCCTTCGTATACCACTGACATTCTCATCCGTAATCAATAACTACAACATATTCTTACTCCTAGCACATTTCAATATCAACACTAATTATTTTACTGACTATAAGTAAACATTGGAATCTTAATTTTAAGTCACTATGTTACGAGATAAGAGAGATATGAAAGTAAGCTCCAAATAAAGCTGAATAGTGAATACAAGAAATTCATTGAAGAAGCAAACTTCTATTCAGTCAAACCTGTGAATCGACAATCAACAACCAAAACTAAACAGAACTCCTGAACTATTTCTTTCCATATCAACAATCAACAACAAAGAAACCTAGATGGAGCATGAAAGATACAAACTTGTGAATCGAAATGGATGCCGGCCACGATTGACCAAATCGAAAGAGGGAGAAAGATTCTAGAAAAAACCCGATACTGTAGAAATTGTAACACAAATTAGTACAGCGATTTGGGGACTAGGGCATTACCAGAATTAGTAGAGAACCATCTTCTTCACGAGCTCGAGAAGAGTCGATTTGGGGATTAGGGCAAATCGTTTGTAGAGAAGCGGAGAAACAAAGAAGGCAAAAATGGACTAGGGCTATTTGGAATGGGGAAGGAAACGAGACTGCTTCGTCCTCCCCGTACACACCAAACCAATAAAAAAATTTACTTTCCTTTTGTTTTTTTTTTCTTTTCAAAACTTGACTTTTAAAATTTGGCTTAAATTATTTGTAAACAAAGTCTGCCAAAATTTTAATGACTTGATATTTACAATAATTTTGTGGAAAAAAAGCCCGCAATATTATATAACGTTTCACAAACGTTGTACATTATATAGCGTTTATGCCATGACGTTTCTAAATGCCACAAAAAATTGGGGGGGGGGGGGTG
>BSUD01000002.1:136342801-136452633 GCA_033239045.1 Fagopyrum esculentum | reverse complement strand
GGCAACGGCGCCAAAAACTTGTTCGCTCAAAAGGTGTGTGCGTCAAAGTCTTAAATTTATATCTAGAACTCAAAGCAAAGCGAACCCGCAGTGTACGGATCAGCTGTAGTAAGGTAAGAATTCCAGAGTCGAACTCAGGGATTTGGTGAGAATAAATCCAATTTCAATTATCTAGCGAAAAGTGCGAAAAGCTTTTGTGATCAATTAAGAGTAAAATGATTCCAAGGATTCAAGTATCCGATTTAGGCTTTTGATTCAAGACACTTCTATAGATATAGGACAGAGTTTATATTGCCAAGATTAAATGTTCAAAGGTAGATATCGTACGGTGAAGTTCCGAAACCTATATAACTAATCTAAAGGTTCTCTCTATAAGGGTTGTTGAGGCTGCAATATAGAAAGATCTAAAGACAAGAATTATGTTCAAACTAACTATCTAAAACTCCAGGATTTGACTCTCCAAAGTAAAGATTAGAAAGCACACTTAGAATCTTAATAAAGGATGTTGAGTCTCTTTATCACCCAAATCTTGAAATCTTAATCTATTAAATGTAGAATTAGGTTTGAAGTGTCTTCATACATTCAATTAGAGGGTAGAAAGGTTAATCAAGGTTGGGATTTAGGCAAAGATTAGTTTTTGTTATGGATTGAATCAATTAAAGTTCGTCAGAGGAATAAATCGGGCTGTTCATAAGAAAATCGGCCGATTTACTCAAGAACAGTCCGATTTTCCTGTTGTTGCAAAACTAAAATCTAAACTCTCAGGGTCCTAATGTTTGAATGAGTTCAGTCCATCATCATCTAAGCCTTAATCATCAACTATTCTCTTCAGAATCACAAAGGTTTTAGCCAACCATCTTCAAAATCGAATCAAATTAATTATTGAATGAAATATCGCAAAGAAACCAAATCTTGGATAAAAATCCAATAACCTTCAAATCTGTATACGATTATCAAAACAGATCAATGTATCTCTTAAGTAACCTAAATTCGTGTTCAAAAACAATAATCACTTCAATGGACAAAGAAATCTCACAACTAGAATCAAGATTAGCTTCCCGGCAAAGAATCCTTCAATCTTCCTCCAAGAATCTCCGAATTCTCTTAAACGTGTAAAGATTTCCAAGTGCCGCCCCCTCGTTTTTGTTCGTAGGGTTCTCTTCTATAGATTCTTGCAAATGGGCTGTTTGGCAAAACTCTCTTCAAGCCCAAAAGAATTGGGCTTTGTGTCGTCTCTCCATTTAGCCGAAAAACAGAATAAATCGACCCAGGCAATTTATGTACAAAATCGTTCGAATTCTTGAGGGGAAAATCGTCCGATTTATATACATATTGGCACGATTTTCTTCAACAGAAAGTACTCTACTCTTGGCTCGTATTCTATGCTTTTCCTTTGCAATTCTTCAACTCTTTATGACCTCTTTCTGGTTCCTTTAGCTTCCTTAACATTCTTAGATACTCCTTGCTTTGCTTCTGCTTCCAATTTCACTCCATTTACCTATAATTCATCAAAAACACGTGTAGACCTTTATTTCCGACAAATGATTGAATAGAACATAAAAGGCACACAAAATCTCTCTAAATGCAAGGTAAACTGAGATAATCTTCTATAATATGCATGAATATGATGATACATAATTCATGTCATCAAAATACCCCATACTTGTCTCTTGCTTGTCCCTAAGCAAGACTCAAATTTAGAATATAAGATGTCATAGGTTATGTATGTATGATAATTCAAAAAATTTTCTTTTTGGTAGTGCTTCTTCTTATTGGATCACCCTCAAAGTGATACTTCAAGGCATAAAAAGGCAAAGCATGTATCAATGATAACAATAAGATGAACTAACTTCCTTTTCTTTCTTGAAAACACAAATAAAGGACATGATAAAGGTGTAGAGGTAATCAAAGTCAAACAAATATAAGCCATGAAGCCTTAAACACATGCATAAAAGTCTCAAGGTCTTCTAATCAAAGAAAAGGTTCAAGAAACGTATTAAGGGAAGGAATTCTTTCTGGCTCTTGTGGTGCTAATCCGGGAAAGAGGAACACATAATACCTTCAAGAATTTTCTTCACCGCACATGCTTCGCATGTAGAAAGCTTTGCTTTCATTATACTTTACTTTTTGAGAGTATGGACAGCGGTGCACAAAAACCGAAGCCTAGGAAATCGGCATTTCTCAATTTCGAGATGCCTCAAACCCTTGATGCACATACCATATCCCGTTAGGACTTGTCATTCAATCGGACTTTGGCAAGACACAAACACCCGGCTATGTGAATGGTGCCGAGTTACTCATCCTCATGTTCAATGTCCCCAAACTTATAAAATTCTGCACTTTTTTTTTTCAATACATTTTTCCTTGGCCCTCCCACATCAAACATGCCTTTTTCTATCACTCATCCTAATTTCCGGACGGTAAAAGGAGGGTTACATATTTCATTGAGGGGCTAGCATGATCAAGATATGAGAAAAGAAAAGAAGTGAATTGCCTTAGTCATCCTTATATGATGTAAAAGAACTTGCAATATAGCTTCGACTATTATTTCATTCTCTTATCAAAACAACTAAATCATATAACTTATTCATGCGTTCAAGTAACAAAAGCAAACTCATTCATACTATAATTAACATCTCAACACAACTAAGCATCTTTTTGCCTATCCATATACACAATTCTCATCATAGAGGTCATTTCCATCATAAGAAGCACAAAAATTTTTGAAAATTCATAGGATTTGAAAAAGATCAATGCAAATGCAAGTGTCATAATGGAAAGCAAGTAGTGCAAGAGTTATTACAAGCCAAGTCATCAAGAATAGTGCAAATGTCATAAAGTGCTAAGATGAACATATGGTATTGTAAGTACCCCCACCCCATACTTGACATCCACATTGTCCCCAATGTGAAAATCAAGCATAAGAAGGAGAAAAATACTTACAATGTAAAAGAAGTGGAAGCTCAATCCTCTGTCAGCGGTGGAGGTGGTGGATAAGGATACATCGGTGCGGTAGGATCGTAGAAGTGGCCGAACTGGTGGTAGTACAAGTCTCTCATCTGGCCATCATAGGATGAATGCCTAGCGTCTGTCTCCTGTTTGTAGTTCCGGAACTGAGTGTTCGGGGTCTCGTAGTCGGTGTGGAGAGCATGATAGTCGGTGTTGAGGCTCTGGAAGCTAGTGACTAGCTCCCTAAAGTGGCGCGGAGGGCGACGTCCTCGTCCTTGTCCTGGAGCACGTGCAAATGAGCGGCGAGGTTGCTGAATTGGATCCATCCGTTGCCCCAAAGTTCGGGGTCTATCACCCTCATTAACAGCTCTTACGTCCCTAGTTGGAAGGCGAGGAACAACCCGTGGTTTTGGGGTGTTCCGAATAGGACGAAGTAGCGGATCGATCTCCTCAAGTTCCGGCATGTCCGGATCTATCTCTTCATCATCGGATGAGTCATTTCGAATGGATTTAGTTGGCGTCTTGACTTTCTTCTTCTTCCTGGATTCGTTCAACTCCAACTTCATGTCCAGCATCATGGCTCTTAGTTCATCAATCTGAAATTGATGACTCGTTTCAGCATCTTTTCGTGCCTTCTCACTCAACTGGAGTTGGCGTTGAGCTTCATTCAGTTCAGCTTGGTAGTTTCTCTCATCGTTTTCAGCCATTTTCTTCTCCTTCAACTTTCTCCTCAAAGTTCTCTCTAATTCGGGATCGAAAGGAACTAGATCTTTAGTGGATCTAGTCTTTCGCATATACCTAAAGAACCTGCAAAGATCACTCAAGTAGACAAATCAAATCACAAGAGCAAGAGCTCTCAAGCTAGACAACCGAAAACCGAATTTGGTCTAGACCAAATCCCTGGCAACGGCGCCAAAAACTTGTTCGCTCAAAAGGTGTGTGCGTCAAAGTCTTAAATTTATATCTAGAACTCAAAGCAAAGCGAACCCGCAGTGTACGGATCAGCTGTAGTAAGGTAAGAATTCCAGAGTCGAACTCAGGGATTTGGTGAGAATAAATCCAATTTCAATTATCTAGCGAAAAGTGCGAAAAGCTTTTGTGATCAATTAAGAGTAAAATGATTCCAAGGATTCAAGTATCCGATTTAGGCTTTTGATTCAAGACACTTCTATAGATATAGGACATAGTTTATATTGCCAAGATTAAATGTTCAAAGGTAGATATCGTACGGTGAAGTTCCGAAACCTATATAACTAATCTAAAGGTTCTCTCTATAAGGGTTGTTGAGGCTGCAATATAGAAAGATCTAAAGACAAGAATTATGTTCAAACTAACTATCTAAAACTCCAGGATTTGACTCTCCGAAGTAAAGATTAGAAAGCACACTTAGAATCTTAATAAAGGATGTTGAGTCTCTTTATCACCCAAATCTTGAAATCTTAATCTATTAAATGTAGAATCAGGTTTGAAGTGTCTTCATACATTCAATTAGAGGGTAGAAAGGTTAATCAAGGTTGGGATTTAGGCAAAGATTAGTTTTTGTTAAGGATTGAATCAATTAAAGTTCGTCAGAGGAATAAATCGGGCTGTTCATAAGAAAATCGGCCGATTTACTCAAGAACAGTCCGATTTTCCTGTTGTCGCAAAACTAAAATCTAAACTCTCAGGGTCCTAATGTTTGAATGAGTTCAGTCCATCATCATCTAAGCCTTAATCATCAACTATTCTCCTCAGAATCACAAAGGTTTTAGCCAACCATCTTCAAAATCAAATCAAATTAATTATTGAATGAAATATCGCAAAGAAACCAAATCTTGGATAAAAATCCAATAACCTTCAAATCTGTAAACGATTATCAAAACAGATCAATGTATCTCTTAAGTAACCTAAATTCGTGTTCAAAAACAATAATCACTTCAATGGACAAAGAAATCTCACAACTAGAATCAAGATTAGCTTCCCGGCAAAGAATCCTTCAATCTTCCTCCAAGAATCTCCGAATTCTCTTAAACGTGTAAAGATTTCCAAGTGCCGCCCCCTCGTTTTCGTTCGTAGGGTTCTCTTCTATAGATTCTTGCAAATGGGCTGTTTTAGAAAGTTGAAGGAGAAGAAAATGGCTGAAAACGATGAGAGAAACTACCAAGCTGAACTGAATGAAGCTCAACGCCAACTCCAGTTGAGTGAGAAGGCACGAAAAGATGCTGAAACGAGTCATCAATTTCAGATTGATGAACTAAGAGCCATGATGCTGGACATGAAGTTGGAGTTGAACGAATCCAGGAAGAAGAAGAAAGTCAAGACGCCAACTAAATCCATTCGAAATGACTCATCCGATGATGAAGAGATAGATCCGGACATGCCGGAACTTGAGGAGATCGATCCGCTACTTCGTCCTATTCGGAACACCCCAAAACCACGGGTTGTTCCTCGCCTTCCAACTAGGGACGTAAGAGTTGTTTATGAGGGTGATAGACCCCGAACTTTGGGGCAACGGATGGATCCAATTCAGCAACCATGCCGCTTAGGTGTGGATTTCGGAGCTGAAGACATCCAAGAGTTTAGCTTCTCACCACAAGTCATCACCATGGTTCGCCAAAGTCAATATGGCGGAGCAAGTACTGAATCTCCACACCAACACTTGCAGAATTTTGAGATTCTCATGGAGACTATGAAGCCGAAGAAGGCTACTACAAGCAACTACAAGATCAAACCGTTCTTCTTTTCTTTGAAGGACAAGGCTCTAGCTTGGTACCAAACACTTCCAGCTGCAAAGCTAGCTACATGGGAGGAATTGTCTTCGGAATTCCTCACCAAATTCTTTCCGCCATCCAAAACAGCGGAATTGAGAGGTAAAATAAATGTTTTTTCTATGAAACCTAATGAAAGCTTGTTTCAATCTTGGGAAAGGTTTCAAGATCTCTTGTTGGATTGCCCACACCATGGCATTTCCAAGCTGGAATTATTGGAGATCTACTACAAAGGATTGGATGTGGAGACACAGTTCAATCTCCAATCTCTCTCTTGTGGCACATTCATGGACATGAGAGAGGATGATGCTTGGGACTTCATTGAGAAGCAAGCCCAAGTGACTGAGAAGTATTCCCACCGGAAGGTGGATTCAATTAGCAGGAATCAAGGTGATTCGGGAGCCAAGTTGAACCAAGCGGCTCAAACACAAATATTCTCTCTCAAAGATGATATCAAGGAATTGAGGGAAGTACTCAAAACAAGTCTTCAAAAGACTAAGGAGCAAGAAGCCAACTACATGGGAAGAGACAACAATCAAAGGAGTGACAATAGGAATTCCAATTGGAGCAACAACAACAATAACAACCGAAACTCCAATTGGAACAACAACAACAATAGGAACTCAAATAACAACAATTGGAGGTCAAATCAGCAAAATCCAGGTAACCCTTACTCTCATGCTGAAAAGGCTCTAACACCTCCATCTTCTTCTACTCCTTTAACAAGCCAGGGACAATCAAGCGGATCAAGCAAACCCGATCCCATGCTAGAGACGATCCTAGGCAAGCTACAAGGGCTAGAGAGTTATATAACTTCGGTTGACAAAGCTCACAAAGCTTTAGAAAACCAAATATTCAACAAGGCCGGAGAAGTTCCAAGAGATCAAGGGAAACTTCCCGGAAAGACGGAAGATAACCCAAAGGGAAGGGTTATGGCAATAACTACTAGGAGTGGCAAAACGACTACCGATCCTCAACCTAAAGTAGTCGATACCACCACAAAAGAAGGAGAGGCAAAAGAGAAGGAAGAAGTCTATGTTCCTCCTCCTGCTTACAAACCACCTCTACCTTTCCCTCAATCTAGAGCGCGTGCATGCCTAGATAAACATTTTGGTAAGTTTGTTGAACTTATGAGTAAGCTGCATATTAACATACCTTTTATGGATGCAATTTTAGGTATGCCGGCTTACGGGAAATTCCTCAAGGAGATCCTCTCTAATAAGAGGAAATTGGAAGATATAGGAGAAGTCAAGATGAGTATGGAGTCATCCGAACTCATCAAGACTATGATGGAGAACATGCCACCCAAGCTCCATGATCCAGGATCCTTTTGCATACCCATCACTTTGGGAGAAGCTACCTATGATGCTCTTTGTGACCTTGGAGCGAGTGTGAGTATCATACCTCTTGCTCTATGCAAGGCAATTGGTTTAGGAGAACCTAGACCGGTGAAGATCACACTCTACATGGCTGATCGTTCCACCACTAAGCCGGTGGGGATATTAGAAGACATTCCGGTAAAGCTCGGTAAGTTTTACATCCCAATAGATTTTGTCGTTCTTGACATCCCTGCAGATTATCCGGTTCCCATCATCCTTGGGAGACCATTCCTTGCAACATCCGGATGCATGGTAGATTGCAAGAATGGTCAGCTATCCTTCCATATCGGTGGAGAAAAGATAGAATTCATACTCTCCTCCTTAATCAAAGAGCCAGCCTTGAAGGACGATGCTTTTGAAATTTTTGATGAAGAAGAATCTAGGGAAGTAGTAAGTTCGATCTTGATGAAAGACCCTCTTCAAAAGGTCCTTAGCATGAGCATCATGGAGTAAGGAGTGGAACATGAATGCAATGAGGATGTGAAGGCATTAAATGATGTGGAGAAAGAACTAGGAACAAGAATTGAAGAGCTAGAGTTAACTCCGGAAACTGTGAAGAAAATCGACCTACAAGCACAAAATCGTTCGATTTGCGAAGAGGCAATCCGATTTTTTTCACCAGAAACAAAAATCGACCTGACTAAGAAAAATCGTCCGATTTGTGAAGAGGCAACCCGATTTTTTTCGACAGGAAGAAAAATCGTACCTCAAATCGACCGATTTACTTCAGAGGAGGTCGATCCAAAGGGACATTTTCTGGATTCTCCAAACGTCTCCGCAACTACTCTCGAATCTAATGATGCCGTACCCCCACCTCTAGAGGCCTCTCCCACAACACTCGAAGACCAAGATTCGTCATCAATTAAGGTACCCCCATCATTAGAATTGAAGCCACTCCCCACGCATTTAAGGTACGCATTTCTTGGCACAAATTCCACATATACGGTCATTGTCAATGCGAATTTGAATAATGCCGAATTAGAGAAACTTATGCATGTTTTGAAACAATATAGAAGGGCATTAGGCTATACTATTGATGATTTAATAGGAATAAAGCCCTCTCTATGTATGCACAAAATTCTAATGGAAGAGGATTACAAACCTTCACGCCAACCTCAAAGACGGTTAAACCCGGCAATGAAAGAGGTCGTGAAGAAAGAAATCCTTAAGCTACTTGATGCAGGTATCATCTTCCCTATTTCCGATAGCAAATGGGTGAGTCCAGTACAAGTAGTACCCAAGAAAGGAGGCATTACCGTTGTTGCCAACAAGAACAACGAACTTATCCCCACACGGACAGTTACAGGGTGGCGAATGTGCATCGACTACCGCAAACTGAACGTAGCCACAAGGAAGGACCACTTCCCCCTTCCTTTTATCGATCAAATGTTGGAAAGGTTAGCCCAATATTCTTACTTTTGTTATCTAGATGGATATAGCGGTTTCTTTCAGATTCCAATTCATCCGGACGACCAAGAGAAGACAACTTTTACGTGCCCATGGGGTACGTTTGCTTACAGAAGAATGCCATTCGGTCTATGCAACGCTCCAGCCACCTTCCAAAGGTGTATGATGGCAATCTTCTCCGAATATGTAGAGAATATCATGGAAGTCTTCATGGACGATTTTTCGGTATATGGTTCTTCCTTTGATAACTGTCTCTATAACCTTTCACTAGTTCTTAAGAGATGTGAGGACACTAACTTAGTCTTAAACTAGGAAAAGTGTCATTTCATGGTCACCGAAGGGATTGTGTTAGGTTATTTAGTATCACGAAGGGGAATAGAAGTTGATAGAGCGAAAATAGAAACCATTGAGAAATTACCTCCCCCTTCTTCAGTGAAAGGAATTAGAAGTTTCTTAGGACATGCAGGCTTCTGTAGGAGATTCATAAAATATTTTTCTAAGATTTCAAAACCCTTGACTAATCTATTGATGAAGGACGCAACTTTCGAATTTTCGAAAGATTGTTTAGATGCTTTTTGCAGGATCAAAGAAGCTTTGATTTCAGCACCAATCATTCAACCACCCGATTGGACTCTTCCTTTCGAGGTCATGTGCGACGCAAGCGACGTCGCTATAGGAGCCGTTCTTGGACAGAAGAAAGATGGTCGCACTCATGCCATCTACTACGCTAGCAAAACGCTAGATGAGGCTCAATATAATTATGCAACTACAGAGAAGGAACTTTTAGCCGTAGTATATGCTTTTGAGAAATTTCGTTCCTATCTTGTAGGTGCGAAGGTGATAGTCTATACGGACCATTCCGCAATCCGATACTTATTCACGAAGAAGGATGCGAAGCCAAGGCTTCTAAGATGGATCTTACTCTTACAAGAGTTCGATTTAGAGATTCGTGATAAGAAAGGATTGGAGAACTCCGTTGCCGATCATCTTAGTCGTCTACCGCAACTCAACGGCGAGACGGATGAACTTCCTATAGATGACTTATTCCCTGACGAGCAGCTGCACGAGATTGAAGAGTGTCTTCAACACATCTCCCAAGGTAATGATCCATGGTTTGCTGACATTGTGAATTACCTTGTTTGTCAGGAGATTCCACCCGGACTTTCATATGCTCAAAAGAAGAAATTCTTTAATGACGTCCGGCAATTCTATTGGAACGAACCTCTTCTATTCAAAAGAGGTCCCGATGGCATTTACAGGAGATGTATCCCTGAAGACGAGGTGGATAGCATCATCCGCCATTGCCATTCTTTACCATGTGGCGGACATGCTAGTGGCCACAAGACTTGTGCTAAGGTACTTCGTTCCGGTTTCTATTGGCCTACACTTTTCAAAGATGTACAAAAGTTTGTTGTTGCTTGTGATGCTTGTCAAAGGACAGGTAATATATCAAGAAGGAATGAGATGCCTCTCAACAACATACAAGAAGTAGAGATCTTTGATGTATGGGGCATTGATTTTATGGGACCCTTTCCATCTTCATGCGGTAACCAATATATACTTCTTGCCGTAGACTATGTCTCAAGATGGGTAGAAGCAATCGCTTCTCCTACTAATGATGTAATGGTAGTGGTGAAGTTCTTCAATAGAACGATCTTCCCAAGGTTCGGAACTCCCCGAACCATCATTAGTGACGGAGGAACGCATTTCACGGCCCATCGATTTGAGACTCTATTGGCTAAGTATGGGGTGACCCATAAGATAGCTACACCTTACCATCCGCAAACGAGCGGACAAGTCGAAATATCCAATAGAGAGATCAAGGGGATTTTAGAGAAAACCGTCTCTAAAACAAGAAAAGATTGGTCAATGAAGCTTGACGACGCACTATGGGCGTACAGGACGGCCTTCAAAACACCAATAGGTACGACTCCCTATAACCTTGTCTATGGTAAATTATGTCATCTTCATGTAGAGCTAGAGCACAAAGCCTATTGGGCTATCAAGTGGCTCAACTTTGACATGAAAGAAGCCGGAGAGAAGCGGCTCTTAGACATCAATGAGCTAGATGAGATCAGGCTAAATGCGTATGAGAACGCAAAAATCTACAAGGAACGGACGAAGCGGTGGCATGATAAGCACATCATTCCAAAAGAATTGAAGGAGGGAGACCAAGTCCTTCTATTCAACTCAAGGCTTCGTCTATTTCCAGGTAAGCTTAAATCCCGTTGGACAGGACCTTATGTAATTAAACGAGTTTTCCCCCATGGTGCAGTTGAAGTATGGGGTGAACAAAGCGGAAGTTTCAAGGTTAATGGCCAACGGTTGAAGAAATACACACCGGAAGCTCCGGTCGAGGAGATAGCTCTTATCCTCCTCCATTGAACACAAACCATGCACCGTCTAGCTAAAGACGATAAATTAAGCGCTTCTTGGGAGGCAACCCATGATAGTATAGTTTTCCTCCCTTCATCATTTAGTTAGAGTAGACTAGTTTTTTTTGTTTCTTTGTTTTCGTTTTTATTTGTTCCTCGATGCACTCTTGGTTTGTCGTGTCATTAATCGCAGGAAATTAGGTTCAAATTGAGAGATTCATGGAGAAGATAAGCATAAATCAGTTAAATCTTCAAGATCCATGAAGAATAAGGAAGGAAATCGAGCTACACTAAGTTCATCATCCGATTCAAGAGCAGAGCAAGTCGATTTTTAACAACAGGAAGAAAAATCGACCTGGAGATCGACCTGCCAAATTAAATCGTCCGATATTCTTTGTGTTCAGAGAAAAATCGAGTTACCCAAAGTAAATCGTCCGATTGAGAAGCAGAGCAAGGCGATTTTTGACAACAGAAAGAAAAATCGACCTGGAGATCGACCTGCCAAATTAAATCGTCCAATTTCTTCAAATTCAGAGAAAAATCGCCCCGACGATTAAATCGACCTTAAAAATCGGCCGATTTTCTTCACAGTTTCTCGACCCTATATAAAGACTCAACACTCGATCTTCCTCATTCCACAAACTTCCACTCTCGATTTCCCCTTCTCAAGAACGCCGAAAACCGCCCATACCCTACAATCCTCATTCCTTAATCATTTTGAGTGATTCTTGACTCCAAACTGAAGCATTTTCAACAAGGAACAAGGATCTAGCAACAACAAGCACGGCAATCGACTCCTCCACAAGGAATTCAGGTTTTTCTTTCCAAAACCTAAGTTTCTAATTCGAAATTGAAGTTTGCTTAGGAAGTGTTTGTTTGTTGGAATTGATTAAGGAATCTACTTAGGAATCATTATAGGAGGCTGTATGTGGTGGTTGCTTGAACAGAACTTTACAGAATTGTGAGATTTGTTGAAATCGACAGAAAAATCGACCCAGCCCAGAAAAATCGGACGATTTAACTGAAGAACAGGCCGATTTTTTGACTTAGAAATGGATCTTGTTAAGCGGATAACTAGAAACACGGGGAAGAAGAAGGGATCTTCTTCCAAAGCCCCTCCCCCACCTCCACCACCATCTCAAAACATCCCTAAGCTTCCCCCTCCCCTATCCAAGCACAAGAAACGTTATGAACGCATCATGGACCGCCCATTCACCCCTCCTCGCTACATAGTGCTAGATGACTTAGATTCATTGTTTGTTCGAGAGGATGTTGATATGATGCTTGACAAGGCCGGTCTGAGACAGTTTGCTACAATTAGGGAGGATGCTTATACCGAAATCACCCTAGAATTCCTTAGTACTTTCGAGCATGACAAGGCCGCCAAAAACTTGTTCGCTCAAAAGGTGTGTGCGTCAAAGTCTTAAATTTATATCTAGAACTCAAAGCAAAGCGAACCCGCAGTGTACGGATCAGCTGTAGTAAGGTAAGAATTCCAGAGTCGAACTCAGGGATTTGGTGAGAATAAATCCAATTTCAATTATCTAGCGAAAAGTGCGAAAAGCTTTTGTGATCAATTAAGAGTAAAATGATTCCAAGGATTCAAGTATCCGATTTAGGCTTTTGATTCAAGACACTTCTGTAGATATAGGACAGAGTTTATATTGCCAAGATTAAATGTTCAAAGGTAGATATCGTACGGTGAAGTTCCGAAACCTATATAACTAATCTAAAGGTTCTCTCTATAAGGGTTGTTGAGGCTGCAATATAGAAAGATCTAAAGACAAGAATTATGTTCAAACTAACTATCTAAAACTCCAGGATTTGACTCTCCAAAGTAAAGATTAGAAAGCACACTTAGAATCTTTATAAAGGATGTTGAGTCTCTTTATAACCCAAATCTTGAAATCTTAATCTATTAAATGTAGAATCAGGTTTGAAGTGTCTTCGTACATTCAATTAGAGGGTAGAAAGGTTAATCAAGGTTGGGATTTAGGCAAAGATTAGTTTTTGTTAAGGATTGAATCAATTAAAGTTCGTCAGAGGAATAAATCGGGCTGTTCATAAGAAAATCGGCCGATTTACTCAAGAACAGTCCGATTTTCCTGTTGTCGCAAAACTAAAATCTAAACTCTCAGGGTCCTAATGTTTGAATGAGTTCAGTCCATCATCATCTAAGCCTTAATCATCAACTATTCTCCTCAGAATCACAAAGGTTTTAGCCAACCATCTTCAAAATCGAATCAAATTAATTATTGAATGAAATATCGCAAAGAAACCAAATCTTGGATAAAAATCCAATAACCTTCAAATTTGTAAACGATTATCCAAACAGATCAATGTATCTCTTAAGTAACCTAAATTCGTGTTCAAAAACAATAATCACTTCAATGGACAAAGAAATCTCACAACTAGAATCAAGATTAGCTTCCCGGCAAAGAATCCTTCAATCTTCCTCCAAGAATCTCCGAATTCTCTTAAACGTGTAAAGATTTCCAAGTGCCGCCCCCTCGTTTTCGTTCGTAGGGTTCTCTTCTATAGATTCTTGCAAATGGGCTGTTTGGCCAAACTCTCTTCAAGCCCAAAAGAATTGGGCTTTGTGTCGTCTCTCCATTTAGCCGAAAAACAGAATAAATCGACCCAGGCGATTTATGTACAAAATCGTTCGAATTCTTGAGGGGAAAATCGTCCGATTTATATACATATTGGCACGATTTTCTTCAACAGAAAGTGCTCTACTCTTGGCTCGTTTTCTATGCTTTTCCTTTGCAATTCTTCAACTCTTTATGACCTCTTTCTGGTTCCTTTAGCTTCCTTAACATCCTTAGATACTCCTTGCTTTGCTTCTGCTTCCAATTTCACTCCATTTACCTATAATTCATCAAAAACTCGTGTAGACCTCTATTTCCGACAAATGATTGAATAGAACATAAAAGGCACACAAAATCTCTCTAAATGCAAGGTAAACTGAGATAATCTTCTATAATATGCATGAATATGATGATACATAATTCATGTCATCAGGGGGCACAAAATTTCATGGCGTTTAGTAAATGTCAGAAATTTCAAGTCGTTTAAAAAATTCCATAAAAAACATTTATTACGTTTGAAAAACGTCATATAATTTAATGGCGTGTCACAAACGTCATCTTGAAAAAACAAATTAAATGACAATACTTTGATAAAACGTCATTGTAAAGAATTTTGATGACATTTATAGTAAAAACGTCATCTATTAGATGTCATTGTAATGTCATTTTGTAGTAGTGTACCTAGTTTTTCTAACGTCGGCTTATGCAGAATTTTGTAGTCAACACCACCCTCTCCTTGACAATTTCATAATGTTCTGCATCCTTTGAAGATATTCTGGTCTTCCTCCCCCTTTCCTTTTCCAACAATATAATCCCAAGAATTGAACTTAGAGATGAATGAAGAACTCACTGACGAAAAACAAAAACTTTTTGTTGTTTTCCGTGGGTACGGCGTTATAGAGCCGCAGGTGCATTTTGGGGTAAAGCCACGGGCGCGGGGAGAGCTTGCCACGTACTCTGTGTGGCCGTGTGTGCGTCGACAAGAGGTTGGGGTGCGGCGAAACAATGATTTTGGCGACAACGAACACGAACAACAACTGGAAAGGTGACTTCGAGGGATTTTTGTGAGGTGTGGTGGTGAGGAAACAGGGGTGTGAAAGTGAGGCTAGAGGTGGTAACTTTAGTTGGTAGCGGGAGATGATGTTGATTCCTATCGTGGGTGGTGGTCGCGGCTGCAGTGGTGAGGTGTTACTGTCGCGGTGATAGCGGGAGAAAAGTGGCGCTCACGGTGGTTCGTGAGGAGGGCGGCAGGGGTGCTTGGTGAGGAAGGGTGCGGGAATGAGAAAATGAAGGTAGGGTGCGGTATTTTGGGGATTTAGGATTAGGATCTTCTTACCTACACTTGACTTGTCGCGGGTGCGGCCCATCTTCGCCGCGGGTGCGGGATGATGAAGAGCACCACGGTCGCGGTCTTTCCTTGTCGCGGGTGCGGTGTTGCGTTTTGATATCTACTTCTATTCCTTCGGGTTGCCTCCCAAGCAGCACCGTTATTTTATGTTGTTGGCTCGACGCAGAACCTTGCTCATGGTGTGATTGGTTCCTTCGAATCATCTCGTCAATCGGATCATTGGAGACTCTTGTCAAAAATTTGAGATTGACAAATTACTTCTTGTGTTTTGAGATACCCCACACCGCGTAAATGTGAAGTTTTTGTTCAAGTCTATGGACCAGTTTGATAATAGACGATTGCGTAGAAGAAAATGAGGATGAAGAGAATTATTTAGATGAAGAATTAAGGGAATGAAATTGTTTAAGAGGGTGAATATGAATATATGTGAAATGAGTGTTTGATAAAACTAATATGTTTATGGGTAAAATTACAAAAAAGTACGTGTTATATTTTTGTATAGATGGAAGAGATGGAAAAAAAAGGGGTAAAAGTAAGATTTTACCCTCAATAATCTTAATAATCCTTATAATCAAAGTTTTACAAGATTACAAAATTCTCATAATCTAATTCCCTTAATCTCCAAAATCTAACCCTTTTAATCTCCTTAATTCCCTTACCAAATGAGATTACTAGAATTATTTCTCCCTTTTAGTTCTCATAATCTTAATCTCCTTAATTTATGCCCTTACCAAACAGAACCTATGTGCTTTTGTTATGGGCTACATTGATGTAATTTTTTTATATTAAAAGATTAAGTCATATAATTAGCATAATTAGTCGGCATACCTGAGAAGTGAATGACTGCATGAATCCCAACAAGTGAGGATTTTTTTTCCTAAATAATAATAAAAATTAAATTAAATTTTAAGATTAGGCACGGGGTAAAACTTTTTACGAGAATAGGAAGGAATTATGATCGGATCAGACCT
The DNA here is from genome assembly GCA_033239045.1 of Fagopyrum esculentum. Classification (NCBI taxonomy): domain Eukaryota; kingdom Viridiplantae; phylum Streptophyta; class Magnoliopsida; order Caryophyllales; family Polygonaceae; genus Fagopyrum; species Fagopyrum esculentum. Next base: position 136,436,866 of record BSUD01000002.1, on the reverse strand, counting down.
GCAGTTAATGAATAATCCGCAGTTTAAACTGCGGGTTTAATGAGATGTAATAAATATAGGTTATGATTTTCAAAAGACTGAAAATAATAATATGTGGAAAAGTGAGTTTCGATCCTAGGACCTATATGTTACAAAATCAATCCGATTCATCTATGCTACTTTGATTTATTGATATAAGTTCAAAACATAATATATTATCATCAACGAAGCTAGAATTTGTGAGTTCCAATGTTCCTCTTAGTCATATTTTCAATATAAATGATATAACTATTATATTTTGTATGTGTTTTTTTGAAACAATTTGGTTTACTAAGCTTTTTCTAGTTTTGTGTTTAGTAAATGTACCCATTGAGAGAAGAGTGTGTAAAGTTTGAAAATAAATACAAAAGGTTGAGGTACATTTATTTAATTGAAACATTAAAAAGCCTAGTTACTACTCTAGTTTTTCAAAAAGGTCTAGTTATCAAAATTGCCCATGTTTTTTTGAGTAATAATTATAATTTCATTATTTTTAAAAATTATACAAATATTCAATAAAATTTATAACTTTTATTTCTATAGACGTTAAATGATATTCATACGTTAATAAAGAAATGATATTATTATTTTAAAAAACATTATAACTCATATTTCTATAGATGAAAATTTGTAAGTTACAATTTTAATTAATTAAAATATTATTTTAAGAAGTTAAAACCATACTTGTGTTTTTTTATCAATATTTGTATTGTTTAACATAATGAAAATTGAAACTCACAAATTTAATTAATTAAAATTGTAACTCACAAATTTAATTCGAACTTAAAATCATATTTTCGTTATTTTTTATAAATAGTTATATTTTTTTCAAATTATGTTAAAAAATATAAATATTTATAAAATATAACACAAATATGATTTTAATTTTAAATTATAATATAACATCTAAAATAATATTTTTAATTAATAAAAATTAATAAAAATATATATATATAGTTAAAAAATTATTTTCAATTAGTGAAAAAAAATGTTTGTGAAGAACTACAATTTGAAACTACTGGTTTCCGTCACAATTAAAAATCCAAAAAATATAAATAATTATAAAAAAAAAATTACATATTTTATGTATGAATAAAAAAAATTATAATTTTTTTTAAATAATAATATCTTTTCTTTATTGATGTACTATAGAAATAAAAGTTACATATTTTATTTAATGTTTTATATAATTTTCAATAATAAATGAAGTTATCAAAATATAATAGTTATGCCATTTAGATTGAAAATATGAAGAAGATGAATATTAGAACTCACAAATTCTAGCTTTGTTATATTTCGTTTTGAACTTATATCAATTAACCAATGAAGCATAGCGGAAGTGGGTTGATTCCTTAACTTATACTCCCTCCGTAACAAAATGTTTGTCATTTGAGCAATTAGTTTAGTTTAACAAAATGTTTGACACTTCTATAATATTAATGCATATCAATGAATTAATTATTCTCAATTTAATTCCTTATACTTTCTAATTGGCTAACATCTATTGAAAAATGAGTTTTTTCTAGGAAACATGACTAAAATCATTAAAGATTGTACTTATCACCCAAACAATTAAAAAATTTATTTGATTGTTTAAAGTCATTAACTATTCCTTAATTCATGTGTCAACTCTCAAATGACAAACATTGTGTTACGGAGGGAGTAGGTCCTAGGATTGAAACTCAATTTTCCACACATTATTACTTTCGGTCTTTTTGAAAATCATAACCTATATTTATTGCGTCTCATTAATTGTTAATGAAAGTCTCATGTTCTAGCAGTTTGAAAATTGGATTTTAATCCAAAAAATAGAGTTCGTATCACAAGTTTCATTGAGAAGCGGGAAATATCTCTATGAAAGTTTCAACAACCTTCGTTCCCTTTAACCCTATCCTCCTACCCATACAAATGGACCCATATATATATTGATTTTATCTCAAATTAGTGAAATAAAATATATATATATAAAAACGAAAAAGCTAAATGCACGAGGTTTGTTTTACTAGCGTAAAAAACAAACGCATTCCGATAGCGCTCAACAAGTAAAAAAAAAACAATGAGTTTGAGCGCCGGCGCCTTCCGAAGGCACTCAAATCTTTAATAAAAAAAAAAAGGCAAAAGTAAGAAGGCGCTCAAATCGTTGATAAAAAATAAGGGCAAAAATAAGAAAAAACAGAATTTTGGGCGCTAGCGCCATGCGTCGGCTCAAAATTTTTTTTTTTTCTTATTTTTGCCCTTTTTATTTATTTTAAGATTTGAAGCCGTCGCAAAGCGCTCAAATCTATTTAAACGCCACCGCAAAGCGTTCATATTCGATATCAAGTAAATTTAAAATTATTATATAGCACGACCTATAAAAAAGTATGTTTATCATTTAAAAAATTTTGAAATAAAAAATAAAATGATTGTTTAGAAATATATAAATTAATAATATTTTTTAATAAATATGGAAGTGGCGGCCCTAAAAAATTACGACTGGGGGAAGAGCGAAGTTTTACGCTGGACATTTCTGTGGCAGTGAGAGGGGAAGATTGCGAATTGAAGAGAGAAAGACGACTGATGATGAAAGGAGACCTCTGGGATGACTCTGCTCTCACCGACGCCTTTGATCAGGCCATTTCCAAGTACAAGGTAGCGTCAATCTCTCTCACTTTATGCGCCGGAAAAGCTTGAGTTTTAGTTGAAAGTTGGTATGGAATTAGCATGCGGAAGCAGGAAATGTCGCGGCGTCTCTAGGGTTTTGAGTTTGGATTGTCTAGATCAAACTTCCATCCATTTTCAATTTCCCTCTGCTCTTACCACCCCTGCCTTGTTTGTTTTACAGAAAATGCATGTTAAAGGTTTTGAAGAGACTTCGAGTGGCTGCGGCGGAACGAAGGCTGAAGAGCAAGGTCTCGTTCCCCTTAAGTATGGCGTATACTTTCTGTCCCAGCTAAACATTTCTTACATGCTCAGTTTTTTTTTAAATTTTTTTTTGGAGTTATGTTTTCTTACTTGTGAATTGGAGTGCCATCTTTCACAGTAAATCGATTTGGATTGTAATTTGTAAGACTAGAATTGAAAGAGGTAACACTTCTATGAACTTCGTAATTCATCAATAAATAGTGTATGAATATCATAGAAAGTAATCAGCTAATTGAATTCGGGACTGAAATAAGTGAATATGAACTTGTATAAGGGGATATCCGGACCATATGGCATTATTATATATGATGATCAGTGAAAATAGTGAAGCTGTATTATCCGAACGGAAGAGGAAACAGAAGGATGTGTGTTTGCCCCAAATGTTTTACATTTAGGTTGTCATTTAAAACAATTTTCCTGGAGTACATTTTGTAGATCTTTTACTAATGAATTTTGTCAGGAATCTAGTTAGACACTTAGATGCTCTACAGTTCATGGTTAAGGATGCACTGAAACAGTGTGTTTGTGACCTTGCGTTTATTTCTTACGAGTATTAATAGAGTAGTTTTTTTAGTATTTTTGTTGGATGAAGTGTTGGACAATCTTCCTATTGTAAGTCTTTTTCTTTTCCTGTATATAGTACTATGGAAACAGATAATGGTAGCACACATTTGATTAACACAATTGAAGACGAGGCAGAAAAATTGCCATTTGCTAAAGAAAATGCAACCCTGGATTTTCAAGCATCTGAAGAGTATGTACAAGTGCCAAATGACACACCTTTACATAACCATACTCAAGGCTACTCAAGCTCACAGGGTCAGGAAGAATATAATTTACTATGGAAACAGTATTATGAGACCGAGGAGAAGAGGCTACAGATCTGGGAGAAGCTTCAACAATATGGCCATTCAGATCCTAGCTATCCTGCTGCAACCTCTGGTTCTTGTACGCTGTGGCCTACTAATTCTGCTTCCCAAGATCAATATTATTCTAGCCAGGGTTGTTATCCTACCTGTGCTGTTGTTTGTTGCTCCAATATATGTCAGTCCTCGACAACTTCATGCTCTTTGCCTCCTTGTACATTGAGTGCTTCTGCTGGTCAGTGCATAAATTCTTCACAAGCTACAAATAGTGGAATAGTGTCCGGTGATGTAGATATTGTTAAAAAGGGCATGGAAGCTGTCGAAAAGGCAATATCAAATTTGAAACAAGAAGCTTCTGGTAAGCAGGACTCCGGTGATTCAGCGCGGAGCCATGTTTGTTGAGTTATTTAGGCTATGGAATACTTGGATTCTCCGTTAATTATATGAATTGATCTTTTTGGATGAAATTTTAGCTTCATGCTAGTTAAAAGTGTTTATCTGCCTGAATTGTTTCTAAGGAAAAAACGGTCTTAAGTTTTGTGGTTTATCATACATGCTCTTCCATGATTAAGTAAACCATAAGCTGATGTGTTCCTCCGTAATCCTCTACTGAGTAAATTGTGAATTAAGGATTTTTTTTATACATTGTTGACAGATTTTCATAACCAAACACAGGTCTCTAATGACTAGGTATATGGTGAATTCATAAATTATATTTTACAGATATACGTATCCCACTATGCTGCATTTGAAGACAGAATTATCTAGAGATTTATCTTGTATAATTTTGTATATGAGGACCTTACTTGGGATCCAATGTTGTAGCATAATTCTAGGCTCTAACTTATCTTGCTCTTGCTTCATTTTTTGAGTAAGTTTATTTGCTTCAGTGTGTCATGCTATAATAGCTTCCCTATTGTGCATTATCTTACCTAACTTGCTTGTTATTTGGTAAATGATTCCTTATACTCATTTCTCTGGTGTGCAATACAGGCTGTCAATTGAAAGAGCAAAGTGGCAGTCAAACTGAACCAATTACTAATGGTGAAACAGATCTTACTGAAGTCCTGAGTGCTTGGTATTCTGCAGGTTTCTACACTGCCAAGTAAGTATCCTGATTTGCTCTCTAAGTTTTAAACTTGTAGTAGTTCTTCTTAGCTTCCGTTTATTCTTGTGGATGTGTTCACAACTTAAAGCTATAATATATCTACTGTGTGACTTGTATTTGAACTGACTAGGCTGTCCAATTACATTTCACATAAAAATAATTTGTATTTCTCATGTACAAGATGGTGTTTAAGATTCTTGATTCATAGGATTTTTTCTAGTTCAAATTGTATTCTCAGTGGTTGATTCGTGTTCTGTCACCTTCAAATTGCAATACAAATGTTTGTTCATCTGACACGATCTAGTCTGACAGTTTATTTACGTTCTTGTTAAATTTGAATATGGTCTGATGATGTCCTTCGAGTACCAACCTCAACTCTCGCTTTCAACAGGTATCTCACAGAAAAGTCACTTGCAAAACCTCGTAACAGTTAAAGCAATTCTCCATCTGAACTCTAGAACGAGTATGGTTTGCACTGAACAATACTCATCATCCGGCTGAAGATGTGCATGATCATTTAATGTCAGTTGCATCAAGTATGGAGAAAATCGCTAGTGCTCTCAAATAGACAATTGTAGTTTCTTCTTATAAGGTTTTGAGCATTAACAATCTTGTTACAGTGGGTGCTGTTTTGTTCGAGGCACGGGCTATTAGTTGCATGAGTATCGTTTTATTACACCTCCTTGTTTTGGAACACTTAGTATCCTGTGAGGATAACATTTTGAATCGACAATTGGTATTTTTTGTCAAGCTGTCTCTTTAATTTTGAGGGTTTTCCAGTGCTGAATGCTCGGAGTAAGTTCGTGCTTTGTATTCATTCGTATACATGTATAGATGATCTTACATTTTGGTTTTAAGATGGTCCAGTTCTTGTTTTCAAGTTATAATATTTGACAAGTAGTAACAGTTTTAGGGCCCGTTTGGTTTAAACTCCAGAAACGGAATGGAAACGAATCTAGTCCATATATTTACTTTGTTCATGAATAATTTTGGAATCATTCCTTATCATTTCATTCAAAATGCACTTGATTTCTCCAATTTTGTTACCCTATAGGGTTTCAAAAGTAATCAAAATAGAGGGAAGCAAATGCATTTTGCATGATACCACAAGGAATGATTTTAAAAACTTTCATGAACAATGGTATACTAATGGACTAGATTCGTTTCCATTCCGTTTCCGTTTCCGGAGTTCAAACCAAACGGGCGCTTAATGTTTTATTATATAATACAGTTTGCTATTATCTAGGGCTCGATGGGAAGTGCAGGGGTGACCGACCTACCCACTCACCCAACTCTAATTTGGGCAATGAGTGGAACGGTGACAGATGAAGCGGATGATGGATCAGATGCAGGTGATCATTAACCCGAATATTTCTCTATTTGATTCTATTTTTCTCTTCTAATCATCTCTTACTTCTTTTGTTCTGCACCGTGTTATGTAATTTGTGTTTATTGTTGCTCATTTTGTTTCTACTACTTGTGTTAATAGATAATCTGTGCTAGTTTTGTAATTTTTGGACCTTTTTTTACATATAATTGCGACTAGCATTTTTTAAGTGTCTAAATGTCCTATGTCTAGATCTTAAACTATGTGAACCTTTGCGTCCAGGTGCATCTCACACCCTTTAGCGTTATGTATGAGGCTCCAAGAACTTCTAAAACTTATTTGTTCAATAAACTGATTCACTTAAGCTGTTCATCTAATTCATTCACGAACCATTTGGTAAGACGAGGTTATTGTAGTTGAAGATAAAAGTAAATAAAAAGTAGTTGATTCATAAATAGTTAGATTTTTCAACTAATAAAATTAAGAATCTTCAAGTCAAAACTAAAGTAGATAAAAAAAAAAAAAAAGTCGGATCAGCCTTCCAAAAACATATAGTGAAACCCTCTCGTTAGAGCAGTCCTATGAAAATTCTAAGACCCTCCACGGAGGGTCATAGGGCTACTAAGCCCCATGGAGGAAAAATGGGCTTAGAAGTCCTGAGATTGACACATATAAGCGCAGACACCATTTTGTTTTTTCACCATCAAAATGATGTCGTTTTGGTTGTTGCTTGGAATTGGGTGTACCCTCACCGGTGAGAACCATGCTAGTGAGAACCATGCTAGTGGGAACGCACCATTGGGTGGAGTTTTAATTTATATTTAAAATTTTAATTTTTCAAAGTATTAATTAAAAAAAAAACTATTTTTGACTACATTTTTATTTTATCTATTCAATGACAACCACTTTGCGTATTTCTCGAAATTTTTATGGACTTATTTTAACGTATAGTAATGTTTACTTTACGCAATAAATATTTAGTGCTTTATCAAAACAAGGGAAGAAAAAAAAAAGTAAAATAAGTTAAAGAAATAGCCTTACTATTTTACATCGCGGACACTTCTATGAAAAAAGAAAAACTTCTTTAAACAGTAAAAATTGTTTTAATGTTGTCCTTTGACAATGAGTTCGAGCGTTTGTCGAGAAGGGATATGAATTTGTGATCAACTTCTGACGGGAGTGACGACTATGTTGTAGTCCAACTCTGAGTTGTCCACGGTTGTTCCCCAATCTTCTTACATGTGTACTTCCTTCAAAGATGAACGTTTATACTCGATGCCTCCTGGTGGTTGGATCATGCTTTTACTTGAAGACTTTTTTGCTTTCGAGTCTTTCCGATGTATTTTTGTGTATTTATTTTATCCTTTGTTTGTGGCCCTTCACGACGGTTTAGTCCGTCTGCCGATTGTTTTGGCCTTTCGACCCACTAGACGACGCGCCGTCTAATGGTTCAAACCGCTTTTCCGTTTTTTTTTTTTAAAAAAAAACTGTTTTAGAAAGTCCTTCAAAATCTCAAAAATTAACACCACTTCAAAACACAGGGGAAGAGTTGGGTAATCATCAAACCAAAGTTTTTGTTTATAATTTTTCGAACCAAATGACCAATTTCAGTATCACGAGAATTCTTGATGCATTTTTTTTCGATCGAAAATATGCAATCAATATGAACCCTCAAAGAAAATAGAAGTTGTATAGTTTAATAATTAACACCCTCAAATATCGACGAATTTGTCCAAATCTAAGGTGAGATCAGAAGTGATTAAAACAATACCATGTCATGGCCATGAATATACAACTTAGACAGCAGAAGCCATACACGTATATATCTGATTATATTTTAAAAGTTCAGCAATTTTGTACAAAGCTGTTTGATAGCCATCCAAGGGAAGCTCAGATTGAATATGTGCAGAGTTTTATACCTTCACACCGGCTGCCGCTTCCTTGATTTGGTCTATTGTGAAGATGCCAAACATGTCATCATCTCTAACAGCATTTACTACGGCAAGGGCAACGTCATCGACGCTTACGGGTGGTGCCAGAAGCAAGTCTGAAGCAGGAAGTGACTTCAAAGGCTTTGTAAGGTTGTCTGTGGCACTAAGGATTCTTTCCAATGGCTCCCCTATCAAGTTGAGGGGTATCTCAAATCCTTCTACCCTTCTTTTTCCATATATGAATCCAGGCCTTAGTACCACACCTGAGGTTTAGTTATAGAGATCAATTTAAGAGTCCATTGCACAGGTAGGCTTTTCATGCCGATTTGTTAAGGTTCACATTTTCAGTTAATCAAATATGCTTCCCCTGAAATCATATTATTACCATTAAACCTTAATGCAAAGCACGATATATGCATACCAAGAGCATGTGACAAAGTGATTACCGGAACCGGGATATTTCGAGAGAACCTCTGATTCAGCTTTCCTCTTCCCGGTAAAGTACCCTGATTCTAGTAAGAAGGATGGCAAATTGTAATCATGGACTGAAATCAAGATGAATTTTGGAATACCTGCAAATTTATGTTGATTTTAGTCATATAGCAAAGGGCAGCAGCAAAAATGTTTAAGCCTTGCAAAGACTATGCATGACATATCCACCAAAATCAAGATGCTTTGAAGTGTCACTCACCGTACTCTTTCGCAGCAGTAACTGACACAACATTAGCCTCGCCATTAATCCTTTTCATTTGTTCCTCATTTCCAAATCCTCCCAAAGTGGAAACGACTGCTGTAGCACCTATGAGTATGTCATCCCAATTGACGTAGAAAACATCCCCTATAGACAGGAGAAGAACCATAAAAGCAAAAAAATCTTTGTTAAAACTATATAAAATATATATATATATATATATATATATATATATATATATATATATATATATAAGTGGCCTGAATTTACAGAAAAGACTTTGAGCATCAGACATTTGTAAAACACAGACAATCTAAGAGAAATCATGTAGCTACAAGTCTGTACAACTTTTTATTCAAGAAGAATAGCAATCATTTTAACATTATTTGTTATTTAATTGAACCGAGTCTGATAGCTCATTTGCATAACTTTACTTTCCGGGGAATAACAAAAAGGAAGGGCAAAGAGAAACAAGAAAGAAGAGAAGGGTCCTGTTGAGTTGAAGGGGAAATTTCTTTGCATCACTTTATTCTTGACGGAAATTCAAATTCTAGAGTTCAATAGGAGTTCCCTCCAAAGTCTTTTACATCAGCATCTTACAGCATTACTTTCCTACTCCTATTCAATTAAGAGAAGCAGGTTTTCATCTTTCCTGCAAGGTTACCACTGTTCGCCAAAATATATTAACATTCACGGTTTGTAGGCAGTAGATACTGTTCTTCCCAGTCAGTATTAGAATATCTTGACCTATCAATGAGTGGCCTATACAGAGGATTATATGTTGCTCTTGCTCGATCAAATAAAAGCAAAGACTGAGGAGTTTGGCATCTCAGCTAGATTTCCTTGGTCTTTAGGACTGAATAATCACGATAACAATCATACCTGGAATCCAGGAAACCTGATCCACCCAAGAATCTGAGTAAGACGGACGTCCTGATCTGGAGAAGTTAGTTCAGGCATGTAAAACTCATCAGAAAGTAGACAAAACAAAAATGAGAAAGTAATAAGGTCTAGAAGGGAATAACAAAAGATTTTGATACAAGAATGAAGCAATATAGTGCTTATTCAAACCCTTTGCATTGGAAACTACACAAAGGAACATGGTAAAGAAGCATGAATTAGAGGCTTTATACTGACGACTGACCTGCTTAGGCTCGTGACCTCAATGCCCTGTGATACTGCTGCCTTGCATATAGCAGATCCAACAAAGCCACTGCCTCCTAGAACAACTAGCTAGAATGCAAAAGAGCTCCATTAAGCACCAAAGTCCAATTAATTTGATGAATAAAAGGTAAAACTGCAAATCCCTACCCTTTCAGTCTTAACCTCAGCCACAACATCTATGGTAGCAGATCTAGAGTCACTGTAACCTTCTGCATAACTGGATTTAACAACTAAACTGCAAATAAAGAGGGAGAAAATGCCTAAGTTACGCAATCACAAATGTGAAGCAGGGTGAACTTTCATTAGCTATCCACGTCAAAGATATCATGATAATTGAATGAGGCAAAGTGGCTGACATATATATTCATAACTAGATGAACAAATTGTTCCCTTCCTCCATTAATAAAAAATTCAGAGGTTCAGATTCTCAAGCACCGAATAGTTTAATTGAAATAACACACTGATCGTTCATCACACATGTGACACGGAAAAGTTAAGCATCTAAAGTGCTTTTTGTTTTTTGCATAGAAACATGCTTCCAATGTTCGAACAAACGAAAATCGTAGGAAACATTCATAATAACTTAGAGCAATAAGCATTGAAGCCTCGTCATTCTTCCAACATCAAATACCGCTAAATTGAGTGAAGAGAAAACACAATTGCAATAGGCATACAACGAATTGAAGTAACGAAAATTGAGCCGAAATATGAGCAATATAACATACCTTTTCTGGCTAGAATAGCGATGACGGAGGGAGAATTGAGAAGATAAGCCGAGACGATTAGAAGAGATGGAATTGGTGGGAGAAAGAGGAGAGATGGAAGGTGCAAATAAGGCTGCCATTGTGAAATTGGTTCGAGTTCTCCTCCTTATTCCCCCTTTGTAATCGTTCTCTTTCTAATTTCAGTCCACTCTACACGTAGATCTTTTTTGGGGAGAAAAGCGTAGGCCTCAAGATCTGACACATATAAGTCCTATACTGTATGAAACGCGAAATTTGTTTTTACTGTAATTGCTTATAGGAAATTTATGAGTTTTCTTTTGGATTTTGATGAAATGATTTTTGTAAGAAAAGATAAAAAATAGGTCGTGTTAAACTAAATGATCGAGTAAACGGCACATAATCGAATGTTTTCTTTTTCTTCACTTAATCGTCTCACACAAAATTTTAATTAATTCGCTTTCTGTAATGTATTTTGTTAATGGGTCATCTAAAATCATAAATCGTTTCGAAATTCATGTGTTTTTAGAAGAAAAAAGATATCGAAGAAATATGAGGAAATGCATTTCAACTTATTTTTTCAAATATAATATTTTAGGTCATCGATTTATAATAGAAAATTAAAAACATCAACCATTATTTCATAAAATAAAAGAATTTTCTACCCTTTATTTTTCAAACGCAATATTTTAAAAATCGGAATAAGTTATTCATCATTGTATTTAGATTTTTGATTCTAATATGATTCATGCTCGTGTACCAAACGAGGCCCGGATGAATTAAGTATGTCTTATTTTGATCTGAACCAGCCATCACGAAATCTCTAACATGGTTCTCTTTATACCTTTAGTTCATCCAAGAAGGTTGTTATTGCCTACTGGAGGAACTCTTCCAAGGCGTCGGTAAAGCTACCTCGTAAATCCACATTCACAATTATCTCTTCTTAGCGGCACATAACTCATCAATACAACAACACTTGCACGTCCCCCGTTGACATTGGTTAGTCTATAGTTGAATTACCTCAATATCTCGTACTCACTCTTCTCATACTTCCACTGACATAAAATTCCTGGTAAGCATCAACTACTCGGTTAATCCTTTTCCCCTTCGGTAGTTCGTTATATCCTCCCCACTTCTGTTTCCTTAGGCCAACTCTCTTTCTCGAGTCCCCTAGGGCATTCTCACATGTTCCTTCATTAGCGTTGTTTATAATATTGCTCTGTTCAACTCCATTGACTCTGCTACCGGCCTCCTACTCTTTTTTATATTGGCGTCGTGATTCGTTATAACTTCTTATATCTCTGACGAGGTCCAAAACTTCTCTACCCTTGTGGGGTTTATCTTCGCTCGTACACTCAATTGTAGGTCTTCTTTCCGTGCACCTCTTAGTCACCAGGGTTTCTTCCGCAAATATTGTAAGAGAATCATCATTCTCCCTTGTATGAAATGCGACACATACTCTGTCTTGACTGACATGAAACCTTATCAAAAGTGTATACTTCTTACTCCTCTAGTTCTTCTTTTACAATCCATATGTACTAGTTGTAATATGTACATTTTTCCTAGCCAGTAGGTAGTAAATCACTCACACAATTCCCTTGGTCTCAAATGACATAAAGGGGTCATTCTTCACCATCTAGTCTTTCTTCTTAAGTTCTTAATTAGAGTTACTTGCTCGAATTCACTCCATGTTACTATTAAGGGTACTAGCACGTGTACCGATTTAACTTCACATTTGTCGTTGTTGATCTCTTGAAGGGTCTTCCATATGTCGATAAAATTCTTTTATAGATCCGTTGTTACACTTCTTATCTACCAACTATCATCCTATACGTGGTAAATCCTTAGTTGTTCCTATTTAGTCTATAGTCGATCTTCTACAAGACCCTAGACTTACCTTTCTTAGGTCTCCTTCAATGTGGATGTACTTGGTAAAAAGTTATCCCCCCTAGATTATCGGTTTATACTCCTTTGCCTTCTCCTAGAGTCTTCACTATAAGCTCACTTATACTCTTCCAAGTCCGGTTGTATCATTCCTTTGTCGTCGATGAACTTATCAATTCTTCAACGATAGCTTGTAAGTGCGTCTTCGCGATTTCTCTTACATTAGTCGTCTTCTGTTTGCGGTTCTCTGGTATGAACCATTAATGTTGGTAACTTAAATATCTTTGTGAATAAGAAATTATTGTGGACCCTCAAGTCCACCAATATCATTCTCTTACATTCTTCCTCCTTGGTTGGTGTAGTTCTGTAATGCCACCTTTATAGAAATTTGTTGTCTTAATTTCAGACTTCTACTGTATTTGATACTTGCGTCATGATTTCTTTCAAAATTCTTGAATCTCTGAGGAAGTAACCCGTCTCTATGATGATGAAATTTATTTCTCGTCTTCAAACTCATTTGTCAATTTTTGTCTTTGTACTTCTTTAATTTTTCACATCGGGGTCGACACCATATCTTCTTTGTACTCACAGACCCATACTTGCCTATGGGGTCTTCACCTTGTTGCACTATCATTTAACCCACCCAGTGTAGTTGTACTCTACCCCGCATGATTTGTATTTCGATATTGTCCTCTTCATTTTGCGCTTCTTATCAGTCCGTACATGCATCCTTGAGTTTCATCTTTCGTCTTCACACCGCTAAATACCTAGTAGGGACTTCTATCTCTTCTATATAAATTTATTTGATATTCTTCACCTTAAGTCCACTAGTTCTTCGAAAGATTGTAGGAATCACTAGAGTGTCTGCCAGAACACCTTACTCTACTTCGAGGTTGGAGTCCATTATCTTTCTATAGAGATACTCGTTAAGATCTACTAACGTTTTATCATGAGACGATGATCGCATCATGATAACTCAACTAAAGGATATTGCCTATCCTTTAGGGTACTAAAAATTATATGTATTTAGATATACATATAACCTACATAAGCATAGAATACTATAAGTCCACATATTATATCTTATCTACTTAGCTGTAGAGATCCACAAAGAGTGATGGTGGTCCGACGTACTACTATCCTAACAACCCGACTATGCACATGATTTTAAAGTAAACTTAATTTTGAAAATTTTAGACCCCTTTCGGGTTCTATTTATTTCTACATTCGGTCTTTTAGAAGATTCCAAGTGTCATTGTTGTCAACCCAGAGCTCTGATACCATGTTGTAACACCCCAAGTTCTTGGAACTCGGGGAGCTACTGGTTAGGACCTCACAATGGGTCCCGACCTTGGTTTAACAACAACTTTACTAGGATCTTACAACAAGGCACAAATGTATTTAAAACAATTTTTAAAACATAATATTTTTATGGTATGAATGTATACATGTGACAGCCTTACAAACATATATATATATATACATAACATGCATGTCATATGGAAGACTCCTCCGTCCCCATCTAATGAGTACGTGGACCCGGCTGACCATCCGTCCCGGATCTCTCTACAACTGTCTATCTCAACAAATCTACAACAAGGATAAACCGTTAGCTAGCAATCTAAATATAAGAGGAATAAAGATAGCACACACACAACCAAGATAACATAAAAACAATTATCATGCTGGCACACAAACCGGTTATTATCTAATAGTTAAGTGATTCACCGTATTCCATTTTACAGTTGTGGCACAAGAAATCTTAAGAGTTCTCGCCTCCGTTCCTTATCCAACTGGGTGTAGGTCTAGCTTACCTCCGTCGGTAGCATCACTACAAACCGAGTGTGGACTAGTCCCTAAAGAAACCCCCATCGCCCTCAGACTAACTGAGTAGAATGCCACCGCCCGTTACTCTTAGGCCAAAGTATAGGTCGGTAAATATTTATTACAATAATGTAACTCTAAACATCTCAATCACACACCACCATCATTATCCACACTCATATCTAGAAGTCAGCTAAGTAAGCCCAAAGGACTTACCTGAATCAAATCTCGACTCTCTTAATCACAACTCAATCTGTAACTGTAGAAACTCGTTTGCCTGTCAAAGGAGGCAAGTGGATCAACACATTTCCAAAAATACTTAGAAGTCTAGAACTTCTAAGATGTAAGATCCTATCAGAAGAGAAATTACTAAAATACACGTCTAAGGTAAAATGACCATTTTACCCTTGGACCCGAATCTTCAAAAAATCTCGTAATATGTACTTAAATTCTTACTTGAGACTAACTATCATATTCTAACTCTTAAAGTTGAGTTTAGGTCAAGACTAGAACATTTCATGTTTTCTTTAACCTTCCAAAAAAGGTCACTAGGGTCCAACTTTGGCTCCAGATATGAAGTCCGAATAAAAATGTAAAAATTCTGGAATAATTATCTAGGTCATATATGATATACATACTAACCATAGGAGCAAAGATCTCGTCAAAATTCCCAACAACCATCTCCACAAAAATCTCCAAAGTTGGTTCCCAACTCACATTCTATACTTAGCCAAATTTGAGTATATTTTTTAACCGCACAACCAGTCAACTTTGAGCCTCTATAAATCTAAATCCCACCGTTGGATAAGTCCCAAATTTTGATAAACCATTCTATGCATATCAGCCTATAACATACTAAAAATTGAACGGTAGATTTCGTGTCTAAGATATCGAAAAAGAGGTTCAAACATGCTTTCTCAACACTGTTTCTGGACATTCAAAACTAAGAGTGCAGAAGGTCTCAGTTTCGAGACTCACTTGCAGTGTCTAAGGAAAAGGTCCAGGAGGGCTAGAGCTCCCAAGTTCGATTCCTGAGGTGGGCATAACACAAGGTTTAGACATCTTCTGTACACACAGCTATGGAGGGAGAATGAAGGCTTAAAACTCTCACCTGGTTCCTATAGGGCTTGCGAGAGAGTGGTTGCACAAGAGGCTCGAGATGGTGGTGCTTCTGGTTGTGTGATCGATCCAGACGTAGGTCCTTGTCTCCTGCAGCACGTAGACATCAACACATTGACTCAGGTGAGGGGACTGGAAGAAGACAAACAGGCTCACCTCTTGGTTTGTCGTTTGTCTAGCGGAGGGAAGAGTCGCTCTTGTACAGGAGGGAGGCAGAAGATCGCTGCGTATACTTGGGTGTGTTTCTGTAGATGAGCAGGTTCAGTCAGCACATTTAGATCCAATAGGAAGCAATCAAATGAGGTGTGCAGATAAGGGAAACGGTTCCTACTCACCAACCGCAGCGTGAAGGAGGGCAAGGCGTGGTCCGGCGCTTTTGTTCTTGGCGTCCGAGTGCACAAAGGAGGAGCCTGTTGTGCGAGATGCAAAAAGACGGTGGCAACTTCATCTGTGTGAGAGGGATCGCTCGATGGAGTCGGTTGCTGAGGGTTTGTACGTCGATGCAGAAATGAAAGGGAAAAGTGGCTTGCGTGAATCTGGATAGAAGCCAGGCGTGACTGAAAGGGAAGGAGATCAACGTGGGATGATTCTCAGCGAAATTCTCGGCCGTTACATGGAGATGGGGAGAGAGAGGGTCGACGGGTTGCCTTTTCTTCAGGGCTGCTGCACGTCACTGTCCAGCACACAAGAGAGGAGTACTTTGGGCCACGTCCAGCTGGGCCTCCTGGGCTGCTCCGATCCGTGCAGACAAGTGAGAAGCAAAGGGTTGGCATGTAAATCCAACAAGAAACATGGGTTGAAAACAAGGTAAGAATTAGAGTGGGCTGATGTTGTCAAGGCCTTGTCAAAACTTGTTATGGCCTTGCCAAGCCCATGCATGGCCTTGTCATGATCTCGTCATGGTCTCGTCAAATCTCGTCTTGATCTCGTCAAAAGAACGTCATGACTTTGTCAAGGACATGTCATGATATAAACTAGGGTTTGAGAGATTAGGGTTTGATATAAAATTCTATCATTTTATGTGAAGTGAGGTTACATAAAATGATAAAATTTTGAGATAATGTGTACGACTAGGTAGACATAGAAAGATTAACGGATCGAAATCCGGTTTGCTACGGAATTAAACGGAATAAAAATTCCGGATATTACATTTTAGTTTATCCAGCTTTTCTTATCACGACAAACAACAACAGTTGAAGCAATTCTCGGACTCTAAGTTTGTTCTTTTGTTTGAAAATGACAAAAATTAGATAAATCCCTCAATATCATTTATTTTCTTGTGTTTTCTTCTTTTGTTAATGATCCAACACATCCCTCTTTGATTTAATCTTCCTTTTTTTGGTTTGTAGCTTCAGAGAGTTTCCTAGAGTCTCTTATCTTCTCGAATAAAGGCGAGACTACATTTTCTTGTCTTTCATGTTGTTATTTTGTAAAGTAGTTGATAGGATACCATGAGATGAGATTGATGTATATGTCAATGATTATTTGTATCTTATCCTTAATCCTAAAAAATTGGATTATTTTGTATTATGAAATTTATAGAATTTGGCACGTAGTTTTCCTTTTAGGGTTACTATTTGGGCCAGGGATGGCAATTTCACCCGTATCCGACGGATATTCGCTCACTCGAACTAACGAAAAAGGGTGAAAACCCGTTAAAAGACGAGTAAAAGGGGGTGACGGATGAAGCGGGTGGTGGATCGGGTCGGAAGCGGGTGCACGTTTCATTCACTCATCACCTGACTCATCATCCACCCATCCATCCGACCCGTATTCACCTGCTTAAAATTATATATTTTTTTTAGTATTTGTAGTTTTATATTATAAAAACTTTACCATGTTTTCTTACTATATAATTATATTAAATTTACACCTATATTTTTTCCCTAGCTTATTTTATTTGGATTTCTAATATATTTCAATCCTTATTATTGATTCATTATAAGAAAATTTATTTTAGATCTTGCTTTGCTATAGTGTTTTACTTGATATCATGTACATTTTATGTTATTTTTTTATTCGATTTAAGTGTGTTCTTGATTTTCAATAAAAATATTTAATTTTTTATAATTTATAAATGAAGTGTAGAACACCCGAAATCTCACCCGATCCATCCGCTTCATCCAACGGATGTGTGTGGATTGGATGCGGGTGAAACCCTTAGCGGATGATGAGTCGGGTGGGGTGGACAATTTTGGGTGATGGATCGGGTGGCGGTCAAGGTCATCCACCTGTCACCCGATCCATTGTCCTCCCTAATTGGGGCGGACATCTCGCTAACACATGTTGAGTTAGCCCCTACGCCTCCTTCTTGGTGTTACCCGTTTGAAAAAGATCCGTTGGAAAGTAGCCGTAGTAAATTTACGAGCCTATATCTAACATGTCAAATAATTCTACTATTCACATACATCTCCACCACAACATAAAGAAACAAATCCGTTAAAATGTCAACGTTTTTCGAAGAAGGCGATGTATAATTTGATGGTGAAAGCTCTATTATGTCATTTGAAGTTAATAAATATAGTGATTCGGAAGAACTTCTCGCACAGCTTGAAGTAAGTGTACAAACTCATTTATATTTTACTTTAAGACAATGTTAGAATAGAGAATCGGAATTGTAGAATTAGTCGGAATAGTTTTAGACAAAGTTAGAATAGAGAATCGAAATTGTAGAATTAGTCGGAATAGTTTTAGACAAAGTTAGAATAGAGAAGGATGAGTTGGGTAAGTAGGCAACTTATGTAATGGTGTGTACAAACTAGGTCCCTCTATAATTTAGAAAAAAGATTAATCAAATAAATATGTAGGATTCTGTAGATTTGTTGAATAATCCTCTTTCCTAATTATCCGTATTAATTAGCTTAGTTAAATTCATTAAAATTTATTTCAGCCGTTAAATAAGGGAATAGGCGTTTGATAATTACCATTAATTAATTGAATATCAATTAGACGATCGTTTGCAGAAGCATTCTGGACGCCATTGCTGCTTCATCCGAGTTTATGCTCTTGTGTTCTTCTACATTGAATCTATGATTTCTCATATGCATTCCTTCTTAATCGTTCGATAGAATTCGATCGTATACATAAGGCGCTTATATTCAGAAACATATTGATTGTGTTCTTCCGTTTTTTTCATCCGAAAACCTGTACGCCATTGTTGGTCCTTTTGATCTACTCAGTATCATCGGAGGATATCGAGCATATACACAAGACGGTGGGATTCAACTACATATTTGTTGTATTAATCAATAGATTGCGTATGTACTAGGTAATATGTATTTATCTGGCGTTTTTTGTATTTTGTTTGAATGTACACCTAATTGTTACTGGGTCGTTGTACAATGAAAAACTATCTGATGAGGGTATGATATGTATTTGTCTTGTGTATTGAATATGTGATTACGGTATGTGATGTGTATGTAATGTAACATGTTATTGTTATTTATGTATGAGGTATGAGTACTGTATTCGCGACATTCTATTACGGTGGTGCTTGGGAGTTGAAGACTAATGTATGGGAATACATTGGTGATGTTACAAGCAAGCCTCTTGCTGTAGATGGATCTTGCACATTTGAGGAATTAATAGATAAGGTTTCAACGCAGTTTAGGATATGTAAATCCGACTTTGATGTAAAATTATCGTACAATAATCCATTCAATCCTTCACTCAAGCCATTTGACGTCACCACAACGGTTGATTTGGAAACATTTCTCCAAATAAATTGGCTGCAGCAGTTCATGTGGTGTGTGTCAATGTGTGTGACGACAGTAGGTGTTCATAAGCCTAATAATATTGTGACACTGGATGCGGTACATAATGCAGAACATAATCTAAACAAGTTTCTGCAACTTGATTTAAGTACATATTCATCAAATGTGTCAGTGACAGTCGAAGAAGATCTTACGCCGGGTGACACGCTAGCGATAGTGCCTCGTGTATATACATATGTACCAGGTGTGCATGATTATGAGCTTGCGTTGGGAAAAACATATTCTTCGAAGGTAGAGTTAAAGAATGCTTTGTGTTTGCATTCAATATCCGAATGTTTCCAATATAGGATTGTTAAGTCAAAAATAAAGGCAGTAACAACAAGATGTATTGACGAAGAATGTAAATGGAGGGTTCGTTTCACTAAGCTTGGGGGATCAAGTTATTTTACAACAACAAGGTATGTGTCCACACACACATGTTCGTATCACATGAGGAGAGCCAGGAACAGGGGAGCTTCCTATCAAGTAATTGCAGAGAAAGTGAAATCAATGTATGTTGTATATTATAACTGAACCTTATGTTCTTGAATGTAAGTTGTGTACTAATTTGTGTACACAATGTTTATGTAGGTACGGCAACTCGAAGAATTTACCTTTGGTTAATCAAATAGTCACTGTTATGAAGAGTTTACATCGAATAGATGCTAGTTATTGGAAGTGTTGGAAAGCACAGGAGGTCGTGAAGGACATGATTAGAGGAACTTCAGAAGATAATTATAGCTCCATCGCCGTGTATTTGTATATGTTAGAGGAAGTGAACAATGGTACGGTTTCTGCCCTTGTACTTGATGAGGAAAACCGTTTCAGATATGTATTTGTCGCGTTTGGTCAATCTATCAGATGATTTGGTGCAATGCGAAAGGTACAATAGCTTTAATCATAACAATATGTAGTAATTTATAATACATTATGTATTTCAAATGTTTACAATTTTGATAAATATGTAGGTTATTACGGTAGATGGCACACATTTAAGTGGGAAATGTGGAGGGGTGTTACTCGTTGCAACTGCGCAAGATGCAAATCAATAAATCTATCTCATTGCTTTTGGAATTGTTGATTGTGAGAATGATGCGTCATGAGATTTCTTTTTTAATAATTTGAGTCGTATAATTCCGGATAACAAGGAACTTGTGTTTGTTTCCGATCGACATAATTCTATAAAGAAGGGTATTTCATCGAACTATCGTTTGGCATTACATGGTTACTGTATTTGGCATCTTAAGGGGAACCTGCGAAAGCGGACAAGATCGAACCGTATCCTACAAATGTTTATTGAAGGGGCGAAGAAATGCAGAGAATCTGACTGTATTGAACTACTTAGGCAAATATCTCTGGTATGTGTTGTTATATCATGAATTCATTTGTTCATTATGTAAATAATATGTATACTTATGTGTATAAATATGTATAGGAAAAGCCAAAGTTGGGAGAGTTGCTTACTGAGATGGGGATATCAACGTGGGCTCGTTCATTATCTCTTGGAAAAAGGTATAACATAATGACTAGCAACAACGTCGAGTGTGTTAACAACATAATGAAAGAAGGGAGGGAATATCCAGTATTAGCAATACTGGATGAAATCAGACAATTTATGTCACGGTAGTTTGCGGAACGCCGTCAAAAATCGCAATCTTGTGTGGATGTTTCCACACCAAAAGTTGAGGCTATCATTCAAAAAAGGTTTGATGAAGCAGGTTCTTACTTTGTGTACACACTTGACGCAGAAAGGATGAAATTTGAGGTAAAAAGGGCGGATGAACATGTCATTGTTTGTTTGCAAATGAAGACTTGTGCTTGCAAAGAGTTTGATATAGAAGAGATATCATGCATACATGCAGTAGCTGCAACGAAACATGTAGGTATGAGTCCTTCTTATCTTGTAAGTAAATATTATTCCACAGAATATTGGAGGTCTGGATATGCAGAGCTTATTTACCCGGTGCCGAGCAAGTCAGATTGAGATATACTGATATACATTTCAGATATTGCTTGTGAGCCCCCATTGAAGCGTAAGAGGTGTGGAAGAATGTCAAAGTCCAGATTTCGTGCATCTTGGGAACAAGGTTCTAAGAGAAAATGTAGTTGTTGTGGCTTTAGTGGACACGTTAAGAAAACTTGTGTAAATTAGCCGAAATAGCCAAGTTTATTTGATAATTAATTCAACATTGTACTCCGTATATGTTATGTGTTAGTTTGTTATCAACTTTATAAATATTGCCTTCTTTATATATATATATATATACATACGTCGTTTTTTAAAAATATGTATATCACACATACATATATAACTCATACTCTATTGTGTTAGAAAAATGTATAATGTTATTGCGAATCAATATATCCAAAGTCGAATTCAAACGACATTGTGTACATAATTTATATGCGTATGTGTATGGTTATATGTTATGTATGTAAATTGCAACTGATATGTGTGCTTCAGTTTAATATAAAAATTTGGTAATTATGTACATATATATTGAATAAGTTAATAAACTGAATAATTATGACTTTCTACACTATTTATCTTACTTTATTATGCCATATGAACACGTGTAATGAATATCAAACCGTTATACACAACCATGTGTATAGTAGCTAAGGGTCATAATAAAAACAAGCAGTAACATTAAGGTCTAAGTGTTTTGGTTACATAAACCATTACATAATCAGATGTTTTTCAATTCTCATCAAACCATTCGCGCAATTTAAAAAACAAAGCAGTAAAATGGAAGTCTTGGTGTTTGGGTTACATAAACCATTACATAATTGGATGTTTTTCAATCCTCATTGAACCATTCGCGCCATTCCCGGGTAAACACAACATTTGCCAATTTCTCTCTATTTGCTTGAACATATTCATCGCTAATAGCAATCAAATCTTTACGTCCAGACGCTAAGTACTGTATGTACTTTAGAGTGAATATGCCACAGCTTCCCCTGTGTTCAAAAAAGTGCACATAATTACAAAGTATGTAGTATTGTATGAAAACTACATAATTGAATTACACAACACGTACCCATCAGCGTTGATGTTCAACCCAGTCTTCCTGATCACCTTTAGTGGACCCTTTAGTCGATCTCCAAGCCTTTTGTGCTTACCATGTATTCCAAGAAGTTTAGGGAGCATAATAGCCATGGACTCAAGAAGGTTATGCAGTTTGTCATCCTTTGTGTAGTGTATCTGTGGATCATAAACATATATGCACCACATACGGAAATCAATTTCAAGAGCAACCCAATGGGATTCTTGGAGGTTGAATGGTGAATATATCACATCAACATCATATAACGCCTTTCTGAACATCTGTGGACTGTCCCCAAAAATAACTTCATGCATGCTTTGATTGAAACTTTGCTTCGATTCTTTCATAGTAAGATGCTTTTCAAATACTGTACGGTTGTATGCCCTATACCAAACAGATGAAAGCACTGCAATCTTGCCGAATCGTTCAGGGTTTTCAACAATGCTCTTTCGCATGTTCATAATGATGTCATCAATAGCCTGTGGAAAACAAATTTACAAGTTCAAACATAACTACACATATTCTGTATATATATATAAATAAGATGTACATATGAGCAGTTACATATTGATTCAAGGCAATAGCAGTTACATAATGATCTCAGCAAGAGCAGTTGCAAGATGAAAATATGAGCAGTTACATAATGAACTCGGCAAGAGCAGTTACATAATGATATCATCAATAACATGTGATAAACAATACTTACAGGGTCAAGATACTTATACATATTCTATGTGCACATGTAAAAAATATGTACATATTAGCAGTTACATAATGATCTAATCAATATTATACGGCAAAAACATAAATATTGGGATCACAATATTTATACATTTTCTGTGTGTAAATGTAAGCAAATTGTACATATGCGCATGTACATATTTGAATAATTCAATATGTATCGAAATGTATATATATGTATTGATTATGTGTACATACCTCGTCTTTAATCCAACCGCTTTGTTTCAGTATGTCCTGTATTGATGCTCTGGATATGTTCTTAATATAACCCCAAATCATACCTTGATCGTCTTTGTTCTTCACCCAGTTATACAGTTTTTGACGCTCAGCTGTTTGTAACAAGCTCATTGGTGGTTCTTTCGGAAGTTTCACGTTTTTCCTGTACGGGGTACGCTTGTATTTACTATCTTTTGGAACCCTTAGCCCAACCCTTCGAACAGGCTCTATTACATTGACGCCCCGTTTTATCAAAATGATAAACAGACATTACATATTTTTATAATATGTCATATGTAAAGTACCATATTCAGTTACATAAATATACATATACATTACATATTCTACAATGTTTTTGGATTATAGACTAAACACTTGTGTTGTTCATACCTCGCTCGACACACCACCTATTTCTTGAACATAAGCATCATCTGCAGTCTCTTTTGGAGAAGCAGCAACACTTTTTTCAGTTAGGGCATTCCCCCTTGTATCAGCTGATTGGGCTATAAGTTCTTTGACAAGATTTTTGATTTTGTTTTCGGTCCTCTTGCTTGCCATGTACACAGTTGTGTCTATCTTATCATATAGTGTTCAAAGATCCTTTGAATATGTTGTCAAATCATCAATCATAATTCCTTGCTGTTCAACCTTGTTTGCAAGAACTTTCTGATCCCGTTCAATTGATTCCAATTTCTCCATTATTTTTGCAACCCAATCCGGCTTAGTTGCTTCCATTCTGAGAGTTCAATCAATAAAGTATTTACATTTTTGAAAAACATGGAAAATATTCTTTACATTTTATATCATTATTTTGAATCATATATATGTGTTTTGCCATGTTTCTAGTTTATGTATTTAATTATGTACATTGTGAAACTGACCTTGGGCTATCCGGAATCTTTGCCTCTGTTTTTTCAACACGCTTCTCCTTCTTTCCTTCAGGTTCTTTATCAGGAGTTGCATCAATCGTTTCTGCAGATAGGGAGTCCTTGTTCTTGTTCGTCCTCTTTGACGATCTACATGACGTTTAACATATGTATTATCAACTACATATATTCTGGATTTTAAAAAAAACTTGTTTTAATTAAAGTGACAACCTGAGATGCTTGATAATCGGGCTAATGTGATCTGCTTTCCTTTTCCCCTTCATCTTTTTCACAGCTTTCACCTCCAATTTTTGTTTTTCTGTGTACATAAATTATATGTTCAGTACCCTCATGTAATATGTAATCAATAAGTAAATTATTTAACTTACTAGGTGGATCAACAAAGTCATCGGTATCTTCATCATCCTTCGTATTTGATATGCTCCTAATCTTTATTTCTGGTACAATAGGACTACATAACCAAAACCTATCAATAAATATGTCTAACTGTTAACTACATAAAATAATATAATGTACAAAATCAGTACATAACGTACCTAAATTCCTTTTCCTTCTCGTGCACAATATTTGGCCTTGTAATTATTAAGTCAAACTTTTCAAATCCAGCTTCAAACAAGAAATCAATCCTCTCATCTTCTCCCTCTTTTGTCACCCACCTATCGATGTCATCCGATTCACTGAGTCCTTGGACTGTTTTTATTTCCTTCTTTTCAAGGGTATTTATAATACCCTTAATGTCTGCATACCCAGGGAACGGCTTACCCCCTTTACCAAACTTTGATACCCAACGTAGGCACAGAGGTGATGCATTTTCATTTACTAAACTTGTGAATACCCTGGCAAGCTTTGGAATTGAATGGAAAGCAAATATCTGTAGAATGTGTCATACAAACAAAAAATATTTATGCACAATTATATATTTTATGATTATGTATTAAAATATGTGGGTATGCACTACATTTCTAACTCATAACTACTGCTGAAAATCAAAAAAAATTTTCTACTTATGTACATAACTACATCATAATTATGTGGGGTTGTACTGTATTTTCAATGCACAATTTCTGGTTGCTTAACTGGAAACTTCATTTGCAAATAAACACCAATCATATTTACACGTACCTGAAGCGCAAGTGGAAACCCTCCAATGTTGTAGCCACCGTTGTTCCTATCTTTTCCAGCCTCACAAGATTGAAGGAACTTCTTAGTCTGTACGAAAGCTAATCTACCCCATGGAAACGAGTTAAAAAGGTCCATATCATTTACCATGTTGATCGTCTGTTGGTTGATTTGGGTTTTCCTATCTTTGGTCACAACAACAGATTCAATGAAAAGGATGAGGGCCATTTTGTATTTGAATGGGGACTCCTTGGTTTCTTTCATGTATCTTCCTTCCAGATCCTTAGTTGAGCATCGTTCTACACCAACAACAGCTTTCATGCCGACATCGGGTATTTCATCATATGATATAAAGAAATCCTCCTCGCAGTTAAGCCCCGTTATTTCTTCAAACTCCTTGATTCCAAACCTTATCAGTACATCTTTGACTCCAAACCACATAGAGTGTTGTCTTCTGGTCTGAACCTCCCTCATCAACATGAAGTGTATGATTTGGTTTGACATTTTCAGTCGTGTGCTCATTTCAATTATTGGGTCAAATACCCCATTCTTCATTCTTTTGTTGTCGGAATCAGACAACCCGTCAAGTATCAATGGTATAAGCTGAAGTCGACTAAAGCTGTAAATACGAGCCATCCGAGGGGATTCATTTTCCACCCATCGGTAGGTGAACTGTAAAGGTAAATATAATATGTTGTAATATATCAGTACAATAAACAAAAAAATGAATATTATGTGATCTACAATATTTTGACAAACCTTCAGTTGAGGATTATCTTCCCTATTCATTGTTGCGACATCTTGGGTGTATGTACCTTCCATTCCCTGTTCATAATTTGACTGATCAGCACATTTGTATGTGTATATGTAATACATATAATGATATACTCACATATATGGGCTGCCTATTACATATTGAAGTACATTACCTGTGTACAAGCAATTGTTTTCCAAAACCTATACATATGATACCATAATATTTGTATATATATAAACATATTACATTTTTGCATCAACTTGTGTATATTATTAATACATATGATGTCAATTACATAAATATGTGCTTACTCATGTACTAATCAGTAGCTTTTTATTGTTTATGAAAAACTTATGATTTTAACAACATATAACATGACAGTTCCATAAATATGTGCTTACTAATGTGTGTTATGCATATGATGTATGATAGTCTCATGCTTGTTTACTGTTACATGATTACAATTAGACCATTACATTTGACTACTTATAGATCTGTACATTTATCTAATGAGCTACAACTGATTAATAACTACATAATGAAGACATTTGGATACCTGCTTGGAAGGACCAGCCCCAGAAGTAGGATGTTCTTTCCTCATGTGAGGCTTAATGGTCATTTTCTTTTTTCTTGCCATAGTGTTTGTACTATCAATGAACTAATACGATTAGTTGATTTTGTAACTTATATTGAATGCTATATGTACATATTGTAAATACATAATTTGTATGCCTATTACGAGCTATAAACGTAACACATTCATGAATGATATCTCATAAACATCTACACTGATATGTACCAAAATTGATGCTTGTCTATATATTTGGTTAGTATTTTGATTCATAATCAATTTGCATTTTTGATATGTATA
Source organism: Fagopyrum esculentum (assembly GCA_033239045.1). Taxonomy (NCBI): domain Eukaryota; kingdom Viridiplantae; phylum Streptophyta; class Magnoliopsida; order Caryophyllales; family Polygonaceae; genus Fagopyrum; species Fagopyrum esculentum. Next base: position 136,409,918 of record BSUD01000002.1, on the reverse strand, counting down.
CATATTCTACATGTATCCAGTATCAATTTTCTAAATAATATGTATATATTTGCTATTGTTCAGTACAATGAAACCGACATGCATCAACAAACAATCAACACTTATTCATTTCCACATCAAATTCTAACAAATATGAGGCACATATTAGACATAATTGGTACATACAGCTATAAATTTGATATAAACATGTATCACATTTGTGTGTACCATAACAATATAACATGATATGTAGCTTTTTTCTATATATACGAACATTTAACTGAACATGCAACTTTGTCAATACATTTGGAGTCTCATAACCAAATATCTCAATAACAGATTTGGGCATATATTGAGTACTTAGATGAAAGAATAAAACAGATGAATATTACTCTGTATTTGCCTAGTTTGTTTACATATTAAGATAATCAATCTCCATAGAATCAGAACATTTCCACAGATTACTTTCAATGTTAACCTACTTCGTTCGTTAGAATCATAGTCAAATTCGTGTTTGATTTGTAATAATTTGGTACATAATTGAATAATAGGTTGCAATAAACTTCATTTCGAACTAGAAAATGTACCTTTTGGTGAGTTATGTAAGACGATACTCTGAATATGTCTTCAGCGGTCTTCAACGGTCTTCAATGGCGATATGCGTATACTGAGTGTATACTATCCTTCAATGGAGCATGATATAAACGCTTATAAGTATCGGCTTTACTGGATAAGTAGATGAAAACGAAATGTGTTGATGAAGACGATACCTTGAATTGAATATGCTGAGAGTTCTCCAAAGAAGACTTGGACCTGGAATCGCCAAAAATGGAGAAGAAAGAGTAAAGTTAACCGGCGCTTGGAATACGTGATGATGTGTGTGATTGATGGATGTACTCTCTCTCATAGAGGTTGCAGATGGTGCGATATTCTTGGGCATTCGGTTTTCTTTTTTAAAAAATTTTATTATTTAATTAAGGCACGTTTTGATTACGGTTGTATTAAACTGCTCATCCAACTCTCCTATTTTATCTCCTCTTCAATTTATTTTATCTTTATTTATTTGGTTAATAATCTTAGGGGCCTAGTTAATCTACACTAATAAAAAAGGGCCCTATATCACCATTTTTCTCAATACAGAATCAGAATTGTTGAATTAGTCGGAATAACTTTAGACAATGTTAGAATAGAGAATCGGAATTGTTGAATTAGTCGGAATAGCTTTAGACAATGTTAGAATTAGTGTATAGCCCGCAGTGCCGCACCTTGTGCGGGTATCATTATAATATTAGTTATGCGAATCAAAGATATATTTATGAAATTTTATAATAATAATTCGTTTTTGATTATTTTCAAAACAATAAAAGAGTCAACTCTTCACAAATAAAGAATTTCTTATTATTCAACTCTTCATAAATTTAATCCTTATACAATGCACATTTTTTTAAAAAAAAAATTATAATGCACAACTCCATTATAAACTTATAACTAAATTAATTTAATATATTGTAATTATCTAAATGGAACAAAAAAAATATAGTTTTATAAAAAAAAAAGAATTTGAAACAAACTATGTAATAAATATTAAAATAAAAATTGAAAGTTTTTTTTTTGTGTGAAAAAAACACAAAAAATGAAATAAAGTTTAATCCTTATACAATAGACATGGTGATGGATTAGTGCACATGATAAGTGAGTCAATAGACATAAACTTTTATAATAAGTGAGTCAATAGATATAAACATGGGAGAATTTGACATACTAGGCTTTTTTTAGTTTTTGTTTAAGAAAATGTACCCCAAATTTTTTACCACTTTCATTTAATAGTAGGTAAAAATTATTAACCCTTTTATTAGAAAGAAAGAATAAATGATATTTGTTATATAAGTATAATTTTTAATTACTGAATTTGTTTTCTTTTATTATTTTTCTTGCCTTTTTTTATTTTCTTTTTTATTTTCTGGACTGAATTTCTCATACCGGAAATTCTCATACCAGAATTTTCATACCAGAAATTTCATACCAGAAATTATCATACGAAAAGTTCATACCAGAAATTTCATACCAGAATTTTTTTCATACTAAAATTTTTTCATACCAGAATTTTTCATACCAGAATTTTTCATACCAGAAATTTCATACGAAAAGTTCATACCAGAAATGTTATTCCAGAAAAAAGTAGCGGCACAATCAGCACTTGATCCTTGTGCTTTCCGTCCGCTATTTATTTTTGTTTACATAATACTTTTATTTTTGAGACAATTTTAACATATAATTCTCCACTCAAATAATGCTCAACTCCTCCACGTCTTGTCAATTTGTCATTGTCAACTGGGAAAAAGAACAAGTCTTTTGGAAACCAAAAGAGACGGTGATGGACCCATTTTTGCAAACCGTCATCATATACGCAAATTACAATAAAAAAATTGCAAAATTACAACGAGCCCCCTAAAATTTGCAAAATTAAATATTAGACAATTAAAAATTCATTCCGGTATGTAAATTTTGGTATGTAAATGTCCGGTATGTGAAATTCTAGTATGTGAAATTCCGGTATGTGATAATTCCGGTATGTGAAAATCCGGTATGTGAAAATTATGGTATGTGAAAATTCCGGTATGTGATAATTCCGGTATGTAAAATTCCGGTCCGGTATGTGAAAATTCCGGTATGTAAAATTCCGGTATGTGATAATTCCGGTGTGTGAAAAAATTCTTCATTCTAGAAAATAAATAAAAAATAAAGAAAATAAAAAAGACAAAAAAAATAATAAAAGAAAATAAAAAAAGAAATTCAGTTTTTAAAAAGCATTCGGAAGAAAGAATAAAACAAGAGGATGGAGAAGGTTTGATGGTAAAAAAAATAAGAGGGGTATATTTACTTAATTGAAAAACAAAAAAGCCTACTTACTATCACTATTTCTCTAAATAGCCTACTAACCAAATTTGCCCTATAAACATTTATAAATCTTCTTATATAATTAAAATCTTAACTAAAATTGGATTACTATATTGCCTAAGTGATCATAAAAAATAAATTCTAAAAATGATTAAAATTAAATAAAAAAATAATTAGTTAAAAAATTGGATAAATTTATAAGATTTGACTGTGAAAGTTAGATTGAGCAAAAGAATAAAATTTATTTATTTAAAATACATAGAATAATAAGATGAACTCTTCCTTTGCAGGGAGTTACAAAATTTGTAGTATAACACCTCCTTTGACGGCATTATCGATCGTTGCTCGTCAACTCCACCTATGCTGCTAATCCTTCTTAATTGCCTTGACCACCACCGTAAAACCTTACGGAATCAAGCAATACATAATCCGGTAGCTTCCGATGAAGCTGTTGCAAGATTTATGGACAAAATTATATCTGTCAATGGCGTCATCCAAAAAGAAACAAAATATAGGTGAGTATAATGGTGATAGATTAGTGCACATAATAATAGCTGAAATTAATATTTTATTGGGCACTAACCTTTCAAGCGAGATATAACCCTGTAGCTTCCGAGGAAATTGTAGCAATTGTTGGCATAAGCTTGAAGATAGAATAGATAAAAGATAGAATTTATATATTTAGTTTTATCTAAAGATAAGGGTTATCTTAATAGGATTAGGATTATGCATGAAAACCTATATATATGGATGTCGAGCTATGATAGAAGATGATATAGAGCTTTGAGAGTTTGTGAGAGCTTAAGGTTTTGAGTTATTTTAAACTAATAAAGAGAGTTATTCTTTATATTTCAAGGTCTCAAATTCATTAATTGGTATCAGAGCAAGGCACGTTCAACAGAAGTCTGGTACACTCGAAAGGAAGAAGCTTTACGAGAGAATTCACAAAACATGAGTGACAAGAATGATATACCAGGGGCGTCGGCACTCAAGTCAAAGGAAGGAGGATCTTCCTCAATCAAGTGTCCTATGCTAACGGCAACAAAACTACACAGTATGGGCAATCAGGATGAAAGTCTTGCTCAAAGTACACAAGGTGTGGGAGATAATTGAAAAATCAACAGATGACAACGAGAAGAATGACATGGCCATAGCGTTGATATTTCAATCAATCCCAGAGTCACTCATCTTATAGGTTGGCGAATTAGACATGGCACAGAAGGTGTGGGAAGCCATTAAAGCGAGACATGTGGGAGCAGAAAGAGTTAAAGAAGCTCGCTTGCAGACACTAATGGCGGATTTTGATCGTCTTAAGATGAAGGACACTGAGGCAATTGATGATTTTGTTGGAAAACTATCAGAAATTTCATCAAAATCAATTGCGCTAAGAGAAGAGATAGAAGAGTCCAAACTTGTCAAAAAATTTCTTAAGAGTCTTGCTCGTAAGAAGTATATACATATTGTAGCAACCCTCAAGCAAGTACTGGATCTCAAGAAGACAAGTTTCGAAGACATCGTTGGACGTTTAAAGGTGTATGAAGAACGTGTCTCCGAAGAAGAAGAAGCACAGACACAGGAGGATCAAAACAAACTGATGTATGCCAACAGAGAAACCAAAGAAAATCACGATTCAAATGAAGAATATAAAGTCAGAAGTCGAGGAGGACGATCTAATAACAGAGGGAGAGGCCGCGGAAGATCCAACGGAGCAAGGGATTTGTCGCATATAGAATGTTTCCGATGTGACAAATTTGGTCACTATGCCTCAAAATGCCCAGATCGCCTACTCAAGCTGCAGGAAACACAAGAAAATAGCAACAAAGACACAGAAGATGTAGACGAACTCATGATGCACGAAGTGGTCTACTTGAATGAAGGAAAGATTGTACCAAGCAAATATCAAACAAACAATGAAGAAGATAACGCTTGGTATCTCGACAACGGAGCAAGCAATCACATGACTGGAGATCAACGATATTTTGCCACGCTGGACAACTCAGTTACTGGAAAGGTAAAGTTCGGTGATGATTCACGCATAGATATCAAAGGAAAGGGTGTGATTGAATTCATAAATTGGAATGGCGAGCTAAGAACAATGTCTTATGTATACTACATACCTGAACTAAAGAACAACATCATTAGTCTTGGGCAAACTACAGAATCGGGATGTGAGGTGAGAATGAAGGGAGACACCTTAACAATGCATGATCGAGATGGGAAGTTGCTCGTCAAGGCAATGAGATCAAGAAATAGGCTTTACAAGGTGCACATGAGAATAAAGAATACAGTGTGTCTCCAATCAATAGTCACAAGCGACTCAAGCAAATTGCACGCAAGGTGTAACACCCCGAATTCACAAAACTCAGAGCATTACTGGTTAGGACCTCACAATGGGTCCCGACCTCAGTTTGACAACAATATTACTAGGATCTTGCAACAAGACACAAATAAGAAAAACCGAAATTTATGAAATAGTATTTTCAAAGGAATGAATGCAACACGGTCTAGCAGCCTAAAGTACTTAACAAGAGAAAAACGATCAACTGTCTAAACAAATGAAAGAACGACAACAACAACCCCAACCCCCACTCTAAGAAGTACGGAGACCCGGCTGACCACTACTTCCGGATCACTCAGTTGCTGTTCAAACCTGCAGTAAAAACTAAAAACACAACAAAACAACCATTAGCTAGTTATCTAAACATTAGGAGAATAATAATAGCACACACACATAAAATAATAAACACTCATCATACTTTCAAACAATCCATTTATTATCTTCATTTAAGTCATTCACTCTAATGATACTTATTTTGTGACACGAGGGATTCCCAAACCTCGCCTCCGCCCCCGTGTACCCATCAGGAGTGGATCCGATGCATCTCACCGTGTACCTGTATGGTCTGGGTATAGAGAACCTCCCAGTCTCCTGGCAGAGCTGGGTAGTGATGTCACGGCCCGTTATACATACACTTGGGCCTTAAACCATAAACCACGGTCGTCCTAACAAGTTGTTATTTATTATAACACACATTGTACACACACAACCATTATCATCCAACTAATATCCAGAAACCAGCTAAGTAAGTCGCAAGGACTGACCTGAGTCAAATCACACTCTAACAGGTCTCAAATCGGTCCGTACTCGTGGTAACTCAAACGCCTGCCAAATAAGGCATGTGGATCAAAATCACATCTAGATGTCCAACCTCATGCGAAGCGATTACGGAAAAAGCTCTCTTACGGTAAAAGACCATTTTACCCTTAGTGCCGGAAATTCTCAAAGTTTATTCTTGAATTCTACTAATTTCTTTTAGAACTTGTTTTCCATAACTGTTTCTCTCTCATAGTTCTTATAAGTTATGAGTTAAAACTCGAAATCACTCCTCAACGAACAACACTCCTCCTCTTTCCCGATTATTATTCTACTCTTATACCTATGTCTATAAGTATATATATATGTTACCCTTACTCATCTATGTATATACTTTTGTATACCCGCTCTACTTATACATACATATATATATATATATATATATATATATATATATATATATATATATATATATATACACTTGTATCTCTCATCTCATACCTATATATATTCATATATATATACACGGCATTTCTACTTATATAATTATTTATCTTTCAACTCTTACTTCTACATATATCCCTCTATGTACTGTATTCCTACACAAACATGTTTATATCTACTACTCAAACATGTATGTACCTATATCCATTCAGTACCCCTACACTTATATATACCTACATATACTCAACACTCTTTGAACCGATTCAAATATAAGTATACTTATCTATACCCTACACTTATATATATATATATATATATACTTATATATAACTACTATATATACTTATATATACGTATATATACTTATACATTCAGTAATGTCAATGATATACATTCAGTACCTTACACTTATATATATATATATATATATATATATATATATATATATATATATATATATAAACTACAATTGTACAAATGTATAGATATATCTACACTGCAGGGATGAAGGAGGCTCACCCGTACAAGACTATAGTCACGTCTTCGCAGGGAGCAAACTGTGGCCGGGGTCGATCGAAGCAGTCCCGATTAGAGTACGATCAAATCTTCAGCGATGACAACTCGAAACGTCGGCAAGCGGTGTTAGGGTGCGGTGTTAGGGTGCGGTGTTGTCTGGGTCGCGAGAAGGACGTCGCCGAGGGTCCGTCTACAAGAGGCCGAGTACTTGTTCTTCTGCCGGTCTGTGCGGTTTCTGGCGTCCAGGACAAGGGTCCAACTCACGAGCAGAAGGCGTGTGTTCCGGTTGTTCGTGGGCTGCCGAAACCGGAGGTGAGGTCTCCTGCTTCCGGGTGAGGTCGGGGTGTCGACGCCAACTATGTCTCCGGCGAGTGGTGCTAGCAGGTGGGAGCGGAGGTGTATTGGTAGAGAAGATACGTATTGGTAGGTTATTAATCTAGGTTTAGGTTAAACTTTAAGGTTAGCACATTAGATTAGAGACTAAATAGGTGGGCCGGCAGATTGGAGTTTGAGCAAATGGGTCAGCCAAAGCTTAGAGGTTTGAGCAGATAGAGTTTGAGCAAATTGGCTATTTAATTGGCCTGTTCCCATTAAAACAAAAGGCTAAAAAGAATAATCGTTACTAGTACGGAATCGTTTCTCGGTCTTTCACATGTACGAAATTATATAAGTTATCATTTTATGTGAATCAAGGTCACATGAAATGATAGAATTTAATATTGTTTTTATTTATTTTTAATGATTAAGGTTGACGGATCAGAATTCGGTTTGATCGGGCATTAAACGGAAATTAAAATTTCCGGGTATTACACAAGGTTAGGTCACATTAACCTTGAAAAAATGAAACACATGATGCAAAGAAAACTGGTCACAGGAACTTCAAAAGTTGACTACCAAAAGGAAGTGTGTGTCTCATGCTTACTTGGAAAGCAGCCACGAAAACCATTCCCACAAGCTACCATGTATCGAGCGGATAAGGTACTTGAACTTATACATGGTGATCTGTGTGGTCCCATAACACCAAGCACAATGGCTGGAAACAAGTATGTGTTTGTGCTCATTGATGATCACTCCAGATACATGTGGACAATACTGTTAAAGGAAAAGGGTGATGCGTTTAACAAGTTCAAGAATTTCAAGAGTGTGATAGAGCAAGAGGCACAATGGCTGGAAACAAGTATGTGTTTGTGCTCATTGATGATCACTCCAGATACATGTGGACAATACTGTTAAAGGAAAAGGGTGATGCGTTTAACAAGTTCAAGAATTTCAAGAGTGTGATAGAGCAAGAGGCACAAGCAAGCATACAAGTCTTTCGAACGGATAGAGGAGGAGAGTTTGTGTCCCAAGAATTCAACTCTTTCTGTGAAATTTCAGGCATAAGGCGACATCTCACTGCTCCATATACCCCTCAACAAAACGGAGTTGTTGAGAGACGCAACAGGACTTTAATGGAGATGACTCGAATTATCCTAAAACATATGCAAGTTCCGAACATTCTTTGGGGAGAAGCAATAAGACATTCCACCTACCTCTTGAACCGGATAGCTACAAGGGCACTCAAGGATAAAACTCCATATGAAGCTTTCCGCGCCAGGAAACCCAATATCAGTCATCTACGAGTTTTTGGATGCATCGGGTACGCAAAATTGGAGACAAGTCATTTGAAGAAGCTGGATGATAGATCACGAGCGTTAGTTCATTTAGGTACTGAACCAGGATCAAAGGCGTATCGTCTATTTGATCCAGAAACTCGAAGAATCATTGTTAGTCGAGATGTTGTTTTTGATGAAACAAAAGGGTGGAACTGGAAGATAAACATCTCAGAACAAAGTAAAGCTGGCAACTTCAAAATTAGCATCGGAATCTTTGGAAATCATGGAGTTCAAGACACTGGAAATAATGATGACACCATCACCTATAGTGAAGAATCAAGAACCAATAGTAACAACAGTGAGGAGGAAGAACATGGAGATGGGGGAGATGAGCTCAATGATGATGGAAACGGTGATGATAATGCAGAAGAAGAAACGCATGATGATAATGATGAAGATTCAAATGAACCGATGCTCCGGAGAACTACAAGATAAAGAATGAGACCAAAGAATTTTGAGAACTATGTAATGCTTGCCGAGGAAGATGAGAACAGCTACTGATGTGTCTGAATAATGAACCTAGAGATTTTTACGAGGGAAAAGGATCGAAGAACTGGGTACGTGCGTGTGAAGATGAGATTCTTTCAATCACAAAGAATCACACCTGGAATCTTGTAGATCTTCCGAAAGGTGTAAAATCAATAGGCTTGAAGTGGGTATTCAAGATCAAGCGAAACTTCGATGGTAGCATAAGCAAATACAAGGCTAGACTCGTCGCCAAAGGATATGTGCAAAGACATGGTGTTGATTTTAATGAAGTATTTGCCCCGGTAGCCCGAATAGAAACAATCCGACTCCTCATTAATCTTGCGGCATCTCACGGCTGGGAAATACATCATCTTGATGTTAAAACAGCATTTCTTCATGGAGAGCTGAAAGAAACGGTTTATGTCATGCAACCAGAAGGATTTACAGTGAAAGGGTGTGAAGAAAAGGTGTACAAGCTCAACAAAGCCTTGTATGGTTTAAAACAAGCTCCGAGAGCGTGGAACAACAAGCTGAATCAAATCCTTGAGGAACTCCATTTCAAGAAATGCTCAAAAGAACCATCGGTTTATCGAAAGAAGGTGAAACAAGAAATTCTTCTCGTTGCGGTATATGTTGATGATATACTCATCTCAGGCACACACATAAAACTGATAGAAGATTTTAAGAAAGAAATGGCGTCCAAATTTGAGATGAGTGATTTGGGAAGGTTAACCTACTATCTTGGAATTGAGGTATGCCAAAATAAGGACGGAATAGTGCTAAATCAGAGGCATTATGCACTGAAAATCCTGGAGGAAGCAGGCCTGAAAGATTGCAATCCGGTGCATATACCAATGGATACTGGTTTGAAGCTATCAAAATCACTGGAAGAAAAGGACATAGATGCCATGAGCTATAGGAGGAATGTAGGGTGTCTGAGATATCTGCTTCATACGAGACCGGATCTGTCCTATTGTGTAGGTGTGTTAAGTTGGTATATGCAAAACCCTAAGGAATCCCATGGAGTAGCACTGAAGCAATGCTTGAGGTATCTACGAGGAACTACCACATTTGGACTTATGCTCAACCGATCAACTTTAAAACCAACAAGACTGGTTTGTTACAGTGACAGTAGTCACAATGTAGATCCTGACGACGGTAAAAGCACAACTGGCCATGTGTTCTATCTAGGTGGGAGTCCGATCTCTTGGTGATCACAGAAACAGAATACTGTAGCGTTATCTTCATATGAAGCTGAGTTCATGGCAGGAACTGAGGCGGCAAGACAAGCAATCTGGCTTCAAGAATTACTCAGTGAGATTAATGGATCACCTTGTGAGAAGGTTGTTATCCGGATAGACAATCAATCAGCAATAGCACTCACAAAGAATCCAGTATTTCATGGTCGAAGCAAGCACATACACACAAGATATCACTTTATACGAAAATGTGTTGAAGATGGACAAGTTGAAGTCGAGCATGTTCCTGGGAGCGAGCAGAAGGCTGACATCTTAACAAAGGCCTTGAGAAGATACAGATTCAAGGAGATGAGAGATCTCATTGGTATGAAAGACTTTAGTGAAGATGATTTCAAGCTTAGGAGAGAGAATGTTGGCATAAGCTTGAAGATAGAATAGATAAAAGATAGAATTTATATATTTAGTTTTATCTAAAGATAAGGGTTATCTTAATAGGATTAGGATTATGCATGAAAGCCTATATAAATGAATGTCGAGCTATGACAGAAGATGATATAGAGCTTTGAGAGTTTGTGAGAGCTTAAGGTTTTGAGTTATTTTGAACTAATAAAGAGAGTTATTCTTTATGTTTCAAGGTCTCAAATTCATTAGCAATATCTATGGCCGAGACTATATCTTTCAATAGTCTTTTCCTGAAAGAAACAAAAGATCATTTTTGTTAATGGAAATACGGTGAGCGTAGATGGTGATAGATTAGTGCACATAATTTCGGAAAGGGACGACGAATGCAAATGAATCAAAATATATATCAAATTACGATTTTAAGATTGCATATGTTACGATTTTAAGATTTATTATCAAAGATTTATTGACAAAAAAAAAAAGAGAGGCTAAATTACTTTGTCGGAGCAATCTTTTGGTGTTTAAAGGTGATTTTATGTTGTTATTTGATTTTATTAATTTACTGATTACAAAATATATATCAAATTACGGAATTAAAAATTTATAATAACAGTTTGATTAATTTTTACAATTAAAAATCAATGAATTGATTACTTTCGATAATTGATTAATTTTTAAATTATTGGTAGATATGTATCTGCGAGGTTATCTGCAGTAACCGATTTGTTTTAATTATAATATTTAAAAACTAATAAATTAATTACTTTTGAAAAATAATTTTGGGGACTTCGATAAACGTGGTTGCGACAAGTGGCAAAAAAGGCTCTCCTTTAATACATATATGATAGAGAATCGGAATTGTAGAATTAGTCGGAATAGCTTTAGACAATGTTATAATAGAGAATCGGAATTGTAGAATTAGTCAGAATAGTTTTAGACATGTTAAAATAGAGAATCGGAATTGTAGAATTAGTCAGAATAGCTTTAGATATTTAAGAATATAATATGTGTATTTTAAAATAATACTCTATCTTTTTATAATTTAGGATCTTATGGAATATTTTCGTGCAATCTGTATCGATTATTCGTCAAAATTTGAGCTTTATGGATATTTTACGGATAGAGAAAACCTATTGGATTGGGCTCGGTATGTGGAAAACTCAATGAAATATGGTGTTGGTCATTAAAAAAGTATGGTTGGATAGAAGGGGTTTTCTTATCTTACACTTGGCTTCTGATAGACACGGAGGACCTAGAAAAGAGAAAGACGTTGATCCCGATCATGTTTCAAGTTCTAGCCGGGAAAAAAACTCGAAGAAGTGTATGTGTTTGTTTCAACTTGATGGAACGCAAATTGAAGAGGAAAAATGGACAATGAGGGTTATATGTAGAATCCACAACCACGTAATTCCCTCGGTGTTAAGGGGTCATGCATATGCAGGACGCTTGACTCCCAAGCAGAGCCGAAAGGTGGAGCGTGACTTGGGTTCCGGCTTAAAACCGAGACATAATTTAAATCCATGCAATTAGAGGATCGTGATAATATCACCTCCATCCGGCAAGTTTACAACACCGGTTTGAATATTAGAATAGAACAAGCCGAAGGAAGAGGATCATTACAACAAGCACTTCATACGTTGACGGAACGTGGATATTATGTGAACACCAGTAGAAGTCCGGACTCTGATGAGGTGGTTGATTTCTTTATCTCACATCCCGATTCGAGGCATTTGCTCAGCATGTTTCCCTATGTTATAGTGATGGACTCGACATATAAGACCAACAAGTGAGTTTCAAGGCGCAATTTTTATTTTATTTTCTACACTCAATCATCTTTTCCTAGAAAATTTGAACTTAATCGTTAGTTTGTATTACTTTTAGATACAATATGCTATTGTTGGAGATCGTAGGCATCACTAGAACAAAGAAGACATTCTCAATTGCTTTTGTATTCATGGCAGAGGAGAATAGAGATCACTACAAGTGGGCTTTGAGGAAGGTCCGTTATTTGTTATACGGAAAGATCCCGGAGGTGATTGCCACCGATCGTGACCTAGGTTTTATGAAGCATATCTTGTGCATGTTTCATTGAAGTGCCACATGGTTAATAGAGCGGACCTCGTTCTGCGTAAGTCTCGTGCATTTTGAAATCCTTCTTCATCATCGAGGAAGTAGAAGCCATCTTCATATCCTATTGTCATGCATTGTTCGAGTCGAGATCCAATGAAAGCTACCAACGGCGTTTGTTGGAAATGAGAGACTATTGACAATCATATTTGAGGTTAATGAACTATCTCGAGACGACATGACTTAACCCGTACATGGAGGCAATTGTTCGAGCTTGGTGTGATGTACCCCATCATTTCGGCACAAGAACGACAAATGTGTAAGTTGTTGAAACATTCACTACATTGTTAAACATTTCTTCGTCTTCATACAATTTGACCAAGTACTTTGAAACGTTGATTGAACAAGAAGATATTTGTGTCCAGAAGAACATTGGATCCTATTGTCGCATGTGCAGCAGCCAACTATTATGAGATTGCCTTGGTTGTCCTTGAAAATATCCCAGCGACATTCCTACCTTTGATAGCCACCACTCCTAACCAAGGCCTGCCTACAATGATTTATTCGATAGCGTTTATCTCAAACAACAAACACTTTGTACCGGTAGGTCGAAGTATTACTTTTTTTTTTAATTTATTATAATTAAACTCAATATTCAATAACCTTTTTTTTTGTAATTTCATATTTGTAGGTATGGCTAAAAGATTATGCCCCATTACCAAATTTGAGTCATATTTGGAAAAACCATCACGATCCAAGTGTTGATGGATGGGATGCACCGTTTATTGCAAGGACGTTACGAGGAGTTTCGTCGTGCGTTGCGTCCACCGGGAGATGAGTGAAGCATATCTTTAGTGGGCTTGGTTTTGGATTAACCTTTTTAATGAACTTTAGTGATCCGTTTTCATCATGTAATAACTATTTGACTTTAGTGGTACTTGATATATTGTTTTTGTTTATGGACTTTTAACACATAAACTGAAGCATAAAATAATACTATAAACAAAAAATAAAACTCACATGGAGAATTCATAAAATACAAGCAAGTGGAGAATTCACAAAATAAAACTCAAGTATGATAAACACAAAATAAAACATAAAAGCATCAAATTACAACTACAAATGTCATCACCCATGCTATGATGCCCGGACCTGAGAATGAGCCATAGGTGGACTACGCCAAACTATCTCATCAATCATGAAATCTACGTCATTGGCTGAATACGGTAGACCGTGAGCCTGCATATCTCGTAGACGACCAATAAGAATGTGAAGACGTTGCAATAGAAAAAATAAATTGTTAAATAAATTGAAAAATAAAATAAAAGGTAAGTTAAGGAATAGAAACAAACATACTGTAGCATATCAAAATAGGAACAGGTGGGGGAGGTTTACAGGTAGCTAGAGTGCAATGGATGTCGGCAAGATGTAAGGATAGCAATAAGCGGTATACCAAGGCATGTATGCATCCTCGACGAGCCACGGAGACGTCACTGATATCAACCCAGCCAATGAGAATCGTGTCTACTCCAGGTGGTGGGTTGTCCAACGATCATATGTGGGAGCATATGAAAGCCTAAAACCACGTCCATTAGTCTGACGTACCTCATGGATGGGTGAAATTCGGGGTAGGGTCACGGTCTGTACGTTCTCTAAACTGTCGCAGGAACCGATCCGGCATGTACGCCTCCTCGATGTCGGATACCCGTATAATACCCCGATAACAAGAAACACCAAACTCCCCTCCAAAATGAAGCGCTTGATCATCATACGGAGTAAAACTCACGTCATTTGCCTTCATCTGGTCCAAATGTGCTCGTAATGCATGTAGCCTCTCTATACTAATCGGCGGTGTCTTCGGAACAAAAAGTCTCGAAGACCAACGTGCATGCCCATGCAACTCTAGATCCTCCACAATTGCACATCCCAATGATGGGAAATGTGCGTAAATTCAAAACTGTATGAAAAAAAGTTAATAATTTTATCAAACATAAAATTATGTGTTACAAAGGAAAATATTAATAAAATCGCACCTGTAAAAGTGTAGTACATCCTCCCATTGTCGTCACTTTCTTCCTAGTAGTATCCCCAAACATCTATATAGAAATGCAAGGGTCCCGGTGCCCCAAGCATACGAGTCTGTCCTCACATGATATTGTTCTAGGTCGATAAGCCATGCTCACATCCTGTTGGTAGATTTGTCGCCTATCAAGGGCGACGATATGAATAACAAGAAATAGGCAAATGCAATAGCTTCATGGGGAGGTTATGGAAGGTCCAACATGGTTGCAACTCTAGTCCTAATAGTGTCTCAATATAGATGTCTAGTCTGCCGTCTAGCCTCCGCAGGAGATAACCCAAAATGATCTACCAATCAATCATGTCTAACATTATCATCAACGGAAGTCAATAATGCATCTCCATCAACTGCAAGTCCCATAATCACTTGAACATCGTGCGGCACTATACCAATCTCCCCACACGGCATATGAAATGTGTTTGTCTCGGGGTGTCACCTCTCGAAAAACGCCGTAATCAAACAATGATCGACCCCACCAAACTGAACGTCCTCAAACTCTGTATGTCCGTTGTGTCTATTCAAACCAAACTACGAAAAGGGGATCTAAATCTCGCTGCCACTCACGTAATCTACTAATCACATCGAGTCTCCTAACAACCCTAACCGCTTTGGGACCCCTCTCGACCCATATAACGCTAGCTCCATGGTCAACGTAGCATGTCAATAACACATGTACCTCCTCTTGCTCCTGCTCCTCCTCAACAAGTACATGCTCCGGCTCAATAGGCGCATGCTCCAGCTCAACATGTCCTTGCTCCGGCTCAACATGTACCTCCTCTGGTTGAACTGGTATCTGCTCATGTTCACCATCCAGGATGTTATCTATATGCGGAATACCGTGTGAGGACTCCTCTGTATTGTACTCTGGAATAAGTGATGATGATCCCACATCCTCCTCGCCGATGATATGACCATGGGCCTCAATGGATGTATCAATAGATGGATGAAGTGATGCATCAACAGATGCCTCTAAGGGTGCCAGAGTGGATGCCGAGACAAGTCTATCCCGTTGAGCTTTAGCCTCTCGACAGACGGATGTTGTGACAAGTTTAGCTTCTCGCTTCTTCTCTTTAAATATTTCTCATCACAATCTGAATTTTTTTAAATAAAAATTTAATTTGTGAAATTATAATATATATATATATATATATATATATATATATATATATATATATATATATTTGGTCATCTTCTTCGCATGAATCACCATTAGAGAGCCCGTTTTAAACCTTGAATAATAAAACTCATAAAAGCGCAAAAAACACTAAATCTCGTACACAATCCAATTCCAATTATTTCTAACTAACTGAATCTTACTAAACTAATTAATTTCAAGTCTAATATCATAATAATATACAAAAATAACATAAACAATAAAAAACGATAAAAACTAACCTGAAGTCGATCCACAAGTTGCCTTTTGCTTGAACTTCCGACATCTGAATCTCGAACCATTGTTGGATCTAGATTTCAAGTTATTTCTAACAAATTTGGGGGAGTTATGGGGTTTGGGGCGAAATGGAACAAAGAAGAGAAGAGGGAGGCGGTGGCTGCATGCGAAGAAGGAATCGGAAGAAGAAGAGAGGAGTTCGCCTCCGCGCCTTGCCCTATATAGGGCTTGACGCGCAAGCGGACTCCGCTTGCGCTCCAGCTGGCCGCATTTGCAATGTGTCCCGTTGAGGCGGATTGGCAATCCGTCCGGGCCCTGACAGAGTCGGAATCCGACTCCACCGTGTATTTGCCCGCTTTCGAATAACACCACTCTTTCCTTTTTCATATGTTACAAGTGTATATAAAATCTTGTTTGGGGTTTTAGTTTTAGTATTTGAGAGGGCGTTTGTTTTCTTCTTCAGAGTATGCACAGTATCTAATTCAACATTTTTTTTTTGCATAGAATGACAATTGAACATTTTGGAAACTAGAAACACTACCAGCAAGTCTGATCACATTTTACTCAACCATTATCTCATTTGCTTTTCAACCTAGGACCAAGATACTGGCTAGAAACATACAACGAACTAGCAATGATAACCGAAAGATAATAGGGTTTCCAACCACAAAAATGGACCCACTATCCCTTTTTTTGGCTTTTATTGATGACATAACAATTTTCACCAAGGCAACAACGACAACAAACAATATGATTGTATCCGTATTAACTGACTATTGCTCGGTCTCAAACCAGGTAATATACTACCACAAATCAGCATTTCAAACAATAATAAATGTAGACCCGACAACCAAGAAAATAACGCATGCACATATGGGATTACAGTAACAAAGAACTTAGAAAAATACCTGCTCAATCATAAATGGGCGAGAAAATAAAGACCATTTTGATAATGTCATCTTAAAAGCTAAACAACAACTAACAAAATGGAAGACATCATCCCTTTCTCATGAAGGTCAAATATATATATATATATATATATATATATATATATATATATATATATATATATATTCTAGAACAATGGACCAATTTTCCACCCCCATCATGAGTTGAGATAAAATGTACAAACCAAAAACGCTAGAAGAAATAGGAATCAAGAAAATGGAAGATAGAACTAAATAACATTTGGGTTTAAATTGTAGAAGAGAAATGTATCAAAGGAACATACTTATGAAACTAAAAAACCCAGAAACAACAAGTCATGACAATGCAAAAAACTAATAAATGTAACGGATGACTTTGATAAAGTTTTCTGATGGAGTGTTGGAGATGGAAAAACCATCAGATTCTGAAAAGATCGATGGATAACCGACCAAAATTTTAGAAAACATGGTGAACGACAAAAAATTGATCAATACGGTTTCTTTAGTAAGCAACTTTATAACAAATAAACAGTGGGGTCAATAAGAAATTCTTCAACTAGGTAGCATATTATCACATGCCATTATCATAAAATTCAATACGTACAACCTACCTCAAAATGAAATCGAAGACAGGTTGTATTGGACGTCAAGTGAAAAAGGATGGTTCTCTACCAAATCGGCAAATTGATCTTATCCAAAAACGTAAGGTGAGAACACAGGGTGACAAAACATGGATTTGGGATATCAACATAATGCCAAAAGTTCAAAACTTTTTGTGAAAATTGTCTCTTGATGGCATACCAACAAAAGAGAACCTAGAAAACATAAAGTTGTGGTCTTAATGCAATGCGATATTTGTCAGCACCCGATAGAGAGTGCTAAACACCTCTATTTCAAATGCCCCTATACATTATAAAATATAAAAAAAATAATGATAAAGTTAAAACTCTATTATACAATTGTGATCCTACGTGCCATAGAATAATAGACATCATCCTGGAGATAAAGGAAAAAAACAACCCAACAAAATTAAGACAAACAGTGGTTACATGGTGGAACATTTGGCTAATGAGTAACCAAATAATTTTTAACAAGAAAAAAAATACCACATGATTTAAATCAATTGATCCAAAACAAATTAATACAACACGAAAGACAAAAAAAACATTAAATGGAAGAGACCAAGTTTGAACTCAGTCAAAATTTACCTTTGATGCTTCTAAAAACTCTTATGATCAACGTGTATTTGACTTTATCATTCGAGACCACAATGTTTTAAGAGAGGACCTCCAAAAGGCCATAAGTTTAGGAATCAACACCATTGAAATCGAGGGAGATAATCTTGAACTCATTAATTTAATCAATCAGATATGTAAACCGTCATGGAAAGCGGGCATGATGATTTCTGACATCTCCATTTTGATTTCAAGGTGTACATAAGTTAGATTACAACATATATTTAGGAAAATCAACGTCGTCGTAGATAAGCTCGCATCTCTCGGTCATTGCTCGGATACGGGTGACCGGAGCCTTCCACGGGATATTGAACACTTCATCTGAAAGGATGATCTAGGACGGTCAACTTCTA
This sequence comes from Fagopyrum esculentum, assembly GCA_033239045.1. Classification (NCBI taxonomy): domain Eukaryota; kingdom Viridiplantae; phylum Streptophyta; class Magnoliopsida; order Caryophyllales; family Polygonaceae; genus Fagopyrum; species Fagopyrum esculentum. The sequence goes on along the minus strand of BSUD01000002.1, from coordinate 136,391,212 downwards.
AATATTGATTTTTCTAGTGTTATTACCTTTGTATAAAAATAACATTCAGTTCAACCATATATGCTTTGAACTTCAACATTGATTTGAATTTGGAAAAAATGTCCAACGATCAAAGAAAATAAGTAATAAGATGAATTATGGAATAAACAATAAATCTAAATACAAATTTGATTTTATAATACTCATAATTTCTTCTTGTAGTTTCCGTTTAGTCATACATGCATAAAGGGTATGTCGTATCCCATGCTCCTTGTTATAAACTTCACAATTCTTAGTTTTTACGAATATATTTGTTTTGGTTTATAATTATCTTTGATTTATATTTGAAAAGGTAATACTTTTAATTTCTAGGTATATTCTATAGCTTATGTTGAATTTTATTCATAGAACATCGATATAGTACCGAAACAATAGAGAATATGAACTCGCTTGTTCATCTACGAAGAAAAAACTTCTCTTCCAATTCACGTGTGCTCAACTCAAACAACAATGAATACACGTTCCTTGTCTACGATATAGCACGCACGACGCGCCTAGTATCATAAATAAATAGAGAGAATGAAATTTGAGATATATATGACCTGTTGTTTAAACGACTAAATAATGTCCGTAACCCATAGTCATATACATAATTCAAGTTCATGTAAGTAATTCAAATTAAACATGTCTATGGGTCACGGGTAACCTATGACCCGAAAGGTCCGGGTAAGGGTCGAGGTGATCCTTACCCGCCGGCCCGACGGGTCGACCCGTCCAACGCTCAAAAAAAAAATTTTAAAAAACCCAACGGCTATATAGCCGTTGGGGTAGCCGTTGTAACGGATACTTAGCCAAAAAAAAAAACTATTATATTTAACCCAAAAATATTTCTATAAATTCTCAAACCCAATTCATTTATCTCACACCAATTCTCATACAATCATCTCAATCTCTCCATAATTTCCAACTCTTACATTCAATTACTCTCATAATCTCATTCTCTAATTTTCTTTTTAATTATTCATTTTACAACTCTTACTACATTCAAACAAAAATGGCTAGCCGAGGAAGACATTCCGTTAGCGGTCCTTCATCCGACGGAGGTGTTAGCCGAGGACATCATTCCGCTAGCGGTCCTCCAACCGGTTCGGATATAAGGCGGGGCTTAAGTGGAGATCACGAGATCCACGAGGAGGATATCAACATGGATTCACCTCCTTGCCTCAACACCCAAGAATCCGAGACACAAGACCTGGAGGAGCCGATGAACAACACTCAACAATCGGCGGCGGTCTTCCGATTTTGGTTCAAAAAAGGTGCTCCTGATGCTAACGGAATTTACTATGTCAAATGCAATTTTTGTTCGACACAATACAAGCACAAAAAGGGAGAAGGATACGGGAACTACAAGAGACATATTCGCAACAAGCATCCCGAAAAAATGGGAATGACACGAGGGCAAACACAACTAACCGGGTACGCATCTACCTCTAACCAACCTCCTTCTTTATTTACATATGATCATGCTTCGTCTATGGATGCATTTTCAGAAATGTTAGCCGTAAATTCTTTGGCATTTAGTTTTGCACAAAATGTTGGTTTTAATGATTGGATGCAACATCATGCTCAACCCGCATATATACCGATTTCTCGCCAAACCGCTAAAAGAAAAATGATGCTTAAATATAAAATGCGTAAAGAAGAATTGATTAAATATTTTACGGAAAATGGTGATATTCAAGTTTCTATTTGTAGTGATATTTGGACCGACAGTTTTCAAAAGAATTCATATATGGGTATTACTTGTCATTTTGTTGATAAATTTTGGATTTTAAGCAAAAGAGTTTTAGCATTAAGAGTTTTCAACGAACAACACACCGCCCAAAACATTGCCCGTTTGATTCCAAATGTTTTGGAAGAATATAGATTAGTTTCACGAGTTTTTTCAATCGGTTTTGACAACGCCTCCGCTAACACGGCTTCCATTAGAGATTTAACCAACTATTGTAAGCCGACGATTTGAGGTAAATTTTTTCACATTAGGTGTGCCGCTCATATTTTAAACTTGTGTGTTCAAGACGGTTTAGCATATGTTGGAGATTTAGTACAACCTATTCGAAAAATTCTTAATGAACTTTGGTCTAAAAAAAGTGTACGTACTAAATGGTATGCATATTGTAAATAAAATGACGTTTATCCTAAAATTTCCAAATGATGTTTGTACAAGATGGAACTCTACTTACAAATTCCGAATCATATGAATATCGAGATCTTTTAAGTGGTTGTGCCGCACAACATATTGACGGTGGTTTTGTTTTTGGGGAATCTTGGTTTTAGCAAAAGATGTAATAGAGATTTTTAAATATTTTTATGATGCTACTAATACTTTTAGTTATGTTTATACACTAACTTCAAACATATTTTGTTATGTAGCAATTAATATTGCATTTGCACTTCAACAAGGTCTTTTAATTGATTATATTTCACAAGTTATTTATACAATGCGAAGTAAATGGTTAGATTATTATACAACTATTCCCGGTGTTTTTCTTGTTGCATTTATGTTAGATCCTAGATGTAAAATGGATGGTTTAAAACAATTTTTAGAAAGTTATTATGAATTTTTAGATTTAGAACAACATCCCGATTGCCATGTTTCTACCATACTTGCTAGAGTTAGAAAATTATTTGATGATTTAATGGTTCAATATCGTGTTTTCCGATCAAGGTCAATCATCTCAACCCCCTCCTCGTCCTTCATCTTCAACTACTTCTAAATTTAAATCAATTGCTAGAGATTTGTTTGGTCCGAAAAGGGCAAAAACCACGTCGAGTTTCCATTCAGAACTCGACGAATATCTAACCATTTCTTTTGAGTTTGACAATGAAGAAGAAGAGGATTTCAACATATTAGAGTGATGGAGCCGACCGGAGAGAATGAGGTTCCCTATCCTCTCAAGGATCTCGGCACAAATTCTCGCTGTTCCCACCTCAACGGTAGCGGTTGAGCAAACCTTTAGCCGGAGTGGAAAGGTGCTCGATCCGAAGAGATCAAACATGTTGCCCGAGACGTTGGAGACACAAGTCCTACTAGCCGATTGGAGGAGAGCGGAAATGCGAACACAAAGAAACAACCTATCGACGGAGGAAGGCGACGAAGATGACAACGAACGACAACAAACGCCATCGGATGTATCGGTGGGAGAGTCCGACGACTAAGGTAAGAGCCAATCGGGGATATAAACAAAGGTAAGAGAACTACGTGGGCTTTGATTCCTCCTCCCCGAGAGGATACGTAGGCAACCGGAATTCCGGTTCAAGCCCAATTCTTCCCCTATTTTTTTTTTTAAAAAAAAATTGTGCTTGAAAAAAAGGCCAACCCGCCGACCCGTCGGATCTGACTCGTGACCCGGCGGGTTGCCAACCCGACGGGTTGACCTATTACACGGGTCCAGGTCCGGTTCACCCTTCCCGGACCCTTAAACTCTTGTTAAATCAGTTAACTCTACAAAGACGAAATGCGGGCGGCCCTTCACTTTACAAAATCAAATGGTACTAAAACAAGATGAGTATGGGCCCCATACACAAAAAACTAAAAAGTAAAAAAAAAAAAAAAAATTTACTGGTGTTTTATCTTCGACTTTCGTCTTCTGAAGAGAGCGCTCAACCCTCGGATATGGCCGCCGTTTCGCCGGCCGGAGCAACCGTCTCCACGGAGGCCACCGTATCTTCCGAATCCCCAACCACTACCCCCATCCCTTCTTCTACCGCGTCACCTGCCCCCACCGGCAACAAACCCCCCGCCCTGCCGACTGTAACCCTGCAACGTTCTGAGCCGCCTAAAAACCTCCGCGGACTAAATAAACCAAAGTGTATCAAGTGTGGACACGTAGCTCGCTCTAGGTAACCTCACTATATGTCTCAATTTTCACTCTTTTCTCTAGTTATGTATGTTCGTTGTTCTTTTGTACTGTGTTCTGATGGAACTTTGTTAGGCGTGAGTTCTTCCCGATTAGTTGATATTTGAAAAATCCTAGGGTTTATGCAAGTGGTTTGAAGCTACATTTATTCAGATTAGGCTTCTTTTTCAGTTGATTATCCATGGATTGACAATTGATCTTGAACCCTAATTTGGAATCTGGTCGACTTCAATTTGGATTGATAAGAAAATAGTTGTATTTCAATCCACAAGCGGTTTAAACTTTGAAGACGTATTACTAAAATTTTCTTTCCTTCAGCATATTATGCATAATATTATAGTAGGGCCATTTTTCTGAGCGATCACAGGAGATCGTAAGACAAAACTTGTTATTTGATTGTGCAATATCTTGCAATTCATTGACTGAATTATCCATTGATAGAAATGTTTCCAGATTGATATTCTTTGTTTAACCCCAGGTTCTACACATAGTTCATCCATACGACTTCATCATCTATGCTGAAATTTGGCTTGTATTGGGATTTGAGAAAAAAAGAGTATTGTTGTCATGTTGTCAACTAAGAGGAAAGTTAGGGTGTAGAAATTCCAATTCCTTTGTTTAAGTAGGAATGATAATTGTGGCGTAGTGATTGGTATTCTTACAATTGACTGAAGTTCTGAGTGGATCAAAATTTTGATATCCCTGGTGACTTGGCTTTTAGTTTATTGTGTATACCCTTATATCTGTTTTTGGATTCTATTATTTGTTTCAGGTGTCCTTACCAATCCTGCAAAAGTTGTTGCTCAAAAGCTCAAAATCCTTGCCACATACATGGTATGTTACTAATTCTAATCTGCGTGAGTGGATTATTTGACTTTCACCTGTTGATTGTTCATTCAATCTTATTTTGTATGAAGCCTTGTTAGTCCCTCTTTTATATTGTATAATCCAGACTTACTAAGCATCCTCTATAAAATATCTTCGAACTCTCCTTGTACTACCATCATCCTAGACCTTCCGACCTTTCATTAGTTTGGTGATTGTGGCATTTTCAATTTGAATGAAAATGATTATTACTAAGCTTGTTTTTTGATTTTGGGTTTCATTCATTTGCTTAAATTGATGGTTCTATCCTGCAAGAATAATGATTGATCAATTTCTACCATCTATATCATATCAACGCTTACTAAGTATGTCGTTACTAGCTTTCATTTGCTGAAGTATGTATTGGTTCTTGGATGTTGCAGTTTTGAAGCCAAATGCAACTCTTGCTGATAGGTCTCCTTCCTCTAACTCCACTCAATCTGAGCAACAACCAACTGAACCATCATCATCAGGGTAAATTGATCTATTAAACTTGTGTAGCAATTTCTGTTACAAGTTCTTTTTCTTGTAGATTCATGTAACCTGATGGGATTTTCCTGTCTGCTAATTTGTAATCCTTAAAACATATTTGCAGCTTAAAGTTAATCGTTTTGTTTTTTGCTCTCTAAGTCTGCAGTATTCTACTTTTCGTTCATTAAAATAATATCTTGTTAATAATTATACATTTAGGTCTAAATTTAGGTTTAATTTGTAGGCCTACTAGCAGAACTTCTTCAGTCCGACAACTGTCTAGCCCTTTTGCGCAATTCAACAATGTGCATCTCCCACTTCGTTCAAGGAAGCCACTAACTAGAAAGGTGAACATCTTTCTAGCAAATCACCTTTTTTATTTTAATTCTGTCATGTTGTGTTACTGCTTACACTTATGTGAGATCATATTGCAGGATGCTATCACTATTAATGAATGGAGGTTTTCCAAACTGAAAGAATTCAGAGATAGAAACATTGAGGTAGAGAATGAAGCCTTTGACCAATACATGCAGAATATCAGTTTATTGGAGGAGGTATTTGATTTAGAAGATACAAGGCCTATGGACAATAGTTTCACGGCGCATAATCCTGTTGACAAGGCAAGATTGCTTTCTGGCATGAAGGTAATAATGAGATCAGATCCCACCAGAAGCAAAGAGTTGAGAAAGAGGATACATAATGTTGTTGAACAGGGGTTGGTAAAGCTTAAGAAACGTAGTGAGAAAGATAGCCTAAACGATGGCACTGAGCATGATGAGACCCCAAAGAAAGCAAAGTTTTGGGAAGATGAGAAAGCTTCAGTATTGAGTCAACTCAATGATAAGATAAACAAAGCTCGAAACGGTGATGATTTGAATCAGTGCTTGCAGATTTTGTCTCAGCTTACAACTCATGTGCACAGAACCTCAGAAGCCGGGACTTCAATCGTTGAGAATTCCGAGGTGCAGATAAACGAGCATTGTTTGGCAGCAGGACAGGCGCCAGAGAATTCACTTCAAAAACTGGTTAAAACAAGTGTTATTAGTCAAGAAGCTTTGAATAAGATAGATTTGCACTTCTCATCGCTCGAGGAAATTGAAGATTTGTAAGTTTGGTAGAGTGGAGTTCAGAAAATGCATACATAGTGTAATGAAGCAAATTTGAATGCAGCTTGAATTTTAGTAGCTCATATGAGTCTTGATCCTGGCATGTTTAGCTTTGTGTAGTTTGTACTTTGTAGGTGTGTTTATGAGAAGTGCCTTTTGATTCCTAAAGGTATGCATTGCACCATGTTCACTGGTGAACGGGCTTCCCATTTACATTGTACCCGTGTTTGTTCATCGCAAACTACATTTCACTTTTCTGTAGGGATGCAATGTAGGCAAAGTCTTGTGTTCTTCTCTATTACATACTTGTACGCACTGTCACTCAACACCGGTTATGACCACACCAGTTATGGTCATAACCGAGGTGAAGCCGGAGTTACAGGTCTCATACTACTTTTTGTAACTTTTGAGTTACAAGTCTGCGTATTTTTAAGGGTTGAGTTACAACTTAGCAACTGATATGATTATATTTGAATAGAAAAATGTTTTTATTTGGACAAGGTTTAGGTCCGTATTGTTCATTTGGTATGAAAATACGGATAGTTGTCGGATTGGAATATGTCATTTTTGTAACACTTTTTAGTTCAAATGTTTTTGCACTATTTGTTTAAATTTTTTGTTCGATTAATTAAAATATCTATTATGGATTGTTCATGCATTTTTTTGTACTATTTGTTAATCATATTTTTATGCAATTTTTTTTTACTCATGCATGTTTCAACTAATAAAACATAATGTTTGAATTAATAAAATATAATGTTCGGACTAATGATAAACAAGTTTTAAGTTTTGAACTAATATTATAAAAATTTAAAATACATAATGTTATAATTTTTGGAAAAAAAAACATGACTATCAAAAAATATAACAAAGTATGAACTATTAATATAAAATGTTTGAACTAATAAAACACTCCATATAGTATAAAAGTTTTGAACTAACAAATATTATAATAAAAATGTGCAAATAAATTTGTGTTCCATAAAACATTACTTGAGAATGGTACCAAAAAAATGAATTTACAGTGTAAAATATGTGAACTAAATCAACAAAACTTTGTGTTTGTTAGTATAAAAAATTTGACATAAAGTTGTAACAACTATGATTTTTTTAAGAAAAAATATTACAATTTTTTTTTAAAAAAATATGACCATTAGCTAAATAAACATACAAATGCGCCATAGGACTCAAAATCTCCGGACCAACTTGTAGGTGGATTGGAGAGGAGTCGTTAAGCTTCTTTTTCGCATGACATCATGTATGCCGATGAGAACAAGAATAAGTCATTCAAGGAAGACAATCATGAGATGGCATTAATAACCACTTGGGCACTCAATAACTTTCATTCTAAACAAGCTAAGGAGAGTAGTAGTTGGGACTTGGGAGTATCTCCTTGACACAACTCAATTCCAACAAGTTATAGGGATCTATTAATTGGTGACTCGAGAAAGAACCATGGCGTAGTCTAGTTCCCCTCCACCACTAGTTGGTGGAGTGGCTTACTTATAGCCACTAATCTTGTAACATCCTAGTCTAAAATCTTACTAGGTCTGCTACAACGTCATCGGTTTCTTTATTACTACTGAAACCAGCCTCGGACTAATTAACAAGACTTCAACGAATTATATAACAACGGAATTTATTATGCACCAACTTAAACTCATAATTATACTTCCAGATATTAAAACATAGATTTAAGTTTAGTTATATTTATAAACTTCCAAGGGTAGGTGAAAGGTGATCAAATGCAACCCCGGTGTGCTTCCAAAACGTCATCTCCTACTCACTTTAACCTGCCAAAAGGTTGATAAACAACCAAATTAAAACACAAAAGAGAGAAGAAAAAAAAAGAAAAAAAAAGGGGTCAATCTATTGGGTAAACTAGCAAGCTGATTAACCTAATTTTTTAAATATACATAATAATTCAAAATCATATAACAAATACTATTCATAACGTCAACCTTACTAGTATCAAACCCCTAAGCAATCTAAACGAAAAACAATTAATTGCGATAGCGTTACGCTAGCAACTCCACCATGGATACGAGGTCTAATTTTAGCCGTTAATCAACCGATCGACAATTCTTAGAGAACCTCTTGGTAAATCCTTGACTCCTAAATTTGCCTACCGGTAGCGATATTGGAATTTGACGAGCTAATTCCCGGGGGTCCACTAAGCCCCAACGGACATTTCTAATAATGCCGCCGAGCCGTCATTATTATTTACTTATAATGTCCGTACCCTTTAATAACACACGTTTCACATTTTCATCGGTTCGTACACTATCACTTTATCAATCAAGTAACCGCTGAATCAATTAAACTTACGTTAGTCTAGTATATATATATATATATATATATATATATATATATATATATATATATATATATATATATATATATATATATATAAATTATCGATTAAATAGATACGATAGTTACTTCAAATAACTATAACCCACTTGCCTTGTCATAAAGGAGACTCTTGCTAGTTCGGGACTTAACTCGTAAGTTAATTATTACTCGCCTTTAATCAAGTTGATGTTGCTCTGTGTATATTTCAACTTATCGGTTCTTTCTATGTTTATGTTTCATTTGATCTCTCTCCTTATATAATGTCAATGATCTTATTCATTAAGAAACTTAGGGCTCGTTTGGAAGCGTTAGGATTCATTCTCGGTAACGGAATGATTCTGAATTAATTAAAAAAATGTGTTTGGTTAGAGGTCTTTTAACACATGAAAGTAATCACATCCTTTCCATTTCCTTTCCTAACCCTTATCTGATTCCATTCCGTTTCCATTTCACTGCTCCAACCAAACGGACACTTATTTTACTTTTTTTTAAAAACCATTTTTTTTACCCTTGCCGGCGTGGCTTTCCACCTTCTTGCCAAGCGTAACAAATCTCACGTGGATGCATGCATGAGTTTACAAGAAGCAAACCTGCCTAGCCATCTATTTCCATTAATTATATTATAGACCCTTTTTATTTTAGCTGATTAAAATAATTTTCAACCATATTCATATTTACCTAGAATTTCCCACTTATTTACTACTTGTATAAATAGTTATTTAAATTAACTAATTTTTACATAGTATAAGCCTATATAAATTAGACTCATATCAAAATTTATAAAAATTAATATTGTACCTTATTTAGCGGAACAGTACAAATCCAACCATAAGTATTCTCATATATACAAATCAATCCCCTCCAAGTTTGCGATCCCGAATTGTAATGGGAACAGTCCAAGATACTGTGATCCCCTTAGCAACCATACATATACATGGCAAAGAAAAAGGCAATCCAAGTCTTATTTCGCTCATGGATACATCTCCAACCGAGTTTTGTTCATAACTAAATCATTACTATTAAAAAAATTAGCTACCAAGTTTTCTACCACAAATAAAATCAAATATCGTATTAATAAACTTGCACATGACGCAAATTGTAAACTAGTACTATATTATAATCAAAATTATTAATATCATATGTCACTACATAATTCCTTCGATACTTGTTATCACAATAAATAAAATCAATTATAATCCCATAAATATTTGGTATCTAATCAAATAAATATAATTATCTTTATCAGATTATCTATCCTAATTCATCTTATTTACTTACAATTAAAAGTCTTATTAACATTGTCTATTTCACTATTTATTTAAAGACAACAATTAATATTTTTCCTTTTAACGTTCACTCTTTGTTCTCTCTTTATATGATTTGGATCATATAAAGGGTCTTAAGATCAACAGTTCCTAGAAAGGACTCGTTATCTTGGTTCAAAATAATTAAAGTTTGTGATTTGTCCAAATTAATTAACACTTATTTGAACAAACTTTTTGTTGAACCATTGAATATATAAATTAACTTTTGAAAAATTAGTTATATAGTTGAATAATTTCAAATATAGTTGAACAATCAGTCATGTAGTTGTACAATTTCGAATATAGTCGCACAATTGACATATTTGAAAACTTAAGAATATAGTTGAACAATTACGAGTATAGTTGAAAATTTTTAATTGAATAAATACATATTATATTTGAACAATCGTTACTTGATCAAATGATCGTGGATCCTTCCTATTTTGAGTGTTTTGATCATAAGACTCATTTCCAATGAACTCAATCCTATATATATTATAACATTTATAAATAAAACATATTTATCATGGTAATTTGTAATAAAAAAAGATTTGCAAATATTTTTTTTATTAACTATTAATATACTCGTTTAAACATTTAATTATATAAATATATTATCAATTACGTTTGTATATTTTAAAAAATTTACTTTTAACAATATGCTTAAATATAACACGGTATTATGTTGGTTTATATTATTTGCCACAAATAAATAACCAAGTATTTGCCAGAGCGATGTACGTACTAAACCAGTAAACCCTACCCGGAGAATTCAAGAGATCAGAGAGATCAAGGGCGAGCATTTCCAATGGTGAGGGCTACGAGCAAGGATGCACAAGCTCTCTTCCAGTCTCTTCTCTCCGCTTACACCGCCACCCCAACTAGTCTCAAGGTCGATCTCTTCACTCCTTTTCACCGGCAGGAATTTACTGATGCCTTGCTTCATGTTCCCTGATTTTCTATATTTCCATTTGACATTTTTCTTCCCTTCATATGTGTTCCAGATCATCGACTTGTATGTTGGTTTTGCGTGTTCTACTGCTCTGATCCAGGTACTTTCCTAACAGATCTGATATTGCCTTAATTTCGCAAGAAAGATTGACCGTGCTTCCGATCAGTTAGAAGTCAATTCAGGCATCAATAGGTTTAGCCACCAACTGATGCCTAAGTTGGGTTGGAGTTTCGCTAATTTGTACCATTTAAGCGGAAAAATAGAAAAAAGGACACCTAGATGCCGAGACTGAGTTAGGAATTTTGGTTGCATTGTGCTGATTCTATTTTCCTCGGGGCATTGCAGTTGAGGTATAGATCTTCATATGTAGTTGGATGGATAAGTAAGCACCAAGTGTTTGGACGGTCCTGTAAGATGGCAATCCATGGGTGTCGATTTTGCTGTAGTATGTATGTGGTTGATACACGCATAGTTGTAGAAACATAGCAGACGGTCCTGTAAGATAGTAATCCATGGATGTCGATTGTGCTGTAGTATGTATGTGGATGGATACACGCATAGTTATAGAAACATAGCACAGATAGGTCCCCATAAGGGAAGAGTTATTCAGCTTAACTTTGAATCTGTGTTGGTCTGAATTGCTGGACCTGCAGATGATTTTGGTTGAGTATTTGTTAATGTCCTTGCGAATTTGCTTCTCAAAAGGCATAGAAGGTGGATCTATGATATATTTGAGGGAAATGGTGTAGTAGATGGGGATTTGAAATTGCTAATGCAAACTTGGAAGAGATGCATTTGAGAAAGCATATGTAGCTGACCAACTATACCTTTGGTTGCGGTGTGGATCCGGTGAAGCTGAGATTAATTTTTACAAATCAAGTTGAGAAAACCCTACACAAACGGAAGAAGTGATGAACCCTAAGAAAATAAATTAAAATTATAAAGACAGGGAGAGTTAATAGATAAAATCTGATTATTGATTTATAGATTAATGTTTAAGCTTTCTCCAAACCCCTTTGGTTGAGTGTTTGCTAATGTCGATGTGAAAATGCTTCTCAGAAGACATTGAAGGTGGATCTATGGGGTACTTTTATATGGAAATGGTGTAGACGAGAAATTTCACTTGTTTATGCAAGAAGAGGTGCATTTGAGAATGCATATGTAGCTAACCAATATTCCTTAGTTTCTCCGCTATAATAGGAATTGTACTTAAATTCTCTTCTCAAATTCAGAACTATTAGACACTGATCAAAATCATGATCCAACACTAGCCCGAATTTGTTGAAATGAGAACTCCTTAGTCAAATCTTCAATGTAGTATGGGTCTTTGCCTAAATTTTCTTTTTTACTTTTCATGCTTGAAGTTGCTGAAACAGATTATCTTTGTTTTGGTCTTTAAATGTGTTATTTAGTAAATACTAGATATATGTTGAAGGCTTAAAATTATGGTTCAGCACAAGTATGAAGTTCAGTGGATTGCAATCTGATTTGGAAATTTACAGGCACATTTTTACCTAATGCACCTCTTTTTATTCACAATCTCCACTGTCCTTGAACAGGTGGCTTACATGGCACTGGTTGGTACATTTCCTTTCAATTCCTTTCTTTCTGGTGTACTTTCATGTGTAGGAACAGCTGTTCTTGCTGGTAAGTCCTGTTGTTGGTATTTCTGTTTATGATGTCTTAATGACTTAATTGTATATCAACTCTCCATTTTCCGCTTCTAAATTTGCTGCTTCTTGACTGCAGTCTGTCTCCGCATTCAAGTAAACAAAGAAAACAAGGAATTTAAGGTACTTGAACCTTATGTTTTTGCTACAAGTTAGATTAAGATAGTTCTCATGTGTTTTATAGTTTTCCCTATCTGATTTATCTTCCTTAGACCTTAAACTGCCTCTTGGTTTCTACTGTACATCTTTTCTTTTCTCTCATTCTGTATAGACTGGAACAAGCCATGTTTCTTGGTTGAACCCCACTTTCTTACTTTTTTAACTTTTTAACTGAATGAATACTCAAATATGGTAAAGTGAACTAATGTGTTCTATTCACCAAAGTCAGTACGAAGAAGTACAATTATTTACCTATCAAAAGTGTTTTTGTGTGCTACCTCAGTAATACCTTGTGCATTTGCTCTCATTGCCTAGTTACTTCAACTAGAAGTTCCATAATAATGCATGAGGTTCCTTTCAACAGTCATGGCTTTCTCATTTGACATCTTCCCCTTGTTTAACTTGCAGGATTTACCTCCAGAACGCGCATTTGCAGACTTTGTTCTTTGCAACCTGGTGCTTCACTTGGTTATTATGAATTTCCTTGGATAAGAACCGTAGCATCATTGGACACGGTGAAATGCCTAAGATAGACATAGTTCTTATGAGTTCACTTGAATTCTTAGTGTTTGGCAAATAGAAGCTCTATTTCTGGCTGACTATAAAGGATATTATGCACCTTTTTTTTTGTTTTGCTCTTCTTTAGAAATGAGAATGTGGATGAGCTTGCTTGAATTCTTGAAGAGTTTACTTCTGCTCTCTTTGGATGATTTGTCCCTTGCCATCTTGAGGAGGTGGATGAGTATGTAGCACCTATCTTTCGGGGTGTTTTTAACTAGTGGAGTTTCCCTCCACGGCCCGTTTGGTTGATAGTAAAACCCAAGGACATATAACACAATTAGTAGCATAAATACGTGTTTGGGCTTCCCGAATTTAGGGCGCATTCGGTAGAAGGAGATTATCAGTTAATCTCATCCCTCTACCAAATGCTTCCTTAATATGAACTTCCCGAATTTCTCCTTCAAAAAATCACAATCAATATTTATTTATTCCTATTAGTTGCGAAGTAAAATTTAGTACACTTTAAACGTTCAAACCAAACAAGTCCTGAAAATTTTCAGGAGACCTTAAAAAACATTGGTGTTTTCATTGCAAAATGTATAGGGAATCGGTTAAGAAAAAGATGAATAGGTTTACAAGTTTGATTGTTCACATTTACTCAAAATAGTTTAAAACACCTTTTTTTCTCATTGGTTGATAACACCAGCATGGCGGCATCGAACTTTTTGGCCTTTTTAACGTCACCAATGGGCATTTATTAACCTGTGACTCTGAGAACTGAGAAGGACGTCATGGCAAAATAGCCGAGTCTAAATTTCTGACAAGCAAGCTGAACGTATCAAATGAGACAATAATAGTTTTCAAAAAAAATAGAGCGTAGTTTTTAAATTTTGGGAAATTTCGGATGGTATCGTGGTTTGGCATATTTCGGATTTTGTCAAACAATTTTTTCAAGTTCGGATGGTACCCTTAAATTTATATTATTTTTCGAATTTTGTCCAAATTCATTAAATTTTTTTAAAATCTATTCAAAACATACAAAAGAAAATAAACTAAAATTAAAAAACAAATTAAAATAGAAAGAAGATTTATTTATTTTAAAACTAAAGTAAAACAGTAACTTTTTTATTAAAAAAATGTTTTATATTAATTTAAAAATAAATTAATTAGATAATATTTTAAAAGTTCAAAAAAATCAGTGTTTTATTTTATTTTAAAAATAAATAAATTGGATTAGCATTTTTTAACAAAATCTAAAAACATAAGTGTTATAATTTATTTAAAAATAAATAAAATAAGGATTCTTTTAAAAATTTAAAAAAAATCACTGTTTTAATTTATTATTAAAATAAATAAATCAGTTTTGTATTTTTTATATATTTTTTAATATTACTTTATTTTCTTTCTTTTAGTTTTGGGAAATAAATAAAATAGAAAAATTATACACTCCTATTTTAATAATAAATTAAAACAGTGATTTTTTTTAATTTTTTAAAAGAGTCCTTATTTTATTTATTTTTTAAATAAAGTATAACTTTTAAATTTTGTTAAAAAAATGCTAATCCAATATATTTATTTTTAAAATAAATAAAACACTCATTTTTTTGAATTTTTTAAAAATTATCTAATTTATTTATTTTTAAATTAATATAAATATTTTTTTAAAAAAAAAGTTATTGTTTTACTTTATTTTTAAAATAAATAAATTATTCTTTCTATTTTAATTTATTTTTTAATTTTGATTTATTTTCTTTTGTATGTTTTTAATGGAATTAAAAAAAGTGTAATGAATTTGGGGAAAATCCGGGAAACAACCTAAACTTAAGGGTATCATCTGAAGTTGAAAAAACTGTTAGGCAAAATCCGGAATAACCCAAACCACGAGGGTATCATCCAGAATTTCCCTTATTTTTTTCTTTGGAACTATTGTATACTCCCCATATTAAATATGTAATAGAGATTTTTGCCGGTACATCTATCAACTTAATCAATTGGATGATATTGTCATTATATAAATCACAAGAAGCAAAACAATTGGAACATGTGATTAAGAAAAATTGTAGTTTATTCTATATTTTTTCATAAAAAACGATCAAATAATTCCTGTAATTCAAGAGGCCCAAATGTTGGGCCCACCTCACCCTCAAGCCCAGGCCTACATTGACCCCCACAAATTCGTCTCTATTCGCTCATTCTCATCTCAGATTCCCAATCATCCATACACTCAGCTTCACTCACACACGAGAACGCGTCACCCCGTGGAAAGTAGCAAGTGCAGTCTTCCATTCTTCTTCTTCTCTTCCTTATCTATACTACTAGTCTACTACTATGGTGCTCGCCTTCTCTTCCTCTCCTCCAGTCGTCATCAATCTCCAAAAGCGAGTTCTACTTTCCCCTTCCCTTCTTCCTCAATCCATCTCATTCTCTTCCTTCCCTTCGCTTCTCGGTTTTCGATCGGCTGCTACTACTCCTCGACGATTCCCGTATCACTGCTCTTGCTGCAAATCCAAGCTCAAGTTAGTGGCAGATGGTGCTGATAAGAAGACTAGACCTGAGATCGAATCTTCTCACTCTCGCACCTTCCTCCATGTCTCCTCCGAGGAAGGTAATTTATATTCTTTTTTATATCTTGGATTCAATGTATCGTGAAATGCTAAATTGGAGATAGATTTTAGGTTTAGTTGATTTACTTGCACTTTCAAACTTACTTCGCATTGAGCTTGGGATTGTATAACCGACGCATTTTATTTTGCTATTTCATTTGCTGATGTCGTGATTACAGAATAAATTCACACATTTTTTAATGCTTGCTTTCTTCCTATTATTAGCATTTAATACTAAAAAATTTAGTAGACTTGTCATCCTTGGAGTTGATCGATGAAGGAATTTATACAATATTATTTCAGCCGATTTTATTTCCGTGTTGGAAGAGACGAATCGTGCCTTCATTCTGCGAAGTCAATCAAATTCCAACAGAGATGTCTCAGGCCTAGTTGGACTCTTGAAAAGTGGAAAATAGATACGCTTACAGTAATTTAAATTTGTTCGAGGTTCAGTTAAATGTTATAATAATTATACTATGATACTTGGTGGTTTGAAATTGGATGATTTAAGTGTTGTTATTGTCTCACACCTACCTTGAGCAATTAAAACGATTATTTTTGGTGTTATATATGTAATTATACTGTTTTGATTCATCCAACTTGCACTTTTCTGCATAGAACTGCTTTTTGGAATAAAAAAGGAGAGGGAGCTGGGAAGGTTACCTTCAAATGTTGCTGATGGAATGGAGGAGCTTTATAGGAACTACCGCAATGCAGTAATATATCTTCTTCTGCTTTACTCTATGTACTATTTTTTTGAGTAATAGATTATGTACTATTGATAGGCGATGAGTTGTTTAACTTCAAATTTGTGGTGCTATGATCGTTCATGATACCTTGACATTGATTTTAAGTGTAATGAACTAATGATTTCCTACTTTTGTTTTCTTTCTTCATGCTTTATATTATCGTAAACTCATAGTATGTTTCTTTTTGAAGGTGGATGTCTTTGTTTTATTTGATCTCTTGAACTTTCTAGCAAGTGCTTGCTCGTATTTGTGTTGAACAAACTTTCCCAGTTATGCTTGTGCGGAGATGTTTTTTCAGTTCTGAACATTTTCAAAAATGAGTTTCTCTCTTGTCAGTGTCTTTTGTTGGGTCTCTATGTTCCAATTCTCTTTAGCATTACTCTTAAGATATAGTCCCTTTGTTTTTCTTTTGAGTGCATTTATCAGCATTTTACAGTTTTTATGGTAATCCAAACAACTTAAATAATGGGAAAATACCCCTATATAACTCTGACTAAAGAAGTGAGAATTAATGTTATTTTGAGTAATGCAGATTGGTGAAAAGATATAAGAGAGGATCATTGGTATAAAAATGGTTTTATTTGACATTTTGTTGTATTATTCCCATTGATTTCCTAAATTGACATTCATTTCGATGTGTGACGTTGAAAAAGAAACGGAGGGGGTGTATCCTATTAAACTATTGGCAATCAACAAAATGTCGATGGTCTGTTGTCACATTCTTATTTCTCAATTTTATCTTAGTCTCTGTTTTACTCCAGGTTATCCAGAGTGGAATTCCTAATGTAGATGAGATTGTATTGTCAAACATGAGTGTGGTTCTTGATCGAGTTTTGCTGGACGTGGAGGTATTTTTGGTCTCTTCTTCAATCAAGTATTGTTTCTTATGGTATATTAACACTTCCTGTCTGCAGATGAATTTTCACTGTACATTTTGTTTGCACATCTTTCATGAATGTAACAACAGCTTTTCAGGAACCTTTTGAATTTCCACCATATCACAAAGCAGTTCGTGAGCCTTTTGACTATTATATGTTCGGTCAAAATTACATCCGTCCCTTGATTGATTTTCAGTGAGTAAGCAGACTTATCTTTTTTATTCATCTTTTTGCTTCGGTATCAACGGTCCTCCCCCCCCCTCATCTGTCATTTAAAAAATTGTTTTTAATAACTTTTAACTGTTTCCTTCCCTCTCAGGAATTCTTATGTTGGCAACATTTCCCTTTTTAATGAAATAGAAGAGAAGCAACGGCAGGTATATACTACCCCAATAGGTTTTGCTTTTACCATAAATCTATGCTATTGGGAATGTTCAGCTGTTTACTCACCTGCCAACTACAACAATGATTGAATTTGAAAGCAATCCTTACATAGTCTTGCACATTAATGAAGATTGCAGTTGTAAATTTATTGCTTTGTACAACACCTTAAACATATATTTTCTTACAACAAAATTTGCCTTCCTCCCTTAAAAGTTATATGTTTTAATGGATAAGCTTCATAAAAGGTTTAATGCGTGAGCAACTGGTAAGATGATTTGGCTGTGAGTTACGCAAATTTAGCTGCTCCAGTGAACAAAGTTAATCCTGTTGAGGTAAACAGCTATAGGGTGGGGGCTGATAGATGTTGGATGGAAATGTTTAGTATAAACATTTAAGTTTGTGTCCTATCTCAACATGTGTGGCCTGTATCATAACAAACTTTTTACATTTAAGAGCTTCCTTGTTCTGATTTTCAAACTTATGGACCCGATATATGTTATAACTCAAAAGTGGCATGTAAGTCATTTTTCCCATGCTTTCTTGCTCGACAAAAAGTTTCATCTTGATTTGTTTCTCTAGATAGTACATGATTGTGGATGTTTATTTTGCTGGCATTTAGTTATGTGCAGGACCTGTGATAGTTGTCTCATGAATGTGTCTCATTTGTTGTTGCAAAGAATTCTCGTTTCCTCTGCTTTCTTCACCTTAGCTAAAGCCTAAAAGGAGTCTTTCGTTGCAGGGTCACAACATTGTCTTCATGTCCAACCACCAAACTGAAGCAGATCCTGCAGTTATTGCTTTGCTATTAGAAAAAACTCATCCATACATTGCTGAGAACATGGTGATTTTGATAGGCTTTCAATCTTGACATATTCGGTCCTTTCACACGTTTTGTATCATTCTTATCCGGACAACATATATCCTTCATGTGCTGCAGATTTGTGTAGCAGGGGACAGAGTGGTAACTGACCCTTTGTGCAAGCCTTTCAGCATGGGAAGGTAATTGAACATAACCCTGTGCTTAGATTTGTCTAGGCATTGCCATTCCTGCTGTTTGTTCTGAATTTATAATAGTTTTGTGGTGTCCCAGGAATCTTCTTTGTGTATATTCAAAAAAGCACATGCATGATGCTCCTGAGCTTTTTGAAAAGAAGCGACGAGCAAACACTAGAAGCCTGAAAGAAATGGCTTTGCTATTGAGGTATTTCTCTTTCATGTAAAATAGATAGATCAGGCACATGTTGAGAAACATCATGCTCAGGAACAGGTGGTAGACAAAGGTTATGAGTTGATAGGCATTCAGCTTTGATTGGTGCTCAGAAGCGGATCACAGGATAGATTTAGGGCCCGTTTGGTTTGAACTCCGGAAACGGAATGGAAACGAATCTAGTCCATATGTATACCCTTATTCATGAAAGTTTTTGGAATCATTCCTTATGATTTGAAGTAATTGAGGTGGAATTTGATTACTTTTGATACCCTATAGGGTAACAAAAGATGGGGAGGCAAGTGTATTTTGCATGTAAACACATGGAATGATTCCATAGAATTTCATAAATAAGAATATACATATGGACTAAATTCGTTTCCATTCCGTTTCCGTTTCCGGAGTTGGAACCAAACGGGCCCTTAGTAGTATGTGAAATTATTTTAAGTAGAGATTTTAGATACTTATAAAAGAAAAAGACATTGATTGAACAGAAAGACATAAATGCAGTCCCTGTAACAGAATTTTTGAACATTTGTTGATGTTTTCGTGAGGGTTGAGAGTCATCTCTGCTTTCTTTCTTTTTGTCTGACTCATGCTTCTGTGAACAGAGGTGGTTCCCAAATCATATGGATTGCTCCAAGTGGGGGTAGAGACCGTCCACATCCTATCACAAAAGAATGGTTTCCAGTAAGGTTCTACTCTAAATAATAATATATTTTTTTTGGCCTTCCATTATTGTTTTTATTAATAATAATAGCCATCTATTTTTGCTGCAGTGCCCCTCATAACTCATACCTCATGAATAAATATTTAGTAGTTGCTGATAAACATATCTCAACTTTCTTTATTTCACATTTTGTTCATGTTATCTTGTTGAATATTTATTCTCTTGATTTCCATTCTTAATATCCACACTTCCATTATCATACAATGTACTTCCACATGACTTTTGGCCCTAGCAAAGATCATATATGTACCGTGTTTATTTTTCCCACTGAACAAATAAATGAGATTGAGAATGATAAGTAAACAATGTTGGTCCATTTTCCCATTTTATTTTTGTCAGTCACAAACTTTATTTTTCCTTTTCACAGAAGGATAATAGTACAAGAAGAAAATAGTGTTCTCACTAAATTCCTAATTTCATGTGTAGGTTTCTATGTCATGTGTAACATGTATACCCTAATGCTGGTGAACATTTAGATAATTTTTTCAATGTTTTTTCTGTTTGTTAATTAAAATTCAAAATTTTAGGAAGTTCTCATTAAGATTGATTATAATGTGCTGGGGGCTTCAATATCATTGGCTGTTTCCCAATTCTAAATAATTATTCTTGTTTCACATGACTTCAAATTTACTAAATATTAACACAAGAGGGTCAGGCACCCTTTGATGTCTCTTCAGTGGATAACATGAGAAGGCTTATAGAGCATGCTGGTGTCCCAGGACATATTTATCCACTATCGCTATTGTGCTATGACATAATGCCGCCTCCTCTACAGGTTTATTCTATCTTACTTCTTGTCTTTTCAGTATCTCCACATATGATTACTCAAGATTCAGCTTCTTTTCAGGTTGAAAAAGAAATAGGGGAGAAAAGAATGGTAGCCTTTCACGGTACTGGATTATCAGTGGCACCAGAAATCAGCTACAGTGATGTTGCTTTACCCTGTGAAACTGAGGAAGAGGTTAGTATTGTCAGATTATTATTTTTTAAATCTATGAAAAACTTTCAGCTTCTGGATGATATTGCATAACTATCAGTAGCACCATTTATTTTAGGATTAATTGCCCAAAATATCCTAATCTTTGGGATATTTACAAGCTTTCCTCTGAAGTATTTGTATTTCACTATATATCCAAACCTTTTTAGTTATGTTGCGGATGCTACCGTAAATCTACAAAAATAAACAAGTTTGATCATTCAGTATGATGAAAGTTATAGAAAAACTAACTAAAAACTCATTATATCAAAGCTTCAGGGTACTTGGTGATATTTGGATACTTTAGGTAGAGTCTGGACTCACCCAGAAGATTGGATGTTTGGCACAATTTACCCTTTATTGTATTATCTTGGGTGTTGTCAGTTTAGAATTGGGACAGTGATGCTGCTGAAGGCAGTAGTATGCAATTTCGTATCTATCCTCTACATGGAAACTTGTTAAAATTCATATTCGGAGTCGGTTGTATGTAGAATCAAATAGAAACAAGTTAGTCTACAAGAGTTAGTCTACAAGAGCAAAATGCATTATTAACCCACGTCGGAGAAAAGCTTTAAATATTCTTAATAATCTCTCAACAGTGTACAAGAGAATATGATCTCAGAGCCACTCCTTGCCCTTCTTCTTTTCATTTTGTGTTTTGGTTGAACAGAAGATATGGATTATCATTCCCATTTTTCTTGTGCTTTTCTATTTCCTGTATTAATATAGCTAGTTACGAACTCGAGCATCCATTGATACGTTGAAATTTGGGGTATGCTCGAATTCTCTTTAAACTTTCAAGGCCAGTTTAGCATACATAAATTGTTGTTACTGCAGGCGAAATTAGCATATACAGAGGCATCATACAACTCTGTCAATGAGCAATACAACATCTTAAAAGCTGCCATATATGGAAAGCAAGGAGTACGTGCATCAACACCTTCTATTCCATTGTCACAACCCTGGACATGACTGAGTTTCATGCCAATCTTTTGTTTACTTATTAGGTAAGTCCCATTATATGTCTACTTTGTAGGTTAGCAACTGGGCAAGTGTTTTTGTTAATTGACATCAAGTTTTCTTAATTCATCGATATCAACACGGGCTTGAACCAAGAGTTCTATCTACTTTACACATAAAAAATAGGATTGTGTAGTATATGGTGTAAAACGTAGTATATATAGTAATGCACTGATATTCTATATGATTGTGAAAGCTTTTAAACACCACTTCTAGTGAAATGTATTATAAGCCATATATGCATCAAAACAAGTTCTTGGTTGAGTCCTGAAATATTTCTTAAACAAGTCTTCTATACAAACAACACAGACATTGGCTATTTTTCATGTGACATTGGTTTTATTCTCACTTGACATTGGCAGGCAGATAGGATTCTTTTGATTCAGCTCATCAGCCCGAAGACCAATCGTGCACGAGTAGCGTATCCCTGAACTTCTCGAAAGAGCTATTGAACGTGATGAATTGTGAAGTAGCAACTGGTTTCCTGGACCCATTTTTGCACTGAGGTCATCCGGGAGTGGAGCTCTTACGCAACCCTGTATAGTTTTGATTTGTACCCAACCCACACCAAAATTCTTCCATCTAAATGACATGTAGCATTTAGAATTTTGATTATAACCATTTACCATCATAATCGTCCCTATCTTTACCACTGCGTAATACAATTTTGCAGGCACTTGAAATTGCATATGATCATAGGACTGCATAAATAGGACCGGAAAAACCGGACTGGAAATTAGGGTGCGGTCCGGTCTAGCCCGGGACCATAATTATCAAATCCGGTCCGGTCCTGGACCATAGTTGTCAAATCCGGTCCGGTACAGTCCATGATATACGAACCGGTCCTGGACCCTAATGCTCCAGACCGTTTGTTTACACTTTTATAACTTTTTTTTTAAAAGAAAGTGGATATTATCCGGGTTTGAACCGGACCAGGTTTAACCCATACAAAATATTTTTATTTATTTTTAAAACGGACCATGATCGACCAGACGTTAGCGTCTGGCCTTGTTCATATGATCCAACACAGGCAAAGGAAACCCTGGATGGCATGATTAATAATCCAAATAGATGATCCAACAGAGGCAAAGGAGACCCTGGATGGCATGAATAATAATCCAAATAGGTACCCATTGGTCTTATGTATGATGAGTATCCAGATTTGGTCAAACATAAATCAAGCCTTGCTTTTTTTTAAACCTTTTTAATTTCTATGTACGTGGCTAGGTGGTATTAAAAAAGGGTTCAAGACAAGTTAATTCCTCAATTTAGGTATAAATTTATATGAATTATGTTGATGAACACCTCAATTTTGGATGGGATGGATCAAGTTGATTTAGATCTTTCCGTCGGTGATTAGTTGTAGCTCAAATGTAGCATGTGTCTTACATCGGTGTTTTACTAACGTCACTTTAAAAATATCAATAAAGAAAGTTGAAATCACTCATCTAGCTCATGCTAGGAAATTTTTATTCTTGAAAATTTGTGATACACAACCGATTCTCTATGTCCCTATTCTTTTTCTACCATGTGATCGGAGTTCTTGAAACAAATCATTATTGAAGTCTGAATTGTTGTCAAGTCTAAAATCTGCTAGAAAAATTTCCAAATTCCTTTCATTTTTAAGAAATTTGAAGTTACTTTTTATTGATTTGGCGCTTTTTGTTTTGAATTTTGATTGTGTTTGTGCCATGTTGTCAAATTAGTGGACTAAATTGGTTGATTATAGTGGATAAAGTTGCACCGATTTACGTGATAAAAATTAGTATTCGATAATGTAAAAATTATAGTATTGTAGTTTGTAAATCACAAAAGTAAATATACATGGGTGATTAGGGACGGGCCCAAAGTTAGAATTTTGTGTAGGCTAAATTTTAGCTTAAACAATGATCGCAAAAAGTTAAGAGGGAGAAAATTTTCCTCTAGCAAAATCAAACTAGGTACCTTTGGGGTACTAAGGTAGGCAAAATACCACTTGAATGACAAAGATCTAATGCTACTTAACTATACGTCATTATTAATATTTAGCTTTTTAGGTGGGCTAGAGCAAACCCCAGTCCACCCCTATATCCGTCCTGTGAGTAGTAAACATAAAAACAAAATAATCAAATTGTGAACTGAGAATAAATTGAAAATTGAAAGAATTGGGGAAATAGGACCCTTAAAATTGGCATTTTGTAAAATGGGCCTCTATAGATTAATAAGATAAAATAGGCCTGTAAACTAGAAAGTAGGATACTGGGCCTTCTACTGATTAGATGGTCACTTTTAATCAAAAAAACGAATTAGGGTTTAATATTCTACTTGGAAGATTTCAACCACCACGTTACTATTCTCCTTTTTTGCCTCCTCCTTCCTTGCCTCTGAACCACCAGCGACCTTCCTTACCTCTGAATCACCATCGCCCTCTTCTTCTCCTTCTCTGTTACCGTCGCCCTCTTCTTCTTCCTCCCTTGACCGTCGCCCTCTTCTTCTCCCTCTCTTGAAACCGTCGGCCCCTTCTTCTTCCTCCCCTGAAACCGCTGTCGTCTTCTTCCTGCCCTGAAATCATTGCTCTCTTCTTCCTCCCCTCTGAACAAAATTCATCCTCTTCTTCCTTCCCTGAAACTGCCTCTCTGTCCTTCTCTAAACTCACAAGGTTGAAGAACGCTTGGAAACCTAACCAGAAAAAATACAAAGTTTGAAGAATGGTGAGTCTCCCTTCTGCTCAGATTCCGGCGCCCTCTTTCAGTCTAGGGTTTACTCATGTCGTCATTGAGGCAGAAGAACGTAGGATGGTCGCCGATTCCGGCGAGGCTACAGTTCGTGAGGAGGCTAAAGTGTTCGAGTCTGACATTAAGTCGTTCTACCCTTGAGTACCATCAAAAGAGTGAGAACTTTGGGTATGTATGAGCACTTTGGGTATGTATGAGCCTTTGGGTATGTAATATGTATGAGCACTTTGGGTATGTATGAGCACTTTGAGTAATGTGTGAGCACTTTGGGTATGTTTTTTTTGGGTATGGATTGAGTAATTGATTACTCCCTGAATGTACTTACTGCGTTTTTTGGGTATTGCTTTGAAATGGGTAATGTGTGAGCATTTTGGGTATGTATGAGCACTATGAGTAATGTGTGAGCTGAGTATGTTTTTTGAGCAATGTTTTTTGAGTAATTTGTGAGCACAGGATTGGAGCCAGCAACCACCAAGCTCCTCGGTCGTCTTCTCCCTCGAGAGCCACCAAGCACCATGGTCGCCTCAGTCGTCTTTTCCATCTTACCCAAGTATGTAGGGAAGATATTTTGCAGGATAGGTGGGTAAGCTTGCACTGAGTAAGGTTGTTTTTTGGGTAGAGACTTATGTGAGAATGTTAACACACTTTTGGTTAACAAAATTGGGTTGTTATTTTTTGGTTATGTTATGTACTTATGTGTCATCTTTTTTGTATGTTGTATTACGATTTATGTTTAATTATCCAAAATTTTGATTTCAATATTGGGATATGCACTTACCATGTTCGATGTATTACACTGACAATCATACAAACAAACCACTTACCCAAACATATCAATATCTTACAAAACACTTACTCAATCATATCAAACCTGAGTATGTAAATTTGTATGTATTTTGGGTAATAATTATGTACATACCCCCCAAAAAATTACTACATTGACAACCATACAAACAAACCACTTACCCAAACATATCAATATCTTACAAGACACTAACACAATCGTATCAAACCTAAGTATGTGAATTTGTATGCATTTTGGGTAATAACTATGTACATACCCAAAAACAATTACAGAAAACCAATCTGGGCCAACAATTCCCTCCAAAAATGTCAATCAAATATGTCATCAATCAACCCAAATTCTGCACAGTAGTCAACAGTCATCAATCAGCCACTGTTTGAAAGAATTGAAATAATGGTGTTGCAGGCTTTTTTCAGATGATTTGATGTTCACTTTTTTAGATTACCCAAAAATCGAAACAAACACTGCTTACCCACAAATACTGCTTACCCACAAATAGAACAGGAAATGTAAACAAACACATTACACATGAATACATTACCCATAAATACATTACCCAAGAAGTTTGAGATTACCCAGAAATAGAAACAAACACTGCTTACCCACAAATAGAATAGGGAAATGTAAACAAACACTACTTACCCACAAATAGAACAGGAAGTTTGAGTGTTTTAGATTCACAAAAACAAGAGATAGGAAGTTTCAGATTACCCAGAAATATAGTATCCAGGAAGTTTGAGATTACTCATGGATAGAAACAAACACTGCTTACCCACAAATAGAACAGGGGAATAGAAACACAACTCTTACCGTTGCTTACCTAGAAATAGATTACCCAGGAAGTTTGACATTACCCAAAAATACATTACCCACAAATAGAACAGAAAAGTTTGAGAAGTTTGAGATTATCCATGGATGGAAACAAACACTTCTTACCCACAAATAGAACAGAAAGTTTCAGTATTTTAGATTCACAAAAACAAGAGATGAGAAGTTTCAGATTACCCACAAATACATTACCCAGGAAGTTTGAGATTACCAAAAAATAAGACCAAACACTGCTTACCCAGAAATAGAACAGGGATATGTAAGCAGTCCAGATTCCGGTGAAGAAGAAGCTCAACAAGCAGTCCAGATTCCTGCGTTTCAATGGGAAGAAGAAAAGAGCTGCATATGGATACCCAGATATAAGTTTACGTTTGAAAGGAGGGAAGAAGAAGGGACAATGGAGGGAAGAAGATGGGCTGATTGAATTAATTGGGCTATTTTTTGATTTTTTCTACATGTCACCCATCAAATCAGTCTACATACCTATATCCCTTACTTTTCTGATTTTTTCTACAATAGGAGCCCATTTTCTAAATAAAATTATGAGAGACCCAAAATCCAAACTCTACATTGTAAAAGGCCTACATTGCAAATTCAGCCTTGAAAATTCGCATTGGATCCCAAAGTAAAAATGGTTCGTTTTTCTACATTGGCTTCTAGCGTAAAAACGTTGTTTACACATTGATTTTCAATGTTAACATGACTTGACGTGTGCAACATTCTAGCAGGTAAAATTTTCGATTTTGTGCATTTCAATCATCTATTGACCAATTTTTTTGTCAAATAACATCAATGTATGCAGTCTCAATGATTCGAGCTTTATTTATCAAAAATAACTAAAAATTGAACACAAATGAACTTTCATATGTTCAAATAAACCCTTAATACTAAAAGCACAAAAATTGCAAATTTACTTGATTTTTTTTAACATTGTTCATTGTAGATGTGATTTGAGCCCTCAAATATTGAATCTTAACAATATTTGATTCAAAAATTAAAATTAAAGATTGGGAAAAAAAATACAAAGATGTCAAATTAAAAAAATAAAAAATAAAAGTGTTGAATGTACTTTATAATTTTTATAATCTTCAACTTTTGGATTTAGTGGACCCTAATTTTTATAACCGTTGATTTATTTGTGTGTTTCACTATGGGTCCGTTTGGTGGAACAATGGGTTTATTTGGAAAAATTTTCAATAATGTACTAATAATTTTAATAATCTTTTAGTATATGAGTATTTTTTTGGGTCAAAATAATTTTAAAATAATCTGGACAAAATAATCTACCAAATAACCTCTTTTTTTTTACACGCCGAACGCACCCTATATCATAGGGGTTGAGTCCTTGGATGATCTAAACTTTGTCATGGTGAATGGTCCCTGGATCCTAGGGGAAAGCTATCTCACCATACGAAGATTGGAGACCAAACTTCGTAGCAGAAGAGGAACGGATTAGATTCTTAAGATAATGAATCACCGTCATGAGATTTGGACCGTTATTCAAATAATTTAAATTTTGTTCCGCTTATTTGAACCGGAGTCAAGT
Source organism: Fagopyrum esculentum (assembly GCA_033239045.1). NCBI lineage: Eukaryota > Viridiplantae > Streptophyta > Magnoliopsida > Caryophyllales > Polygonaceae > Fagopyrum > Fagopyrum esculentum. The sequence continues at coordinate 136,363,491 of BSUD01000002.1, read as the reverse complement.
TTAACTCGAATTTTCAATTAATCAAAAACAGTAAACCAAAAGTGAAGCAAGCGACGTCATATAACAGCCCATGCGTGAGGCGTGAGGTGAAACATGTTGGAATCCTGGCTCTTACGTTACAACGGTCAACAAGTTAATCATTATTTACCATTCATTGATTTTCTTCGACACGTTTCAGCCGTTGGATAAACCAATGAACATAAAACGCTCCAACCATCCAAATAAAACGCAGAGATCATCATTCTTTTGCTATTTTCTTATTGGAAATCAACATAATATTAAATGCATTATAATTAAACGCAAATTAAGACATTAATCTGGCTGTGTTCCATCATAAAATGCAATAAAATCTACAATTCGACAGATCTTGACCTGTCGGTCTCTTGTGGCCACCATCTTTGTTAATTGTACGTCTGTATTTTCCTAACTATTTTATTTTGTTTATTGTACACCTGCTTTCTTTTAAATACTCCATTAATTGTACATCATGCATTTATATTAAATTGATTTCCAGGGGAAAATGTATGAAATTAATTAAATAATACTGCATGCACGTGCGGTGAACCCACTTCGCATTCTATATCATGTTTTTATTCATCAAATATTTTTAAAATAAAATGTTACAACCCAATATATTCAAATATTTTAGTTATATCGTTTTCAAAGTATATGAATTGTTTGTATTATAAAGCCGTTGAGACATAATTTTTGTATATCAAAATCTAACCTGATCATGCATGTAAATGTAAGATTGTTTTTCGAAATAATTGCATGATATATATATTTTACATTAAATATTTTATCTGGTAAAATAAATTTAGATAATCTTTGTAATCATATTTTACATATTCATAAATTATGATTGCATATTATATTATATTTGCATTGTTAATTATTGTTTTGTATTTTGTTAATTTACTGACAACTTATATAAATTTTATTGATTAGTAAATACAATAAAATAAACGATATTCACAACTTATATAAAAATATATGTTAAACCCTGAGGGTAATTTGGTTTTAATGTTTAAATTATGCGCGAGCATGACACGGAAAAAAAAAAAACTCTATTTTTGGTTAAAGTCGAGGCCGGTTTATGTCTACATTATTGTTATCTTAAGAATAAAACATAAAATTGTTTGTAATATTACAAGTTTGAAGTAAGAAGAAAAAATGAAATGAGTTGTATTGGTGAAGTACAAAAAAATATAAAATGGTGGACCTATGATAATAAACAATGTCTTGTAGCCCAAGTCAAAAGATGATTGATTTTGTTAAAACTAAAACAAAATAGAAATGATCATAATCCATAGCTCACAAAAGGGGCCATCCTTGTCTCCAAAGACATAATGAGCAACCATGCATTATCCATATCTTATAATCCAAAAAGATTCAAGCTGTGGAAATGTACCTATTATTATAATTGGTGATTAAATGGATCAAAGTTTGAAGCTTCATCGACATGTTTGTATAAAGTTATGATTGAGCATATATATTTGCATGCATATGGAAGTTGGATATGTATGCACTTTGATCAAACACCATGCACTCATCTTCATAAAGTGATGATGAAAACTTCCTAAATTATTGAGGCTAACCTCATCCCCCATGGGCTCTCAATTTAATTATTCTTAATTATATACTCTCATTCATCAATAGGATAAGGCATTTTACCTTGATCTTAAACTATATAGGATCATTCATTTTCTCCCTTCAACATTTTATTTTACTTTCGTTGATCATCGGAAGAAGAATAAATGTGTTGCTCCGACAACTCTCTCCATTTTCACACAGGATAAAACATTAGTTAATTAAATATGAACTAAACGTTTAACTTTTTGAAAATGAATTTTTATTACATAAAAAAATAAGTTTTTTTTTTTGGAAAATAATCATAATCATAATTTTATTTCAAACTTTTCATAGTAAAAATTTAAACTTTTTTTAAAAACTTGTGAGGCGATTTTCCAAGGGTCGAAAATGGAACAACATTAATGGCGAGTTGGAACAACATCTAGCTACAATGGAGAATTTGATTATTGTACTTATAGGACCATTTCTTATGTCCATAACTACAATTTAGATGCGGGGATTCAAATCTCAACGGAGAGATGGAACAATACCAGAACCCAAACAAAAGCCGAGAGAAATCAAATTGGATAATAGTGAGAAGTGGAGATTCAAATCTCATAAAATTGTAACTTCTCATGGCTAAATCTACAGTTCTTCATAGATCGACAATGGAACAACGAGATTCATCAATGACTAGATGAAAACTAGAATTGATGGCAAAATGAACCTGATGCCTTGAATTGGAATCATTGGAACAAGACGTCTCTGTGTGTGTGTGTTGTGTTTGTTGGAGAACACAAAATAAAACCGATGCCCTGAATTCATGTCTACTATTATTAGAAGAAGGTGAAATAGAGTTCAAAGGTCTTCGAGTTGCAAATGAAGTTTGAGAGGAGAAATATGAGTTGCTTGAAAATGGGTTGTTGATTACTTTAGAAAGCTTTATATCTTTGACGATAAAACGATTTTTGGTCCATCCAGACTTGATACTTACCATTCTCCTATCATTGGCAATGATGTTTAGGGAGGTATTATGAGCCCCTAAGCTCTATGGAAGTCTAGAAGGTTGTGCAATCCTTTAGGGCTTATAAATCTCCATGTTTGGACAGACTCCAACCGATCTTTTTACCAAAAATGTTGGCATTGTAGGAGCTTCCGTTAAAAGATAAGTGGAGAAGTTCTTTGAGTCTCATAAGATGCCTTTGGAACTTAACGAAACGATTATCTATCTCATAGGTAAAGCGGGGAAACCGGAGAGGGTTCAACAATTTTGTCTCATTGCGCTTTGTAATGTGTTGTATAAAATCATGTTCAAAGTCTTGGTACATAGATTATAAGGTGTCACTAGTGACCTTGTGGGACCTACACAAGGGAGATTCATCCTCGGTAGACTCATCTAGGATAACATTGTGTTGATGTAAGAAAATTTTCATTCCATGAAAAGGAAAAAGACGGAGAGAAAGTGGATGGTCTTGAAGTTGGATTTGGAAAAATCTTACAATTATTAGATGGGACTTTATTAATGATACCTTGGTGGAGGCTGACCTCCCAAGACAATGGGTGAAGATGATTATGAAATGCTTGACTAATATCTACATGGGTTTGAATTGGAATGAGAGATGAGCGAGCAATTTCTCCTTGAAAAGGGTATACGCCAAGGTGACCCTCTCTCTACCTATATTTTTGAGCTCTGTATTCAAAACTTTAGTCACCTCATACATCAGGTTGTTGATGACAGTGAGTGGAGCCCTATTAAATTATCAAGAGATGATCCTTCAACTTCCCATCTCTTGTTTGGTGATGATATTACTCTCTTCGCCTAAGCATGCACATGTAAGATGAGGAAGATCATGAAAGTGTTTAATTCTTTTTGTTCGGCGGCTGGGCAAAACGTTAGTACTACTAAATCTCGTGTGTTGTTTCTCCTAATATTGGAGAGAATCTAAGGCAAAGTCTTGGTAGAGTTAGCATAATGGAAGTCACCGAGGATATAGCTATGTAGCTCGGTATGCCGCTTTTAAAAGGCCGGGTTAACGAAGCAAGCTTACTTTCCCTTCTCAACAAAATGAAAGCTAAGTTATCTAGTTGGAGATGTAGGCATCTTAGTTTTGTTGGAAGGGTCACACTTAGACATGGGTCATAAACCTAAATTGTTGTTTAGGTTTATAATCCGCCAGTTTAGGTTTGACCTTTAGGCCAAACCTAAACCTAAACCTTCGGTCTCCAAACCGACAAACCGTCGGTTTGCCGGTTTAGCATAGGCTTGTTGAAAAAAATAGCGATCGGTAATGTAATTAAAGAAAGAGAAAAAAATAAGAAGAAAGGGCTTGAACCGGTTACTCGGTTGCCTACTTATCCTCTTCCTGATAAAAAAAGAATATACCTTCGTTTAAGGACCAAGGATGCGATTAAGAGGAATCAAAGCCCACGTATTTCTCTTACCTTTACTTACCCTTTTCGTACTTCTGAGTTGTTTTAGTTATCCCGCTTATGTTTCGGCCTCGGACTCGGAAGTAGTGGCGCCGTCATCGGTGTTAAAATCCCATTTTGAGTCATACACCGGGGCATTTCGTTATTTCCGCTTCTCCGCCCTTATCCAATCTTGAATAAAACATTACGCCTCCAACTTTTCGGGCTTTGATTGGGTTCTCTTGTAATTGTGCATGCTCCCTCCTTGGCTAAATGCTTGCTCCACGGCAACCGTTGATGCGGGCACAACCATAAGTTATTGTACAATTTTCACTAATGTTGGATATTGCGGAGCTACTTTCTTCCAACGATCCAACATATCGAAAAAAATCTTCACTATTAAAACTAAAATATATTGTTAGATGATCTTAAAATTTCTCAATTGAGGATGATTGTCTTGGTGTTTTTGTTCTGTTGGTTAAAATTGCCGTGCTTTTGAAAGAGGAGGAGGAGGAGAAGAAGAAGAAGAAGAAGAAGAAGAAGAAGGTGCAGGAGTAGAAGAAGAAGATGGTGCAGGAGAAAGCTAGTGCGGTAGAAGAAGAGCTAGCACTTGTGTGAAATGAAGAAAAAAAAATTCAATTTCAATACAAACATCTTGAATAATGTTAGTAATTATGACATCTAAACCCAAACAATCATAATAAACAACCGACAAATCGGAAAAACCATCAACTTTAAGTCTAGGATAGAAAAACGACGGTTATAAGATAAATCATGGGAGTATCGGTGTAATATTTTAGCCATTTCGATTTCATGTCATTGATACCATTTATAAGGGCTGAAAAAGTTATACCGTTTTGAAAAGCTTCGAAAACATTTACAACTATCTCAAAAAATCTACAAGAAGTTGGGTTGTAAACGTAGCTCATGGATTTAGTTGCATCACTAAAAATATTTTAAATGTTACAAATATCAATGCAAGTTTGCCATCCATTTTCAACATCAAGAGTTGACCAAGGAATTTTTTTGTGCGGAAAGCCCTTGAAAAGATCTTTGTAACGAATGACTTGACTAAGTAATTTGTAAGTAGAGTTCCAACGAGCTCCATTGTCTTTTGAAAATACAATTGGATGAACATTACTAGCTAAACATAATGTTCATCATTTTTTTTCTCAATTTGGAATAGTGTCAAATATGATCAATAACACCGGTGATGGGGTTAGCATAATCGCTAAAATCTTAAGTCTATCTTGAACACATAAGTTTAAAATATGACATGCACATCTTTGATGAATTAAAGGAGTTCGCAAATATTGTCTCGCCTCCTCGACCAAATGATTTACGGTAGCGGTGTTAGCGGATGCATTATCAAAAGAATATGAAAAACTCGATATTGTAAATTAAATTTTTGTAAAACCATTTTTATCATGCTTGCAATGTTTGGTGCATCATGCCTTTGGTTGAAATGGCGACATGCAATAACATATTTATGCAAAAATATATCGTTATCAATAAAATGTAAATTAATTCTCTTGTGAAAATATTTTGAAAGATTTTGGCCTACTAGACCTTTTTTAGTTTTGTGTTTAGTAAATGTACCCCTTAATTTGTAACCACTTTCATTTAATGGTAGGTAAAAATAATTAACCCCTCTATTTTAATAAAAAAAGAATAATAGATGTTTGTTAGTATTTATGTAAGTGTAAGTTTTTATTCTTAATTACTAATTTTTTTTATTTATTTTTTTGCCTTATTTTATTTTTATTTTTATTTTTTATTTTCCGTAATTAACATACCAGAATTTTTTCATACTAGAATTTCTCATACCAAAAGTTCATACCAGAATTTCATACCAAAAGTTCACAATTTTTTTCATACCAGAATTACATACTAGAAGTACATATTAGAAGTTCATACTCATACCAGAAGTTTATACTCATACCAGAAATTTTTCATACTAGAAATTTTCATACCAGAATTTTCTAGTATGAATTTCATACCAAAAACTCAAACCAGAATTTTCTGGTATGAAATTCACCAACAAAAAGTGCAACTAAAAGAAGGGCAATTTTACCAACAAAAAAAGATTAAACAGATAAAAGGAATTTCAAAGGAGTATATTACAAACAACAAACTGATTTTCCACATTCAACACCAGCAAATCGAAGACCATTTGCTTCCCATCTGCTATAGTTTGCTTTGTGCGGTTTGCTTATTGTGCTAGTAAAGCTACTACAACGGCTCTCATCTGACATCAGTGCTTGTGCTATCCATATATATACTACTCTTGCTACTTTTATCAAAATCAACACGATCACTAGTTTTGGCACTTCCACTAGTCTTGGCGAAGCTACTATTCACATCACTAGCTTTAGAAGATACAAAATTGTCTTTGACACTTGCATAATTAGATGTCTTTTTTTCTTGGTCAAAAGCCGCATCTAAGGAGTCGACAAATTCATCAACTAGAGACTTTTCAGACCTTGATATCCTGTTAATTTCAGCCTCTAGATCTCCTTCTTTGACATGTTTAGATTTCATCTACAAAGATTCGGCAAACTTCTCCTCTATACCCAATTTCGTTTTGCTTGAGACCCAAATAGCCACTGGAGAGTGGTTGTCCTCCGTTTGTTGATCCGATAATGCATTTTTACCAGTCTTGGAAGCCATTATATGATACAAAATGGAAGAATACTAATTCTTAAAATAATATGAGGTATACTTTAGCTTGTTACATCGAAGGAGGATCATAAGAGGGGGGTTGTTGTTGCAACTGCAATGGCATCGAGAGCCCACCAGATTAGGCTAAGCTTCAATCGGCGTCGAGAGGGGCTGGTGTTGCACCTGTGGTGGTGGGTGGCGAACCCATCTCCCAATGACTAAACCCATCTCCGAAACCCGGCTTTGTTGCTCGGATCAACATCGGATCCTTGTTTCTGGACCTTGATGGGTAGAAGGAGGGTGTAGACAAAATGGGGAAGAGAGATCTGAGGTAGAAGTCCGAGATCGAAAGAGAAGAGAAGAAGTTCTTTGTTCGCAAGGGGATGGAAACAGAGCGTAGAGGGAGGCGGTTGAATGGGTTAGGGTTTCCACTGTAAAAAAAAAGATTTGGGGTATATTTACCTAATCAAAAAACTAAAAGGTCTAGTTACTAGATCATATTTTCAAAAAGACCTATTCACCAAATTAGCCCAAATATTTTTGCAATTGTGTACTCCAAATATCACTCAAAATAGATACTTGATGCGAAAAAGATACCAAAATTGAAATAATTTTTTGTTTCTTTTGAAGGTGAGATTTGGAAACTATTATTGAAACAGTTTTGCAAGAAGTTGGTTTAAAACAAGGTTGAATATATTTAGTGTTATATGCTCGAAGATCTTCATATTCACAATAAGAAAATGGAAATGCATGAGAACATACAACATCGGTTAATCCTAAACTGATGCGGGGTTGATGCCGTAGTTTTTCGATCTAGATTAAAGTCCACGAATTCAAAGACAAAAGGAATCTCGGTGGCAGATCTCGGGTGAGATTTGGTAATGGTAAGGCCGAGATTCCCGAAAAGTCAGAGAACAAGAACGTGATTAATATGGATGATAATGGTAAGATAAAGAAGATGATTAATGAAATGAACTATGGAAAATATAGAAAGATATGACCAATTAAGATATAAACTTGGAAAAAATCTTGACCATTGGATCAAAACCCTCAAGAAAGAATTACCTTAACCCTTCCTTTGTCAACCTTACACAAGCCTTCTAATTAAGACAAGCATAAGGATGGACTAGTTTGACTAGTAGCACCAATCTTTAAGAAGATTAACACACACCATAACAACCTAGCAAGGACTCACAACGATTCAATCAAAGGCTCTTTAATTCATTCAATAAAAATAAATAAAACATACACTTCGTAAATGAAGTAACGAGTATCTCACAATAATGTGAAAATCAATAATCAATCTAATCTAACTATGAATATCGGCCTCCTAGGGTATTAATAGGCGAGATTCTCCTAAAAGATAAAGAATAAAATGATCCTACAAATTATAGGATAGAAAAAAAAACCTTTAGAATGTTTAGAGCTTTAAAGGTATAAAGTAACTAACTATAATCTTATCTAAATCTTGATAAAATATAAGATAATCTCGGCTGAGATTTATCCATATCTTTGTTGGATCTAAAACGGTGGGGACGAGGTCTGCACTTGCTCTCTCTTGCTTCCTGGATCATCTTCACTCATGTATGGCTCCTCCATAATAGATATCAATGTAACTAAAGAAGACTTAGACATAAGTAGGGTCTCCTTAGATGTGCATGATGCCAATAAGCTAGCAACCTCTTCTTAGACGGATCTTGATCTAGTAATAGATCCTTTCATGATAGAATGTGAAGATGATGTAGACTTCTTTTGCTTCAATATTTTTTATCTAAATCTAGTGACTGACCCTTGTATGAGAGTTATTGGGGATGGTCCATCATCATAAACTTTCTTCATTGTGGTTATACATAAATAAAGGAGATTGAGAGGAAGAAGATGCAAATGTGTGGGACAATTGTGATTGTCCACGTGATATCTCTAGCTTGTCAGGTGTAAGCATTTTCAGTTCAGGTTGTTGTGGTTATGAGTCTTTTGACATTTCGAGTATTTGAGTTTCACTTTCTTGGGTTCTAGGGAAGAATTGAAAAGGAATGTTGACACTCGGGTTTTCTATTACGAGAGTCAAGAGATGAATTCGAGAAAGACGAGAAATAAAAACTTGTAAATGAGAATTTTGAGAATATGAGATTGAGTGTTGAGAATTTGAGACTTGAGGATTGAGTAGTAAAGAGAGTAGATGATGTAGGAAGATGGTGTCGGATAAAATGGAAGAGGAGTTGGATATTTATAGATTTATAGAAAAGGGTTGTTCTTGTTTTTTTAAAAAAAGGGGCATAAGTTTGTATTTTTTTAAAAAAATTAGAAATAAAAAAACCAATGTGCAATGGCTAGTAGCCGTTGCAGTAGTGAGACACAATCAAACGATTCTTTAAAAGAGTCGTTGGTGGGCAACTGCTGGTTTAGTTTTTTTCTCTAAACCTAAACCTATAAGCCGCCCGAAACCTAAATCATCAAACCTAAACCACCGGTTTACTCAAACTGGCGGTTTGGGCCTGTTTGATAGTTTAGATCTGACCGGACCCATGTCTAGTCACACTTACTAAGTCAGTGTTGATGTATATCCCGGTCTATTCGATGTCCTGTGTTCTTCTTTCTTAAGGGAACTTGTGATGACATTGACAAACTGTGCCATAGTTTCATTTGGGGAAGTACCAAGGGGAACCGTAAATTGCATACCGTACCTGGAGTGCTATATGCAAACCGAAGGATAATGCTGGTCTTGGAATTGTGCTTGTTAATGTATTGAACACTTCTTTGGTGGGAAAGATAAGTTGGAGGTTCATTACAAAAGACCCTAACGTGTGGACTAAGGTACTGCAGAGTAAGTATGTTAGGACTTCACTTAGTACCCACAATGCCCCTTCACCAAACTAGAGAAGCATCGAGAGAGTTACTAAGGATCTTGTCGCTCGGGTGTAAGATGGAACATTAATGATGGTAGAGGTACGAGGTTTTGGATCGATAAATGGATTATGGATTATCCCTTCACTTAGGTTGCTATGAATCGTATGAATGCTCTTAATCTAGACATTAAAGTGTGTGATATGTGGGTGGAGAATTTTAGATGGAATTGGGCTATCATTAGCGAGAACCTTCCTCGTTATATATTTCTAAACCTTGTTGTTGTGGGTTTTGATATATCCTGTCATGATGAAATCAATTGGGCTAGCGCGAGCTTTGGGTGGTACTCAGTGAAGTTGGCTTTGTGACATCTTAATGGAGCGGGAGAGACTGTATGTAAATGATAAGTTAATATTCAAGTTAGTATGGGATCTTCAAGTTCAAGAGCATAGCCGAGTGTTCCTTGGGAAGATCTTGAATGGTGAATGTTTGACTAATGAGGAAAGAAAAAAGAGAAATAGAACAAAGGAAGATAATTGTAATATCTACGGTAGTGAGGTGGAGTCTTTGGACCATCTTTTTCGAGATTACCCGCCGACGAGGAGCATGTGGGAGGCGCTACAAGCAGATGTTAAGTTCCCAGACTTCTTCGTGATACCGTTCACTCTATAGTTGAGAGGTAACATCATTTCCCTTTTCTCGTTTCAATTATAAAGTATTGTGGACAAAGATATTTGCAAATGCTCTTTGGCATTCATGAAAATGGAGGAATGGGTATATTTTCCAGCGTGAAGGCAGAGTTCTAGAGAGCCATCATCTAATCATTAGCAACGTGACTTCTTATGATGAGGCGTGTGTTAGAATAAATAGTTCACCAGGGAGTAATATTAGGGTTCCACGGCTAATATCTTGGACCCCTCCGCATGCAAATTGGTGAAGATTAACATGGATGGTGCGGTGAATAGTAAAGGTTTTGCGACGACGAATGGATTTATTAGGTACGAGTCGGAGGAGTGTCGACATGGTATTGTTCATAATATAGGGATGTATACGGTCCCAAGAGCCGAGCTCTAGGGTTTTCTACATGGCCTCAAGATTGCTTGGGAGAGTGGGACACGTTGATTAATTCTTGAAACGGATTCACATCTTGTTGTTACTCTGCTTAACAAGAAGATTCCTCGTTGGCAACCCCGCGCCATCCTGGTATATATGTGTCAAATATTTTTTGCAAAGAGTTGGTCTATCCAAGTTCGGCATACTTACCGTGAAGCGAATAATGTTGCGCACTTTTTTAGCTAGATTAACTTTTAAAATAACATTGGCTTTCATGTATTGCTTGAACCTATTGAGGGTATAGTGAATATTATTATTGCTGATGTTAGGGGTCGGACTATCCCCCGTTTGCTGGCTACTTATCCCTTTATATATATAATAAGCGCGTCAAACTGCGTCGGAGACCATCGACTCTCCTTCCTACAAGAAAAAAAGTCACACGTCAAACGAAAAATCTAAATAGGAAAATCATGAAAACAACAAAGGAACAAATGATCAAGGAAGAATTCAACAACAATTACCTATAACAATGCAAGGGATAAATAGGGAGAAAAATGACAAAGATTAAGTGATATTTGGGGATCTTCTACTTGTAGATCATGAGTGAAAAGCTAGAACAAAAGAACAAAGCAAAAGATGCAAAGAGTAAAGGAATTGGAGGGGTAATATTGTACATAATTCTCAAATCTAGTTTTTAAAACCCTAGAATATTGCATGTGAAGATTCATAAATTGTTTTTATTTTCACAACCCAAAAATCATGAAATTGAACTTCAATCTCTTAGTTCTTCGCTTCTCACATTATGCGAAGACTCTCATTTGGACTTTACATATCATAATTTTAACACCAAAAATAAAAAGAATGATTTATAATTTCATTTCGGTTTCAAGCAACATACTTAGTTTGATCTAGAAAACCTTAAGCTAGTTCCATTAGTGGTGATGAATTTGTGAAGTTGTATGCATATGATGCATTTGGTCATTTTTGGTGGTACATTGTGTTAACTATTATGAAATTTTGGGCACATTGTGAGTTATGAAAATGGCTCTATATTGATAAAAGAATGGTGGTTGAGATTGAGTTTCCATTGGCATACACCATGTTTTTCGTGTATTCCAATTTGCATCGATTGTACATAAATTGGTGTTTGTTTCAGATTGCGGAGTTGATTTTCCATCCATTGTCGAAGACTTGTTTGATAAAGTTGCTTGATCGTTGGGATTGATGGTGGTGATGGGATTTCGATGTCGGATTTCAATTTTGTTGTTTTTTGGGATGTTTGGATTGAAGAGATTTGAATTCGTTTCTTGCTAATGTTTTTTGTTATTGAAGAGATTTCGATTGAAACAAACAACAAGGCAATTGAAACAAATAACAAGTCAATTGAAATAAACAAGTCAAATTTCAATTCCATTACTCTTTCTTCAAAATCACTCACCTCCATTTGAAACAAATAACCAATTTACTTTTCTCACCCTTACTTTTGGCTTGATGATGAGTATAAATGAAGACAACAAAAATGGAATAGCCCAATATCCTCAAGAGCATTTGGTTTTTTTCTCCAAATTGAAACTAATTCAAAGTCATTCACCTAAACACCCATACACAAGTTTTTATTTATAAATAAAATAAAAAACTATTTTACAATCATAATTACAATATCAAATTTAATTTTACTAAACACGTCCTAAACATCACCCCTATATTTTCAAATCTTCAAATCATAAACTAAACACGCCTTTAATCTGATAAGAGGTCAATTTGGTAATTGACGATTATGTAGATGAAGAGAATTATTTAAATGAAGAATTAAGGGGATGAAATTGTTTAAGATGATTAATATGAATATAAATGAAATGAGTGTTTGGTAAAATTAATATGATTGTGGGTAAAATTACGAAATCATACGTGTTATATTTTTGTATAGATGGAAGAGATGAAAAAAATAGGGGTAAAAGTGAGATTTACCCTCAATAATCTTCAAAATCCTTATAATCAAAGTTTTACATGATTACAAATTTCTCATAATCTAATTCCCTTAATCTACATAATCTAACCCCTTTAATCTCCTAATTTCCTTACCAAACGAGATTACAAAAATTATTTCTCATTTTTAATTTCTATAATCTTATCTCCTTAATTTATGTCCTTACTAAACGGAACCAAGGTAAAATAAATCTAGGTAGAACAATGAAAATAACATTAGTATCCCAAATTTTCCTTTACCCAACACCAAAGGGACACATTGATTGCACACTCTTTAAAAATTAAAAATCCTAAATAATAAGGAAAAAGTAGTTTGCAAACCTAAAATGATCTGTCCACTAAATTTACTACTAAAAGGCTATCACAACTAAAATCCTCTTATTTTCTACACAAAACATCTCATAATGGAGAAAAAGAATCCAAATTAGTGTAGACTGTATAGTGAGTTTGTCCTCTCTCTACTACCCACTTTCTCTTCTTCCACATCTGAATATTTTGCCCCCCATTTTCAATATTAATAAGCACTCTCTTCAGATTCACACACTCTCACATGGCCCTGAACTGCACTTGTCCTGTTTGACCCTCTTCTCTCTTCACTCATCTCTGACACCACCACAAAATTTAATTAAAGAAAAACCCTTTTCCTTTTCTCCCTCCCTCGTTGCACTCAACTTCAAGCTTCTATAGCCGTTTCATATCTCTTTCTCTCTCTAAACCCTACCCTTCATACCCACAACTACCCATTTCATTTCAGTCGATTTTACAGCTATCCTTGTTCTCAACACATGCATTCATGATTTGGGTCTTATCTGATCTGCCTAACGAGAAATGGGTTGTACCGTCTCCAACTTGGCCGCTAAGTTCGCCTTCTTTCCGCCATCGCCACCGACCTACGAGGTGAAGAAGAGGGAAACCGACGGAAAATACGTCGCCGTCTCCGCCTCGACGTCCGTACCCATCCCCCAGGCCGGAGGCGAAGACAGCTTGCTGAAGATCCATGTGATTCAGACCAAAAGAGGGAATAAGATTGTAGCGTTTTACTTGAGGAATCCATATGCAAGGCTTACTGTTCTTTATTCACATGGAAACGCAGCTGATCTTGGCCAGCTTTATGACCTCTTTGTTCAACTTAAAATCAATCTCCGAGTCAATTTGATAGGGTATGACTGTCACTATCTCTTTAATCCCTTGATTTTCATCCTCTATTTTGAAACTTCAGTAAATGTTGAATCAGTACACACTCTTCATGGTCGATTTGTTGGAATGGCGGTTACTACACCTCTCTTTTTCTTTCTTTCAATTTCTCTGTGCATTTTGAAATTTTATTAGTTATATTTTTGGGTGTTTATGGGGTTGGGCTGATTGGTATAGAATTAGCATTTAGCAGGCCCATTGGAGTTTCTTTCCTTTTCTGTCTTTGATGAAAAGAGAAGAATTCATGTCCTTGGAAAGTTTTTTTTTTTGAAAAATATTTGGAGCTTTTTGGGAGGAAAGGTGTAATTATTTCTTGTAGGTGTATGGATGGATCTACTCTACTAATACTATACGTCTACCCTTAGGCTTCTTCTGATTCTGTGAAACAAAAGTGGGGCTTCAGTGTGAAGTTGATGTCTGTGAATGTCACATGAATTTGCTTTTATGGGCAGAAGCCCTTACTGGCAGTGATAAATCATTTTCACCATGGTTTACTTCACTGTAAATGCTTGAATCCGTGACAGTGGGCGTCCACTTTTCATCTTTGTAGCAAGATAAGGACTTTTTGGAAAAAGGACTTTTGAGCTCAATTTGTATGTTTATGTTATGGTGTTAGTAAGTTGACACTATTCATTTTTTCATCTCTTTTACCCCCCAGGCTGTGGACCACCTTTCTGTAAATCTTATTTTCACCATGGGCTTGTAGTAAATTTGTAGATGATGGTGAAATTGAAATGATGGGCTCTTCAAAAGAGTTATCACTGTTTTGGGGTGAGCGAGTGAGCGTGACAGTGGGCGTGTGCATACACCTTCTGCTTATAGATGCCTGTGCCTCGTGGGATACTGTGATATTCTTGTCTTTTGCTTTTTGGGTTCTTCTTTTCTTTTCTTTTTTTTTTTGCTTTTTTCTTGTCACTGTAAATCCATTTTTCTTGCTTGGATCTTTTTGGTTAACTTTCTAGTTGCCATCGGTATTGTTTGTTGCCCTCTTTGGGCTTCTTATTGATTGTCCAATTTGGCACATTTACAAGGATGGAGTCACAAATCCAAGAAATTGCTTGGTTGTAGTGTGATCTATATTCTATGTGTACCATCTCAAGAAAGTGAAGATATTATGTCTAGTTTTTCTTCTCCTAGGAGGATTAAGGGCTCAAATTCAGATGAACTCCCATATGGTGGTGTTTGTTTAGGATTTAGGAATGTGCTTGGAGTTAGGGATTGGGTTTATGAGAAATTGAGTTGGAACTTAATATATGATGATCAGTGCTTTAATTGGATAAGGAATCAGCTAAACCCTCACATAGCAAGGGTAGGACAAACCAATTCTTTTTGGTTAAAACTATTGAAAGAATTGGTTTCGAAATTCCAAAATCTGCAACCAAACTTCAGGAATGCCTGTCCCATTTTCTAACCCAAAATGTGATATGATTTACATCTGTGCAGGTATGATTACTCTGGATATGGTGCCTCTACTGGTAAGGTAGGCTACTCTTTCTGCTTCAAACGTCTTTTTTCGGCCATCATGTGAAGACTGTAGTCATTTGAGTTCCAATTTGGCAACAAAAGCTTTTGAAGCTACTAATAATTCAGAATTTCCAGTCACAAATCCAACCAATCAAGCATGATATTTAATTATCTCATATGCTGGAACATATGTATCTGCTTGGGGTTTTGATGTTCTACCTCTGGATTGTATGCAGAAAGCGAGAAACTTCTACATGCAAGTACTAAGTCTTCCTTTTTCTTGTTTTCTGATGTTCAGCCAAGTGAATCCAATACATATTCAGATATTGAGGCAGTTTACGAGTGTCTACAGACCGAGTATGGTGTTAGTCAAGAAGACTTGATTTTATATGGACAATCTGTGGGAAGTGGGCCCACATTACACCTAGCCGCAAAACTTCCAAGGCTAAGAGGTGTTGTTTTGCACAGTGCAATCCTTTCTGGTCTTCGTGTTCTCTGTCATGTGAAGTTTCGCTTCTGCTATGACATATACCGGGTGAGCTACCGACCTTGAACTATTAGTCATTGCATCCTTGTCTTGTATCATTTCCATTGCTCAATTTTCAAGTTTAATCCTTGGGCAAGTCATTTGCTCTAGCTACCTTGATGAGCTATTGACAAATATGATCATTGATAATGCAGAATATACACAAAATTCGAAAAGTGAAGTGCCCTGTACTGGTGATACATGTAAGTATCTTGTTTGTGCTAAAGCTTGCTCAAATTTTTAATAGCTCAAACCCTTACTTGTTCATCTTGACAAATATATGACAGTCTTGTTGCTTAGGTACCAGTGTTATGCGTTCATCTACGGATTTACCTACTTTAATTTCACAATTGTGCATAGAAGTTTATGGCTCTATGCTGCTTTTTGTAATTAGGAGATAAAATCGTATGCTTTTCTAGGAAGTTGTTGCACTTCAACTTTATTTCTGTAGCAAAAGGAAGTCGGAATGATTACAACTGTGATTTAGAATAGTTCATGTAGAGAAAAACATGCACATTAAAGTGGAATGAGCCACTTTGGTTTTCCTTTATATTCGAGTTCGGTATGTAAATCGGAAAAGCTCTACAACATCGCATCACAATAAAAATGTGAAAACCCACCTGGCCAATCATTCAAAAATTTCCACTATGTTTTCCAAATTTGGTGCCAAAGCTGACCATTAAAGATAAGATCTTTTCACTTTTCGGCCTAGAACCATTAAACGATGTGAAAACCCATCATGTTTGTCTCACAGAAATCTGCGGGAAATTCTGTGTTTAAATATTTGCGGGATTTTGCTAATTGGTAATTCCATTAGGTGAACAGTGACCAATTATTGGCCCAGTGTAAAAGCCATATGCCCCGCCTTTGTTTTTCCTTTATTCCGAAATACCAACAACTATTATTGTTGTTAATCAAATTGTCTACTTTGATTCTGAACTTTTACTATTGTAAATTGGGAAAAGCTTATTGGCACATAATTATACTTTGCCTTGGCCACATGCTGCAAACTTTTTACTTCAAGTAATAACTACTGCTGTTGGTAATCACTATTGAGATTAGAAAGTAAATTTTGAGCTGTTCAAATTTTAGGATGTAATAAACAACAGTTTGTCATACCAGCTTATTACACACTTATATTGTGACATTGGTCCCACTTAGGTATGATGTCACTTGGATACCTATTGAATCATAGGAAATATATCTTGTAGCACTAAGGCGAAAGGGTTGACGAGGCGTAAAGCTTTGCAATTATGGATATTGGTGCATGTACTTCAACATAGCATATTACAGTAGTTTGGATTTTATCTCCTGAATAGTCTTTTTTGTGACGTTCTGTTAAGTATACATCATATGCTAGACAGCTAGAGAAGATTCCACAGGGGATGAGTTAGGTTTTGATCAGGTAATGCTTAAGTGGATGGCAAGGACAAGGCGCGGATAGGTCAAGGCAGTTACACTTTTAACTTATTCCCTGGATTCTTCTCTAGGATATAATATATACATAAGATTTTAAATTACAGAGGCTTAATATCATTACTTATCACGAATTCTGGCTACTTTGCAGCAGCAATGATTGGGTTAAGTTGCTTGATTCGAAAGCACCATCACTAGACTCTCTAAGTTGCTCTTGAAATGCTAGATATTGAAACCTTTCTTGATGTCATTTGCAAAAGATTCGTGAGTATATGGATTGACGAATGCGTATACACTGCTGAAACTAAAAATTAGGTACCTGTGTCGAGTTGTAACTTCTTGTAGCTTTGTTTAAGCTCCTCTCAGCCGTATAAACACAAGCTGTAAAGTCCAAAAGATCTAAATTGGAAGTTCTAAACCTGACTGAAATATTGTTGGTATTTATATAGGGTACTGAAGATGATGTGGTAAACTGGTTACACGGAAACGGATTATGGAAACGGGCAAGGGAACCCTACGAACCCCTATGGATCAAAGGAGGCGGGCATTGCAACCTTGAACTCTACCCAGATTACATTCGCCACCTCTGCCGTTATGTCCAAGAAATGGAGAACATGAACACCGAGAAACGGCTCAAAAAGATCCGGGAGAAGGTCCGGCTCCGCCCAAAAACTGTGGCGCATTCTCGCTCTCCCGCTGACATGCCATCTACAAGCTGGTGTTGCAGCTGCTCGAGTTGTTTTAACTGTTGCACATGTAGCTGTCGGGTTAAATTCCAATGCCCTGAATGCCCGGACTGTTCCTCCTTATGTTGCAGATGCTCCATGTGCTGCTGTTTGCCCCGGCCCAAATGCAAGTGCAAGTGTTCGTGCTCGGGATGGTGTTGCTTCCCGAAAATAAAATGCTGGAAACCGAGCTGCCCCAGTTGCTCATGCTTTAGCTCCCTCTACAAATGCTTCTGTTCTTCCATCTGTTGTTGCTTCTCGTGTTGTGGGAGTGGATCGAGCAAGAAGAAGCAAGAGAACAGACGATAGAGAACGCGCAGCAGCAGCAGCAGCTTGGTTGTTCGGTTTGTACAGATTCAGCTATAAAACAAAGGTGAGCTATAACCCGATTCGTCTCTACTTTGTGAAAGTTTTACCAGGAGGGAAAAAGTTATTAGGAAGATTTTACTGTTGTTGAAGAAAATGAAAATAATCATAGTTTATATGTGATCAATGTCTTAAATGTTTTGTTAGTGTTGCATTATTGCTGTCTAAAAGGATATTGTTTGAGTGACTTTGTATTGCAATTTTTAGAAACTACTCCAGAGTTTGTTATGTTAAAACGATGTTTTAGGTCATAAGTTGCAAATAATTTTTTCAGACGATTGTCATTATTTTAGGTATATATATTTAGTTTCCTGAGTTCAAACCCTTTTAATTATCTGTCAGGTAAGATAATTTTTGGATATATTTTGGGTGTATATTTTTAGTTTTCACTTTTAACTTTATACTTGTTATTGTTATGTATTTTGCTCGATATTTTAATTGTTTTTTCTTTCAAATTTGTTGTTAAATAAACTAATTTATAACTTTCTCATAAATTATAAATATAGGTTACGACTCCAATTATACTTCTTATTATTATGTTCTAGGGATTATTTTTTTTGAAAATTTAAAATTTAAAATTTAAACCTAAATCTTAATTTCAATTTTCAACAATGTTCATAAAGGGATTTGAGAGATAGGATAAGAAAATAAAGAAAATAAAGAAAATTACATAAAATAATTAATCTTTTTTATATTTAAAAAAATTGTTGTTAAAGAAACTAAACTATAACTTTTTAAAACCCCATATAATTTTATTTATCAAAAATAATACAAAATTAACCAAATTTGAAAATTTAAACTTAAACCCTAATTTCAATTTTCAACAATGAACGAAGGATATGAGAGATGAGATGAGATGAGAAAATAGAGAAAATTACAATAAAATAATTAATATTATTTTATAATTATAATAAAAATTAGTTTTTTCTTCAGATTATTTCGAGTATATATATTTTTAGTTTCATCAAGTTTATTTTAGAACCTTGTAAATCATTGTCTAAGTAATTATTTCCCATCCTTTACCAATTAGACAAATACTATCTTATGATTTTTATTTCTTCAAAAACCGAAATTAAACTAAAAACTTAAGTGCTGAAATAAAATAAGTTAAATTTGGTAAATTTTATATCGAAATTATAATATTTCAAATGTAATACACTAATACCCAAATTAAAAGAGAGGTATAACATTATAGGTAAATGTTCAGGTACGGTCCATATATTGCGGTACGGTCGTACGGCCGACCGTACGGCGACACGTGTCCCAAAAAAAAAAAAAAAAAATAAATATATATATATATATATATATATATATATATATATATATATATATATATATATATATATATATTTTCCCGGAAACGAATGAAAATTTGTTTGAACTACCATGTTATAATTTATGCACTATTCTTCTATAAACTTTGAACTATTCCCATATAATCCATGAACTATTACTTTTTAATATAATCCATGAACTATTCTATTATAATTCATGAACTATTCTATTATAATTCATGAACTATCCCATAATAAGTTTTGAACTATTACTTTCACTCCTTTATAAATTTTGCACTATGAACTATTCTATTATAATTCATGAACTATCCTTTTAGAAGTTATGAACTATTCCTTAATAAGTTTTGAACTATTACTTTCATTCCTTTATAAATTTTACAATATGAACTATTCTATTATAATTCATGAACTATCCTTTTATAAGTTATGAACTATTTCATAATAAGTTTTGAACTATTACTTTTACTCGTTTTAAAAAAAAAAAAACTCGTTAAAAAAAAAATATATTTTTTTTTCCGGGACACGTGTCGGCCGTACGGCCGTCGTACGGCCGTACCAGAATAATGAGCCTTACTTGAACACTTCCCTAACATTATATTAGTAAACATAAATGTTCCTTTCTCTTTTCCTTTTTTCACTAAAATATTACATAATGTTGAATTATTTAATTACCATTTCTTGCGGAAGAAAACGTAATTGCATCCTTTTCAGTTTTCACAATATAGAATGATCAAAATAGCAATAATAATTACGCTTTTTAAGTGTAATGAATAGTTTAGGACTCGTGCCTTGCACGGATATTTGAAAATTATATTAATTTTGAGTAAATTGATAATATCCGTCAATATCCGTTGAGTATTAATTACTATATAATTATTGAATCTAAAATATAAAGACAATACTTAGGTGGTTGACTCGTATCCAATTATATACTCAACTTCCATAATTTTCCGGAGAGATTTGGGGAGATTAATATTAATTTGATTACTTTCCTATCTTCTACCGATACGGTTTCGGAAAAACAAAAAAAAATTATCAGTTTAATTTTCATAAAAAAAATAATAGTCGTCAATTTAGATTAAAAACTTTTATAATTTTCTATAAGCAAAACAGAACATACGGACTGTAATATATATATATATATATATATATATATATATATATATATATATATATATA
>BSUD01000002.1:136310548-136342568 GCA_033239045.1 Fagopyrum esculentum | reverse complement strand
GGGGGGAATCGTGTTATTAATGACAAAAAATTGTAACACCCCGATTCTCCGAACTCGGGACATTACTGGTTGGGACCTCACAATGGGTCCCGACCTCAGTTTGACAACAATATTACTAGGATCTTGCAACAAGACACAAATAAGAAAAAGCCGAAGTTCATAAAGATGTGTTTTTAAAAAGGATGAATGCAACAAGGTCTAGCAGCCTATATTACTTAAACAAAGGGAAAAGACTAACTGTCTTAACAAAAGGAAAGAACGACAAATCAACCACCCAAACCCCCACTCTAAGGAGTACGAAGACCCGGCTGACCGCTGACCACTACTTCCGGATCACTCAGCTGCTGCTCTAACCTGCAGTAAATCTAAAAACACAACAAAACAACCATTAGCTAGTTATCTAAACATTAAAAGAATAATAACAACACACACATCTCAAAAGTAAACACTCATCATGCTTTCACACAATCCATTTATTATCTTCATTTAGGTCATTCATTCATACTAATGATACTTATTTTGTGACACGAGGGATTCCCAAACCTCGCCTCTGCCCCCGTGTAACCATCAAGAATGGATCCGATGCATCTCACCTTGTACTTGTATGGTCTGGGTATAGAGAACTTCCTAGTCTCCTGGCAGAGCTTGGCAGTGATGTCACGACCCGTTATACATACACTTGGGCCTTAAAACATAACAACAACGGTCGTCCTAACAAGTTGTTATTATAACACACATTGCACACACACTACCATTTTCACCCAACTAATATCCAGAAACCAGCTAAGTAAGTCGCAAGGACTTACCTGAATCAAATCACAACTCTCAAATTCTCAACTCGGTCCGCAACCGTAGGAACTCAAACCCCTGTCACACAAGGCACGTGGATCAAAGTTACCTTCCATTTTATTAGAAGTTATAAACTCCTAAGATGTACCAACTTATGAAGAGAATTTACTAAAAAGACCCTCTTTAGGTAAAAGACTATTTTGCCCCTGATCCCGAAAATCTAAGATTTTTCAATAACTTAATTCCAACTCTCCTTTAGAGCCTATTTCCATATTCTAGTTCTTACGGAAAAGTTTAGTACAGAAATACAGGAGTTATACAAAATTCTAGATTTTCATTAAACGGTCATTAAGGTCCGATTTGAGTTAAGATTCGAGATTTAGATTAAAAGTTAAGAATTCCGGAAACACTCTCTAGATACTCTAAAATATCTATACCAAACATGGGGCAAAGGTCTCTCAAAAAAAATTAACCATAACTCCCATATAAACTCTAAGGTTGGACTAGAAGCCAAAATTCTATACTTAGTCAAATATTTTCCTGTTTCAAAAACAGCTCAAGTGCTCTACTTCGTGACTTTATAAAACCTAATCCGACCGTTAACTTTCCCCCAAATTTTAACACATTAAACTATAAGTATTCATCTACGACATATCTAAAATTCAACGGTGGATTCTCGATTTAAGCCATAAAAAATAGGTCATAAAGTCAGCAGGTCGAAACTCAAACAAAAGGTGTGCAGAAGGTCTTAGGTTCGATTCTCTCTGTCAACGTATGCTCTGGTTTATTCCACTTAGAGGTCTCCGGTTCGAGTCCCATGGACCACAAAAGAAAATTATATCCCTCACCCCACACATCTCAGTTTACTCTTCTCATGCACAAACGACTTTGGACTAACTACTTACCAATCTCTGTACGAGTAAAGTTGCAACAGGAAGAGATGTTCAACACTTACTGGCAGCAGCGTGGTGGCTCAAGTCCGAACCTTGCTGTCTTGGATCGAAGTGGAACGGGTTCTGGTGTGCTACGCCAGTCGTGTGCCCAGGAGGTTGGATTGGTTACGGTTTCCGACGGAGACGAGGCGCAGTGATGACTGGTAGGGCTGAGCAAGATCGGGTCGGTTCACCTGAACCGAACCGAACCGAGGAATTTCGGTCTGGACCGAACCTAAACCGACAATTTAGGTTCGGTCTTCGGTCCGTGTTTTTTATAATTTCGGTTTCGGTCCAAAACCGATAAAAAACCGAAAATCGAATTTCATTTAATAAAAAATTATTATAGAATTGTTATTTTTAGTTGTGCAATTTTAATTAGTACTTAGTGCTTAAATGAGATTGTTACTTTTCTAAGTTTCAACTCTTTATACTAAAATTATTATAGAATTGAAAATTTTGTTTTATTGTTATATTATCGAGATTTTTTAGTTTTAATTTTAGGTTCATTTAGGTCCGAAACCGAAACTGAACCGAAACCGACATAATCGGTTCGGTTTTAGGTTCGCATATTTTAAGTTTTCGGTTTTCGGTCCAAACCGAAACCGAACCTACTTTTATAGGTTCGGTTTTCGGTCCAAGGTTTTTGAAAAATCGGTTTTCGGTTTTTAGCGGTTCGGTTCGGTTTTGGACCTATGATCAGCCCTAATGACTGGTGATCGCGAGGCCCCTTCCGTCCGCCTGGTTCGTGCATCTACAGTCCCTACTGGCTCGACCTCGTTGTGGTCTAGTGTTTGCGAGGTGGTTAGAAATAGCTGTGCAGAAGGGGGAGAAAAGGCTCGAGAGGGAATAAGACCTTACCAGCGTGACGGTCCCGGAGAGACTCGGTTGTGCTTGCGGCGGCACTGGCTTCGGCGTCGAGGGGAATCGGTGATTCGGTTTGCAAACTCGAGCGTGGGAGGCCGGGGTGTTTCGGAAGGGTTTTACGTGCAGCGGCAACGTAGAAGTAGAGTCTGCATGATTAGGTTGATTAGGTTTAGGATTAGGTTAGGCTAATGTTTTAATTAGTGAAGGGTTAGGTAGTGGGCGGGCCGAAGGCCATTGGGCCAATGAGTTGGGCCTGCTCCTACTTAAAACAATTGGCTGAAAGAAAGATCGTTACTTGTACGGGATCGGTATTATTTACGGGTTACGTAAATTATCATTTTATGTGAACTAAGGTCACATAAAATAATAGGAATTAATATCGTTTTATTTTATCTAAAAGAATAGAGGTTGACGGATCGGAATCCGGATTGATCTGGTATTAAACGGAGTTTAAAAATTTTTGGTTATTACATCAGTGCCCTCTTAAAAGAAGTTTCGTCCCGAAACTTAGAATAATCTTCTTAATCACACGGTTTCCTTGGTATATTTTAGTTTCTTAAAATTTTCGTTTTCTACCAGACAACTACACAATCATCATACTCAGACACACATCACATAAAACATAATCACTCAATCCAAAATAGAAATATGAATGGTCAAAACACAACATCCGAGTACTAACTCGTCGATACAAAAGTAGCGTCTAACCCCGCAGAGAATTCAGGATAATTACGTCTAATACTCTCCTCTGTCTCCCAAGTGGCCTCATCAGCTCCTCGTCTAGACCACTGGATCCTCAACATAGGTATCTCCTTGGACCGCAAACATCTAGTACTGCGCTCCAGGACAGCTACTGGGTACTCTACAAATGTATGGTCGGGCTCAACTATCAGGTCCTCATGGCCGATGACATGTCTCGGATCCGGGATGTACTCTCTCAACTGAGATACATGGAAGACCGGATGGACACCCTCTAGTCTCAGCGGTAGTGCTAATCTATAGGCAACCTCTCCAACTCTATCCAAGATCTCAAAAGGTCTGACATATCGGGGACTCAGCTTCCTCTTAATGCCGAAACGTCTGACTCCTCTCGTCGGTGACACTCTCAACCACATGTGAGCACCCACTCCAAACTCCAAGGGTCGACGCCTTTTGTCGGCATAGGACTTATGACGACTCTGAGCTGCTAACATCCGCTCCCGGACCAGGGCAATCCGAGTGATGTCATCCTGTATCTGATCTAGAACTACTCCATCAGCTCTGCTAGGCTCATCCCAGCATAATGGCGTGCGACATCTCCGCCCGTACAAAGCCTCATAAGGGGCCATCCCAATAGATGCGTGCCAACTGTTATTATACGAAAACTCTACCAGTGGGAGATGATCTGGCCATACCTTTCCCCAATCTAGTACACAAGCCCGCAACATGTCCTCTAATGTCTGGATGGTCCTCTCAAACTGACCGTCTGTCTGTGGGTGATAGGCGGTGGTAAAGTGGAGACTTGTCCCCAAAGCAGTATGTACCTGCTGCCAAAACCTCGAGGTGAAACACTCATCTCTATCAGAGACGATATTCCTAGGTACCCCATCAAATCTCACAATGTGCTTGGTGAACTCCTCAGCTAGACGACTTACCGGCCACGTTTCCTTAATCGGAATGAAATGTGCGGTCTTCGTCACATGGTCTACCACTACCCAAATAGTATCAAAACCTCTGTTGAGTCTCAATCCAGTGACAAAATCCATAGATATATTCTCCCACTTCCACTGTGGTACTAGAAGTGGGTGGAGCTCTCCTCCGGACCTACGATGCTCAATCTTGACCTGCTGGCAGGTCGCACACTGAGCTACATACCGAGCCACGTCGGACTTCAAACCACCCACTAGAAAGACCGTCTCACATCCTTGTACATCTTACTCGCTCCAGGATGTACTGAGTATGGGGTGGCATGAGCCTCACCTAGTATCCTCTATCTCAACTCCCTGTCTGACGGCACACAAACGCGGTCCTAACGTCTCATCACTCCATCAGCACCAATAGTGAACTGTGGGGCCTCATCTCGAGACATCCTGTCTCGGATCCTGGTCAAAGTCGGGCAAGTCTCTTGCTTCTGTCGGATCTCATCCAATAGATCAGGAAGTAACTCCAAGGTAGTCAACTGGCGATCTGAATCGGGAAACTGAATCTCTATCTCTAACCCAGCCAAATCCTTCTGCAACTATGGATGTACCGTCAATCGGGCTATCGCTCTCTCCCTAGGCGTCTTCCGGCTCAAAGCATCAACTACTACATTCACCTTTCTGGGGTGGTAGAGAATCTCAAGGTCGAAGTCCTTGATCAACTCTAACCACCGCCTTTGGCGGTTATTCAACTCCCGCTGAGTGAATATATACTTCAGACTCTTATGGTCTGTGAAGATCTGACATGTCGCCCCATAGAGATAGTGACGCCAGATCTTGAGAGCATGGACTACTGCAGCCAACTCTAGATCATGTGTGAGGTAGTTCTCCTCATACGTCTTCAACTGCCGAGACGCATAAGCTATGACCTTACCCCTCTGCATCAAAACACACCCCAAGCCTAGCTTGGATGCGTCACTATATACCACAAAGTCATCGGTACCCTCAGGCTGTGCTAAGATCGGAGCAGACGTCAATCTCCTCTTCAACTCCTCAAAGCTCTGCTGACACGGCTCAAACCAGACAGACCGAGTAGTCTTCCTCAGAAGGAAAGTAAGTGGTCGGGCAATCAGGGAGAACCCTTCCACAAACCGGCGGTAATAACCTGCCAAACCTAGAAAGTTGCGAACCTCCTTAACATTCTTCGGAGGTTGCCAAGAAGACACTAACTCGATCTTCGCCGGATCGACTTTAATACCCTCAACAGTCACCACGTGGCCTAGGAAAGCCACCTCTGACATCCAAAACTCACACTTGGATAGCTTAGCATACAGCTGACTATCTTGCAAAATCTGCAATATTGTCCTCAAGTGTCCGGCATGCTCCTCTCGACTCCTAGAGTAAACTAGGATATCGTCAATGAAGACCACTACAAACTGGTCTAAAAAGTCGATGAATATCCCATTCATCAACTCCATGAATACTGCTGGTGCATTAGTGAGCCCAAATGGCATCACTACGAACTCATAATGACCATACCTAGTCCGGAATGTCATCTTAGGTATGTCTTGATCTTTCACCCTCAGCTGGTGATAACCTGATCTCAAGTCTATCCTCGAGAACACGGAGGCTCCATGTAACTGGTCCAATAGATCATCTATGCGCGGCAGTGGATACTTGTTTTTGATGGTGACTTTATTCAACTCTTTGTAGCCTATGCACAGCCTCATCAATCCATCCTTCTTCCTCACAAATAATACTGGCGCGCCCCAAGGTGACACACTAGGGAGTATGAAGCCCTTCTCTACTAACTCATCTAACATCTTCTTCAACTCAAGAAGCTCTATCGGTGCCATACGGTACGGGGCCTTCGAGATCGGTCTTGTGCCCTGCTCTAGCTCAATGCTGAAGTCAACGCTCCTCTGTGGGGGTAGTCCTGGCAGGTCATCACTGAACACCTCTGCAAACTCGCATGCAACTGGTATCTCCTCTACTGTCAGGCTCTTGCATTTCTTCATGGCATAACACCAGAAGGCCTCGTAACCCTGTGCTATCAGTCTCGCTGCTCTCACTGCATTGATAATAGTGCCGGACTTCCCGAGGTCCCAACCTCGGAATATCACTCTATGACCCTCCTCAGTGGTAACGGTCACTGTCCTCCTACCAATGTCTAAGACTAGTCTATGTCTCTTCATCCAATCTATCCCTAAAATCACATCCTCATGAGCTAAGGGCATGACTAGAAAATTTACTAGCCAGTCCCGATCTCCCATGCGAACGGGACATCCATAGATCTCTCGAGTCCCTCTTACCTTACTCCCGTCAGGTAAGCCTATCATAAAAGGTATCCCCTCTAAGTAGTTAAGGACAACCTATCTACGCATGCATCAGATATGAAGGAGTGCATAGCACCCGTATCAAACAAAACTCGTACGGGTAAGTCATGGATCTGGATCGTACCTGTGGCAGTCGGTGCCTCTGGCTGACTAGCACTCCTCAGCTCGAACACCCGTGCCTGAGCTCCTCTGGTATCAGCTACACTACCACGTTCTCTGTCCCGACCTGATCCCTGCATAGAGCTTTGTGAAGATGGGTGTCCTGGAGCTCTGTAAGACTGTTGATGACCTGGGGCTCGGTACTGCTGCTGCTGACTCGGAGCTCGGTATTGTGGCTGCCTTTGTACACTCCTTGATAGACTGGCAGGGGAAGAGCCCTGTTGAAATGGAGCCTTGCCCTGGCGGCAAAATACAACTCTATGTCCAACCTTGCCGCACTGGAAGCAGGTCACTAACGGCTTCATGTAGTTCGATCGAATGTGTCCATAGCCACTACAGTTGTGGCACTGTGAACCCCCAGCTGGAGCCTGAACTGTAACGGTATGGCTATGTCTCCCTTGAGTATGTCCCCGTCCAAAAATAGCTACTCTTGTACTGCCACTAGCATATCTTGTCCTCTGCCGCTTATCCGGCCTATCTGACTGAGCAACTCTCCTCTGGACTGGCCTATCTCTCTCATATGCCGACGCCCTATCCTGATAGTATGACTAAGTCTCACCCCGACTCTCGGCTCCTCTTGCCCCTGTTCCCGCAAAATCCTGCCATATAGGAACGAGTGCTCTCTCTCAATCTCCGTGAAAAGAGGTACATGTGCTGCTCCTCAGGAGGTGCAATTGGTCCAAGTAGAGTCAGTTCCTTCTGAAACTTCTTGATAGCAACAGCAATCGGAATATCCTCAAATCCTACCTCTATGATGTCCTGAAATCTCTCTCTCCTCAACGAGACAAGGCAGTATCTCTCTCTAACAATGCTCCTCATCTGCTCCCATCTGGTGACTCGGCTACAAATGGTCCGCCACCAGGAATGAGCATCCTCCGTGAAACATGTCTGCACCAAATCCACTTGTCGATCTTCTGGGCAACGTATCGCCTCTAGTGCAGTCTCTACATGGCCAATTCAGTGCTCCACCTCTAAACCTATCTCTCCACTAAATGAGGGGACTTTCTGAAAGTTGAAAGCCTTCAACCACTCATCCGGTCTCGGTGCTCTAGACCCAGTAGGAGCTCTATCAGCCTCAACTCTCCTCTCAGGTACAACCGGCACCTGAGACACTCCCTGTGTCACCTGAACGGACCTAGCCGGTACTGGTGGTACCTGGGTAAGTCTCTCTGTTCTAGCACCCTCCTCCATACGCTCGACTTATGCTCGGTACTCTCTGTACTCAAATGCTCCAATAGAAACACGTCCTGACTCAGTCGAATGTGCTCCCTATGCTCCAGACCTAGCAACGGTCTCATTCCTGACCTCGGGACCTACACTCGCTCAGCCACCTCTTCCACTCCAGCATCTAGTATGATCACTGTTGGTGGATCCTCTCGAGGAGCTCGACCACGACCTCGTGCTAATGGAGGTCTAACTCCACGGCCGCGTCCTCTAACTATAGGAGTCCTATCTCCCCTACCCTGTCCAGCTGGATGAAGAGGTGGACGACCTCTACCTCGACCGATAGCTAGTGTAGCTCTAGTATGTGCCATCTGCGCGAGGAATAACAACTATAATTATAAACTAGCTAATAAGTCCAACTAAAGTAAAACCTAAGTCCATACTAAGCATACTGAGATCCGTGGTAGTAGTGGTGGTCAGCCGTACTTTTCTATTCCCAACCAGACTATGCATGCATTTGAAAACTAGAAATTCTTTTCTAAAACTCAGATCCCTTTCGGGTTCTGTTTAAGTACTTATTCGGTCTTTCAGAAGATTTCAAGTGCCATTGTTGCCAACCTAGAGCTCTGATACCATGTTGTAACACCCCGAATTCTCCGAACTCGGGACATTACTGGTTAGGACCTCACAATGGGTCCCGACCTCAGTTTAACAATAATATTACTAGGATCTTGCAACAAGACACAAATAAGAAAAAGCCGAAGTTCATAAAGATGTGTTTTTAAAAAGGATGAATTCAACAAGGTCTAGCAGCCTATAGTACTTAAACAAAGGGAAAAGACTAACTGTCTTAACAAAAGGAAAGAACGACAAAGCAACCACCCAAACCCCCACTCTAAGGAGTACGGAGACCCGGCTTACCACTACTTCCGGATCACTTAGCTACTGCTCTAACCTGCGGTAAATCTAAAAACACAACAAAACAACCATTAGCTAGTTATCTAAACATTAGAAGAATAATAACAGCACACACACATCTCAAAAGTAAACACTCATCATGCTTTCACACAATCCATTTATTATTTTCATTTAGGTCATTCATTCATACTAATGATACTTATTTTGTGACACGAGGGATTCCCAAACCTTGCCTCCGCCCCCGTGTAACCATCAGGAATGGATCCGATGCATCTCACCTTGTACCTGTGTGGTCTGGGTATAGAGAACCTCCCAGTCTCCTGACAGAGCTGAGCAGTGATGTCACGGTCCGTTATACATACACTTGGGACTTCAAACATAACAACAACGGTCGTCCTAACAAGTTGTTATTATAACACACATTGCACACACACTACCATTTTCACCCAACTAATATCCAGAAACCAGCTAAGTAAGTCGTAAGGACTTACCTGAATCAAATCACAACTCTCAAATTCTCAACTCGGTCCGCAACCGTAGAAACTCAAACGCCTGTCACACAAGGCACGTGGATCAAAGTTACCTTCCATTTTATTAGAAGTTATAAACTCCTAAGATGTACCAACTTATGAAGAGAATTTACTAAAACGACCCTCTTTAGGTAAAAGACTATTTTGCCCCTGATCCCGAAAATCTAAGATTTTTCAATAACTTATTCCAACTCTCCTTTAGAGCCTATTTCCATATTCTAGTTCTTACGGAAAAGTTTAGTACAGAAATACAGGAGTTATACAAAATTCTAGATTTTCATTAAACGGTCATTAAGGTCCGATTTGAGTTAAGATTCGAGATTTAGATTAAAAGTTAAGAATTCCGGAAACACTCTCTAGATACTCTAAAATATCTATACCAAACATAGGGCAAAGGTCTCTCAAAAAAAATTAACCATAACTCCCATATAAACTCTAAGGTTGGACTAGAAGCCAAAATTCTATACTTAGTCAAATATTTTCCTGTTTCAAAAACAGCTCAAGTGCTCTACTTCGGGACTTTATAAAACCTAATCCGACCGTTAACTTTCCCCCAAATTTTAACACATTAAACCATAAGTATTCATCTACGACATATCTAAAATTCAACGGTGGATTCTCGATTTAAGCCATAGAAAATAGGTCATAAAGTCAGCAGGTCGAAACTCAAACAAAAGGTGTGCAGAAGGTCTTAGGTTCTATTCTCTCTGTCAACGCATGCTCTTGTTTAGTCTACTTAGAGGTCTCCGGTTTGAGTCCCATGGACCACAAAAGAAAATTATATCCCTCACTCCACACATCTCAGTTTACTCATCTCCTGCACAAACGACTTTGGACTAACTACCTACCAATCTCTGTACGAGTAAAGTTGCAACAGGAAGAGATGTTCAACACTTACCGGCAACAGCGTGGTGGCTCAAGTCCGAACCTTGTTGTCCTGGATCGAAGTGGAACGGGTTCTGGTGTGCTACACCAGTCGTGTGCCCAGGAGGTTGGATTGGTTACGGTTTCCGACAGAGACGAGGCGCAGTGATGGCTGGTGATCGAGCCCCTTCCGTCCGCCTGGTTCGTGCGTCTGCAGTCCCTACTGGCTCGACCTCGTTGTGGTCTGGTGTTTGCGAGGTGGTTAGAAATAGCTGTGCAGAAGGGGGAGAAAAGGCTCGAGAGGGAATAAGACCTTACCAGCGTGACAGTCCCGGAGAGACTCGGTTGTGCTTGCGGCGGCACTGGCTTCGGCGTCGAGGGGAATCGGTGATTCGGTTTGCAAACTCGAGCGTGGGAGGCCGGGGTGTTTCGGAAGGGTTTTACGTGCAGCGGCAACGTAGAAGTAGAGTTTGCATGATTAGGTTGATTAGGTTTAGGATTAGGTTAGGCTAATGTTTTAATTAGTGAAGGGTTAGGTAGTGGGCCGGCCGAAGGCCATTGGGCCAATGAGTTGGGCCTTCTCCTACTTAAAACAATTGGCTGAAAGAAAGATCGTTACTCGTACGGGATCGGTATTATTTACGGGTTACATAAATTATCATTTTATGTGAATTAAGGTCACATAAAATGATAGGAATTAATATCGTTTTATTTTATCTAAAAGAATAGAGGTTGGCGGATCGGAATCCGGATTTATCCGGTATTAAACGGAGTTTAAAAATTTTCGGTTATTACAGAAATATTCGCCGGACCTAATTCTATATATTCGGCGGTATAGTCACATATATTCGGCGGTATAGTTACGTATATTCGGTGTTTACACATTCACACGATAAGAATTGTTTGCATATGAGTCATGAATTATGTGTGTGTGTGTGTGTGTGTGTGGAGTGAGCTTGTAGATAAGAATTAGGAGGATTGTAAGCCATTGGATGAATTTTAAATCAAGGGCTCACAAACGTTCATCATTAATGACATTTTTGTAAATTGACTTAAAATTTCGAAAAATACCCTTACGTTTAAAAATAGTCATAAGTGTTCATACTTTTATGTGTCATTGTTCGTGTTTTTATACATCGGTGTTCATAATGTTTTTATTCATCAAAGTGGCATGTCCATTTATTATTTTGTGTTCATTTTATAATGCATAGATGTTCATTTACAGTATATAACAATAAAAAATATATAAAAAAAACTCATGACAAAACGTTAAAAGATAATCATAATATGTTATGTATGTGTAAAAATTATAGATAAGTAATCGGTGTTCATACTTTTATACGTCATTATTCATGTTTTTATTCGCCGGTGTTCATACTTTTTTATGTCATTGTTCTTGTAATGATTTAAACTATTTTTCTATAAGGCATTTTGTCGAACAGTTTGCGTGCACACTAAAAGGAGAATATAGATTGTTCAATTGGAACTATTAGACCAACTCAACATATGTATATACATATATTTTTCTCAATCAAACTTATCAAACACAAAAATGATTCAAACAAATTTGATTTCGAAAACAAACATCAATCAATGAAACTTAAACCTTAAGAATGAAAATCTAAACAATGAGAATAGAAATTTGAAGATACAAAACTTAAATCGTCTTATATTCTCTTTGATTTCAAATTTTTTTATGTAATCGATCTCTGATTTGGTTGAAAATCGAAGCAAATATGAAGCTTGTGTGTTAGCGGTGAGAGAGAGGCTCGCAACGTGGGATGAAGAATGTGAGGGAGAGTTGAACGTACTTTTAAGTGTCTAATTTTCTTTTCTTTTTTCAGA
The DNA here is from genome assembly GCA_033239045.1 of Fagopyrum esculentum. Lineage (NCBI taxonomy): Eukaryota > Viridiplantae > Streptophyta > Magnoliopsida > Caryophyllales > Polygonaceae > Fagopyrum > Fagopyrum esculentum. Next base: position 136,330,545 of record BSUD01000002.1, on the reverse strand, counting down.
TTTAAAATGTCATTAATGATGAGTGTGTGGGAACCGTTGATTTAAATATCATCCAATGGCTCACAACCCTCCTAATTCTTATCTACAAGTCTTCTCCTCGCCGGAACTGACCTGTAACACCCCAAATTTTAAAACTCGGGGAGTTACTGGTTAGGACCGATAAAGAAAACCAGAAATCTTACAACAAGGCACAGATAAAGAAATCCAGAAATCATAAAATAAATCTTAACAATGTATGAATGTGACCAGAACAACTAACAGCCGGAAAACATAATATAACAAAGTACGGAAGGAACGAAAAGAACCAAGGTCCAACTGAAAATCCCACAAATAAAGAAACTGCAAAACGTCCTAAAAGTACGACACCCCGGCTGACCACTACCATCCGGATCACTCGGCATCTGCTCTAACCTTTGGTAAATCTACACAACATAATAACCGTTAGCTAACTATCCAAATATAAGTAGAATAACAACATCACAAACACACGCAGAAAAATTATAAACAAACATCATGTTGGCACTCAACCGTTTATTATCTATTTTTCGGTGATTCATCTTATTCAGTTTTATAGTTGTGGCACGAGAGCTATTAACAGTTCTCGCCTCCGTTCCTTATCCAACTGGGTGTAGGTCTAGCTGACCTCCGCCGGTAGCATCACTACAAACCGAGTATGGACTAGTCCCTAAAGAAACCCCCAGCGCTCGCAAGCTAACTGAGCAGAATGCCACCGCCCGTTACTCTTAGGCCAAGTATAGGTCGGTAAATATCTATCACAACCTATAACTCTAACATCTCAATCACACACCACTATCATCATTCATGCTCATATTTAGAAGTCAGCTAAGTAAGCCCAAAGGACTTACCTGTTACAATTCTCGATTCTCTGTAAATCAAACTCGTTCTGTAACTGTAGCAACTCAGTTGCTTGTCAAAGGAGATAAGTGCATTAGCACACTCCAACGTAATTAGAAGTCTAAGACTTCTAAGATAGAAGATCGTAATAGGACATAACTAATTACAGTTCTAATTTATGGAAAAATGACCATTTTACCCTTAGTCCCGAGACTTCCAAATTTTTCGAAATTCATGTCTAAACTCCTATTTGAGACTCTAAAGTCATATTCTAACTCCTAAAGTTTAGTTTGGTTACAAACTGGTACTTTTCCGATTTTCCTATTTTCCAAAAGATCGTAAAGGTCCAACTTTGGTTTCAAATATAAAATTCGTAAAAGCTTATAAAAATTCCGAAATAATTCCTTAGATTATCTATGATGTTCCATCTAACCTTAGGAGAAAGAATTTCTCAAAACTGTTCATCCATCATTTTTATAAAAATTCTCAAAGTTGGCTATTACACTTAAAATTTTTATACTTAACCAAAAATCCAAAGTTTACAAAACTGCTTAACTACCCAACTTCGGAAGCTTATAACTTCTAATCCGACCGTTCATTTCTTCTCAAATTTTAATATGCTAAACTACATATATCCATCTATCATCTATTAAAATTTCAACGGTGGATCTTCATTCAAACTCTCAAACATTGGTCTCCAAGATTGCCTGTTTCTAACTTCAAAACTGAAGCAAACAAGATTATATATTTAGCAGTTCCTTGTTTCTCCCCTTCCTAACAACATAATCTTCACTCTACCTAAACTCCCTGGACTCATACTCATAAGCAGCTCCTAGAGCTATGCATCCTAACTAATCACTTCTACCATTCAAGGTCTAAGATGACTACAACCTCTCTTCTACATAAAATAACAACAGGTGGGGAAAGAACAAAACAAAGATAACTTACAAGCTGCTAGGATGTGCTATCTCTGGGATGGTCTGAGATGCAGACGAGGCAGTTCGGCTTCCTACTTGTAGAACTTGACTAACCCCGCTCCTGCGTGACAGATCAGAAGGAGGAAGTCAGGACTCGGTTTGGCTCTACAACTGCAGTGGTTGGAAGACTCTTTCCAGCCTCACTGCTGTCATGGATTGGCCGAGATGGGGGTTGTCCGGGCACAAAAGGATAGTTGCGTGAGTCCAGCAGTGACACTAGCAGAAGGTAGAAGGGTAAGGAGAGGAAAAGCCTACCTGCTGCGTTTTACAAGCTCTCCAGTTGACGTTGTTCTGGTTGCTGCGACGAGAGGAGGAGAGTAGAGTGGATCCGTGAATGTCTGTACTTGGACAACAATGAGTCGGTGTAACGGAAGGTGTGAAGGATAAAGATACGCAGAGAAGGAGAGTGATATCCGGGCGATAACTGAGGCGTTAATGCAGTAGGAGAGAGAGAGAAGGAGGAGAGTAGACGACTGAATGAATCTGTAACAGCTGATCTTCTGGGCTCCTCCATTCGCTGGGCCGAAGCAAGGCAGAAGATGGCTGCAGATGGCGCTGGACTGAAGAAGCGTTGGGCTGAAGACGGCAATTCCGCTGGGCTGGAGCTGGGGCAAGTTTCTGAGTTGCTGGGCAAGTTTTTGAGTTGCTGGGCAAGCTGCGCTGCTGGGCTGAGGATGCTGGATCCGCTGGGGCTGCAGATGGTATAACGTTGGGCTGAACGTGCTGCTGGGCGTTGCTGGCGTTGGGCTATCAACAGCCTGTCTGGGCTTGTCACAGACTTGTCACAGCCTTGTCTGGCCTTGTCACAGACTCGTCACAGCCTTGTCTGGCCTTGTCACAAACTCGTCACAGCCTTGTCTGGCCTTGTCACAGCTTCGTCACAGCCTTGTCTGGCCTTGTCACAGCTTCGTCACAGACTTGTCTGGACCTTGTCACAGCTTCGTCACAGACTTGTCCGGGCCTTGTCATATTCTAAATTAGGGCTAAACTTATTATTTTATGTGAAGGTAAGCTACATAAAATGATAAATTTTATAAAGATCCTATCATTTTATGTGAAGGGGAAGCTACATAAAATGATAAATTTCATAATAATGTGTCTAACTACGTAGACGGATATGGATCAACTGATCGAGATCGAGTTTGTTATAGAAATAAACGGAATAAAAATTTCGGATATTACATGACCTCTCTCTCTCTCTCTCTCTCTCTATATATATATATATATATATATATATATATATATATATATATATATATATATAACGAGTTTAAAATTCAAAAATAAACAAAATTTATTCAGCACTTCTTAACCATTGAAATCGTTAGTTAAAATAGAAAGGATATTTTGACAAAAATTACAATCAGATTGATTTCAAAAGAGACACGGTGTAATAACTGAAAATTTTAAACTCCGTTTAATACAGGACCAAACCGGATTCCGATCCGCATGCTTTTATTCTTTTAAATAAAATAAAAACAATATTAAATTCTATCATTTTATGTGACCTTAATTCACATAAAATGATAAGCTATGTAACCGTAAATAATTCCGTACATTTAATTTAAAACAGAAAAGCGGTTCCGTGCGGGTAACGATTTAATTATCAGCTCATTTTAATTAGAAGAGCAGGCCCAAATATATGTCAGCCCAGCCCATAATCTAATTAACCTAAACCCTAATCAACTTCCTTAATCATGCTTAAGCCTAAACCTAATTCCTTCCCCTAATCTAATTTACGTTACCCTAATTTCCGTCAACAGCAGCCCCGTCTGAAGCAGCAGCCTCGTCAACCTCTCACCACCTTTCGCAGCCGCCTCGCACCAAGAAGAGCTTCATCGTCGGCCGGCTGCTCAGAACCACCACCGGGCTTCCCACACGTGATTGCAACCGGCCGGACGGACAACAGTATCGCCGTCACCGTTGAAGTCGAGCCTTCAGCCTTGCTGCAACCGCTGGAGTCGAGCCTTCAGCCTCGCCGTCACCGCTGGAGTCGAGCCCTTCAGCCTCGCCGTCACCGCTGAAGTCGAGCCTTCAGCCTTGCTGCAACCGATGGAGTCGAGCCTTCAGCCTCGTTGTCACCGCTGGAGTCGAACACCGGAACCCTACTGCAGCCGCTGGATTTGTGCATAGGTGAGCAAGCTGTCTGTTCTTCTGCTCCTTTATTTCCTGCACGTATTAATGGGACCAGCCTCACTGCACCATCAGGTACCAACCACTGCTGCCATCCTCGAGTCCAGTCCGGCACGCAAGCCTCACCCCAGTCCGTTAGGGAGGCCGTTACGACTCCAAACTGCAGCCGAGTATGGGGTGAGTCTTCTACAATGTTGTTCCTCTTTAGTATTGATTAAGAAATTCAGCAGCATAAGAGATGTAGTATGGACTGAGTTAGGAGATTAGATTAGTAGAGAAATGTAATTGGCCTTTGTTGGTAGCATGGTGAAGGGGTAGAGAGTGGGTAGTTGTGTGCTTGTATCTTATGTCTCTTGTTTTTGCTCTAAATAGGATCTGCAAGGTATAGTAAGGAAGATAGGGGTGCTGTCCAAAAAATTTGATTTTAAGATCCAAAAGCAACCCAGAAATTTCAGTTTTTGTGTGCTGAAACTACTGACTTTGAACCCGTATTTGGATAGCTTAGCTTGAACATCCACCGTTGAATTTTTGATATATTGTAGATAGAAATATGAAGTTTACTGTATTAAAATTTGGGAGAAAGTTAACGGTCGGATTAGAAGTTATAAGGTTCCAAAGTAGAGCTTTAGGGCTGTTTTTCCAGCAGAGTAAAATATTGGCTAAGTATAGAAATTCTAGCTTTTATCCAACTTTAGAGTTTTATGTAGGAGTTATGGTTGCATATGTTTGAGAGATCTTTGCTCCTATGGTTAGTATGCATATCATATAGGATCTAGAGTTTTACTACGGAATTTTTATCTTTCTATTCAAGCCTCGTATCTTAACCCAAAGTCGGACCTTAACGACTTTTTGTGAAAATCTAGAATTTTGTGTAACTATTATAAATCTTTACCAAACTTTTCTGTAAGAACTAGATTGTGGAAATGGGTTCCAAAGGAGAGTTTGAAACTAAGATATAGACAAATCCGGGAGTTTCGGAATCGGGGGTAAAATAGTCATTTTACCTTAAGAGGGCATTTTAGTAATTTTCTCTTGATGAGTTTGTGCATCTTAGAAGTTATAGACTTCTAAGAGTATGGGATGTATTTTGATCCACGTGCCTTGTATGACAGGCGTATGAGTTTCTACGGTTGCAGACCGAGTTGAGATTGTGAGAGTTGTGGTTTGATTCAGGTAAGTCCATGCGACTTACTTAGCCGGTTTCTGGATGTTAGTTGAATGATAATGGTGGTGTGTGCGATGTGTGTTTATAATAACAACTTGTTAGGACAACCGTTGTTATTATGTGTTAAGGCCCAAGTGTATGTATAACGGGCCGTGACATCACTGCCCAGCTCTGCCAGGAGACTGGGAGGTTCTCTATACCCAGACCATACAGGTACACGGTGAGATGCATCGGATCCACTCCTGATGGGTACACGGGGGCGGAGGCGAGGTTTGGGAATCCCTCGTGTCACAAAATAAGTATCATTAGAGTGAATGATTTAAATGAAGATAATAAATGGATTGTTTGAAAGCATGCTGAGTGTTTATCATTTTATGTGTGTGTGTGCTGTTATTATTCCTCTAATGTTTAGATAACTAGCTAATGGTTGTTTTGTTATACTTTTTTAGATTTACTGCAGGTTAGAGCATCAGCTGAGTGATCCGGAAGTAGTGGTCAGCCGGGTCTCCGTACTCTTTAGAATGGGGTTGGGATGTTTCCTGTGTTATTCTTTCCTCTTGTTAAGACAGTTGGTTTGTTTCGATGTTTAAGTACTATAGGCTGTTAGACGTTGTTGCATTCATTCCTATAAAAATACTATTTTATGAATTTCGGCTTTTCTTATTTGTGTCTTGTTGCAAGATCCTAGTAATATTGTTGTCAAACTAAGGTCGGGACCCATTGTGAGGTCCTAACCAGTAACGTCCCGAGTTCTGAGAATTCGGGGTGTTACAACATGGTATCAGAGCTCTAGGTTGGCAACAATGGCACTTGAAATCTTCTGAAAGACCGAATAAGTTTTAAGTAGAACCCGAAAAGGGATCTGAATTTTAAAAGGAGAATTTTTGGTTTTCAAATGCATGCATAGTCTTTTGGGAATAGAAAAGTACGGCTGACCACCACTACTACCGCGGATCTCAGTATGCTTAGTATGGACTTTAGGTTTTATTTTAGTTGGACTTGTTAGGTTGATTATAAAGATATGTAGTATAAATAAATATTTGCAGAAGATTAGTAGAAATTTATAGTTATATTATGCCCTTAATGGAGATAACCGAATGAGATCCTCATTCAGTTGACACACCTAAGTATGCTAAGCTTATGAGCATTAAGTTAGGTGAACATCCGATCAATCCAGTGAACTCGTTGAGGAACATGGAGATGGAAGAATGAAGACTATAAGATAACACCCACAAAAATGGCAAGCGGAATCTGAGTCAACTCAACGGGATCAAATGAAGGATATACAAGAGAGTAGTTCCGGAGAAGCAAGGGATGATCGCCAACTAGGGAATTTTGAGAACGACAACATAGAGACTCTTCCAAGTTGTGTAAAGTGACTTCACAAACAAAGAGGTTGACGTCGAAAATTGCCATAGACATGAAAGTCAAAAGGGAAGATATAGTAGCAATCAAGAAAAGAGACATAAAATTTAAGCTCACTGACAGGCTAGGAAGTGAAAGTTGATGCCAAAAGCAAGGCGGAATATGATCACTCTCAACATTTTACTTGAGACCACAATCCAGATTGATAACCGAGACAATCAAAAGTATGGAAGTCAACACGAGATACATTATCCATCCAAATAGGAAGAATTTAAGAGCTGCAACTTGGAAGCTTACGCGTTGCCAAAAAGGGAAAGGTAGATCTCACCAACATGGAAGTGGAGTGATCTTGTAGAACACACGAGAATTTCGACCTAGACCGTGATACAACAATAATCAGTTTCTGTAAAGGAAGCATTACAAGCAACACTCAAGGAAGAAGAGTGTAGGAGAATGGTCTTGGTGAACACGAGGGTCCCTAATAACTTCTCATTCACGAAGAGATTTAAGTTAATAACACTAGCGGGTTATAAAAGAGAACCGCAAGTGGACAATAACTCGGGTTAAAAGAATCATGGAGAAATACCTACACTTTATTGTGGAAGAATCGATAAGTCCGTTGACGGAAGACGAAGATACAGCTAGACTAGTAAGAGTATAGTGCTCGTATAGGAGTATAGTTGTAGAAGGAGCTAAAGGAGTATAAAGGGAAGAGATATATTTTCACCTGGTATATCAAACCTCACAAGGGATAGAAGAAAAGTAAGTCTACGATCTTATAGAAGGTCAACTACAGACTAATTGGTAACAACAGAGAATTTACACGTGTTGGCTAACTAGTGATGGTTGGTTGACAGATAAGAATAACCACCAGGTTATAAAGGAATTTTATCGAAAAAAAAAAATAAAAAATAAAAAAATAATAATAAAAAAATAAAAAAAAAAATTTCCAAAGATCCACGACGACAATGGTGAAGTTAAATCAATAACAAGTACTAGTAACCCTGATGGTAACATTGAAAACATTGAATGAGTCCAATATGATAACTCTAATAACGAATTTAAAGAGAAGCTCTGGACGGTCGGTAATGACAGTTGATGATAGTAATGGGGTAAAGAGAATTGTTGTGAGTAGTTGCTTACTACTGATTAAGGAAAGATACATATCAAAGTTAGTATGAAGGGATCCCTGTAAGAAGAACTAGAAGAGTAAGAAGAAACAGATGATTGTGGACATGTCCTATGTCTTAGCATTCCACACAAGTAGGACTGATGGTGCCTCCAAAAAAAAAAAAAAAAAAAAGTGAGGTCAAACTATCTAGATTGACAAAGGAAGCCCTTGTGATTAAAGTTGTGGCACAGAATAATTGAAATGGTAGAGGCGGCACAAACATAGAGAGTATGACTTATAGTCTTGGTGAAATGTATGAGCGAGATGTGAGGTGATTGCAAATGGAATCTGCATGTTGGCTAGAATAGACATGAGAAGGAGTAAAGTTGAACGACTAAAGGCTGTTATATGAATCCGGTATTACCCCAATAAGATGATTACCAAAAAGTGTATATATAAAAGTTTAATGGAGATACTCCAAGGAAAATTCAAGCTGGACTGATGACATAAGAGTTGATGAAAATAATCAGACTAACCCACATGGTCCATAAGGAGTATACGAGGAACTCAAAGGGATTTAACTATCTTACGGGGGTAAGATTTAAAGAAGGTAAAGCGACATGAGTATAAGGGAAACATAATAAATGCAATGCGAAAAGTTGGATTGGTGAGAAAATCATATGCATCTGATGTATCGTATACAAATGGTACCATTAGATGTTTAATAAAAAAATTATACTATCGGACTGAGGACACTATGATGGATTAAGTGTAAACCAAGCGTATAACTTAACCGGTGAGAAGGAAAGTCATGTATCAAAATGCGGGTCATGCTAAATTTAAATCAAGTCTTGAGATGAGGATGTCCTTAGGAAATCTATGCAAGAGTACAAAGTAACGGAAGTTCCAACACATCATGGGTAGTAATGATCAACAGACAGTTAGAGACCAATGCAGAGAAGAAGAACGTATAAGATGAGTTACCTAGTAAAAGAATTCACAAGACGAACTTGAGAGACCAAAAGAGATAAAATGTCGACCCGGATATGAGGATCTAAGGTATATGGAATGGATACCTACAAAGGAGTGTAGAAGCAAGATGTAGACTATACAAGTGTGAAGGGGTTTTGACCTCCTCAAAGATATAGGAATTTGAAAGAAATCGCAATGCCGGTACCAAAGAGTTGAAACCTTGTAGCGGAAATAGCGGAATTGTATGAAGGCGATATTGCCGGTAACACCAGCGAAGGAATGTATATATGATAACGGCCTTGGTGGACTCGAAAATCCAAGGTAACCCCAACTATCACGGGACCAAAGTCATCAACACCGACGGCCCATGCAAGGGGAACTACAAGCTGATGATAATTAAAGTCACCAGAACTACAAAGACACTTACCAGCCATCGTTGAAGACTTGGAATGACTATTTATGTCAGGATGAATGACCCAGTTGGGCTCGAGAAGTAGGTATGAAAAGAGTAAGTCCGGGAGATTGAGGTAAGTCAATTATAGACGGACCGACGTCAACTGAGGATGTGTAAGTGTTGATTAGTATTGACGAGTAGGTACCGTTAAGAAGAGACATTAGTGACTGCAGATTTAAGAGGTAACTTTACCGATGCTTTGGAGATTCCCCAAGTGGGCAACAACAACCTTGTAGGATGATCTAAGAATATGGAGAGAACCGGGTTAGAGGTTGCTTACTGGTTGGTTAAGAACAAACTACGGTTGAGTAAGAGAGTAAGGGTCCGTTTGAAGAGGATCTGGCTAGTATTAGAAGGGAAGTATAGGCAGGAGTTGGGTAAATCTTGTTGACCCTTAGAAAGACGCCATTGTGACTAATGGATGTTACACCAGAAGTGTGGTAGGCCATAAACCACATATGAAGAAAATCAATGTTAGGTTAACTATGATTTTAAGTTAAGAAATTAGAGATCTATATGAAAAAGTCCACTTGGGTGTGTGATTTGTTTTGAGTTATATAAATTAGAAAGCTTGACAAGAAGTAGGTGAAAACCATTAATTAAGGAACAATCCGATAAGGTCACATTGAGGAAACCCGGCCAAGCGGTTTGTATTACAAAGAGCATTAGGCACTTAGTAAGGTGCCGACAGAAGTTTAAGATCACTATTTCAGAATCAATAGTCGGGAACTTTCGAAAGGAAAAAGCAAGTGGGCTAGGGGAAGGAAAAAGTTTTTTTTTATGGTTTGGTAGAGTCATCAAAAGAGCTGGAAGTAAGTTTAGAAAACCAAACCGTTGAGAGAGTACCTACCGAATTCGAGATACGTCATCAACTATGAAGATCAGAAAATTTAGCCGGTTGATGCTTTTGTAGAGTTCCAGTGGTCTAGACGTGGAGCGGATGAGGCTACCTAGGAGATAGAGGAGAGTATTAGACGTAGTTACCCTAAGTACTTTGCGAGGATAGATATTACTTCTATGTCGGCGAGTTAGCACTCGGATGCTGTGTTGTTTGACTTTCATGTTTTACCTTAGACTGAGTGATCGTGTTTCTTTTCATGTGTGCCGAGCATCATGTTTGAGTAGTTGCATGGTAGAAAGCGAAATTTTAATGATACCAAGATATACCAAGAAAGTCGTGTGATTAGGAATATTATTCTAAGTTTCGGGACGAAACTTCTTTTAAGAGGGCACTGATGTAATAACTGAAAATTTTAAACTCCGTTTAATACAGGACCAAACCGGATTCCGATCCGCATGCTTTTATTCTTTTAAATAAAATAAAAACAATATTAAATTCTATCATTTTACGTGACCTTAATTCACATAAAATGATAAGCTATGTAACCGTAAATAATTCCGTACATTTAATTTAAAACAGAAAAGCGGTTCCGTGCGGGTAACGATTTAATTATCAGCTCATTTTAATTAGAAGAGCAGGCCCAAATATATGTCAGCCCAACCCATAATCTAATTAACCTAAACCCTAATCAACTTCCTTAATCATGCTTAAGCCTAAACCTAATTTCTTCCCCTAATCTAATTTACGTTACCCTAATTTCCGTCAACAGCAGCCCCGTCTGAAGCAGCAGCCTCGTCAACCTCTCACCACCTTTCGCAGCCGCCTCGCACCAAGAAGAGCTTCATCGTCGGCCGGCTGCTCAGAACCACCACCGGGCTTCCCACACGTGATTGCAACCGGCCGGACGGACGGACAACAGTATCGCCGTCACCGCTGAAGTCGAGCCTTCAGCCTTGCTGCAACCGCTGGAGTCGAGCCTTCAGCCTCGCCGTCACCGCTGGAGTCGAGCCCTTCAGCCTCGCCGTCACCGCTGAAGTCGAGCCTTCAGCCTTGCTGCAACCGATGGAGTCGAGCCTTCAGCCTCGTTGTCACCGCTAGAGTCGAACACCGGAACCCTACTGCAGCCGCTGGATTTGTGCATAGGTGAGCAAGCTGTCTGTTCTTCTGCTCCTTTATTTCCTGCACGTATTAATGGGACCAGCCTCACTGCACCATCAGGTACCAACCACTGCTGCCATCCTCGAGTCCAGTCCGGCACGCAAGCCTCACCCCAGTCCGTTAGGGAGGCCGTTACGACTCCAAACTGCAGCCGAGTATGGGGTGAGTCTTCTACAATGTTGTTCCTCTTTAGTATTGATTAAGAAATTCAGCAGCATAAGAGATGTAGTATGGACTGAGTTAGGAGATTAGATTAGTAGAGAAATGTAATTGGCCTTTGTTGGTAGCATGGTGAAGGGGTAGAGAGTGGGTAGTTGTGTGCTTGTATCTTATGTCTCTTGTTTTTGCTCTAAATAGGATCTGCAAGGTATAGTAAGGAAGATAGGGGTGCTGTCCAAAAAATTTGATTTTAAGATCCAAAAGCAACCCAGAAATTTCAGTTTTTGTGTGCTGAAACTACTGACTTTGAACCCGTATTTGGATAGCTTAGCTTGAACATCCACCGTTGAATTTTTGATATATTGTAGATAGAAATATGAAGTTTACTGTATTAAAATTTGGGAGAAAGTTAACGGTCGGATTAGAAGTTATAAGGTTCCAAAGTAGAGCTTTAGGGCTGTTTTTCCAGCAGAGTAAAATATTGGCTAAGTATAGAAATTCTAGCTTTTATCCAACTTTAGAGTTTTATGTAGGAGTTATGGTTGCATATGTTTGAGAGATCTTTGCTCCTATGGTTAGTATGCATATCATATAGGATCTAGAGTTTTACTACGGAATTTTTATCTTTCTATTCAAGCCTCGTATCTTAACCCAAAGTCGGACCTTAACGACTTTTTGTGAAAATCTAGAATTTTGTGTAACTATTATAAATCTTTACCAAACTTTTCTGTAAGAACTAGATTGTGGAAATGGGTTCCAAAGGAGAGTTTGAAACTAAGATATAGACAAATCCGGGAGTTTCGGAATCGGGGGTAAAATAGTCATTTTACCTTAAGAGGGCATTTTAGTAATTTTCTCTTGATGAGTTTGTGCATCTTAGAAGTTATAGACTTCTAAGAGTATGGGATGTATTTTGATCCACGTGCCTTGTATGACAGGCGTATGAGTTTCTACGGTTGCAGACCGAGTTGAGATTGTGAGAGTTGTGGTTTGATTCAGGTAAGTCCATGCGACTTACTTAGCCGGTTTCTGGATGTTAGTTGAATGATAATGGTGGTGTGTGCGATGTGTGTTTATAATAACAACTTGTTAGGACGACCGTTGTTATTATGTGTTAAGGCCCAAGTGTATGTATAACGGGCCGTGACATCACTGCCCAGCTCTGCCAGGAGACTGGGAGGTTCTCTATACCCAGACCATACAGGTACACGGTGAGATGCATCGGATCCACTCCTGATGGGTACACGGGGGCGGAGGCGAGGTTTGGGAATCCCTCGTGTCACAAAATAAGTATCATTAGAGTGAATGATTTAAATGAAGATAATAAATGGATTGATTGAAAGCATGATGAGTGTTTCTTATTTTTATGTGTTTGTGTGCTATTATTATTCCTCTAATGTTTAGATAACTAGCTAATGGTTGTTTTGTTATACGTTTTTAGATTTACTGCAGGTTAGAGCAGCAGCTGAGTGATCCGGAAGTAGTGGTCAGCCGGGTCTCCGTACTCTTTAGAGTGGGGGTTTGGGTTGTTGCTTTGTTGTCTTTTCCTTTTGTTAAGACAATTAGTCTTTTCCGTTATTTAAGTACGATAGGATGTTAGACTTTGTTGCATTCATCCTTTCACAAATGTATTTTTATGAATTTCGGTTTTTCTTATTTGTGTCTTGTTGCAAGATCCTAGTAATATTGTTGTCAAACTAAGGTCGGGACCCATTGTGAGGTCCTAACCAGTAACGTCCCGAGTTCTGAGAATTCGGGGTGTTACAACATGGTATCAGAGCCAGGTTGGCAACAATGGCACTTGAAATCTTCTGAAAGACCGAATAAGTTTTAAGCAGAACCCGAAAAGGGGTCTGAGTTTTAAAAAGAGAATTTTGGTTTTTAAATGCATGCATAGTCTGGTTGGGAATAGAAAAGTACGGCTGACCACCACTACTACCGCGGATCTCAGTTTGCTTAGTATGGACTTTAGGTTCTACTTTAGTTGGACTTTTAGCTTGTTTATAAAGATATGTTATATAGATAGTTATATGCCGAAGATTAGTAGGAAGTGTAGTTATGTTATCTCCTTAACAAAGGTAACATAAGGAGTTTCTCACTCCTTGGACACATCTAAGTAGATGTTGAAGGGTGACAACGTGAAGATTAGTATGCACATCTTATGTGCATTAGGGTAGACGAACGTCGGACAACTCCTTCGAGCTTGTTGAGGAACGTCGAGACGGAAAAGTGAAGACTCAAAGACAACACCAATTACAATGACAAGAAGAGAATCCAAAATCAACTCAACGGGATCAAATGACGGATATTAAAGAGAGTAGTTCCGGAGAAGCAAGAGATGATCGCCAACTAGGGAATTTGAGAACGACAACGGAGAGGCTCCTCCAATTTGTGTAAAGTGACTTCCCAAACAAAGAGGATGACGTTGAAAATTTCCATAGACATGAAAGTCAAAAGGGAGATATAGTAGCGATCAAGAAAAGAGACATAAATTTTAAGCTCACTGACAGGCTAGGAAGAGAAAGTTGATGCCATAAACAAGGCAAAATATGATCACTCTCAACAAGCTATTTGCCACCACAATCCAGATTGATAACCGAGACAGTCAAAAGTATGGAAGTCAACACGAGATACATTATCCATCCAAATAGAAAGAATTACAGAGCTGCAACTTGGAAGCTTACGCGTTGCCAGAAGGGAAAGGTGGATTTCACCAACATGGAAGTGGAATGATCTCGTAGAACACACGAGAATTTCGACTTAGATCGTGATACAACAATAATCAGCTTCTGTAAAGGCAGCATTACAAGCAACACCCAAGGAAGAAGAGTGTGTGAGAAGAGTGTTGGTGCACTCGAGGGACCCCAATAACTTCTCATTCAAAAGGGATTTAAGCTAACAACACTACAAGTTCATAATAGAGAACCACAACTAGACGATAACGCAGGTAAAAGAATCATGGAGATGTACCTACAAGCTACCCTAAAAGGACTGAAAAGTCTGTTGATGGAAGAAGAATGATACCACTGGACTCGTAAGAGTATAACGATCTTAAAAAAGTGTAGATTGTAGGAGGAGCTAAAGAAGTATAAACAGAGAGACTGGAGGAGATATATTTCACCAAGTATATCAAGTCTCAAAAGATATGGAAGAAAAGTAAGTCTATGAGGTTGTAGAAGGTCAACTACATCCTACTTGGTGACAACTTAAAAGTTACATGTGCGGGTTAACTAGTGATGGTTAGTTAACCGATAAGAAGAATAACCACAAGGTTATGAAGGAATTTGATCGACATCTAGTGAATTTCTTTCGGAGATCCACGACGAAAATGGTGAAGTTAAATCAATACAAGTACTAGTAGCCTGGATGGTAACGTTAAATGAGTCCAATATGATAAATCTAATAAAGAAATTTAAGAGCAGCTCTTGACGGTCGGTAATGACCCTTGATGATAGTAATGGTGTAAAGGAAATTGTGTGAGTAGTTACTTACTACTGACTAAGGAAATATACATATCAAAGTTAGTATGAAGGAATCCATGTAAGAAGAATTAGAAGAGTAAGAAGAGACAGATGATTGTGAACATGTTCTATGTCTTAGCATTTCACACAAGTAGGACTGATGGTGCTCCTCCGAGAAAATGTGGGGGTCAAACTATCTAGATTGACATGAGGAAACCCTTGTGATTAAAGAAGTGACATAGAACAACTGGAATTACAGAAGAGGCACAAACATAGAGAGAATAATTTAATGCCGTGGTGAAAAGTCTTATAGAGTTTTGAGGTGATTGTAAATGGAACCTACATCTTTGTTGGAACAAACATCAGAAAGAATATAAAGTGAAATGGTGGTACTCCAATGAAAATCTAAGTTAACCCTGATAACCAATAATATGTAGATGGAGTAGTAGTAGTGAGATTGCATACAAATGGTGTACTAGAAGTCCATTCCCGACTGATCACAAATGAGTTGAGGAAAGTAATAAGACCAACCAACGTGGTCCGTAAGGCGTAAACGAAGAAACTCAAAGGGATTTAACTATCTTACGGGGGTAAGATTTAAAGAAGGTAAAGCGACATGAGTATAAGGGAAACATAATAAATGCAATGCGAAAAGTTGGATTGGTGAGAAAATCATATGCATCTGATGTATCGTATACAAATGGTACCATTAGATGTTTAATAAAAAAATTATACTATCGGACTGAGGACACTATGATGGATTAAGTGTAAACCAAGCGTATAACTTAACCGGTGAGAAGGAAAGTCATGTATCAAAATGCGGGTCATGCTAAATTTAAATCAAGTCTTGAGATGAGGATGTCCTTAGGAAATCTATGCAAGAGTACAAAGTAACGGAAGTTCCAACACATCATGGGTAGTAATGATCAACAGACAGTTAGAGACCAATGCAGAGAAGAAGAACGTATAAGATGAGTTACCTAGTAAAAGAATTCACAAGACGAACTTGAGAGACCAAAAGAGATAAAATGTCGACCCGGATATGAGGATCTAAGGTATATGGAATGGATACCTACAAAGGAGTGTAGAAGCAAGATGTAGACTATACAAGTGTGAAGGGGTTTTGACCTCCTCAAAGATATAGGAATTTGAAAGAAATCGCAATGCCGGTACCAAAGAGTTGAAACCTTGTAGCGGAAATAGCGGAATTGTATGAAGGCGATATTGCCGGTAACACCAGCGAAGGAATGTATATATGATAACGGCCTTGGTGGACTCGAAAATCCAAGGTAACCCCAACTATCACGGGACCAAAGTCATCAACACCGACGGCCCATGCAAGGGGAACTACAAGCTGATGATAATTAAAGTCACCAGAACTACAAAGACACTTACCAGCCATCGTTGAAGACTTGGAATGACTATTTATGTCAGGATGAATGACCCAGTTGGGCTCGAGAAGTAGAGTTAGCCTAAAGAAACAGAAGTGTGGAAGATAAAACGAATTAGCAAAGCATGAAAGGATTAATCGGGCAGATGATGCTCACCAAGAATTTAACGCCAGTATAGGTATGAAAAGAGTAAGTCCGGGAGATTGAGGTAAGTCAATTATAGACGGACCGACGTCAACTGAGGATGTGTAAGTGTTGATTAGTATTGACGAGTAGGTACCGTTAAGAAGAGACATTAGTGACTGCAGATTTAAGAGGTAACTTTACCGATGCTTTGGAGATTCCCCAAGTGGGCAACAACAACCTTGTAGGATGATCTAAGAATATGGAGAGAACCGGGTTAGAGGTTGCTTACTGGTTGGTTAAGAACAAACTACGGTTGAGTAAGAGAGTAAGGGTCCGTTTGAAGAGGATCTGGCTAGTATTAGAAGGGAAGTATAGGCAGGAGTTGGGTAAATCTTGTTGACCCTTAGAAAGACGCCATTGTGACTAATGGATGTTACACCAGAAGTGTGGTAGGCCATAAACCACATATGAAGAAAATCAATGTTAGGTTAACTATGATTTTAAGTTAAGAAATTAGAGATCTATATGAAAAAGTCCACTTGGGTGTGTGATTTGTTTTGAGTTATATAAATTAGAAAGCTTGACAAGAAGTAGGTGAAAACCATTAATTAAGGAACAATCCGATAAGGTCACATTGAGGAAACCCGGCCAAGCGGTTTGTATTACAAAGAGCATTAGGCACTTAGTAAGGTGCCGACAGAAGTTTAAGATCACTATTTCAGAATCAATAGTCGGGAACTTTCGAAAGGAAAAAGCAAGTGGGCTAGGGGAAGGAAAAAGTTTTTTTTTATGGTTTGGTAGAGTCATCAAAAGAGCTGGAAGTAAGTTTAGAAAACCAAACCGTTGAGAGAGTACCTACCGAATTCGAGATACGTCATCAACTATGAAGATCAGAAAATTTAGCCGGTTGATGCTTTTGTAGAGTTCCAGTGGTCTAGACGTGGAGCGGATGAGGCTACCTAGGAGATAGAGGAGAGTATTAGACGTAGTTACCCTAAGTACTTTGCGAGGATAGATATTACTTCTATGTCGGCGAGTTAGCACTCGGATGCTGTGTTGTTTGACTTTCATGTTTTACCTTAGACTGAGTGATCGTGTTTCTTTTCATGTGTGCCGAGCATCATGTTTGAGTAGTTGCATGGTAGAAAGCGAAATTTTAATGATACCAAGATATACCAAGAAAGTCGTGTGATTAGGAATATTATTCTAAGTTTCGGGACGAAACTTCTTTTAAGAGGGCACTGATGTAATAACTGAAAATTTTAAACTCCGTTTAATACAGGACCAAACCGGATTCCGATCCGCATGCTTTTATTCTTTTAAATAAAATAAAAACAATATTAAATTCTATCATTTTACGTGACCTTAATTCACATAAAATGATAAGCTATGTAACCGTAAATAATTCCGTACATTTAATTTAAAACAGAAAAGCGGTTCCGTGCGGGTAACGATTTAATTATCAGCTCATTTTAATTAGAAGAGCAGGCCCAAATATATGTCAGCCCAGCCCATAATCTAATTAACCTAAACCCTAATCAACTTCCTTAATCATGCTTAAGCCTAAACCTAATTTCTTCCCCTAATCTAATTTACGTTACCCTAATTTCCGTCAACAGCAGCCCCGTCTGAAGCAGCAGCCTCGTCAACCTCTCACCACCTTTCGCAGCCGCCTCGCACCAAGAAGAGCTTCATCGTCGGCCGGCTGCTCAGAACCACCACCGGGCTTCCCACACGTGATTGCAACCGGCCGGACGGACGGACAACAGTATCGCCGTCACCGCTGAAGTCGAGCCTTCAGCCTTGCTGCAACCGCTGGAGTCGAGCCTTCAGCCTCGCCGTCACCGCTGGAGTCGAGCCCTTCAGCCTCGCCGTCACCGCTGGAGTCGAGCCCTTCAGCCTCGCCGTCACCGCTGAAGTCGAGCCTTCAGCCTTGCTGCAACCGATGGAGTCGAGCCTTCAGCCTCGTTGTCACCGCTGGAGTCGAACACCGGAACCCTACTGCAGCCGCTGGATTTGTGCATAGGTGAGCAAGCTGTCTGTTCTTCTGCTCCTTTATTTCCTGCACGTATTAATGGGACCAGCCTCACTGCACCATCAGGTACCAACCACTGCTGCCATCCTCGAGTCCAGTCCGGCACGCAAGCCTCACCCCAGTCCGTTAGGGAGGCCGTTACGACTCCAAACTGCAGCCGAGTATGGGGTGAGTCTTCTACAATGTTGTTCCTCTTTAGTATTGATTAAGAAATTCAGCAGCATAAGAGATGTAGTATGGACTGAGTTAGGAGATTAGATTAGTAGAGAAATGTAATTGGCCTTTGTTGGTAGCATGGTGAAGGGGTAGAGAGTGGGTAGTTGTGTGCTTGTATCTTATGTCTCTTGTTTTTGCTCTAAATAGGATCTGCAAGGTATAGTAAGGAAGATAGGGGTGCTGTCCAAAAAATTTGATTTTAAGATCCAAAAGCAACCCAGAAATTTCAGTTTTTGTGTGCTGAAACTACTGACTTTGAACCCGTATTTGGATAGCTTAGCTTGAACATCCACCGTTGAATTTTTGATATATTGTAGATAGAAATATGAAGTTTACTGTATTAAAATTTGGGAGAAAGTTAACGGTCGGATTAGAAGTTATAAGGTTCCAAAGTAGAGCTTTAGGGCTGTTTTTCCAGCAGAGTAAAATATTGGCTAAGTATAGAAATTCTAGCTTTTATCCAACTTTAGAGTTTTATGTAGGAGTTATGGTTGCATATGTTTGAGAGATCTTTGCTCCTATGGTTAGTATGCATATCATATAGGATCTAGAGTTTTACTACGGAATTTTTATCTTTCTATTCAAGCCTCGTATCTTAACCCAAAGTCGGACCTTAACGACTTTTTGTGAAAATCTAGAATTTTGTGTAACTATTATAAATCTTTACCAAACTTTTCTGTAAGAACTAGATTGTGGAAATGGGTTCCAAAGGAGAGTTTGAAACTAAGATATAGACAAATCCGGGAGTTTCGGAATCGGGGGTAAAATAGTCATTTTACCTTAAGAGGGCATTTTAGTAATTTTCTCTTGATGAGTTTGTGCATCTTAGAAGTTATAGACTTCTAAGAGTATGTGATGTATTTTGATCCACGTGCCTTGTATGACAAGCGTATGAGTTTCTACGGTTGCAGACCGAGTTGAGATTGTGAGAGTTGTGGTTTGATTCAGGTAAGTCCATGCGACTTACTTAGCCGGTTTCTGGATGTTAGTTGAATGATAATGGTGGTGTGTGCGATGTGTGTTTATAATAACAACTTGTTAGGACGACCGTTGTTATTATGTGTTAAGGCCCAAGTGTATGTATAACGGGCCGTGACATCACTGCCCAGCTCTGCCAGGAGACTGGGAGGTTCTCTATACCCAGACCATACAGGTACACGGTGAGATGCATCGGATCCACTCCTGATGGGTACACGGGGGCGGAGGCGAGGTTTGGGAATCCCTCGTGTCACAAAATAAGTATCATTAGAGTGAATGATTTAAATGAAGATAATAAATGGATTGTTTGAAAGCATGCTGAGTGTTTATCATTTTATGTGTGTGTGTGCTGTTATTATTCCTCTAATGTTTAGATAACTAGCTAATGGTTGTTTTGTTATACTTTTTTAGATTTACTGCAGGTTAGAGCATCAGCTGAGTGATCCGGAAGTAGTGGTCAGCCGGGTCTCCGTACTCTTTAGAATGGGGTTGGGATGTTTCCTGTGTTATTCTTTCCTCTTGTTAAGACAGTTGGTTTGTTTCGATGTTTAAGTACTATAGGCTGTTAGACGTTGTTGCATTCATTCCTATAAAAATACT